>CM060878.1:8797051-9447828 GCA_030737845.1 Acorus calamus | reverse complement strand
AAGTATCAAGTCGCAAAATTATTTAATGAAAAGGCTTTTTTTGAAAAAAAATTAACTCATGTAGGTCACCTAAGACTTGGTTCATATATGCTAGTGGTCAATCTAATGCTGTTACCTCTAGGGTTCTTGCAAAGAGAAAACCGTATCTTCCAAGAAAATTGAAAATGGTTGACAATCTTTATTTTCATAGAATACTCACACATGTTTCTGGTTTCTAGTATCGTAGAAAATGACATGAAGCATAGGTTTCCAGATGGTAGGAAGAAAATTTCAAGAAAAAAGTGCATAATCAATTTTTTCAAGTGTTTTTTAAATTCTAGATGTTTTGGGAAAAATATCTAGATGAATTATAATTCATCTAGACATTCAAGTCTGCGGAATTGGTAGCCTTTTTTTAGTGGATTTTCTAACGGTTCAAACGAAGTGTAAAATACCCAGATGGTTTGGGATCAAATCTATATCTGTTGTACAAAATTCTACTGCCCTATATAAACAATGTTGGACAAAAATTAGGGCAAGATTTATCAAAGTCTGTAATCTTCAATTGTCTTTGATTGTTACCTGTGTTCCATGGTTTTTTTTCACTTATTTTCATGTAAAGTTCATGTCTTGTGTTTACCCGTTCAAATCCCTTCTAGGCCGTGCATTTACATGTAGAGGAATTTTGGTTTACACTTACAATTGTAATTTAGTAATCCTATTGACTGGTCCACATTTTTTTTTGACTAATATTTTGTATTTTAACGAACTATTCTAAAATCATATACAGAAAACCACATAATGTTGTTCTTTTGGGTGAAAGTTACTCTATATGAATGCAACATAGGATAATGTTAATCTTAAATGGGGATTTAAAAGTTTATTTACATGAAGTGATTTGTTACTGCCTTGTGTGACCTTCACTGTCGGAGTTTCTCTTGACATATTCACCAAGTTATAAGCTGTATAATCTTAAGTATGTCCTCTAGTTCTTCTACAGGTTATTTTCTAACACCTCTGTGAAATTTGGACTGTGTTTACTTGCATGAATTAGTTGCTTCTTATTGCTTTATTAGCACATGTTGCTTACAGTGCCAAATTCTATTTGTAGGTTGGCGAATTATGTGACTTTGGTGACTGCCCAACTAATTATCATTGCATCGCACATGGTATGGTGATAACATCATTGTGTTTCTCAAGCTTTCAGTTACCGAATGATCATCTGTATTAAATTTCTGTTTTTAGGGTATTAATCTATTTCTTTTTTTTTTCAGGCGGGACTAGGACTTCCTGATATCGAGGCTTGGTACATAATTGAGACGATTGCAGAGAAGAACAACGTAGGATACAAGCAATTTGTAAGTTATTACCATTCGGTTTTGTGCTTTTGGACAATAAAAGAAACATGAACATAAACATTAAACTGTGTCCCATTAATGGGTTGGGCTTGGTCTGCTGAAAATTTTAGAAATGATAAATACCACATGAGATTAATTTACATTTTTATAAATGACCCAGCCATCAAAGTTATGTAAGTTGTGTTACCCCCGCACTGTTTATACTAGGTGAAGCAACTTTCATATCCATGAGCACTATCAGATTGTGTGTGCATTGTGATGTAGATTAAAAAAAATGTGTGTATATTTGAGGATGATATATATCTTAAACTGCTGGTTCTTATTTTCCAGATAAACCTTAGGGGATTGCTGTCACATATCCAGCAACTATGGGTTGGTTACTGGGGAATATCTTCTGGCAAAGTGACCTCTGCATCACCATATGGATTACCATCTCCACGCTCGCATGAGGCAGCAGATGATGGCCAGCAACCTGCAGAGGCTTCTGGTGTGGGACGGAGTTGGGTCCAGAGCATGTTTAGCCGGGACATAACATCAAGAACAAATTCTTTCAGTCGCGTTCGTAAGTGGACATCTGACAGCAGTTCTGCAGGTATATCCCTATTACGAATTGGTCATCACCATGATAACTTCCCCATTTTCTAAACAATTGGGCTTTTAGAAGTGCTAATTATATTCTATTGGCTTATCTTAGCAGCAAATGAGAGTGTAAAAAATTCTGTGACACCTCGCAAACTAGACCTGCCACCTGCTGGACAGAGGAAAGTTCAATCAAGTGTTCGAATTATTAGGGGTCATACTGGTGCTGTTACTGCTCTCCACTGTGTGACACAAAGAGAGGTGTGGGATCTTGTGGGTGATCGTGAAGATGCAGGTCTTTTTATCAGTGGAAGCACTGATTGCACGGTAAATTCAAACATTCCTCCAAATCCTCTTCTAAATTATTCCACCTTATTGCATTTGTTTTACTTAAATATCTTGATGCTTAGATCTCTACCTACATCCTTGACTTTTTATGAAATGTATTTTTATGGTAGTCTTGGATGCTTTAGACGTTGGTGTGTCTTAAGATTAACATAAAAATTTATGAAGAAAAACACGCTGAATTACAAATGAGCTCTTTAATTTCTGTTGATATGATAACAATGAATGGAAAATATGCATGAACAACATATTGAAAAGTAGTGCCACCATTTGATTTAGAAGCAAACCTCTGACTCCTTGAGGAACACAAATTGCATGACTATCATTTTTACCTAAGCAATTCTCGTAAATTTTCTGTCCTCTTGAAATCCTTCATTCTACTAAATTTATATTTAAATCATTTTCCTTGAGATGATGGGGCTTCACTTTTTATACTTCCAGGTTAAAGTATGGGATCCAAGCCTTCGTGGTTCTGAACTTCGTGCTACACTGAAGGGACATACAAGGTAATACGATGGTGTAACGCTTTTCTAAACATATTCTTCATGTATATGTAATAAGTAAAAAGAGGTCAATGGGCTGGAGCCATAGCTCAATTTTTGACAGTAGAATTTGCAATCACGAGGTCTTGGTGTCATGTCCCATTGCTTACCCATAAAAGAAAGGCCAGAAAAGGGGCCTTTCCATTGTGCTCCATTTGTTAAAACATTCTAAAATGTGTACTGAATTAGATGAATGAGAATATATGCAACCTTGAAATATTTGCCTCTTTAGTCTTAGTATTGAACAAAGAATTGTATCATAGTCACATAATATGATTATAATTATCATAATTTGATAAACAAACTTTCTTTGTTTCTTTTTTATCATTTCTTTTTGCCCATTTTCGTTTCCTGTAGTTTTGGGGGTAAGATTTGTAGATTTGGTTACTAGAGAAAATTTGTACAAGCGTGATTTCTGCACGTGAAGATTTACAAGGGTTTAAAAAATATCATATATAAAATTTGGTTTAATTGCATCTAACCCCCTAGCCTATGAAGCACGAGCACCACCACCACCACCACTACTATGAAGTTGATGCTCCTTTTGGTTTATTTTGGTTGTTAAATGGCTATGAAGTTGATGCTCCTTTTGGTTTATTTTGCAGACCTATTCGTGCAATTAACTCTGATCGTGGTAAAGTGGTCTCAGGATCTGATGATCAGTCTGTAATAGTCTGGGATAAGCAAACATTTCAAATTCTGGAAGAATTAAAGGGCCATGACGCACAGGTCTGAGAAATCTTCAATTGTATATGAGGTGCCATGTTTCTTTTCTGTAGTAGTTCATCATTGAGATGCAGTATCATGCTTACAATTTTGATGTTTACAACTCAAGTTAATCATTAGAATTTAGGATCAATAAAGAAGGATTTGTGTCCATGCTAGATGGCAGTAATATAGGGCTATAATTTGGGTTCTTTACTAGTTACATGATACAATTAGTACCATAACAATAATTTAGAAATCATCAACTCTGATTTGCATAGCATTTCACTCAATGTATCTCAATGAATTTCTTTTCTTATTTTAGGTCAGTTCTGTAAAAATGCTATCAGGCGAGAGAGTCCTCACTGCTTCCCATGATGGTACTGTAAAGATGTGGGATGTGAGAACTGATACTTGTGTGGCTACTGTTGGTCGTTGCTTGGGTGCCGTTCTGTGTATGGAGTATGATGATTCTACAGGGATCTTGGCAGCTGCTGGAAGGGATGCGTATGTATATTAAAACTTATGCTCATATGTTTTTTTAATGATTGTGCATATTGTATGTGCTTTGGTTTGATTATAGCACATCTTGCATTTCAGGGTTGCAAATGTATGGGATATCCGTGCTAGTAGGCAGGTGCACAAACTTCTGGGGCATACTAAATGGATTCGGTAGGATTAAACATTCAGTGAATCAGTGCATTTGCTATATGTCATTAGATATCCATCAATGTTTCACTAATGCATGCTATGCCTGCTGTCAAACAATACAGGTCAATAAGGATGGTCAAGGACACTATTCTTACTGGTAGTGATGATTGGACGGCTAGAATGTGGTCTGCTTCCCGAGGGACATGTGATGCTGTCCTAGCATGTCATGCTGGTCCAGTCCTATGTGTTGAATACTCACCACTTGACAGAGGAATAATCACTGGTTGAGCACTATTGCCTTAATTATTGTAATATATTTCATTTTTCAATTACTTACAGCACATGTGAATGTGTTTCTTCAAATTGGTTAATAATCGATTATATCAAACAGCATCTAGAATCATTTTTTTTTAAATTCAAGGATGTCTAATTTGATGATCGATGTGTTTTTTGTCAGGTTCGGCTGATGGTCTTATCCGATTCTGGGAAAAAGAAGAAGGTATGATGCTTTAAGTTTAATACAAATTGCTTATTTTGTTTTGTTTTTTAACTCATTAATGTGCAAAAAGTATCATACTAATTGCAGTAATGTTCTTATCTTTTTGTGATGCGTTCGATCTTCAAATTTTCCAATGTCTAGAGTTGATGAGTAAACTAGATGAGGCTTAGTATCAAGCGTATGGTGGCTAGAGATGCAACGTATAATTTAATACTGTGATTTATACTAGTTGATTTAGTTTTATTTTGCCTACCATGTCTTATCTTTTTTTTTTGGGTGCGTTTGAAAACATACGTAACATTATTGAGAAAATATCTGAAGATCAATATTGGACGATGGTCCTTTCATTATTTAATGAGTACACTTTACCATATTAATTTGTGGACTCTGAGTACATCCATGGAGTCCTAATGGCAATGCCATCTGAGAAGGGACAATGTTTAATGTGGATGAGTGCCTCTTACATTTCCATTACAAAATGTGGAATGATAAGAGTATTCAGTGTTCGTACACTTTACAGATTTTCTGCGTCAGGTGACAAAATGTGTTCAGGAGATGTATCGCAACCCTATTATTTGTTTCATTCATATATTATAAATTCTTTTTTGTATTTAATTTTTGTTATGTATCCTCCATTTATTTTATCCTTAACATCTGTACCCAAGAGTCATAATGAACCTTTTCACTTAAATATTGTTTTGCATTCTGTTCTGGCAGACCTCAATTTGAAGACTGTGATACCACCTATTTTACAGCTAGATAGCACTGTCTATGTGACCTGTAACTTCCCTACCAAGCCATCAATATATATAAATTGGATGATCTCAACTTACCTAACAAAAAAAAAGGTGATCACTAATTATGGTCGTATAACTTGAAATGTAAAGCTAAACCATCTACCTTTTTTTTCTAATCTCATCTGCACCAAAATGCTAAATCTCGGTTACTAACAAATCAATCAACCAAAGATTTATAAACTTAAAACATTATTGTAAAATTGCAAACTGACATATATAGTGAGATAAGTTTAACAGATCTCAAGCTTTCATCCATTTGATTAATGATATAAGGATTGCTGCTTCTATTTTTGTTGCCATCTCTTAATGCCTTTGAAAAAATTAATACAGTAATTTTTTTAGTGATGACTCCATTTTCCTTGGCATTTGTTATTGTTATTTATGAGACCAAAAGTTAATATCTGGACCACGAAAATGCTCATGTGCATATATTTTATGCACAAATAAATGTGCAATAAAGTGTATTATCCATATTTGATGCATATTTATGACTCAGTTGTAGCACAAAAAGTGTTAATATAACTTATGGATCCTACAGTATGTTAAGCTGTTTCATCACATTTTCTTTTACTTGTGTCTTGTGCAGGAGGGATAAGATGTGTGAAAAATGTAACTATTCATTCTGCACCTATCTTGTCCATCAATGCTGGAGAACACTGGTTGGGAATTGGTGCAGGAGATAATTCAATGTCTCTTTTCCATCGGCCTCAAGAGAGACTCGGCAGTTTTTCCAGCACAGGATCAAAATCAGCAGGATGGCAGCTATACAGGACTCCACAAAGAACAGTTGCAATGGTATCTATATTTTCATGAATATATATATAAGAATCCTCTGTTCTTGCTTCTAATTCATGTTGAAATTATTTTGCAAGGACTAACATAGCAATGCAGTATGGTTACAGGCTGTACAAACACACAAAACATAGCTTTACATGTCAACCAAAAGATACAGAAATCAGTTAAAGGGGTTTCAAGGGTAGCAAAGTGGAATTGGGTTCCTGCTTAGGGTTATGCTTCTATATCCACTATATATTTGGTTCCTGTACAGTGTGTTAAGCTAGATTAACAGACATCACTGATAACCATCTCCACTATAATCTTTTAATGAGCGTATGTAATTGAATGTGTACATTTTTGTTTGTTAAGAAGCCTAGATTCATCGTTGGAAGGGAGAAATTGGCAGGCAACACAAATCTTTAGAGAAATCCATACTAGTGAGAATACCAATGCATTTTCACATCCACCCAATCAAGTCTAACAATGTAGTCATGTAAAACTTAAACATGCTTTGATTGTGATAACTAAAACTTTATTATTCTTTGTATTCCAAGGTGCGGTGTGTGGCATCTGATCTTGACAGGAAGAGGATTTGCAGTGGTGGCCGAAATGGTCTTCTTCGAATTTGGGAAGCCACCATCAATATATGATATATGTTTACCAAGTTGAATATGGTATATTGTTGTGTATTGTAACCATTTTTTGAATGTTTGGATGAATTGTTCTCATTGTTATTGAGCCACATGATCTCCGTTGAAGATACAGAAGCAGGTATTTTCTTAATTATAAGGTGTGAGGAAGAATACACTTCGTTTGATATGCATAAATAATGGCAAATTTCATTCACTTTTACAAACTTCTTTTACAATCTCTTACAATAGGAATGCAAAATAAAATTGTCAAGGGTGTGCAAACAAAAACAGTTGGGGTTTTAGATAAATGGGACATTTAAACTGGATATTCAAAACATGTTGGGTGTGCATGCAATGGTTTACCGTTCATCATAAGAACTTGTGTGCAAACATGTGGGACGTGCAAACAAATTCAAGTGATGAAAATAGAGGCACCCAATTGGTGACTGGTTTTGTTACAATTCCATTACACACACTGTTTAATAATTAGGTGATTTTTATTTGGGAAAATGATATGTTCAATCCCTTGGGTCCCATTTGCAATCCACACTGCTTTTTTTTATATATATATAAAATCATACTTTGAGATATATAAGTGTATTTTTGTTCTTTGAAAAATAAATTTTTTATTTTATTTCACATGCATTGCCAACTCCATTGGGAACTGGAATAGAAAGATATTGATGATTCTTGATATAACAGTGAACATAAACTCATATCCTATTGTGATTACATAGAGTTGGTGGCTTGAAATTTTCTTTTGTCTCCATTTGTTGATATGTTCAGGTTTACATATCAGACCCCTCATGCCAAACATAGCTAGATGAATATCATGATATAAATCTTCTTGTTTTTGGGTTTGTGCTTTTTCACCTGTGTGTTGGTAGTGATAATTATTGTGCTTATTATTTATCAAACTTCACTATTTTGATATATAAAATACAACGCTTCAAAAGAATTGGAAGCAAAGTGAAATGAACTAGGCTACTTTATTTTTCAGCCAAGACTAATGGAGCCCATGAAAATTGCTTGAGCAGAATTATGTCATAAATTCGTTAATCTGATAATTGATAGTATCATGTTTTTTACTGTTTGCACTCTGGACTTTAGAATTATGGCATAAACATTATTTTTATGAATCTATGAGACAAGTTGGTGTATGTTTTTTTGTCATATGAGGGGATGGGACAATGACTTCTTCTAGAGTGGCATTCATTTGGTCATAATGTCATATTGTAGAATATCTTTCCTTCTGTCCTTTTAAATGGTATAATGTGTGGTGCAGAATATATTTCCTCCTTTTAATTGGTATATTGTGCTCCCATGCATTCTAATTATATGATGACTTTATTCACTCTTGTATCCTTTTAATTACAAACTGTTGCTGGATCTAGTTTCTTTCCCCTTTTTAGTTGCAGTTGATTAATCCTTGTATTATCAATTACTATAATCCTTGTGGGTCTCTCTGCATGACTCACAATTGCTAGTTGTAAGCTTTTTCTGGGTATTGATGTGAGGTTTGGATCTAGTACTTATTGACTGGAGGGAGCACAATACGTAATCATTCAATGAACTGGTTTTAAAACTATGTCAGTCAGTTTTCTTGTGGCTCAAAACTGAACTATAATGCAAGTGAGTTGTTATGTATGTTCCATTTCATGGCTACAAACATTATCCCATCAGTTTACACAACATTGGTCCCCTCTTCTTTTATATCTTAACCCAACAGGTTTTATATCCTCTCTATGTTTCTACACTTGTTTCCCTAAATGCATCAATGTTGAATAATCCAAACCTCACATCCTTGCCCTTTATCTATGTAAACATTATTGAAATTTCTCTTTGTTTACCGGTATTGATCTGTTTGAACCAATGTAACAGAACCAATGGCTTTCTGTTCTGAAACTATAATTTCTTATTGCGGGTATTTCCATTTTTAACACCATGTGAAATAATGTGATTCTGATAGCATTGGTTTTTATGTTGTGTTTGCTCAAATACTACCTATTCAGAGAAGATGATATTCTGGAAACACTGCATGATTGATGGATTGTTGCTTAAACAATGATTTCAGGCATTATAGTTGAGAAGACAATGCTCGTGGGATTGATAAATTTTGCTGTAGCTTTTTGAAATCCTTAGTTCTCTTATGTTAATGCAACCCTTGAACACCATAAATGATGATAACATGCTACTGTTGTTGGAGGCACTACTGTTTTATGACAATTGAGAGATTTTCCAAGTGATTTAATCATGATGATTTATGATTTAATATATCAATTTCATTGACAGGTTTGAAAAGTTCATGTTTTCATTATATGAGTTGAATTTTTATTAATGTTTGGATATAATATGGTGAAGTGTATTTCTATGTTCATCGATAGGAAAAAAATGATCAGTGTTTGAACTGTAGAATAAAATAATTTGCAGTTATATGAATACTATTGGGTTTAAGTTTGTGAAATATTCACTCTCTAAAGTATGACATATATTTCGGGAAACAAATTTATATTTTTAAATAATTAAAAAATAAACACGTTTTTTAAATATTCAAGTTTGTGAAATATTCAGACGTTTGGTTGGACTGAAATTCAGTGCTTATTGAACTGAAACCGGAAATTTCAGTAATTTTGTGTTGATTGTCTGTTTGGTTGAGACCCAAATAAGTGCTCAATTTTATCCGCTTTTCGCACAAAGAACCGGATTTTTTCAGCCCCGTAGGCGTTACTTTATTTTTCCGCTTTCGTGTTACGCCTATTAGTCCCCACGTGAAAAGACCGGGATACCCCTGCTACTTTGATTTATTTACGACCGGTATATAAGCCCCATTTTGACCTATTCTCTCTCTCTCACACATTTCTCATCCCATCCGGTCGACTCGAAACACTCGACTCGGAACACTCTGAGAGAAACCCGGTTGATCTACCTCCTCCGTTGCCTCCCGGCCCCTCCTCCGTCGCCTCTCGGCTCATCCGCCGTCACGGAACACCCGACCTTTGTCACCTCCCGACGGCAAACAAATACCATGAAACCTTAATCGACTAACCCCCCTCCACTGTTGCGGACCAGCCCCTCCTCCCCTCCACCGAGCTCGTTCACATCACGAAACCCCCCAAAGAGCAAGAATCCAGCCCCATTGACCATCTCCCCTCGCCTCCTCGCGAACCGACCTCCGACCTCTTTTCCGATCTCCGAGCTCCAACCTAAAGGTAATACCAGTTCACATGCTTATGTTCTTATTCCATTACATATGTGGGGAGAAGTAAATTCAAGATGAAGGGGTGTCTCTCTGTGGGGAGAAGTAAAATCAATTTAATTTGGTTTCTGATCGATTATTATTCCATTACATATATGTGAATTTGTTTATTTATGATCAGTTTTTCATGTTGTTTGTTTGAGGTTAAAGTTTGGGAACAAACTTATTTCTGAAACATCTACTGTAAGAAGAAATTTTTGTTATACCTTTATATGTTTCATGTGTTTTCATATCTTTTGTTCTTGTCTATCTATTTCTATATATATAGTCAGCTAGTATTCTTGATTTCTTGTAAATGTTGAAGGTGTGTTCATGTGGGGAGAAGCACTTGATATAAAAAAATTGACTCAAATCAAAATGTGAAAGCACAAACCAAAAAGTCTGTATGGCTGAAAAAAATGAAACAAGAAAGTATTTCTGGACTGGTTAACCTCCTTTTCTATTCTTTAAATCCTCACCTAATGCTAGCTAATGATGGCATTGTATATTCATGGCTTCCAAAATTAGACAACCACATAAATACACTTTTACTAAGGCTGTTAAGTTCTAATCCACTGTTATATGCTATATTTTTCTCATTCTTTTTATTTGCATCTATATATACAAATAAATTTTCAATTCTTTGAAAATTATGAATGTCATTCAGGTCTTTTAGAAATGATCTGTCAGGGGCTAATCCTGCCAGATTATATCCTGCCAGATTATACCCCTTGCTTGTCCATGTCTAATGCACATTGCAGGTATAGACATAAAGCTATCTGGGTGAATGATTGTGAACCAAGCAGACCAGAAAAATGATTTCCATCTCTATGATTGTGGGATATTTTCGATTCAATTAGGCTTTATAGATAATAAATTAACTGGTTTTAGATCCTTTAAACTCTCCATGACACATTTTCTTTTAGTTTAATCCAAGTAAATTTAATTTGGTTTCTGATCGATTATTATTCCATTACATATATGTGAATTTGTTTATTTATAATCAGTTTTTCATGTTGTTTGTTTGAGGCTAAAGTTCGGGAACTCTATATAGTTAGGGTTCAATGGATTATTAGAAAGTTTATTTTTCTTGAATCTCTATATTGTTATGGTTCAATGGATTGTGTTTGTTAGTATGCAAATTATAGATGCTTTATGTCTTGTATGAGAAGATGGTATTGTTTAATTGCTTGAATTAGCCATGGAAGCAGTAGTTTGAGGATCAGCTACATCTATGCTTGTCTTTGAGTTGGGATGAGATTTTTTTTTTGTGGATAGTAATCCTTTTGTATTTCCATTTTAGAATGGTCATAATTTTAGTATTTACATTCATTACTTTGTGAGGATTGGAAGACATGCATTGCCAACTCCATTGGGAACTGGAATAGAAAGATATTGATGATTCTTGATATAACAGTGAACATAAACTCATATCCTATTGTGATTACATAGAGTTGGTGGCTTGAAATTTTCTTAACTTGTCTCCATTTGTTGATATGTTCAGGTTTACATATCAGACCCCTCATGCCAAACATAGCTAGATGAATATCATGATATAAATCTTCCTTGTTTTTGGGTTTGTGCTTTTTCACCTGTGTGTTGGTAGTGATAATTATTGTGCTTATTATTTATCAAACTTCACTATTTTGATATATAAAATACAACGCTTCAAAAGAATTGGAAGCAAAGTGAAATGAACTAGGCTACTTTATTTTTCAGCCAAGACTAATGGAGCCCATGAAAATTGCTTGAGCAGAATTATGGCATAAATTCATTAATCTGATAATTGATAGTATCATGTTTTTTACTGTTTGCACTCTGGACTTTAGAATTATGGCATAAACATTATTTTTATGAATCTATGAGACAAGTTGGTGTATGTTTTTTGTCATATGAGGGGATGGGACAATGACTTCTTCTAGAGTGGCATTCATTTGGTCATAATGTCATATTGTAGAATATCTTTCCTTTTGTCCTTTTAAATGGTATAGTGTGTGGTGCAGAATATATTTCCTCCTTTTAAATGGTATATTGTGCTCCCATGCATTCTAATTATCTGATGACCTTATTCACTCTTGTATCCTTTTAAATACAAATTGTTGTTGGATCTAGTTTCTTTCCCCTTTTTAGTTGCAGTTGACTAATCCTTGTATTATCAATTACTATAATCCTTGTGGGTCTCTCTGCATGACTCACAATTGCTAGTTGTAAGCCTTTTCTGGGTATTGATGTGAGGTTTGGATCTAGTACTTATTGCCTGGAGGGAGCACAATACGTAATCATTCAATGAACTGGTTTTAAAACTATGTCAGTCAGTTTTCTTGTGGCTCAAAACTGAACTATAATGCAAGTGAGTTGTTATGTATGTTCCATTTCATGGCTACAAACATTATCCCATCAGTTTACACAACATTGGTCCCCTCTTCTTTTATATCTTAACCCAGCAGGTTTTATATCCTCTCTATGTTTCTACACTTGTTTCCCTAAATGCATCAATGTTGAATAATCCAAACCTCACATCCTTGCCCTTTATCTATGTAAACATTATTGAAATTTGTCTTTGTTTACTGGTATTGATATGTTTGAACCAATGTAACAGAACCAATGGCTTTCTGTTCTGAAACTATAATTTCTTATTGCGGGTATTTCCATTTTTAACACCATGTGAAATAATGTGATTCTGATAGCATTGGTTTTTATGTTGTGTTTGTTCAAGTACTACCTATTCAGAGAAAATGATATTCTGGAAACACTGCATGATTGATGGATTGCTGCTTAAACAATGATCTCAGGTATTATAGTTGAGAAGACAATGCTCGTGGGATTGATAAATTTTGTTGTAGCTTTTTGAAATCCTTAGTTCTCTTATGTTAATGCAACTCTTGAACACCATAAATGATGATAACATGCTACTGTTGTTGAAGGCACTATTGTTTTATGACAATTGAGAGACTTTCCAAGTGATTTAATCATGGTGATTTATGATTTAATATATCAAATTCATTGACAGGTTTGAAAAGTTTATGTTTTCATTATATGAGTTGAATTTTTATTAATGTTTGGATATAATATTGTGAAGTGTATTTCTATGTTCATCGATAGGAAAAAAATGATCAGTGTTTGTTCTGTAGAATAAAATGATTTGCAGTTATATGAATACTATTGGGTTTAAGTTTGTGAAATATTCACTCTCTAAAGTATGACATATTATTTGGGAAACAAATCCATATTTTTAAATAGTTAAAAAATAAGCACGTTTTTTAAATATTCAAGTTTGTGAAATATTCACTCTTGTGACATATTTCAAGAAACAAATCCATATTTTTGAAATATTTCAAAAATAAGTGCATTTTTTAAATATTCAATCAACCATCAAAATAACATTCAGTATTTATTAAATAGATCAAAATACCCTTCTAATAAGCATTACTTTTAAGTGGTGAACCAAACACACTTATTTAAACAAGTGCTTATATTTTTCGCTGAACCAAACAGTTTTTTAAACTGAACTGCATAAAACAATCAACACTTATATAATTAGCCTTGAATAATTCAACACTTAAATTCCACATTCAGCCGAACCAAACGCAGCCTAAGTGTATAACTAATATGTTTGTGATACAACATTGTGCATATCATTGTGTTCACCATTGACTTGAATGTGCAATAATAGGTTATTATAAACAATGTATAACTAATATGCTTGTGATATAATCCCTTCTTTTTATCTTACACAGATGTTCGTCGAGGTCTGATAAATGAACGGTCAAGATTTGATATTGACGAACTTTGGTGACTGATAGTTCTGGTGCTCGTCAAACTCGAGCTTTCAAGAAAAAATCGAAAAATGGCGGATTTAGGGTTGAAATTAGGGTTCATCAATCCTCACAACAATCGACTGTGCTTCAATGGTTTCCTTCGTTGTAGAAGGATTGGGTTCCCTTCTCTATCTTCGAAGGCAAAAACACTCCCATATTATTTATTTTTGGCATTTATTGTTTTGGGAGATTTTGTTTTCACTCTTTGTAACAATTGGTTTCAGGTCATTAAAATTGGGGATTTCAGTTGCTCCATCGACCGTCCGATGTAAGTAATTCAAATAAGATACGCTTTAGGTTTTTCAATAATTTTCTGCGTTCTATTTTTGCAATTCATACATGTTTGCTGCTTTTTTTTGTGTAATGAGTGTTTATTTGTTGTTGGTGGGATAGAAAGATGATTCTGATGTTAGAATTGGTCGGTTTAATTCACCAATCAATAAAGACTAGTTTAATTTAGTTTCCCAATTCATTTTCTTGTTTTGATTAGATTTGTTTGATTGACACTGGACCTCGACTTAATTTTTGGTCACCTAAGATTAAAAAATAAGAAGAGTAATATTGGGTAAAAATTAAATTGGTCATGGTTAAAATGTGTTTTTAATATGTTGCGATGCCATTTTTTGGTTTGTTCAAATGAAGCATATACTCCACTGAATCGAATTCTCTCTTTTTCACGAAAAAAGGAAAAAAAAAATTTAACTATTGAAGTATATGCCTCGATAAAAAAAAATGTGAAGGGGCTTCATAAAAGGACTGCAGTGCCCTTGTTCATTTACTGAAAACACACTTAGTGTTTTGGTGGCTGTTAATTGACATGGTGAAGATGTAATGCATGTTTATTTCGGCAGGAAGGTGAATGTGAACAGGACTGGGAAAAGGGAGCACCATTTGTGGATGAAAAGGGACTCAGTTGGTTCTGGACAGAAAGCTCTTAATCTTGTTCGCATTGTCAGTTTGTTGCTTCTTCTTTCTCATATCCCCTCCTTGTTTACTTATAGGGATTATTTAGCAAAATCACTTATTTTATTTTAGACATGCAATAGTTCCCTTTTATAAGGTGTAGTTTATGGTAGTATGCGTGTCAGTTCCATTTGGGTTGTGGGAAACCAAAGGAGATATGATTTATGGGGTTTCCAATTTATAATAAAACTGTAATTCTATATTGCATTTAGCAAAGTACAAAGCATTAATTTGTAAGCTTTTGGAATTTGTGGATTCTTATTATTTGAAGTGTTATGCAATGGTATTCTCAAACTGTATGGAGTTAAGATTGTTTTCGGCTTAAGAGAAGGAAGCCTAGTTAATAATTCAAATATTTGTTTTGAAACTTCATGCAGTTAGAGCACAACTATTGTGTCCTTTCATTGAGGTACAACCCATAACCATCACGGGATATGTCTTAGTCATCTTATGTTACTTCTCTTGTGAAGCTCTCAATTACATGTTGCCTATGATTTAAATCTTGAAACATAGCTATCATTGTGTTTTCTCCCTGAATCCTCTTTTGTCAGGTTTCAAGGCTTCCAAATGAAAAAGAGGCTGTCTATGAAGCACTTGATAAGTGGACGGCATGGGAGACAGAGTTCCCTTTGATTGCAGCAGCCAAATCTCTTGAGATTTTGAGGAAAAGGAACCAATGGTTGCGGATTATTCAGGTATGGTAATTTGCATATGATGGAGTTGCATTGAATTTTCCACCATATTCTGTTCAACACATTGATGGGAGTGAGGAACATATAGCTTAATTACAGTAGAAGACATGCAATAGAATGGCAAGAATGTAAGAAACCTAACTAATGAAGGATTTCATGTTGCAGATTTTAGCCATTATGTTTTGTGTCAGATTTTTATGTCTTGTTTTCATTGAATTTTTTAGTTTTCTTTTACATTTCAATAAGCGACTGAATTAAACTCAGTGAACAAATAATCCTGATGATCTAGTTACTGGTACTGTTTTATCTCATAATTTCTTTTTACAATAATAGCAGTTGAATATGCTAATCTAATTTGTCTTTACTTGTCTACCTTTCTTGTCTACAATAATAGCACAAATCTCTCTCACTTTGTATCTATATTTTCTTTTTGTAATGACAATTAGCCTAAGCTTGGTTTGTGCAGAGTATGGCCTATGGTTTCCAGAGTATTCCTTTTTAGAACAGAAAGTTTACTCTTAGAATGGCTTTTGACATTTTCAGGTCACCAAGTGGATGCTCAGCAAAGGTCAAGGACTTACCATGGGAACATATGACACATTACTATTAGCTTTTGATATGGATGGAAGATTAGATGAGGCGGAGGCCATGTGGGATACAATCTTGCAAACACACACGCGATCCGTCTCGAAGCGATTGTTCTCTCGAATGATATCCTTGTATGATCATCATCAAATGCCCAATAAGATTATCGAGGTATTCTCTATTTCCAGCATTCCTCATAAAAGTATTTCAAAAAAAAAAAATCTATTTCGAGTGATTTAGCACTATCATTCTTACATAATGAGCATTCATCTGTATTGCATGTTCTGAAACTCTCCTATATTTTAGCATTTGCAATTCTGAACTGGTTTGTTCTACCTTCCAATACTTTTGGTATTTATTCTATTGGTTAAATAAATTTTAGATATTCCAAGAATTTGATTTTGTACGAACAGAGACATTTTTAGGATTTACTATTTCTCATGGATATATCTCAGGTATTTGCAGACATGGAAGAGTTAGGGGTGAAACCGGATGATGACACTGTCAAAAGAATAGCAAGAGCTTTTGGAAATTTGGGAGAAGCAGAGAAGCGAAACCAAGTACTCAGGAAATATGAAAGAAAGTGGAAATATCTCCACTTCAACGGTGAGCGGGTTAGAACAAGAACAACGCCAAGGTGGGATGGGTGAAATTATTCAATAAAACTTCCACCGAATTCAACCCCGTGTAAAGGTACCTCAACAATGCTTATCTGGTCATGACTGTTGGGGAACAGAGCCTTCCTGGAAATAACATGAGTAATGATGTTTATCTCAGTATATCCACATAAAACAAACATACTGGAAATTGTTGAGGCTTTGTGAAGTTGAGAAAGACAGAGATTTTACCGCCCATCATGTTAGAAGAACATATATTGGCTCAGTTGGCGATATCAGGCATCCTTATTTGACATGGTATGGACACTTGATTCTAAACAGAATAGTTTGCTTGCCTTTTTTATGTGTGAAGTTGTGCAATATCGGAATACCACATGTATCAGTTTCTGACCCACATTTCCTATTCTGGAAGAGAGATATAAATGTGAATTTGGCATTATACATGTCATTTTTTGCTCTCTGGGAGCAATATGAGCTCCTGGAAGATTGTAATACCATGTGTGAAGTTGTGAACTCGATGTTGGAAGATGTTATCTCCACTAAATGTTACGACACATGTTGAGACATCATTTTTTATTTGTGATGTTCTTGTTATGTAGGAGGGGACAATTATTTATGGAAGACTATTATTAATTCACACTGCATGGGCACCCAGTCATGTGAGACACATTTATCACGCCTTGCCATACTCATTTTCTTCTTCACAATGTTGATTATTCAATATAAAATGATTTCATCTGACACTCTTAAGCAACAACATATAATGCTTGAGGCCTGTGACACTTCTGAATTCTACCCTTATTTATTGGAAAATGTTATACATATCCCCATTTACCCTTTTTTTTTTTTTTTAAGTATACCTTATCTACTGAGATATGCATAGTTTTTCAAAGATGTATGGATTCATTTTTAGAAAATACAAAAACAATTTATTGAGGTATGTACCTCATATAACTATCCATGGTATATCTCTTAAATAGCTATCCATGGTACTTCCTATGTAAAGACTCCCCATTGGATTGCATTATGGGCTCTCTACCATTATCCAAGAGCCATGTAATTGCATTTTTGTCTATTAAGTACCCAACACATTGTTTAAATTATTTTTGTTTGTCAAATCTTTGCCTACAGTAGGCTGCAAGACTCGAACTCAAGTCCATTTACTAAAGAGGGGTACATCTCCCATCCTACCAAGAGGAGATTCCATATTCGGATGGACCCTTCACGCTCTCTTTGTCAATTGAAACCGGAACTGCATGTCATTTATTTACTAAATGTTTGGGATGATTGCAGGTTGTTGGCATCCACTTCCACATTGGTGGCAGCCTCCACATGACATGGAAATGTACAAATTGGATGCAGGTTCTTTCTCATCAGCAAACAAATAGATATGGGGAATTCAAATTAATCATATTTGCGTTGATGATGTGGCAAGTGTGGAAAGCTTGAAATAGATCGGTCTTTCAAGGCCAGCCTTTCCTAGTCTTTTACACAGTATAGAACAGGTGGAGTCACAAATGGTGGGGCCGAATAGGCCTGTGTGATTTTTATTTTGGGCGCTGTTACACTCAGATTTATTTTCAGCCCCAATTCCAGCTTTATGTGCGTCGATAGATTTCTATCGACGCATATGCTCATATTAACAAAGCATATGCTTCGAAAGATTTTTTTACATTTTCTAAAAATGCACCCATGCAATTCATTGAAGTATATGCTTCATTTTTTATAAAACATGTACCTCATTAGATGATATATACTATTTTAAAAAATTTAAAACACATATAAACTGAAATTGAGACTGGATATTGTGGAACAAGGGTGAATAAAGACAAAAAAAGTGTTTGGGTAAAGGAAATAAGGGGTATAGCTGTGCGGAATTAGGAGTGAATAAGCTGGTATTTGTATTCTAAGTCCACCCATGGAATTGTGTTTCCTCAACTGGAATAAGGGGATCTACACATCAAATCACCTGTCATCATATCAAATCACATGTCATCACCTCTTATACATCAATGAGACTCACATGTCAAATCAACTTTTTAAACCTTATTTACATCTTATTCTTCATCAACCAAACACTCCAACCTTTATTATTACGTTTCTTAATAAGAATAACTGAAAACACAACCAAATACAAAATCTCTTATTCCATTGATAAAGTCAACAATTATTGGAATATGTATAAATCCCATAATAGTTTGTCTATCCAAATGGGTCATACATAATACTACATTTTTAGAGATTGATGAATTGACAGGAGCATCCACTTTTCATTGAAATATTTTAAGAATATTATGCATTATCTTATGCAAGTACTTCTAAATTTGTGATAAAAAATACATGTATTTTAAATTATAATGGTCAATTAATATAGTGTACGAGTTAAAATTTTAATTAATTTAACTGATATATTCTTAAAATCTTCTATTTATATGAAACAAAACATTTAGTCTTTGAAAATACAAAAAAAAAAATCTATATTTTTTTAAATGATCATTTTACCCCTAAACACACTTTCACCTTTTCTTCTCTTTTAATCTTCCTCTCACATTCTCTCTCCTTCCCCTGTCAATTGAACTGTTTGGTTAGAGAAAAAGATCTTTCAAAATATTATATTTATGAATCATGATTGACATTGGAGATGTATGACATTTTATAAAAGGGATTTTTATTTTTAATTCCCAGCAAATCATCGTATTTAACAATCGCTCCCTCACTTCTTCGTATTTGGGTTTTACTCCCCAAATTTAAATGATAATTCCTTTTTACTCCGGTCTTGAGATATGATTTTTTATTCTTAAGCATGCTTTACTCAAGAAAAATATGTAAATATAACTTTACTAAAGGTCTCCACTCCCTCGATTAATTTTGCACAACAATATATAAAAATGGAAATGGACATGAAATTTATATCTCAAAGTATGGGTTTCATATAGAATTTGACACATTCTTAAATTGTTTTATTGGAGGTATCTTTTTCTATGTCAATGAGAAATAAATAGTCAAAATCATGTTTGTGAGTTTTGTTATATTCCTGTTAGAATATATCCTGAAAAATTATGAAATTTGATTAGTTAACTTGGAATCAGGGTGATTTTTAACTACTAAAATGAGGATCTCAGGGGAGAGTTCTGGCGTCCAGGGGTCTCTCAGAGGAAGTCGGGTCCTGAGTGAGCACGGGTGGCAGGTGGTTCACAGGAAGAGGAAGTGGTCGCCGGGAGGACTCAGGGAGGCAGGGATCGGACACAGTAAATTCTTGAAAAATGTGCGTTGTTTTAGATGTGATAGTTTCAGCCATTTTGCTCGCCGGAGATGCGGCAAGATGGGTCACCGGAGCGTTGCATGTCAAATGTCCCACGTCTGACTGGATTGCGGTGGAAGGTCTAATTGATGTTTCTCTTTCAAACTAATCTTTCACTTGGAGTAGTCTTAGGGAGGTGCCATCCTTAGCAAGACTGGACAGGGGTCTTGGTCGATTTGGAGTGGGAATCTGCCTTCCCTCATTGCTTCTTGATGGGGCTCCCACGTACCTGCTTTGACCACTCCCCTTTGGCTCTGTCGGGAGGTAGTGCCCCCCCGTCCTCTCTGTCTTTTCGGTTTGAAAATTGGTAGCTCCTATGTCCGGAATTTCGTGGCATTGTGGAATCCTCTTGGCGTGTGGAGGCCCCTGGTTTGTGTGGTGCGAGGTTGATAGCATTCAAAATCAAACGTCTCAAGTTGGTTCTCAAAGGTTGGAGCAGAGCTGAGTCCCGCCGGAAGCGTGCCCGAAAACAGTTCATAGCTGACCAGCTGGGGATTCTTGAAGGCTTAGAGGAGGCGGGTTTGTTTGATGAGGTTGATGCTGCGACCCATTCCAGCCTGAAGGATGAATGGCTTTTGATTAGTAGGAAGGAAGAAGCTGAGTGGAGGCAAAGATCTCAGGCTATTTGGTTGAAAGAAGGTGATCTCAATACCAAGTTTTTCCATAAGGTAGCGAATCAAAGGCGTAGGCTCAATTAAATTATCAAGCTAAACGTCGATGGGACTGAATTGACAGATGGCAATTGAAGAGGCATTTGCAGACCATTTTTCCAATGTCTTTCAGAAAAGGAGGACGTGGCGCCCCCTTGGTTTGATGAGGACCTACTTCGCATCCCATCTCATTGTCTTCAGCGGCTGGAATCAAATTTTCGAGAGGAGGAAGTCCAAGCTGCTGTATTCGGGATGGAGGCAGATAAGGCACCGGGTCCTGACGGGTTTGGGCTCCACTTCTATCAAGAGTTTTGGCCTGTAGTAAAAGAAGATGTTATGGGAAGGTTTGACCTCTTCTTTCGGTCTTCTCAAGGCATTGGTAGCTTGAATGCTACTTTTATTGCTCTTGTGCCTAAGAAAGATGGTGCTCAGGACATTGAGGACTTTAGGCCGATTAGTCTTGTGAATGGCAACTAGAAGTTAATCTCCAAAGTCTTGGCGAATAGGCTTCGGTTAGTGGTGGACTTCCTTGTGGAGGAGAACCAGACAACCTTTATTCCAGGCCGCTTGTTGCAAGATGGGTTTATGGCTACCCAAGAGTGTATATCTGCTGTCCATCAAGAGCACAGACAGGGTCTCATATTGAAATTGGACTTTGCGAAAGCTTATGATAACATAGATTGGGATTTCCTATTTCACCTTCTCAGCTGTTATGGTTTTGAGCCCAATTGGATTCGTATGATTCGTGCATGTGTTACAATGGCGAAGGCCTCTGTTTTGGTTAATGGTAAGCCATGTGGGTTCTTTCCAATAAATAGAGGTTTGCGTCAAGGTGATCCGCTTTCTCCCCTCTTTGTTTTAGTGGCAAATGTATTTAGCCAGATGATGAAGTCGGCTTAAGCTGATGGTTGGATTTCGGGTCTTCAATGCAAAAGGGGAGGTTCTTCTTTGTCTCATGTTCAATATGCAGACAACACGGTGATTCTTAGTGAAGCAGATGAGCTATCAGTGAGAGGAATTCAGTTTGTATGTCGTTGTTTCGAGCTGTTGTCAGGCCTCTGTATAAACTTCAGGAAAAGCTCTTTGCAAGGGATCAATGTAGAGAAAACAGTGCTTGCTCGGTTTGCTGCCATCCTCTCCTGTTCGGTCCAGCAGTTCCCATCGCCCACCTGGGGCTTCCTCTTCATCTAGGAGTTCTACCAAAGAGAGTCTGGTCCCCCTTGATAACTCGCTTTGAGAAGAGATTGGAGGGGTGGAAGAGTTGCTTCCACAGCCTTGGAGGAAAACTCACCCTTCTTCAGGCGGTCCTATCCAACCTCCCAATCTTCTTCCTCTCGCTGTTCAGAATTCCGAAAGGGGTGGTCCGGCTCTTAGATGGGATTCGTCGGCGTTTCCTTTGGAATGGTGTGGATTCTTTTGCTAAGAAGGTCCACCTGGTGAAATGGAATGTAGTGTGTGGTAGCAAGAAGTCAGGGGGGGGGGGGCTGGTATTCTAAATCTTGATGACATGAATGGTGCTTTCCTAAGTAAGTGGTTGTGGAGGTGGCTTGATAGTCCAGATTTGCTGTGGTGTAGGGTGGTTCGTGAGCGTTATGGAATTGGGGATTCCCTGCTTCCGCGGATCAATGCTAGATCCTCTAGGCTTTGGCGGAGTATTATGGCTAGTGCTGCTGGCTTTGTGGACAGGCAGGGTGGTTCGGTTTTGGCAAGATCTGTGGCTGGGCGAGCGTCTGCTGTGTGCTTCCTTCCCCTTGATCTTTGCCATTGCTTCTAATCAGGTGGGGCTGGTCCATCAATTCTGGTGCCAGAGGGGTGAGGCTGGATTTTGGGAAGTACAAGTTCGTCGTAATCTGCATGAGGAGATTGACAGCTATCTTGGAACTCCTTTAGCCTATTGCATTGTCGGAAAATGCTGAGGATAATTTATGCTGGGTGCCAAATCTTTGGGAGCGCTTCTCGGTTCATAGTTGCTATGAGTGGATGCGTAGAGAGAGACCGGTGGCTGTTGGGGCAGCTCAGAAATGGAAGAAGATCTGGTCTTTTAAATTCCCTTTGAAGGTGAAGGCTTTCACTTGGCTTGTATATCTTTGCAGAATTCTGACCAAAGAATATCGTGCGAAGTGGGTGCCGGGTTTGGATAGGACTTGTGTCATGTGTGGGTCAGCTTCGGAGTCCATCGAACATCTGTTCATTTTATGTCCTATGGTCAGGAGGGTGTGGGATTGGCTCCAGTTGGCCACTGGGTTGGATGTGAATTTCCAGTCATTGGAGGGAATGTGGGAGGCGGGACGACGACTACGTACACCGGGGGATAAAAGTGTGAAAGCAAAGATATCACAATCGTTTGTTCCAGCAGTCATTTGGTCCATATGGATTTCCAGAAATATGGCTCTATTCAGGGCTTGTCCCCCTTATGCGGAAAATATTTGGGAGTAAGTGGTTCGTCATATTTCTGATTGGGGGAAATGTTGCACTGGAGCAAGCTCGATTAGATTGGTGGGAGGTAGTCTGTGCATTCAGGAATAGCTATGTCCAGTTGTAATGTATGACCCCTCGATAGAGTCCTTTTTTACTGAGTGGTGGTGCATGGTTGGGTGTAATGGCTTGTTTAATTTCCTTTGTATCTGCTTTGGGCCTACACTTTTTATAAGATCGTATGCCTACCGTTTATTCAAAAAAAAAAAAAGAATAAGCCATATTTTGTGTCCAAACAGGAGCTAAGAATATACAAGATAAGAGCCCAAGCATTCTCCACATATATCATTTTTCTACCTTTGTTCTGAGTCAACCATATGCACCAACACACCGCTTGCTGATCAGCCATTGGAATTTTGCTTCGTTGCTATGGTCTCCTTTTTGCCTTCGCTTCTGGAATAAATCCCACATCTCATCAATGTCAAGAAAACAACAATGGGAGCCAATATCCTTCCCAACCAAATCCCAAATCGACATAACAAAAGGGCATGCAAAGAATAGATGATCCCTATTCTCCTCGGCACCCCCACATAGAATGCATGGAACATCCCTATCATTAGCCCATTTCGAACGATTGATCTTGGTCAGGAATTTGTCAAGGGAAAGAAGCCACATTGAAAGCCCTTATTTTTAAAGGCGCTAGAGCTCCCCATATAAGGTTTTGGACTCTGCTGGTCGGGATTGTGGAGTGGGACTTGTTGATCTTCCTATAAAGGGTCTTCACGAAAAAGCCGAGTTGAGGAACCAACTTCCATCTCACCACATCTTCATCTTCCAAAATTAACTCAACCTCTTGGAGTGACTCAAGAAGACGAGTAAACTCCAATGCTTTGACATATTGAAGGTTGTGGTGCACGAGGAGACCAAATAATAGAAATTTCCTCTCAAGTAAAAGAATCACAAATCAAATCATCCACATTTAAGGCCACACGGAATAGATTGGGGAAGAGGTTAGCTGGGGACAAACCATGGAGCCACACATCTTCCAAAATTTGGTTGCAACACCATTACTCGGAATGAAGTTGTTTTCCTCCTCAATTACCTCGGCGATCTCTAGGACTAGCTCTTGAAGGCTAAGTTCGTAATTAAATGTGACGTCTTGATAATTCCAGCCATTAAATGGATTATTACTGACATGTTACTAAGTCAATCCATCTAGAAAATCAGAGTAAAGCAATAAAGCATAGTTACAAATAACAATGATCAACCTAAAGTCATCAACTAACTCTAGTTTTAGATTTACCAATGTTGAGGATATGTGGAGATTCTTCAAGTGTTGGGAGAAGAAAGAAGATAGAAGTGAAGATGCAAAACTTATTGGGATCATTCCTCATGTCACTTGCGAGGAATGAGCTGATTTTTTATAAATCAGATGTGTTATTTCGGAGGCCACTATGGCATTGGGTTTGAGTATCCATTCTCATAAGAAGATCCTAGGAAATACCATTTAAGGTTTTAGGGTTTGGTGGCACTACTTTTGTGGGACTTTCTTTGTAAACCCACTAGTTTTTTTTCCTTCTTTATATTTTAATCTTTAGTGATCCCTCATTTTAATTTTGTTTGATGAGTTTTTTTTTCCCTTAGTGAGAAACTCGTACATTTCCTTCAAAAACCTAAACCCATCAACATAAATACCATTCAAGATATTGAGTTACAATCATGTCAGAAACTATTCCCTGCAAATATTAGGGTTCCAACTTCGGTGGGTTAAATATGATCAACTCGACTTTGGGCGTATTCAAGTTTAATTTCTGGCAGTTGGGTTCAACCCAAACTTGAACTCAAACCTAGTCAAAGATAAACCTAAATCCTGACGGGAGGGGAGGGGGTTGGATTGAGGGGCGGGTTATTCGGGCCCGTCTGAACTCAATTTTGTAAGTGATAATTATAAATGTTGAATTCTAGATTTTAATATGTGAAGTGAAATATGAATCATTCAATTTGTTTTTATCTTCAATCTATTATGCTTCTATAGTTTTATTTTTCCCCCTCTCAATCTCATCTCTGCAATTTCATTCGTCTAGTCACCCGCTATTCTTTATTGCGGCTGTTATTGGCATTCCAGGTGCTCCCTAGAATTGTATTATTCTACTCATTCTATTCCATTGCTACAGGAGAATTCACATGTCAAATCAATTTTCATTTATTCACATTTTATTCACCTCTTATGTACAACTTATCTATGGTCAACCAAATAACACAAACTTTATTATTATATTTCCCAATAATAATAACTAAAAACACAATTAAACAGAAAATGACTTATTCCACTGATATAGTTATCTATACTGGAATAGTTATCAATCCCACAATAGCTTATGCCGCTACCTAAATGGGGGCATAGTGTACAATAATTGATATTTTATATGAGTGTTTTTTTTTCTTGTTTTATATTAAATTTTTTGATTGGATATAGTATATCTGACATTCTTTGCATCACTTTTTTCGCAGATTGATATTTTTAAAAAATTTTGCATCTCTCCTTGGCGGCTATCGTAACTTTATTGTGAGGATTTTCTTCTTTCATGTACATTTGATGATTTTTTTTAAAAAAAAAATACTGTCATGTTTTGTTTCCCTGGTCAATTTTTGTCAGGAAATTACTGCTTCCCATGTCTTCAATACACAAGCATTTCTAAAGAAACGTTCTCGTGCAACAAACCAGCCACCAGATCCCATGGTGATGTAACTTATCATGCCATGTGCATGCAATAAACTGCCCTCTTTTGCCTGTGTCGTTTATATGCTTATAGGCTTTCTTTTCCATTATGTTCCTTTTTTAACAGTTTTGTTGATGTTTAGTTTATATAAGCCAATCAATATCTTCCCTTCTGTTTTGGATGTGGGATATCAGTATGATATTAGGTTTTGAGGTTTTTTCTAGCCTGCCTGGGCCATATTTTCTCTTTTTTAAAACATACAGTTTACGCAATTCTTGGATTCACAAGGATTCATGGATTACCTAGAGAGATGCATAAATGCAGAAGATGGTAGTATCAATCTTCTCGATAAGTTGCAGGATGCTATTGGAAGAGGCCAAAACCCTTCTACTATATTGCCTTCCTCTCTGTCTGAGCCTGAGATCATAACTATATCAGATCCTGACATTGGTAGTGCAGGTGGGGCTTTGGATATATCAAGATGTCTAATTATCTTCACAAGTGAATTGCTAGTTCATTAATGTAATATATTTTCTTTAATGCAAGAAAGCACCAATGATGGTTTTTAAGTAGTCACCTGTGATGTCATTGCTTTGCTGATCATTAACTCTGTTCCATTAGGATCTAGTTCAAAGTATTGTTATGACCGATTTCCATCAGCCGTCAGAACAGAAGAGCACGAAGATAGACGCAAGGCAGTTCTTGCTGCAGCAAGTGGAGCCCTGGATTATTCTGGAAAACCTATTATTAGGTGCTATATAGAACACAGAATTAGGCCTGTCATTTTACTTACATCCAGATACTTCAGTTTATATTTCACTGAACATTTGCATACTTCTTCTTGCAGTTCACCATCTTTGCTTATGGGTAAGGATTCAAAGGCAGAGAGCCTGAGTCCAAGAGAGAGGGCAGTAAGTCTGCTTTCCACACCCCCACCACCTCCCACCCAAAAAAAATTGTGATATGCTGTGATTTGTGATACCTATGTGATGAGAATATACACGGTATGTATTAATTTAATAATAAATGTGCTTTCAGGCAGAGAGGGAGAGAATGGTATTGGATATCAAAGTCAAGCTGCAGGTAAAATCTGTATGAACTAATGTTGTGCGTGATTTAAACTGTTTAGTTTTTATTTGGTCATAATGCTTTTGAGAATTTATCTCTATGAGAAATTACTTTATTTTATTTAGGTTATATATTTAGTGTTGCTTGCTTTATTTGTTTTGTATATCAATCAACAAATAATGTGAGTTTCTTCATTCTCATTATGATATGTTTTGTTCAACAAATGCCTGTTGTTTATATTTACTGTATTATTATATTTCATTTTCCACTGCTGTATGGTCTTTTTTTTTTTTTTTGAAATGTGATATGCATATGCCAAGATTGTATTAATATCAAGGGAACTGCCCGGAAGGAAAATTAGAATAAAAATGCCCAAAAAGGGCCAAAAAACAGGCCATAGTAGAAGAGAGCTCTACCAATGGCTGCCAAAAAATACAACTGCTGTATGGTCTTATGCCATCTTAAATTCATTAGCTGCTTTCTGTTGTATGATGAAGGATGGATGATAGTACATGACAATTGTCATTCGAGAAATTCAAGGCTGTATATAAAATAGTATATGAATTAGATTTTTTTTATTTAATAAATGTATTCAAAACTTACAAAATGTGCTTACCTGTACACCGATTAATTTTTTTTTATCCACATACATTTAATAATTTAAAATTCTTGTTATCTTTTTTGCCTTTTTATTAGTGAGGGGGTGAGGTGGGAAGAAAGGTTGTTGGTGTTTGGCAAATTAGATTGTGGCAGGGTACCCTAGAACAACAGAGAACTGGATGAGGGGTTTTTATGAAGAATACAAAAGCTAATATGCTCAGAGTGGTCCTTTGAATTTACATGTTATTATAGACTCAAACTGCTGTTAGAGGGCAGATGTTTATATTCATGCTGGCATAGAATTTGTGCATTACGTTTCTGATGAATTTAGTTATATATGAAATGATTTATGCTTTATTGTTTATGTAGTTTCTCAATTACTGCACCGGGACTGTGGTTGCGACTGATGAAGTTTGGTACAACTGAGGATCCTCTTTCATCGTTTGAGTATGGGACAATCCTTGGTATACGTTGGACATGTGATTTTTCAGATCCTTTGGACATCCAGTGTTATGCTTGTGAAGAAAAAATAATAATCTTGTGCTGGCATTCATTCGTTGTTTTTTTTTTCTTTTGTGTTTGCAGCTTTGATTGAGTCCGGTGCAGAAGGTATTGGAGGTAGTGGATTTGTCGAATGTATTAGAGAACACATTAATTCGGTATTCTCATCCACATCAGACCTAAATGTTCTGTGTATGTTTGAACCTTTTCCATCATCCATCAAAATAATTCAACTTTTTCTATAGGGATGGCAATGTCGTTTAACGGAGGAGCAGTTCATTGCTGTAAAAGAACTGGTAAATTACTCAACTATGTTGTAAAAAATCGGAATTCAGTGGCTTGATTATTCACGAATTTTGCTGCTTGGAGGCCTCGCTACTTTTTTTAATAACTCGATATCGTAGTTGTCTGCTATTGTTGAAGGTACCTCGTATACTGAAGTGAAATAATGTTTTTGATAGGCTGAATCAGATCAATTTAACATTAACCAAGAAATTTTTGTCTGATTGTTATTATTATGAGGAACAAAGTTTTGCCTTAAGTTCTGACCGAATTAATATAAAAGATAAAAAACCTTAGCTGATTTTGTTCTTTTTTTTTGCCTGAGAGAAATGGTAGGCAGTCGTCTTCATATTATTAAAAACCAAGAGAGATTGCTCAATGGGAAATACATAGATGGAAATAAAACCATGAATAAAACAAAACTCAAAGGAAGCTCGTAACGCTACCGGAACCTTCTAAAAAGAAACTACTCCTAGATCAACTGATGTCTAATTCTTTTAGAGTTCCTTTTATTTCTCCAACATACACCTTACATCATGATTTAGTGCTTCCAAACTGGTGAAAACTGACTTTCTCCTAGTTTTCTGGTAGCCAGCTAGAAAATGTCACTCTATTTACCTCTCAAATCACGTGTCACTTGCCAACTGCTGAATTAGTCCAGGAATTTGGAAATGCTGCAATTACATTCCTTCAACACCCATTTGGAAATAGATAGTTCCTCAACACCCAGGTCAGAACCCCGCCGTAGCCTGATCTGCTCTTGGACTTACTCATCTGTATTTACTTTGTAGCTGCCTGGAGGTGAGAGAGTCCTTTGATGGATAGTAACAAAAATTCTAAAATTGAGAGGAACTCCAAAATTCCCTAAAACTGTTCAGACTTTCTCCTGGGATTTCTTTAAAATGGCCTGACAATGCTGAATGCTGAACATCATTAAGAATCTGTCTGAGGGCCTGCATATTGTGGCTATTATTATTATTATTTTAAATTCTAGGTTGCTTGCCCTCCACACATGCCATAGACCTATATGGTGGCAGTGAAACAGTCTGACTAACTGTGCTATTTGTCCCCTGCCATGAAAGACTCCTTGCAACCAGCAAGCTTCAGATTGCAGTGAAGGTTTGGGCTTTCTCCTGCATCTCAGATTCAACAACAGAACTTGCCATATTCATGTAGTGAAGGAACAATTAAAGAAAAGGACCGTCTCTGTTTGACACAGAATAGATCTGGAGTCCTGAATGTGAACCACCCGGTCCTGCAGCTGGACCCTAGTCAGCATTTTATTGTGCAAAGCTCCTCAGACATACAGGGCGAGTTTTTGGACAGCTCCCACTCCCCACACCAGCCTAGCCTAATTGCATTTGCAGCATTTTATCCCTAAGTACATTCTAGGCTTCTTTAAATGTACAAATCCCCTGTGGAGATCTTTCCCCAGATTACTGAATCAGAGTCCAAGATAGAGATCTGCTGGATCTTTGCATAGAAACCTCCATTCCGTGCCCATACACTGAGGAACTATCTATTTCCTCTTACTAATCAACCTACTGACTTTGGTTTTATATGGAAACCTGAAACTCCAGCTGCTATGGACCCAATCTGCCAACCTCCCCTTAGTTATCCACTGGTTATTCCATGTTGGAAAGGGGCACCTGACCCGACCGAATACCTGCTATAAAGTTCAGCAAACATCCTTAAGCCTCAGGAGTTTCTCCATTCTCAAGAGGCTTGGCCAACAACAAAGACAGACTGGATAGAGTTTCTTTTCAGGTACTTATTTTGCACCCTATTCACCGGTTCACCCATGGTTTTTTGAGTCCCTGTGAAACATCTCACAACTGTCTATACAACACTGCCCTGTGCCAGTCAATCAGTCTCCTGATGCTCAACTCTCCTGTTTGGGTAGATATATCCTCTGCCAGCTCACAGCATGAATGATCTTCTTCAGCTCTGCATCCCTCCACCAAAATCTGGCAAATAATTGTTCTGTTTGGGCCAACATTGCGTGGAAGGCCCTTGTCCAATATAACTGCATACTGATAGGGGATGATTTGATCAGTTCTTGCCTACCTGCATAGGATAACAACTTGGTCTCCCATCCAGAGAGATCCTAGTCTGAACCTTCTGTAGGAGGGACAGACACGTCAGACAATGTAGCAAATTGGGGAAGGCCAAAGTAGGTCACATACACTGTGTGAACCCAAGCAGCTGATCCACATTTACCCTCATTTGGTCTACCGCCATAGTAAAACTTGCTCTTTGATGGATTAATTGTGATGCCAGATCATGTGGAAAAGGTGTAAAATGTGTTTCAAGGTAGATAGTGTTTGCTCTTTCATGTAGGAGAAAACTGGATGATCATTTGCAAATAAGCAAATGACTCAGAGTGATGTGCTCCACTCCTGCAGGTGTGTGGTTTCCCAGAGTCACTTCCTCATTGAAATCTGAGTTTGTCCTTCCATAGTTATGCATATAAATTGGGGGGAGAGGGTGTCCCTTTGTTTTATACTTTTATCCCTCTGCTACCCTGAAAATACCATTGGAAAGTTCCATTAAGCAGGACTTGGCGCCTAGGCTCACTACTACAAGCCTTTATCCAACTCCCCCGCTGACTATCTGGTACAGATTAGGCCTTTGCACACTATAAAAAGCTTTTCTCAGCTGCTTGTACACATATTATTGGCGCATTTCCCTATGTTTCAATTAACACTTTAACTTTTTTGAATTTTGTAACCATAACTGGTGTTGGAAATTTCCAAGTCTATGCAGCTTCCTTATCTTTCTGGTAGGCCCAGATCTAGGCTGAACTGCTGAAAAATATGAGATAATAGTATAAATATTGTTCTTATTCCCACTTGGACAGCGTAGTTTTCCTGGTCAACTTCTTTTGTGATGTTTCAAACTACATAAAACAGGATGCTGTGCAGACCTTAAGGGAAAAAAAGAAAACGTATTCGACTTGTATATGCAACTAGAAGGATTCAATTATTTGACATCTGTCAGCCATTTCATTTGCTTCAGTTCCTAGATTTTTCTTTCGGATTTATTTTTTCCAAACCTTTCTTCTGTTTCAGTATGCTGTCTAGTTCTTCTGATTTTCTAAATTGAATGAATTAAGTGTTATGTGTCTCATTAACTGACGTGTAACTCAGCTCAAAACTGCCATCAACCGTGCAATCTCTCGGAATGACATGCCAACAGTAAGGGAGGCTCTTGAAGTATCTGCTCAGATGTATAGAAAAGACTCCAATAATGTGTCCGATTATGTTCAACGCCATCTTGTTTCGCTATCCATATGGGATGAATTACGGTAATAACTTTATTTTAGTCTTAGGTTTCTCTCATTATGTTATATTTTTATGTATATGATCTCGTGTATTCTTTGATAAGTAGAACCAAAGGCAATACTTTGGTTTTTTCCACAGCAAAGGATATCGTGGGATTTGATTTTTTACTTGTTGAGCTTTGCTCCTCTCTCTTTTGTCCTTATTGTTTGTTACCAATAAAAAAAATTTAAACTATTTGTTTAATGATCCCTTTTCTATATGTACTGATTTGAGTAATTTTTTGCACTATGTATAATTTCATGTTAGGAAGTTTGTGGTAGCTAACTGAGCAAAGTGCTCAATAAGAGAACATATTGATTCTGGTATATGAATGTCTGATAAGAATGTTTAGTACCATGTGATATGGAGTAGGATTTTCCTTTGGGAGCATATGCCTGATTCAACCATTAATTCCATCAGATGTTCAAATAGTTTTTTTAGCTGGCAGTATTACTGTTAGGATCCAGGTATCATTCTACCCTGACCTGAACTTGACTCGATAGAAAAGTTCAAATGCTATGCAATGTAATACATTTTTTAAAATTGTATAACATATGTGCCATTGACTTTTGGGTCCCTTTGGTCATATGTTTATTTCGTATTTATGTTATGATTTGGTTGCGTTTTTTACTTGAGGTTTATGTTATGCTCTCTGATGACACACGTAAAATTTTGAGATTTCCATCATGAATCAAGTTTACAATCAGTGAATTAGACCTAATTATGCACACATGTGGGATATAGTACCACCTGAAGGCCTAATAACATATAAAAGGAACGTGTGCCATGTGTTCATTGCAAACACGGTCCTGCAGATGCAAGTGATCATGACTGTCCCCATTAAATGTCTGATATTTCATGGTCTTCATTGACAGTTATACAAATGTTTTTATCCCCTCTTTTTTGAGAAACTTTTAACCTGCATTACATTCTATTCTTTTCTGATGCAGTTTCTGGGAAGGATACTTTGAATATTTAATGGAGCGTTCCTCAAACAAGTATGTATTCTGTTCTTCAGAATTAAATTTGTTGGCATTAGGTAGATTGCTAATGCCCAATCTGATACTTTTTGACAAAGCTGATATGCCAGTAGCTGATTTATCGGATTCCCTGATTCAAATTAGAGAAACCGGTCATTTTATGGACTCGTGTAGTATGTCTACACCTAATCTTATCTTTTTCCAATGTGATGCTGCCAAGGTATCATTGAGTGGACATTGAGGAAGGAGAAACTTCTGGAAAAAGAATTTGGAAATGAAATGAAAAAAACCATTGTAATTTTTATTTGCTTATTTATTGTCATGTACTTGACTCCTTTTAACCAAGGTAATCTAGTCAAGAAAGGATTTCTTGTGGATTCAAGAAACAGATCTGGATAATTTATCCAGTGGTGCTGCATGACTATTTTTCAAATGGAACCTCTTTCCCTTGGTCTAGTCATATTAACATCACTCTAAATTCTCTGGCTCTCTGTGACCTGCAACTACTTCAGAACAAATAGATAAAAGTTGCTCTCTAGACCTTGAGATTTTAGGAATGTATTCAATTTTAGCATGATTTGCATAAACTTGAAACATGTGATAAAATGTATAAAGCAATTTATACAGATATTTTTATTTCCATCAAATATAATATGATTGTACCCTTCTTTATAATCATTGTTTAAATAACCTTGTTGCTCTATTTTGTGGCTTAATATTTTTCCTATTGGCCTTAGGGTTTTCAAAAGGTTTTTATGTAGAGGTGTCTAGCTTGTCGAATAGTCTCACAGAAGGCTTACTCATGTTTCGGAACCATCTTGACCTTAAGTTTTATGCATCTCAAGAAAATTATGGGCACAATGAAGACTTCGTAGTATTGTTTGCTTTCTATCAAGCTTTCTTATATTTATTCCCCTTCTCTTCCAACTCTGAACTTTTGAAGAGAAGAAATGGGACCATGTAATGTAGAATGATGTCTTGGACCTGTTTATGGGATCACAAAAGTAATGAAACATGGTTTTTATTGTCCCTTATTATAAAGAATAGTATTGACTATAAGGAAAAATTACCATCTCTAACTAACTTCTTGTATAGTGGGAAAGCTGAAACTGGATTGTTATGGTCATTTAATTTTGGAGTGAAGAACCACCTGGATTTGCTTGCCTAGAATTTGAGAAATAGAGAATGTATGCAAAGACAATATAATTATGCTTTACTGAACTGTGATGAAACTATAATAGTAAACTTCAAAAGAAATTAGCTGCCAAAAAGATCTTGTATATCTTTAATGTATTATATAAAAGGGGAAAACTCCTTCGTAGATTTTCTTTTCCCATCCATCTCGGAGCCAAAGTCATGTGAGATTCCAGTGCTTCCCCATTAAACCAATAATACTCCATTTTCTTATATATTTAGGTCTCTTCCTCAATTATATCACTATTTGCGGTTGTACCTTTGTACTGAGTAGTTCGTCTATTTTTTCATAGTAAACTTCAAAAGAAATTAGCTGCCAAAAAGATCTTGTATATCTTGAATGTATTATATAAAAGGGGAATACTCCTTTGTACATTTTGTCTTCCCATCCATGTGGGAGCCAAAGTCATATATGATTCCAGTGATTCCGCATTAAACCAAATAATACTCCATTTTCTTATATATTTAGGTCTGTTCCTCAACTATATCACTATTTCCTGTTGTGCCTTTGTACTGAATAGTTCATCCATGTATTCAGCATTTTTGAAAGGAAAAATAGTTTGTAAGTAATAGCGATACGGATGGTCAAGGCTATACGACACAGATAGATATTATACAACTCTCTAAAAACTAGGAAAAAGCAGCTCTTACTTGATTATAATTCCTGTAACAGCTCACATTATTAATACCTTTACCTTGTCCACTTGTTCTGTATAATAAATGCTTTTTCGATCATGTTCTTTGAGTTTTGGCAGGCTTATGCAAAATAAAAATTTAAGACAATTGATCTGGAATGATGGAATTTCAGTTACAAAATTATATTGAAGTTGACAAGCTTTTGAATGTTGACACTTTTTTTTGGAGGAAATTTATGAGCTTCTTATTAATTAATAAAATAATAATTAGATTCCCCCTAACAGAGGAGATGAGGAATCTCTGTACAAAGCATTGAAAGAAGAAAGAGAGGAAAGGGACTAAGAAGATCAATTGGAAAGGGGAGCCCCTACCACAATTTCTGAGGCTTCAACTCCCAAACCATAGATTGCCCATAATGGTTGGAGGAATGTTAACTCCTAAAATCATAATAACCCAATCTATAAAATTCGAGGATATTGCTGCCCATGTGTTTTCCAAGTAGATTTTTTTTTTGGAATAAACACTCGTTTTGAATGATCCATATACTCCAACATGAATGTTGACACCATTTATGTGTTGTGATGAGCTTATGCTGTATTTCGTCGTGACTAAGCATCCATCCAACATTAGCATTGTCTGTGAGCAAAAATTGAATGGTTTTTTAGCACATTTTCATATGATAGTGTCTCTACTTTGTTTTTATGGTACCCATGTAAGTGTCATTATATTTGTTTTTGCAAATTCCCTATCAAAAAATATTGAGTCACATGTAACTAAAAATATGTGAGTGGGTTTATTGAAGTTTGAAGATTCAAAATGGTGAGCAACAGAAGACACAAACTTCTCGGATCAACTCAGAACAATTGAATAATGATCAAGTCATTTGAAAAGTATCAAGTCGCAAAAGAATTTAATGAAAATGCTTTTTTGACAAAAAATTAACTCATGTAAGTCACCTAAGACTTGGTTCATACATGCTAATGGCCAATCTAATGCTGTTACCTCTAGGGTTCTTGCAAAGAGAAAACCATATCCTCCAAGAAAATTGAAAATGGTTGACAATCTTTATTTTCATAGAATACTCTCACATGTTTCTGGTTTCTAGTATCGTAGAAAACGACATGAAGCATAGGTTTCCAGATGGTAGGAAGAAAATTTCAAGAAAAAAAGTGCATAATCAATTTTTTCGAGATGTTTTGGGAAAAACATTTAGATGAATTATAATTCCTCTAGACATTTAAAGTCTGCGGAATTGGTAGCCTTTTTTTAGTGGATTTTCTAACAATTCAAACGAAGCATAAAATACCTGGATGGTTTGGGATCAAATCTATATCTGTTGTAAAAATTTCTACTGCCCTATATAAACATTGTTGGACAAAAATTAGGGCAAGATTTATCTGAGTCTGTGATCTTCAATTGTCTTTGATTGTTGGCTGTGTTCCATGGTTTTTTTCACTTGTTTTCATTTAAAGTTCATGTCTTGTATTTACCCGTTCAAACCCCTTCTAGGCCGTGCATTTACATGTAGAGGAATTTCGGTTTACACTTACAAATGTAATTTAGTAATTCTATTGACTGGTCCACATTTTTTTTTTACTAATATTTTGTATTTTAATGAACTATTCTAAAATCATATACCGAAAACCGCATAATGTTGTTCTTTTGGGTAAAAGTTGCTCTATATGAATGCAACACAGGATAATGTTAATCTTCAATGGGGATTTAAAAGTTTATTTACATGAAGTGATTTTAGAATTACTAAATGTCGCATAATGCCTTATAATGACTTATGTAACATAAAAGGTCACATAATGCCTTATAATAAATACATGATTTATTTAAAAGTTTAAAAGGTCGCATAATGCCTTATGTGACCTTCGTTGTCGGAGTTTCTCTTGACACATTCACCAAGTTATAAGCTCTATAATCTTAAGTATGTCCTCTAGTTCTTCTACAGGTTATTTTCTTACCTCTGTGAAATTTGGACTGTGTTTACTTGCATGAATTAGTTGCTTCTTATTTCTTTATTAGCACTCGTTGCTTACAGTGCCAAATTCTATTTGTAGGTTGGCTAATTATGTGACTTTGGTGACTGCGCAACTAATTATCATTGCATCGCACATGGTATGGTGATAACATCGTTGTGTTTCTTAAGCTTTCAGCTACCGAATGATCATCTGTTTTAAATTTCTGTTTTTAGGGTATAAATCTATTTCTTTTTTCTTTTCAGGCGGGACTAGGACTTCCTGATATCGAGGCTTGGTACATAATTGAGACGATTGCAGAGAAGAACAATGTAGGATACAAGCAATTTGTAAGTTATTACCATTCGGTTTTTGTGCTTTTGGACAATAAAAGAAACATGAACATAAACATTAAACTGTGTCCCGTTAATGGGTTGGGCTTGGTCTGCTGAATATTTAGAAATAATAAATACCACATTAGATTGATTTACATTTTTATAAATGATCCAGCCATCAGTTATGTAAGTTGTGTTACCCTCGCACTATTTGTACTGGTGCCATTCTATGCAACAATGCTGATGGTAATGGTAGTGAGGTGAAGCAACTTTCATATCCATGAGCACTATCAGATTGTGTCTGCATTGTGATGTAGATAAAAACCAATGTGTCTATATTTGAGGATGATATATATCTTAAACTGCTGGTTCTTATTTTCCAGATAAACCTTAGGGGATTGCTGTCACATATCCAGCAACTACGGGTTGGTTACTGGGGAATATCTTCTGGTAAAGTGACCTCCGCATCACCATATGGATTACCATCTCCACGCTCGCTTGAGGCAGCAGATGATGGCCAGCAACCTGCAGAGGCTTCTGGTGTGGGACGGAGTTGGGTCCAGAGGAACAAATTCTTTCAGTCGCGTTCGTAAGTGGACATCTGACAGCAGTTCTGCAGGTATATCTCTATTACGAATTGGTCATCACCATGATAAGTTCCCCATTTTCTAAACAATTGGGCTTTTAGAAGTGTTAATTATATTCTATTGGCTTATCTTAGCAGCAAATGAGACTGTAAAAACTTCTGCGACTCCTCACAAACCAGATCTGCCACCTGCTGGACAGAGGAAAGTTCAATCAAGTGTTCGAATTATTAGGGGTCATACTGGTGCTGTTACTGCTCTCCACTGTGTGACACAAAGAGAGGTGTGGGATCTTGTGGGTGATCGTGAAGATGCAGGTCTTTTTATCGGTGGAAGTACTGATTGCACGGTAAATTTAAACATTCCTCCAAATTTTCTTCTAAATTATTCCACCTTATTGAATTTGTTTTGCTTAAATATCTTGATGCTTAGATCTCTACCAACATCCTTGACTTTTATAAAATGCATTTTTATGATAGTCTTGGATGCTTTAGACGTTGGGGGGTCTTAAGATGAACATAAAAATTTATGAAGAAAAACACGCTGAATTACAAATGAGCTCTTTAATTTCTGTCGATTGGATAACAATGAATGGAAAATATACGTGTATAACATATTGAAAAGTAGGGCCACCATTTGATTTAGAAGCAAACCTCTGACTCCTTGAGGGACACAAATTGCCTGCCTATCATTTTACCTAAGCAATTCTCGTAAATTTTCTATCCTCTTGAAATCCTTCATTCTACTAAATTTATATTTAAAATCATTTTCCTTGGTGATGATGGGGCTTCACTTTTTATATTTCCAGGTTAAAGTATGGAATCCAAGCCTTCGTGGTTCTGAACTTCGAGCTACACTGAAGGGACATACAAGGTAATACGATGGTGTAATGCTTTTCAAAACATATTCTTCATATATATGTAATAAGTAAAAAGAGGTCAATGGGCTGGACCCATAGCTCAATTTTTTACTGTAGAATTTGCAATCATGAGGTCTTGGCGTCATGTCCCATTGCTTACCCATAAAAGAAAAGGGGCCTTTCCATTGTGCTCCATTTGTTAAAACATTCTAAAAATGTGTACTGAATTAGATGAATGAGAATAAATATGCAACCTTGAAATTTTTGCCTTTTTAGTCTTAGTATTGAACAAAGAATTGTATCATAGTCACATAATATGATTATAATTATCATAATTTGATAAGCAAACTTTCTTTGTTTCCTTTTTTATCAATTTTTTTGCCCATTTTCATTTCCTGTAGTTTTGAGGGGTAAGATTTGTAGATTTGGTCAGTAGAGAAATTGTACGAGTATGATTTCTGCACGTGAAGATTTACAAGGGTTTAAAAAATATCATATATAAAATTCGGTTTAAATGCATCTAACCCCCTAGCCTATGAAGCACGAGCACCACCATCACCACTACTACTACTATGAAGTTGATGCTCCTTTTCGTTTATTTTGGTTGTTAAATGGCTATGAAGTTGATGCTCCTTTTCATTTATTTTACAGACCTATTCGTGCAATTAACTCTGATCGTGGTAAAGTGGTCTCAGGATCTGATGATCAGTCTGTAATAGTCTGGGATAAACAAACATTTCAAATTCTGGAAGAATTAAAGGGCCATGATGCACAGGTCTGAGAAATTCTTCAATTGTAATATGAGGTGCCATGTTTCTTTTCTGTAATGGTTCATCATTGAGATGCAGTATCATGCTTACAATTTTGATGTTTACAACTCAAGTTAATCATTAGAATTTAGGATCAATAGAGAAGGATTTGTGTCCATGCTAGATGGTAGTAATATAGGGCTATAATTTGGGTTCTTTACTAGTTACATGATACAATTAGTACCATAACAATAATTTGGAAATCATCAACTCTGATTTGCATAGCATTTCACTTAATGTATTTCTTTTCTTATATTAGGTCAGTTCTGTAAAAATGCTATCAGGCGAGAGAGTCCTCACTGCTTCCCATGATGGTACTGTAAAGATGTGGGATGTGAGAACTAATACTTGTGTGGCTACTGTTGGTCGTTGCTTGGGTGTTGTTCTGTGTATGGAGTATGATGATTCTACAGGGATCTTGGCAGCTGCTGGAAGGGATGCGTATGTATATTAAAACTTATGAACATGTTTTTTTAATGATTGTGCATATTGTATGTGCTTCAGTTTGATTATAGCAGCTCTTGCATTTCAGGGTTGCAAATGTATGGGATATCCGTGCTAGTAGGCAGGTGCACAAACTTCTGGGGCATACTAAATGGATTCGGTAGGATTAAACATTCAGTGAATCAGTGCATTTGCTATATGTCATTAGATATCCATCAATGTTTCACTAATGCATGCTATGCCTGCTGTCAAACAATACAGGTCAATAAGGATGGTCAAGGACACTATTCTTACTGGTAGTGATGATTGGACGGCTAGAATGTGGTCTGCTTCCCGAGGGACATGTGATGCTGTCCTAGCATGTCATGCTGGTCCAGTCCTATGTGTTGAATACTCACCACTTGACAGAGGAATAATCACTGGTTGAGCACTATTGCCTTAATTATTGTAATATATTTCATTTTTCAATTACTTACAGCATATGTGAATGTGTTTCTTCAAATTGGTTAATAATCGATTATATCAAATAGCATCTAGAATCATTTTTTTTTAAATTCAAGGATGTCTAATTTGATGATCGATGTGTTTTTTGTCAGGTTCGGCTGATGGTCTTATCCGATTCTTGGAAAAAGAAGAAGGTATGATGCTTTAAGTTTAATACAAATTGCTTATTTTGTTTTGTTTTTTAACTCATTAATGTGCAAAAAGTATCATACTAATTGTAGTAATGTTCTTATCTTTTTGTGATGCGTTCGATCTTCAAATTTTCCAATGTCTAGAGTTGATGAGTAAACTAGATGAGGTTTAGTATCAAGAGTATGGTGGCTAGAGATGCAACTTATAATTTAATACTGTAATTTATACTGGTTGATTTAGTTTTATTTTGCCTACCATGTCTATCTTTTTTTGGGTGCGTTTGAAAAACATACGCAATATTATTGAGAAAATATCTGAAGATCAATATTGGACAATGGTCATTTCATTATTTAATGAGTACACTTTACCATATTAATTTGTGGACTCCGAGTACATCCATGGAGTCCTAATGGCAATGCCATCTGAGAAAGGACAATGTTTAATGTGGATGAGTGCCTCTTACGTTTCCATTACAAAATGTGGGACGATAAGAGTATTCAGTGTTTGTACACTTTACTGTGCGTCAGATGGAATGCCAAAATGTGTTCATGAGATGTATCGCAACCCTGTTATTTGTTTAATCCATATATTATAAATTCTTTTTTGTATTTAGTTTTTGTTATGTATCCTCCAATATTTTTTCCTTAACATCTGTGCACAAGAGTCAAAATGAACCTTTTCACTTAAATATTGTTTTGCATTCTGTTCTGGCAGACCTCAATTTGAAGACTGTGATACCACCTATTTTACAGCTAGATTGCACTGTCTATGTGACCTGTAGCTTCCCTACCAAGCCACCAATATATATAAATCGGATGATCTCAACTTACTTACCTAACAAAAAAAGGGTGATCACTAATTATGGTCGTATAACTTGAAATGTAAAGCTAAACCATCTACCTTTGTTTTCTAATCTCATCTGCACCAAAATGCTAAATCTCGATTACTAACAAATCAATTAACCAAAGACTTGTAAACTTAAAACATTATTGTAAAATTGCGAACTGACATATATAGTTAAATAACTTTAACAGATCTCAAGCTTTCATCCATTTGATTAATGATATAAGGATTGCTGCTTCTATTTTTGTTTCCATCTCTTAATGCCCTTGAAAAAATTAATACATTAATTTTTTTAGTGATGCCTCCATTTTCGTTGGCATTTGTTATTGTTATTTATGTGACCAAAAGTTAATATCTGGACCACGAAAATGCTCATGTGCAAATATTTTATGCACAAATAAATGTGCAATAAAGTGTGTTATCCATATTTGATGCATATTTATGACTCAGTTGTAGCACAAAAAGTGTTAATATAACTTATGGATCCTACAGTATGTTAAGTTGTTTCATCATGTCTTCTTTTACTTGTGTGTTGTGCAGGAGGGATAAGATGTGTGAAAAATGTAACTATTCATTCTGCACCTATCTTGTCCATCAATGCTGGAGGACACTGGTTGGGAATTGGTGCAGGAGATAATTCAATGTCTCTTTTCCATCGGCCTCAAGAGAGACTCGGCAGTTTTTCCAGCACAGGATCAAAATCAGCAGGATGGCAGCTATACGGGACTCCACAAAGAACAGTTGCAATGGTATCTATATTTTCATTATATAAGAATCCTCTGTTCTTGCTTCTAATTCATGTTGAAATTGTTTTGCAAGGACAAACATAGCAATGCAGTATGGTTACAAGTCATACAAACACACAAAACATAGCTTTACATGTCAACCAAAAGATACAGAAATCAGTCAAAAGGGTTTCAAGGGTAGCAAAGTAGAATTTGGGTTCCTGCATAGGGTTATGCTTCTATATCCGCTATATATTTTGTTTCTGTACAGTGTGTTAAGCTAGATTAACAGACATCACGGATAGATCTTTTAATGAGCGTATGTAATTGAATGTGTACATTTTTGTTTGTTAATAAGAAGCCTAGATTCATCGTTGGGAGGGAGAAATTGGCAGGCAACACAAATCTTTAGAGAAATCCATACTAGTGAGACTACCAATGCATTTTCACATCCACCCAATCAATATTCTAACAGTTTAGTCATGTAAAACTTAAACATTCTTTGATTGTGAGAACTAAAATTTTATTTTTCTTTGTATTCCAAGGTGCGGTGTGTGGCATCTGATCTTGACGGGAAGAGGATTTGCAGTGGTGGTCGAAATGGTCTTCTTCGAATCTGGGAAGCCACCATCAACATATGATCTACGATTACCATGTTGAATGTGGTATATTGTTTTGTATTGTAACTATTTTTTGAATGTTTGGATGATTTGTTCTCATTGTTATTGAGCCACATAGGGGTGGTAAACGAGCCGAACGAGCCGAGCTTTGACATGTTCAAGCTCGGCTCGTTTATAAACGAGTCGAGCCGAGCCGAGCCGAGCTCACGAGCCTCAACGAGCCTAGCATTCTTCTTCATTTTAGGATTTTTAGGAATTGAAAATAAAATTTTAGCCTAAATGAGCCAAGTTCATGAGCTTAAACGAGCATAACTTTGTATTAATTTAATATTATGATTTTATAAAGGAGTTTAGTCAAGCTTCAATTAAGTTTTAATAATACAAAAGAGTCGAATTTGAACATAAAATGAAGCTCGATCCAGGTCCCGAGCCTAACCGAGCTTTAAAACTTGTTCAAGCTCGTTCATTTATTTAAATGAACGAGCCTGAACGAGCTCAAACCGAGCCGAGCCCGAGCGGTTTGGTTCGTTTACCAGCCCTAGAGCCACATGATCTCCGCGGAAGAAACATAAACAATTTTTTTTCTTAATTATAAGGTGTGAGGGAGAATACACTTTGTTTGATATGCATAATTAATGGAAAATTTCATTCACTTTTACAAACTTCTTTTACAATCTCTTACAATAGGAATGGAAAATAAAATGGGCGCGGCTATAGCCACCCCACATGTTATCCTACCCACCCCATAAAAATTAATTTATTTCATATCGAACTCACCTCACGAGTTTGACATAGATGATGTCTTCTGTGTTTAAGATTGTTCGACATAGACGTCTTCTGTGTTTAAGATTGTTCGACATACACGATGTCTTTTGTGTTTAATATTGTTCGACATAGATCATGTCGATCAGGAATCATAAATCTTATTTTCAGTTCGACATAGACGATGTTTTCTATATTTATTCAACATGGATTATATTGTTCGTGAATGATAATGTACGCATGTATATGATAACCTATATTCATTTAGGTGTACAACGATTGTTTTTGCGGTGTTGTCAATCGATAAAAACATTGGAGGGCTGAAATATGGTGAACGAATCATTGACCTTCATGAACAAAATCAAGCAAAGTGATATATGGTCATTAGTTATAATATATCAATCACAAACAATGTGTATCCTACTTTTATTTTCTATATTAATGAGATAAACATGTTGGTGATTGTATCACAAACATTATAATTCAATAAGATTTGATTACATCAAATATTTTAACATTTTATTATCAAAGTAAATATAAGTTGTCAATATAAGAGTTAACCTAGTATCAATTTGTCAACAGTAACTACGTTGATCACATATCAGAAATTTTATCTCTCTCTTCGACATGATCCATGTTGAACTAACTTAAACACAGAAGACATCGTCTATGTCGAACAATTTTAAACACAGAAGACGTCGTCTACGTCGAACAATATTAAACACAGAAGACGTCATCTATGTCGAACGTGGGGTGGGTTAGATATGAAATAAATTAATTTTTTTATGGGGTGGGTAGAATAACTTGAGGGGTGGCTATAGCCCACCCAAATAAAATTATCAAGGGTGTGCAAACAAAAACAGTTGGGGTTTTAGATAAATGGGACATCTAAACTGGATACTCAAAACATGTTGGGTGTGCATGCCATGGTTTACCGTTCATCACAAGAACTTGTGTGCAAACATGTGGGGCGTAGAGGCACCCAATTGGTGACTGGTTTTGTTACAATTCCATTACACTGTCTCTGTTTAATAATTAGGTGATTTTTATTTGGGAAAATGATACGTTGAATCCCTTGGGTCCCATTTGCACTACACAGCTCTTTTTTTTAAAACATCGTATACATAAGTGTATTTTTGCTCCTTGAAAATAATATTTTGATTATATTTCATAGCTGAGTGTGCCATCGCTCTTATATTTGGTGTGCTCAATCTTTTTTGTAGTTGCCACGTCACACCCTGTAACGCCTAATGCGTTTGGAGAACTATATGAGTTGTAGAACTATATGCATTTAAACATTTCCTTTGCGTGCCCTTGCACGATTTGGAGAACTATATGATTCTTATTGTATTGCTTATAAAGCTTTTCAGTTATTGAGATATATTTAATCTGTTTTGCAGCCTTATACATAATGATGACATAATATATACTGCATTATCATAGTATATATAGATTTATTATAGTATATGGATTAAAAAAAAATTATTTTTTCATAATGAAAAAAATATACTACTGAATTTTTGTATGTGTTTTATTTCATATAACAATATGTACTTCAAAGCTGAAATGGGAGTTAGCTTTAAAAAAATCAGTTTATTTGCAATGAATAAGTTAGTATAATTATTTAAAAGTTTATTGGAATAAACTAATATTAATAATCAAGATCCTTCGGGAATTGTGCTATTCCACGTATTCACTAATATAAGTAACACTTTTTTTTTTTTGTGGAAAACAAGGTAGATAGTGCTTATGTAAATCACCACCACCTCCCAAATGTTCTCCATATATACCTGCAAGTTCTTAAATATCACATCATTCCGGGTCCTCCAAATCGCCCAAGATACTACCGGTATCACTTATTGGAGAGCTTGGAGTAACAAGTTAATCATCTATGTCATCTCTTATTAATCAGAGTGACCCCTATATGATTTTGTTTTAAAATTCTTATGTATATCTTATTCACCATTATAATATATCAAGTTAAAAATATAATGAAACAAAATAACTTACAACGGCCTCAGAAGACTAGAAAGAAAAATAGTTAATTATCTATCATAGATAAATAAAATGCGTATAATAGAATAAATTCATGTAACTTTACTCTTAATTAATGAGAACTTTATTTCATCTTATTTTATTACCACTGATTGATACATATGTATTAAAAGTGAGAAAGAGCATTGGCGGCTCCAGAAATTTTTATAGATAACGTCTTTTAAAATAAAATTCTACAAAAAATTTTAAAAATTATATTCTTATCATTATCATGGATTTATAAAAAACACAAAATTTTCTTCTAAAAATAAAATAATTTACATTAATAAAAATAAATTATATAAAAAAAGAAATGAAATATTCAATATATAAACTTTTATAATTTGGGGTTTAAATATAAAATCTGGGTCGGGCAAGATCAATTGGTGGATCAGTGGGGCAACCAATGGGCTGTTATGGTTTGAAAGGATAAAAATAATAGTTTTATTTTTATTTTTTTTTAATGTGACATGATCAGTTGACCCCAAAATATTATAAGTGGCGCCACCACCGGAAGCAAGACATCATGAGATATAACATTCAAAGAAAAAAAATTACTCCAATAAACCCTCGTGGTTATGTTTTGATACAACAATTATACAAGGGTTTTAATAATTTATTCAATTTTTTTAAAATAATAATAATTTATTCAAATTTCTGTCATTAAATCTTTTTTATATATCCATATCATACCCACCAATAACCATTGATAATAAATAAAACAAATATAAAAGTTTAAAACATTAATTTCCAACATTAAAAAATATATAAAAAAAAAAACCCCACAAATCCATGAAAACTATATCCATAGGTATTCTAAAAATTAAATTTTGAACCAATTTGATAACCAGAAGGGATTAATTATCTCCAGTTCTTTGTTCGGTTAATTACCTCCATGAACTGATAATGAACGTACATTCAGTTATGGCGCGCAATTTTTTTTTGTTTTTTTGGCGACGATGATTGTGACGTACGGATTTCCCACTGTCGCTTTCTCTCTCTTTTTGTCGTTTCTGCACACGCCATAAACACAACCAAACAGATCACACAAATTGATTCTCTTAATCTCTACTGTCCGATCGATCAGGTCCCTCATGCCGGTTTTTTTATTGGCAGAGTTTTTTCTGTTTTTAGTAAGGATTTTTAGTTGGCAGAGTTGGGATCAGTGGAATGTTCGCACGTACATTTCTATGTTTAATTAATCACTCAAAAAGGTATAGGGTAAAATGTATCCGACCCTGTCATTATGTATTTATTTTAAGATAGAACAAAAGTAATTTAAAATTATTAATTTATTTTTAACTCTTTAAATATTCATAATAAAATCAATTAATTAATTCAAAGTATGCTTATAAATATAAACTTATACCATAATTAATTCTTCAAATAAGTTTGGATGTATTTTTTGTGACAATTAAATCACAGAACAATTAATTAAAAAGTAAAAATAACTCATTAAAAATTTAATTAAAATGATAAAATCATATTTTTATTCTATTTTAATAAAAAAAATTTAACAGCAGGTGATGTAATTGTAAATTTCTTAACTACAAAGAGTGTTTCTGCAGGTTTAGAAAATTTTAGAACTGCATTTTATCCAAAAGTATAGTACCATGAATTTTACGAAACATCAATAGTGACAAAAACTAGTGTTCCTCCCATTACAACAAAAAAGAAATGGAAGCACAAACAGTTTGTACGGACGACGACAACTCGTCTGCAATTCTGATTCTGTTGAGAAAGGAAGGTTTGTGCGAATTATCGAACCGACATTATAGGCAATGTTCATACCATTTCAAACATCCAAAATTTCCAAAAACGAAAGCGAAGATTTAAAACTACTACAATTGCTATAGAACGAAATAAACCCAGACGAGATTCAAAAAAAATACTCGCAAAAGCAAAAACTTACCAAAAAAAAAAAAACCGCACCTGCAGTGAAGCAGAATCGTCAGAATTCCAGAGAAAGCAAAAGAGAAACGCATCACTGATTCACCGAAGAATGACAACCGTCCATCAGCACCAGCTCCCTCCGTTTGAGTATCTCGCGAAGCAGCGAGACCTGCTCGACGGAGTACACGCAGTACCCTTGTTCTGCACCCGCGGAGAGTTCACCAGCACCTGCAGGAGCTGCTGACGTGCCAGGCTTTCCAGGGAGGGCTGGTCTCCAGTCCTCGAAGGAGGGACTGACATGGCGGACTTGCACGGCATCGCGCGGAGCACGGTGAGCTGGGACTGGAGGAACCTGACGTACTTGTAGGCCTCCGCGAGCGTGTTCGCCATGAATTTCTTGTCCTCCCACGGCATCAGCCGCTCCAGCTGCCTCGTCCGCTCTCGGATCCGGCTCCGCCTATCCCTCGACTTCGCTTTCGTCTCCACCGTCGCCGTCGTCACCGCCGGGAGGGAGAGGGACTCACGCTTTAGGCCGACGGCGGATCTGACGATGGAGGAGAGATCGTTGTTCGTCCTCTCCATGAAGAGGAGGTCCGGGAGCTCGGGATCCGCCGCCTCATTCAGAAACGGTTCCGTCTTCGAGACGACCTTGAGCCAGTCGAAGTCCCACAACGTGAGGCCGCCGGAGCCGAGAAGACCGGGAGTAGATGTCGCCGGACCGTCGATGGATTGGACGCATTGGAGATCTACGGTTCCGGACGTCTTCTCTGTTGGTCTCCGCTCCATGAGGAGTGTCGATACAAGGAAACCCTAAAAACGGAGTGAGAGCTCGCATTGATGGAGGGAGAGAAGGCTATATATAGGGAAACTGATGGAAACCGCCACGTGGCGGTCATTGGTGATTATTTGTGCTTCCGTACGATTGGGACGTGAGGATGAACCGACCATTGCCGGTCTCTCTTCTCTCCCCCCGTTGTTGTCGTGTTCTGCGCGCCACGTGTGTATGGCACGTGCGAAAACGGCTCGCTATCCTCCCTCGTCATGATTTTGGACGTGGTTGGGATTGGGCAACAAGGCAGGGTTTCAATTGAAATTACGAAAACGCTACTATGATCGATGTAAATTGTTTGGGTGGCTCTATTCACCCCCCTCTAATATAGTTGCACCCCTCTATATGGATCATTAACAAGATCCATTTAAAGTCGACTGATCAAGTGTCGACTGAACTGATTTCTGTCGATACTCGAGTGTTGATGGGTTCAGGAGATGGAGCCGACCTCAACGGCGATGTCAGGGGTTTTAAATCTGTCGACACTCATAAAATGTCGACACTTCATGTGTCGATTCGATCAGTTTAAACATTTTGAATTTAATACATATCAGTCGACTGATTATGTGTCGATGAAAGTTATTGCTATCGACACTGTGAGTGTCGAATCTATCAGTCGACTTCATTAGGTGTTGATGGAAGTTATTTTTATTGACTGATTAGAGGGGAACACACAAATCCTATTTTTTAGAGGGGGGAGCACACAAAAGGGAGGTGCACCTAATTTGAAGGGGGTAAATAGAGCCACCAAATTGTTTTACCGGCGATGTCGGGATCGGACAAACTATTCGAAATTCCGTGGTGTTATCGTTATTGCCATGAAAATTGGGGCATATGTTGTAAGTTCCTTTGCTTTTCAATTTGCAAAGCTCTTTAGTGTTACCAAATGGACATTGTTGTTCCATAAATAACGAAAATACCCGTAACCGATAAAACGTGAATTATCGTCTTGAAACAGTGCTGCTTTGTTCTGCGGATAAGTTTATCCGTTTTTATCTCAAACAGATCAACCGGTAAATGAACGGTCAAGATTTAATATTGGCGAACTCTGGTGACCGATAGTTCTGGTGCTCTTCGAACTCGAGCTTTCAAGACAAAATCGAAAAATGGCGGATTTTGGGTTGAAATTAGGGTTTATCAGCCCTCACAACAATCGCCTGTGTTTCAATGGTTTCCTTCCTTGTAGAAGGATTGGGTTCCCTTCTGTGTCTTCGAAGGCAAAAACACTCCCATATTATTTATTTTTGGCAATTATTGCTTGGGGGATTTTGTTTTCACTCTTTGTAACAATTGGTTTCAAGTCATTAAAATTGGGGATTTCAGTTGCTCCATCGACCGTCCGATGTGAGTAATTCAAATAAGATATGCTTTAGGTTTTTCAATAATTTTGTGCATTCTATTTTTGCAATTCATACATGTTTACTGCTTTTTTTGTGTAATGAGTGTTTATTTGTTGTTGGTGGGATAGAAAGATGATTCTGATGTTAGAATTGGTTGGTTTAATTCACCAATCAATAAAGACTAGTTTAATTTAGTTTCCCAATTCATTTTCCTGTTTGATTAGATTTGTTTGATTGACACTGTACCTCGACTTAATTTTTAGTCACCCAAGATAAAAAAAGAAGAAGGGTGATATTGGGTTAAAATTAAATTGGTCATGGTTAAAACGTGTTTTTAATACGTTGCGATGCCATTTTTTGGTTTGTTCATTGGATATAGTTCAAACACGGTCTCATTTACAGTTTGCGAAGGTTATTACTTTACGGGGCATATACTTCATCATATAATATACTCTTACAAAAAAAAAATGAAGCATATATTCATATGAATCGAATTCACTCGTTTTCATGAAAAAAAAGGGAAAAAATTTTAACTATTGAAGTATATGCCTCGATAAAAAAAATGTGAAGGGGCTTCATAAAAGGACTGCAGTGCCCTTGTTCATTTATTGAAAACACACTTTTGGTGTTTTTGTGGCTGTTGATTGACGTGGTGAAGATGTAATGCATGTTTATTTCGGCAGGAAGGTGAATGTGAACAAGACTGGGAAAAGGGAGCACCATTTGTGGATGAAAAGGGACTCAGCTGGTTCTGGACAAAAGGCTCTTAATCTTGTTCGCATTGTGAGTTTTTCGCTTCTTCTTTCTCATATCCCCTTCTTGTTTACTTATAGGGATTATTTAGCATAATCACTTATTTATTTTAGACATGCAATAGTTCCCTTTTATAAGGTGTAGTTTATGGTAGTAAGCGTATCAGTTCCATTTGGGTTGTGGGAAACCAAAGGAGATATGATTTATGGGGTTTTTTCAATTTATAATAAAACTGCAATATATAATGCATTTAGCAAAGTACAAAGCATTAATGGGTAAGCTCTTAGAATTTGTGGATTCTTACTATTTTAAGTGTCATGCAATGGTATTCTCCAACTTAATGGAGTTAAGATTGTTTTCTGCTTAACAGAAGGAAGCTTAGTTAATAATTCAAATATTTGTTTTGAAACTTCATGTAGTTAGAGCACAACTATTGTGTCCTTTCTTTCAGGTACAACCCATAACCATCACAGGATATGTTAAGGTAATGTTTGGTTGTGCGATTGCGCATCGATTGTGATTACAGGAAGCTGGTTCTGCAATCGTGCAACCAAACAGTTTTGCAGGCAAATAGTGACCAAAAACTGCAATTTCAGAAAGCTGTGGGGATACAGCTTCCTGCCATCGCAGTTTTAAAACTAGCGATTGCAGAAAATCAGTTTTGCAATCGTGTTACCAAACGCTACCTTTAATCATCTTATGTTACTTTTCTTGTGAAGCTCTCAATTACATGTTCCCTATGATTTATCTTTAAACATAGCTATCATTTTAGTTTTCTCCCTAAATCCTCTTTTGTCAGGTTTCAAGGCTTCCAAATGAAAATGAGGCTGTCTATGAAGCACTTGATAAGTGGACGGCATGGGAGATAGAGTTCCCTTTGATTGCAGCAGCCAAATCTCTTGAGATTTTGAGGAAAAGGAACCAATGGTTGCGGATTATTCAGGTATGGTAATTTGCATCTGTTGGAGTTGCATTGTATTTTCCACCATATTCTGTTCAACACATTGATGGGAGTGAGGAACATATAGCTTAATTACAGTAGAAGACATGCAATAGAATGGCAAGAGTGTAAGAAAACCTAACTAATGAAGGATTTCATGTCGCAGATTTTAGCCATTATGTTTTGTGTCAGATTTTTATGTCTTGTTCTCATTAAAAATTTTAATTTTCTTTTACATTTCGATAAGCGACTGAATTAAACTAAGTGAACAAATAATCCTGATGATCTAGTTACTGGTACTGTTTTATCTCATAATTGTTTTTTACAATAATAGCAGTTGAATATGCTAATCTAATTTATCTTTACTTGTCTACCTTTCTTGCCTAGTTTATTTTGTGCAGCACAAATCTCTGTCACTTTGTATCTATATTTTCTTTTTGTAAAGACAATTAGCTTAAGCTTGGTTTGTGCAGAGTATGGCCTATGGTTTCCAGAGTATTCCTTTTTAGAACAGAAAGTTTACTCTTAGATTGGCTTTTGACATTTTCAGGTCACCAAGTGGATGCTCAGCAAAGGTCAAGGACTTACCATGGGAAAATATGACACATCACTATTAGCTTTTGATATGGATGGAAGATTAGATGATGTGGAGGCCATGTGGGATACAATCCTGCAAACACACACGCGATCCGTCTCGAAGCGATTGTTCTCTCGAATGATATCCTTGTATGATCATCATCAAATGCCCAATAACATTATCGAGGTATTCTCTATTTCCAGCATTCCTCATAAAAGTATTTTCAAAAAAATAAATCTATTTCGAGTGATTTAGCACTATTATTCTTACATAATGAGCATTCATCCGCATTGCATGTTCTGAAACTCTCCTATGTTTTTTCATTTGCAATTCTGAACTGGTTTGTTCTACCTTCCAATATTTTTGGATTTTACTCTATTGGTTAAATAAATCTTGGATAATCCAAGAATTTGATTTTGTACGAACAGAGAAATTTTTAGGATTTACTATTTCTCATGTATATATCTCAGGTATTTGCAGACATGGAAGAGTTAGGGGTGAAACCGGATGATGACACTGTCAAAAGAATAGCAAGAGCTTTTGGAAATTTGGGAGAAGCAGAGAAGCAAAATCAAGTACTTAGGAAATATGAAAGAAAGTGGAAATATCTCCACTTCAACGGTGAGCGGGTTAGAACAAGAACAACGCCAAGGTGGGATGGGTGAAATTATTCAATAAAACTTCCACCGAATTCAACCCCATGTAAAGGTACCTCGACAATGCTTATCTGGTTATGACTGTTGGGGAACAGAGCCTTCCTGGAAATAACATGAGTACTGATATTTATCTCAGTATCTCCACATAAAACAAACATACAGGAAAATGTTGACGCTTTGCAGAGTTGAGAAAGACAGATTTTACCGCCCATCATGTTAGAAGAACATATCTTGGCTCAGTTGGTGATAGCAGGCATCCTTATTTGACATGGTATAGACACTTGAATTATATACAAAATAGCTTGCTTGTCTTTTTGACGTCTGAAGTGCTGCAATATCGGAATACCACATGTATCAGTTTCTGACCCACAGTTCCTATTCTGGAAGAGAGAGATAAATGTGAATTTGGAATTATACATGTCATTTTTTGCTCTCTGGTAGCAATATGAGCTCCTGGAAGATTGTAATACCATGTGTGAAGTTGTGAACTCGATGCTGGAAGATGTCATCTCCACTAAATGTTACAACACACGTTGAGACATCATTTTTTATTTGTGATGTTCTTGTTATGTAGGAGGACAGTTATATATGGAAGACTATTATTAATTCACACTGCATGGGCACTCAGTCATGTGAGACACATTTATCACGCCTTGCCATACACATTTTCTTCTTCACAATGTTGATCATTCAATATAAAATGGTTTCATCTGACACTCTTAGCCCCTCCATTGGTAAACGGATTAAGCGAGTATAAGGGTAGTATAAGGATGATATAAGAATGGATAGGGAAAATGGTTGTTTGTTTGAAGGGTATAATTTAGTATTACTAAGTCAGTTTAAACGAGTACAAGGGAATATAACTACATCAAATGGTTCACATGTCAAATTAATTTTTTTATATTTTTTATCAATCAAACAACTCAACCATTATTTTTACGTTTTTTAATGAGAATAAAAAACATAATCAAATAGAAAATCTTTTATTCCTGTAGATTTGTTATCTAGCATAGTTATCTATCCAGAATAACTCAATTCCGCTATCCAAATGGAAACTTAAGCAACAACATATAATGCTTGAGGCCTGCTACACTTATGAATTGTACCTTTATTTATTGGAAAATGTTATACAAATCTCTGTTTACCCGTTTCTTTTTTTTAAGGGATTTTTAGTTTTAAGTCCCCGTAAACTATTGGATTTAGTTATCGCTCTCTCACTTCTTCATATTTAGGTTTTAGTCCCTACATTTAAATGATGTGTTCCTTCTTAGTCCCTGGAAGGGACCTATTGCTAAATTATTTAGTTTGCTTTTTAGTCCTTGTGAGGGACCTATTCCTAAATTATCATTTATATAGGGACTAAATCCTAAATATGAATAAGTGAGGGATTGATCGCTAAATCCTATAGTTTACGGGGACTTAAAACTAAATTTTTTTTTTTTTAATAGCATAGCTTATCTATTGAGATATGCATAGTTTTTAAAAGATGTATGGATTCATTTTTAAAAAATACAAAAACAATTTTATGAGCTATGTACCTCATATAGCTATCCATGGTAGATCTCTTAAATAGCTATCCATGGTACTTCTTGTGTATAGACTCCCCATAGGATTGCATTATGGGCTCTCTACCATTATCCAAGAGCCATGTAATTGTATTTCTGTCTCATAAGTACCCAACACATTGTTTAAATTTTTTTTTTGTCAAATCTTTACTTATCAGTAGGCGGCAAAACTCGAACCCAAATCCCTTTATTAAAGAGGGAGTGCCTCTCCCATCCTACCAAGAGGAGATTCGGTATTCGGATGGACCTTTCATGCCCTCTTTGTCAATTGAAACCGGAACTGCATGTCATTTATCTGCTGCATGTTGGGATGATTGTAGATTGTTGGCATCCACTTCCACATTGGTGGCAGCCTCCACATGACATGGAAATGTACAAATTGGATGCAGGTTCTTTCTCATCAGCATTGGCAAACAAATAGATATGGGGAATTCAAATTAATCATATTTGTGTTGATGCTGTGGCAAGTGTGAAAAGCATGAAATAGATTGGTTTTTCAAGGCCAGCCTTTCCTAGTATTTTACACAGTATAGAACAGGTGGAGTCACAAATGTTGGGGCCTAATAGACCTGTGTAATTTTTATTTTCAATGGAACATATGCTGATATGCCCTGGAATCCTGGATAAGGGCCTTGACAACCAAAAAATAAAAATAAAAAAAATCTCATGGAATCTGTCCTTTTTATAGTTATTTTTCTGTCACATTGGATTGACCCACAAAAAACTATGTGAGGCCCATGCAGACCCCAACTTTCTTTATTGATTTTTGTCTATTTGTAAGCTTATTTTGTCACCACAACATCCAGAGAAAACTACATTTTTAGAGATTGATGGATTGACAGAGCATCAACTTTTCACTTAAATATTTTAATAAGAGAAATTAACAAAAATAACATCATTTAAATCAATATTAACAAAAACAACATGAATAAGAAATATTTGCAAAAACTAGCACTAGTCAGCGCTGACCATTTTTTTTACACTATATATGAAGCCTTCAGTGATTTTGGGTTTTAAATGGAGGCGTTGTATATATACGGCCCCTCATTTGTTTTTTTTGTTAAGATCACTACTTCTTCTCATTTAATTAAACGACTGTGATTTCTATTTAATTAAATTTTAATGGTTGAGATTTTTTTAACATATATTCGGTTGAGAAGAGAGAAAATCATGGAAGATTATGGACTAAATTTTTTTAAAAATATATATATATCTAGTTGATAAGATAATCATGAAAGATTTGTTTATTTGATTAAATTTAATGGCTCAGAAAAAATCATTGAAGATAAGGATAATGCTTTTGATTTGGTGGAGAAATATATAAAAAATGGTTATTTTTTTAGCCACTCAAATTTAATTAAAAATTTTAATTGATTAATATAAACAAATTCTTAATATTTTATCTAATGAGAAGAAGTTGTGATCCTAACAAAAAAACAAAGGAGGCGCCGTATATATACAGCACCTCTCTTTAAAACGCAAAATCACTAGAGGCGCCATATATATATATATAAGAGACTCATAAAATGGCAGAGGCAAATAGAGTTTTTGCACATTTTCGTTAATCCATGAACAGGGTCTATATAGATACATAGATCCAGGGATCCATACATCTCGATCAGAAAAGAATCAATAGAAAACGAAAGAATCGGAATTGATCGATATCTTTCTCGAAACAAACGAAAAGAAAGATGAAACATAAATCATTGATATATATATAGTACCTCCAATGTATAAAAAAAAAAATTAGCGATGACCAGTGCTAGTTTTTGCAAATATTCCCAATCTGGTGCTATTTTTGTTAATATTAGTTTAAACGATGCTATTTTTGCTAATTGCCCTTTTAATAATATTATGCATTATCTTATGTCTTTCTAAATTTGTGGTATAATATACATGTATTTTAAATTATAATGGTTAATTAATATAGTGTACGAGTTAAATTTTCAATTAATTTAACTGATATTCTTAAAATATTCTATTTATATGAAACAAAACATCTAGTCTTTGAAAATACAAAAAAAAATATCTATAATTGTTTAAATGATCATTTTACCCCCTAAAACACACTTTCACCTTTTCTTCTCTTTTAATCTTCCTCTCACATTCTCTCTCCTTTCCCCGTCAATTGAACTGATTGGTTAGAGAAAAAGATCTTTCAAAATATTATATTAGTTAATTATTAATCATGATTGACATTGGAGATGTATATGACATTTTACAAAAACATGTATGTGTGATCTTAAGTTTACAAGGACTTGCGTGAGATTTTACATGTTCAGATCTCTACAAAACACCATCGTCTTTCAATTCATCCAATATCAAAATCTACAAAACACCATCCTCTTCCTACATGCACGTACATCCATAAGTAAAAAAAAAAATGAAAATAATAAAAGAAAGAGTAAATTGTCAAAATGATCCTGGACCGACCCTCTCATTTTTTTTGTACCCCTAGATTTTTTGAAATTTTTTTTTACCCTTGCAATGTTGTCCTATTTTTTTTTACCCCTAACTTTTTATAATACCTAATCTACCCCTTACATATAGAGTTACAGATGTACATAAATATAATGTAATGCATACAGAAATTATACACATAATTACATATATTTAATAGTTACTTACAGACAGCATTTAACGTACATAAAGATGTTTAAATACAAAATTGCTCTAGATATATTCTCATTATCATTACAATAAATTCATGAATTGTAAGACATGTAATTATCATCTATAAATGCATATAACGTGCATAAAATGGTTAAATATAAAATGATTATTGATACATTCTCAAAGTGTTATTAAAATCAATACATCAACTCTTTGAATTATGACATTGTTTGCATATCCTAATTAAATTAGTTGATGTCCCCCCCTTGATTCTCTTCATGTCCTCCTGGATGAAATTAAACTCGCCGAGAAGCCTTCGAACTAGGCATTTAACATACTTCATAAGGAAGAACGCATTGGCCAATCTACATTAAAGATGTAACAATCAGTTAAACACCTAAATAAATTTTCATTTAACAATATGAACAATATTAGTAATAACATGTTTACACTACCAATAAAATTAAACAAAGGATTGACAAATAAACTCATAGAAAATGATCAATTACAGGAATATGATATCAATTTATAGATATATAAATGACAAATTACAAAAACTTTATAAATAATTACATAATATATACTAGTTGCTTCTGGCAGACCCTCAACATAGGTAATAGCGAGGCGCAGTTGTATCCATTGAATCCTTTCTAAAATACCGTCTAAAACCTTAAAAGTGCAAAAAAATAAAAATAAATGAAACTTATAAATATCAACAACTGTATTATTTTCATAGAAAGACTTCTTGATCTATGATTTTAGCAATCAAAGAAACTCTAACATTACATAACCAATTACAAAATATTAAACTAAGATTTGACGTATAATTCTATTACCCCCCGTTTGGATAGCGGAATTGAGTTATTCTGGATAGATAACTATGCCAGTATAGATAACAAATCTACAAGAATAAAAGATTTTCTGTTTGGTTGTATTTTTTTTATTCTCATTGAAAAACGTAAGAATAAAGGTTGAGTTGTTTGTTTGATAAATAATAAAATATAAATAAAGTGTAAAAAAGTTGATTTGACATGTGTGTCAATTGATGTATAAGAGGTGTTGATAGGTGATTTGATGTGATGATGTGTAAAAAGTTGATTTGACATGTGGGCCCATGGGAATAGATAAGGTGAGTATAGCTTATCCTAGGGGTTGCTTAGAATTGTTATACTCTTTTATACTCGTTTAAACTGGCTTAGTAATACCAAGTTATACCCTTCAAACAAACAACTATTTTTCCTATCCATTCTTATACCACCCTTATTCCGTTACACAAACGGGGGGTTAAAGTATAATAACCAATTACAGTAATTTAATATCGATTTACAGATATATAAATGATCAATTACAAAAAAATGTTTGTAAACAATTACAAAATGTATACCAATTATTTTCAACAGGCTCTCAATAGAGGCAACAACAAGACATTGTTATAACCTTCGAATCCATTACTTTTAAAATACCATCTAAGTCTTTTCTACACATACCTAAATCTTAAAAGTGAAAAAAAATAGAAGCATATAAATGTTAACAACTATAATATTTTCATAGAAATACTTATTGATTCATGTACTTAGCAATCAAAGAAATTTGTAAAAATATAATGATCAATTACAGTATTGTAATATCAATTTACATATATAAAAATGACTATTTACAAAAAAATTATAATCAATTACAAAATGTATACCAGTTACTTTCGGCAAGCCCTCAATAGAGACAATGACAACATGATGTTGTCATAACTATGAAATCTATTACTTCTAAAATATTGTTTAAATCTTTTCTACATGTATCCAAATCTTAAAAGTATAAAAAAAACCTAAAAAGAAAATCCTCAAAAAAAACCCTTATTCACTCTTAGATTATTTTACAAATCCAACACAGATATAGGCAAAAGTCCTCCTTTTTTTATTGACAGAGGCAAACACATAAAGAGAGGAATTGGTTGATTGATCACTTGTGAGTTGGATTCTAGAACGGTGACATTGAAGGAGGTGAAGACGTCACAGCGGTCGGAGCTTAGGTCAGCAGTGTGGATGTTGGAAGGAGAGATAAGGCCCCTCCATATGCTCTCCGACCATCCATCCTGCCCCTATGAACCCCAACTTCAGCCTCTCCGACAATGTTGCCACCATTCTGAACTTCTCCGATTGCTTATGGCGGATCCTCAATAAAGGCGACGGTGGTGGTGGTCATAAGGTGCTACATAGATGATTAGGTAGGGGTAGAGAAGGTAATTTGGGGAGAGATAGTTTTGAGGGGAAGTTACATAGATTTTGGGGGAAAATAAAGGTGGAGGGGTAGTTTAGGAAACAAATATGATGTGACAGGGATGAGGGGCAAAAAAAAAAAAAAGGACTACTCTGCAGGGGTAAAAAAAATACAGAAAAAACGAGAGGGTCAGTCCAGGGGCATTTCGATAATTTACCCTAAAAGAAATTGATGTCTATGGTAAACTGGTACAAGTAATTAACACCATATATAGCTCACTGTACACATTTTTATTTTTATAAATATATACCTATACTCTTCATAAAAGTAAAACACAAACTCATATGAATTAAATGTACATATTTTAAACCTTTTTTTTTTTGTAACAAAGTATATTTTGAGATAGGTAAATATATATCATGCTACTTAATTTTATATATCATATTAATGATGGAACTATAAAAAATAAATCCAAAGGACTCGGAGGATAAGACATCAGAATAATTGCAATGCAACCTGCATGTTTTGCTGTTGAGTCTGAAATGTGTCTGCTCTGCTTCCCTGTTGAGAACCCACGAGAGAGATGCAGAGCTCCCCCACAACAACAACGTGCAACAACCACACATAATTTATGTATATTAGTTAAATCTAGGTGAGCAGCGTTTCCCAAATCCACACATATATAATAGGGCAATTTGCAAAACTAACCCACCCCAATTTTGTTGAATATTTGTAAAATTAGCTCTACTTTCTGAATATTTTTTAAAATAATCACATTTGCTCTTATCAGCGCTATCACACCAAAGCTGATTAGATTTTTTTTGTTTTTTAAAATAGAGACATGGTACATATACACCATGCCTCCTTTATAAAATGATGCATGATATACATCACATCTCTTGTGGTTAGATTGAGTCTTTAGACTCCGTTTGGATCTGTATTTAGGTAGATTTCTGTAAAGTTAAAGATTATCAAATGCGGATTCAAATACATTTTCAGATTTTAACTTTTTAAACTACTATCTTATTTTTTCAGGCTAAAAAATTTAACAATTAAAAAAATAAAAAAATAATGTTTTTTAAAAAGCTGAGTTTAAAACTCCAGATTTTAAGAATCTCAGCATCTCATGTGGTTAGATTGAGTTTGTGACTAAATGAGTTAGATGTGTGTGTGTGTGTGTGTTTTAGAGAGATCTCTAATAGTTGACCCTTTGGCTGACCTAGGAAGATTACCTCCGCATGTGTGCTCCGATCCCATATAAATTTTTTCAATCTTTGTCATCAGGAGGGTAAGTCAGTGTCAAGACTCAATATCAAGATATCATTTTCAAAGATAAGTCATGAATCATTGGGTTAACCTCAATACTCGATATCAAACCCTAAACCGTTGTGATAGATGTTAAAAAGGAGGTGTGATATGTGTACATTCAGTCAGTGTACTGGATGAGTCAAAAGCTAATTCTTTCACAATTATTCAGAAAACAAGGCGGGACTAATTTTGTAGATGTTAAAAATATTGGGCCTATATATACATACACATCACAAAACACCATCACGCGTTACGCGTTACACACCCCCCACCGACATGAAAACAGAAGCGACGGCCACGTTGGACGACGGATCGGACGGTCACGATGAAGAAGAAGAAGAAGAAGAGCAGACGATGGTGGTGGACGAGATGCTTCGCAGGCACGTGGGGGAGTTCGGGCCGTGGCAGCTGAGGCATTTCGGGCTGACGAACCTGGCGTGGGTCCTCAACGCCTTCCACACCATGGTCATGGTCTTCGCCGACCGCGAGCCCGACTGGCGATGCCGGGCCGGTACGGGATGTGTTCCCGGGCCAGTGGAGGGCGTGTGTGGGCTGGTGCCGGGGTCGTGGGAGTGGGTGGGTGGGTCGTCGACTGTGGCGGAGTGGGGGCTTGTTTGTGGGGAGAAGTATAAGGTCGGGCTGGCTCAGTCGGCTTTCTTCGCTGGATCCATGATTGGTCAGTCATCTCTCTCTCTCTCTCTCTCTCATAATATAGTTTGGCCATGAAAATTCAAGCAACAATTTATATATCTAATGATTTTCCTATGATTAGATGAAAGGCAGTGGTTTAAATTAATGTTGTGATCTGGTTTGTACCACCGCATGTGTTGTGTAACATTGTAACCTATCAATGATCCATTACAATTTACAACCATTTTTTTTAAATTAAAAGAGTTTTTATATATCACCCCAAAAGGCCAAAAATCATCACAAAATTGTCTATGGGTTATACATGTTTATATGGAGGTTATATGCACTTTAAAGATACAGATAAAAAATTCATCTAGGTGCATATGATCACATGGTTGTTTTGGAGTTTCAAAATGTCACCCATCCGAGGCGATCGGAAAACAAAGAGTATATGTCATTTTGAGACAATTTTTAAGATAATTTTTGGGATGACATATATATATATATATATATATATATATATATATATATATATATATATATATATATATATATATTATCATTTTAAAAAAATACCAAAGTGGTGTTGTCGCGTATGAATAAAATGTTAGTCTCTCATTTTTTTTTTTTTTTATGTAATGAACGCCCATCAAATTTTGTTAAGAGATATCCTGGATCAAATCATTTTTTTAGATTTATGTGTGACTAACGTTTTTATGTATCTTACAATTTAAACATTAAGGCTAGATTGACAAAGAGTTAAGGTTTTGATGATAGTTGTCATAATTTTAAAATATAAAAAGTCTATCAATTTTATTTTTACTTATATTTATCAAAATTTGAACAAAAAAACTAGAGATAATTATTATTTTAACATTACATAGTGCAAAATGTTTGCACTTTCCAATTATCTTTTATACCAAACATATAAATTGTTCTCTTTTATTTTTTTTTATAATTATTATTATTCTATCACTTATTCTCTTATCAAACCAGCATATAAGGTGTGACGGATGTTACTCCAACCTCATAGAACTTAATTGACTTATCTAATCAGGTACTCTCCTATAAAATATTGACACATAATTTATCCTTTAACCATGTCCTTCAATATAAAAATTTTTTTGGAGATCATCAAATATTATATACATTCCAGTCTAGTACTACATGTGATAGGAACATGCCAACTTCTTATGTCTCATGTACTGGACACATTTTTTTTATAGTTAAAATATAGTCATATATACGACACTTAATACAATGTTTGAGATGCAATATTTTAGTCTAAACCCATCATTAATTGAAAAAATGACAAAATAATAATTGACGTGATGTCACCAATTGTCAGCAGTTCATTGAATACTGACAAGTGTTGATGGTATCTAATCTGACTCAAATATCTGAGTCCAGTTAGTTGGCACAGTACATACAGTAGAAACAGGTGCTCCTCTCGGATAGATCCTATTCAAATTTGCCCATACCAAGAGTCAGATATGTGCTGGGGGTCTGATCCTCTCTTAATCAAGCATGTTTCATAAATGAGTCTACTCTATAAAATTTATTCGATCTGCCCATCTTATTCAATGTATTGGCAGATCCACCAAACTATTTAATGGATGACATGCAAATTTGGTGAAGCACCACTTGCCAATTCAATGAAACATAGATGGTGGAAGCTGAAGCTTATTTTATTTATATGATGATTGTTAAACTACTTCCAACAATTAAATCAAATTAATATAAAAAAATTAAATTAAAATTTTAAGTTCAATCTATTAATGAAGGTCAACGTTGCAGGGAACAAAGAGCCTTCTAGAAAAACTGTTTCACTCTCTCAAGTTTTGTAATTAATTTGTGAATAATTTCCAAAGTAACTAACTTTTATCCTCTTTCATTTTTTCATATAATCCTACTAATTCAATTCAATCAAAATAATTACTTTTTCCCATCAACCTATAATGCCTTCGTGTATGTATATTTTGAAGTGGTTTTAAAATATTGTATTTGTTTTGATGTATTTTAAAGAATTTTTCAAAGAATAAATAAACAAAGATACTTCATCAACCTCTCTTTTTCAAAAACTAAATAAATACAAGAAATGGGTTTTGAGAATGGCCCATTAATTGAAAATATAATGATATAAAACGTCCAATATTTTATTTAAAGGGTAATAATAACAATCGTATAGAACGTATAGTACATTTTTGCACACAATCCACTTAAAATCTACCTTTATATAAAAATAAAATGAATGTGACACGCAAAAAGAAAAAAAAAACATATATCACATTAGCACCTGAACAGCTTCTCACACGTCCAATGCGAACAATTGCCTAATAGTAGACTAATTAGGGTGCACTTTGCAAAAAAATTTATGAGATTTTAGCTTCTTAAAAAGCTAAAAGCTATTATCAAACAGATCAGTTTATATGCATCATCATTAGTAGATTTTATAAAAGGAGTGTGCTTCAAAATTTGTGTTTCATAAAACAGTCATCACCATTACATTTTAAAAAATCATGTATAAAACAATTAAAAACTAAAAGTTGTTTTCAAATTGTGTTTCCAAACGCACCCACCCTAAAATGTAATATTATTGTATCATAAATAGTGGTGTTATACGTGACATTATCTAAAATTATGTCTATTGAACAATGAAAAAAACTGCTTGCTTCAGGTGCAGGCATATTCGGACACCTATCGGACTCCTCCCTCGGCCGGAAAGGCACCCTCACCGCCGCCTGCATTGCCAACGGCATTCTCGGCCTCTTGACATCCCTCTCCCCCTCCTACTGGGCATACACCGCCCTCCGCTTCCTAACGGGGCTTGCAACGGGAGGCGTTGGCCTCACCGCCTTTGTCCTCGCCACCGAGCCAGTCGGCCCGAGCAGGCGCGGCGCGGTGGGGATGGCGTCGTTCTACTTCTTCTCCATCGGTTGCGTCTTCCTCTCCGGCCTTGCCTACGCCTTCCCCTCATGGAGGCCCCTCTATGCGGCGACGTCGATTCCTTCTCTTGTCTTTGCTTTTGCCATCCTCCTCCCCTTCGTTTGGGAGTCTCCAAGATGGTAACTTAAAAGACTTCTCGTATTTTCCGTTTGATAACACGATTGGGGGTGATTCTATTTTTAATTAAACAAAAAATTCAAATGTGTTATTAAATAGATTTTGAAAAGTCAACTTAATTAAAAAGTTACTTACAATACTTTTTAATGTAAAATTGTTGTTTTTTAAAAATTACAGAAAATGTATTTTTCAATAATCAAAGTTTATTTAAATCACTTTATTCAAAATCCAATTTTTCAAACACGTCTCTAAAGGGCCACATTGTGTTTTGCTTCAAAATTCTGTCCAGGATTTAAAAAAAATCACAATGAACCATTTTTCTTCCCTGATTGGTCTCCCTTTCTCTCCTTAAAATTTTGTCTTTTTTGTTTTTTATTAACCATCTCATCTCAGAATGATTGAATGAATTCTAATCGGATATCACTTCCCCCAAAATTATTATCAAAACATGATACTTGATTTTTTTGAAGCAACCACTGAAAGGATTCTTATAACCACATGATTGCTTCAATTTTCTTTCGCTTGATTATGGATTCCATGCTCACTCAAATCCTTTTCTATCTTCAATTTTCATAATAATTATATAGAGCGTTGTTATATACAGTCTATTTTAAAATTTTCAATTCCAAATTCAGGCTATATTATTGTTATGTACTCACGGTGTATATATATATATATATATATATATATATATATATATATATGGGAAGTGATGGGGTGCGACCATGTGGTCGTGCACCCCATCTGCGGCTGGGAAGACGGACCGTCTGATCTGTGGAATCAGATCTGACGGTCCATGTTATTTTTGTCAAACCGGTGACCACATGTTCACCAGGTCACACGTTAACGCATATAAAAACCTTTTTTTTCACTTTCACACACTCTCTCTCTTCATTTCAACTCACACAGGCAACCAAAAACAAAGAAGAAAAACACAGAGCACCCTCACCCCTCCTTACCAGATCTGAAAAAAACAACCCTCATGCAATCTGAAATAACAAAGTCTTAGATCGGATCGACCTCTTCTTCTCGGCTGATCACCCTCATCATATCTCACCGACCACCGCCCATTCTCTGTCTCCCCTGAAACACATTCGAAACCCTTAAAACCCCCTGAGTCTATACCTTAGTCTCTCCTGACGCCGATGGTTCCCAACGTCGACAGACCCGATCGGCCCTCCCGACGTCGACGGACCCTCCTGACGCCGATGAACCCTCCTTGGGCGATCGAACATGCAGGGATTTTTTGGAGGTGATATCTGGTTTTGGAAAGCTAGGCTTGGAAGCTAGGCCGTCCGTCGACGAACCACTTGATAGAACAATTTGGAATGATTTACCCTTGGACGATCGATCACGCAGGGATTTTTTGGAGGTGATATCTGGTCTTGGAAAGCTAGGCCGTCCGTCGACGGACCACTCGATAGAACAATTTGGAATGATTTATGGAATAAATTATTGGGCTTTTATTTTTTAAAAGAAATTGATATTTAGTATCAATTTTAATTTTAATTTATGACAGTGAACATCATTTTAATTTCTTTTGCACTCATTTGTCTCACCAAACCAAACCCAAAGCAAAACCGCCATGATTTGTTTTTTTATTTATTTCAACCTGTGTGAGTTGAAATGAAGAGAGAGAGAGTGAAAGTGAAAAAAAGGGCTTTTATATCTGTTAACTTGTGACCGGGTGAACAGATGATAACCGGTTTGTCAAAAGTAGCATGGTCCGTTAGATCTGATCCCACAGATCAGACGGTCCATCTTCGCAGCCGCAGATGGGGTGCACGACCGCATGGTCGCACCCCATCACTTTTCTATATATATATATATATATATATATATATATATATATATATATATATGAGATGTAGCGCACTATTTTTTTTATAAAGATCAAAACACGTGTATTGAAATGAGGGCATGAAAAAGACAATATTTTCTCAGTTATTTTTCCAACAGGTACCTTGTCCGCGGCAGGACCGACGAAGCCATGCGCACCATGCGCGCAATCGCAAAGGGCAACGGCTTCACCATCCCCGACAAAACCTCTCTCATCCTCGACATCCCCTCCCTCTCCCCCTCCTCCTCCACCCCTTCCCCCTCCATCCTCGATGTCGCCCGCTCCCCCCTCACCCGCCCACGCCTCCTCCTCGCCGTCCTTATCAACTTCCTCACCTCCGTCGTCTACTACGGCCTCACCCTCAACGTCGTCAACCTCGGCAAGTCCCACCTCCGCCTCAACGTCGCCCTCAACGCCGTCGCCGAACTCCCCGGCTACGCCGCTGCCGCTCTCCTCCTCGACCGCTGCGGCCGCCGCCCCGTCTCCGCCGGCACAATGTGGCTCGGCGGGGTGGCGTGCACCGTCGGGAGCCTTCTGACAATTGCGGGGGCGCGGATGGCATGCGGGGTGGTGGGGATATTCGCCATGGCGGCGACGTATAACCTGCTGATGGTGTATGTGGCGGAGCTGTTCTCGACGGCGGTGAGGAACGCGTCGCTCGGGTGCGTCACGCAGGCAGGGCAGCTCGGGGCGGTGGCGGCGCCGTTGGTGGTGGTGTTGGGCGGGGGGTTGCCGTTTGCGGTGTTTGGGGCTTGCGCGGTGATGGCGGGGGTGGGGGCATTGTATCTGCCGGAGACGGCGGATAGGCCGTTGTATGATACGTTGGTTGGGATGGAGTGGGGGGAGAGTAAGTTGGGGGGAGGGTGAGTTTTATACTTTCAATATCCAATCACGGGCTGGTATGTGTTTTTAACTCTCGAACCATATCAAATTAGAGACCGAACTGATGGGATCAAACGCATAACTTTTTAAATGTATGGTGTGAGCAGGGCATTTGAGGAGGATATTTGCACTGCGGGTGGTTGTGGTTCTCGAGAATGGGTCAATTCTGCTAATTTTATTTTTCTTGTGCTTGTGAAATGCTTGTGAAATGAATAGATCATTAAACTAGGCCTATCAATGCATCCGGTCGGGGTGGACCAAGACCCGAGTCATTTTGATTGTCGATTCCTTCGGGTCGGGCCTATATCGAGTTTCGGATAGATCAGGTCAACTCACTAACAGACATAAGTCGGACTACGAAATGCTAAACTCTGCGATGTGAAATGATTTCTTAAGGGCCTACAATGACTTTACTTTTTTTTTTTTTTCTTACCTTTTTTTTTAAAGAAGAAAATAAAGAGTGAGAGAAAAGGAAGGGACATAAAGAGAAAAATGTAAAGAGAGTTTTGATTTAGTGAAAGAGAACACTGCACATTGAGAAGGTAGATACCACACTTTCCTTGTTTGAATTTTTTTTTTTCTATTTTTACATAATGAGTTTGAATAAATAGAATCCAATGTAGTATAAATAATTCTTCACTGTTTTGATTTTTTAATATTTTATAAGGAGATATTTAGAATACAATTTGAATTATTCTACTTTTACGTGAGGGCGCAGATATCGGCACCCCATATAGCAAGAAACCCACCCCATTAAAAAAATCAAATTTTTTTGTGTATTGTAGCAGTAGGAGTAAACCCACCCCGAGGTCGGCGATCGATAATGATGAATCATGGTCGCCAGAGGTTCCGGCGAGTGTACCAACCCAGGTCGGCATGCTCTCTGGCGACGGTGGTGAAGTGTGGTCGCCCGAAGGCCCAGCGAGCTAAAGTAAGAGAGAATAAATTCACATTTTTACAAGTTTCAAACCAGATAGATAAATTTCGCATTTAAACACATATAACAGACAGTCATAGTAGCATTTAAAACACATCAAAATATGATATTAGTATTTATAACACATCAAAAATACGATTTTAGCATTCCATAACGAATCATCTCCAGAAAAGAAAATACATGTTCACATTATTTTTATGTTTATTTTATTTTTTGAAAAAAAGGAGTAATTGCTTTTATTGGATATGTTATTTATTTTTATATATGAAAAAATCAATATAGTCACATAAATGGTTATGGAATTTGAACATGTATTTTGTTATATAGTCACGTGAATGGTTGGTTATGGAATGCGAATGTCATATTTTGATGTGTTTTAAATGTTGTTATGACTGTCTGTTATATGTGTTTAAATGTGAAATTTATTATTTGATTTGAAACTTGTAAAAATGTGAATTTAACTCGTCAGTCCTTCGGGCGACTACAATTCACCACCGTCGCCAAAAGGCATGTCGATCTGAGTTGGTATACTCGCCGCAATCTCTGGCGACCATAATTCATCACCTTCGCCAGAGGGATCGCCGACCTTGGGGTGGGTTTATTTCTACTGCTACAGTACACAATTTTTTTTTTTTGATTTTTTTAAGGGGTGGGTTTCTTGCCACGTGGGGTGCTGATATCCGCATATCCGCATCCTTTACGTGAAGTCAAAAGGTTGTAAAAAACATTAAATGATTTTTTCGGCATTTATTATAAATGTTGGATTGAATCATAAACAAATAAATCACATAGTATTTGAGTTAAGTCAATCGGGTCCATAGGATCGGATCGGGGTTAACCCAGACCCAACCCGACCCGTTTTAATTGTCGGATCATTTGGATCGGGCATTTTACACATTTTATCGAGTCAGGTTATCGAGTCAGGTCGACCCGCAATCTGCTGACGGGCCTACACAACCCCATTTGTTTGGTAAAACTAAGGTTGTCCAATTCATCCAAACAAAAACAAGCACAAACAGATCAAACAAAAACAAGCACAAACATATGATTCATGACAGTGATTCTCATGGGAGTAGTAAGGTTGTGGCGTTCTGGTCGTGCAAGGTCATAGAGGGTTTGTTCATGCTCCACCAATTTCATTTTTCAAAAAAAAAAAAACAGTGCATAAAATGAAGGGTGGTGGCATCAAGGTGATCCAAATAGATGGGTGAGCTTCGATCGGATAGAAATATGAAGCTACCTTGTGCTAAGACCTAGTTTTTAAACGGGTTTGAATGTACTTTTTTTTTAAAAGTTGGGCTTAAAACTGAGTTTTCAGAAAACTCTCTTCATATATTATGGAAAAAGTTATCTTTTGGTTATTTTTTTACAAAATGTGTTTGTAGCTTTTAATTAAGCTGTAACATTTTTCCTGTTTGGAAACGGGTTTGGGAAACCCAGCTTCCTATAAACCAAAAACACCCCAACCCGTTTCCAATCGGGGCCTAAGTCTAAGACATAATGACCCTAATAGGCCAAGCTGCTTGTTTTGTCAATACAAAACCTCTATACATAATAGTTATGTTGGTATAAGCTATAAACTCCCAACAATAATACCAAATGAGGCCCAATCAGCTTAATGTGTGCGGATGGATTAAATTATTCTTACATGTCATTTTTATCTTGTGATAATCTCACATAAATCCTAATACATGTCACATCTATCACATTTCTTACACACATTCTCAAACAAAAACAGCTCATACAAGGATAAAATTTATATTACAAAAGTTAATGTTAACTCACTACTTATCTTCAATTTATCCAAGATCAAATAAATAACAAAAAATGACATACATTTTCTAAAGAGAACCAAAAAGACAACCAAATTTTTTTTTTTTACTATGCATAGATTGTTGTCCATCCTGGTATAATAACTACCTATGACTCAACAACATTACGATGGTTCCAAACTGAGGCTAAAGGAACGTGGGCAGTTATATATGTATTATGTGAATCAGCACTTTTCAAAAACTTTAATGCTGAACTTTAAGGACTGATGAAAGGACACAAACTCTTCTCGTATATTAAAAAGGCTTTACCATATCTATTGTAAATGGAAGTCTTTGCAAGGATTAGAGCAATGGTTGAAGAAGAAAGAACACACCATTAACATGGAAAGAAAGACAGAAGTTGACTGATTATCATTGTAAGAATCTAATGGCAATTAATTGCTTAGGCAATGGAAGCCACCCATCCATGAAATGGAAGATCATAAAAGAAAGGTCACTCTTACACGCCCTCCTTTATGCAATCTCATTTATAATCCTGTTTTGTTGATGAAATATTTTGATTATATGAATTTATGTTTTTTTCCCAAAAATGTGTGTATTTAACTCATTGGAGCATATAATTCATTTTTGGGCACATACACTCAATCATTCCAAGTTGCAATCCTAACACACTACATAAGATCTCTAATTGAGACTTGAGAGTATGTACTCCATCAATTTTTTTGTCAAGGCATGCATGTCACTAGACAAGTATAGAACTTCCAAGAAAATTCAAAACATGTCGGGACTGAAAGTGATCACAAGAATGAAGAAGTGTAACAGTATTCCTACATTTTTCGTAAAGTTACTTGCTAGAGGAAGTGATACTCTAAATAAGGAATACCCCTTATTTTTATTCTAAAAAAATGCATCAAGAAGCTGGTGAAACTCAATCCAAATCCCTGAAAACAATTCCATACCCAAACAAAAGGTCCACAACACGCCATTTTTTTCATTGGGCATGGTTTCTCAAAACACGAATCTTTATCCATCAATGAGAGACTAGTTAGTTTTTTACAGTGAAATAATCCAATTGAGTCAGAAATGAAACAAAAGTGCAACTAAGATTGATTTCCACTTCATACAAAAGAGACATGACAATCATTCAAATCAGAGCACCAGCTTCAGCTGGATTTCTTTTTGGATTTGAGCATAACATACCCAATGAAGACGCAAAGGAAGCTGAGAAGCCCCACCCCAGCGAACACGGGTATCAATACAGCATACTCTTGTGGCAAGAAGTACCTGTGAATGAAGTGGTCGCTCTCCACAAATGGCTGAAAGAACCAAACATGGATTCAAACAAAACCTACCAAAATTTAAAAAAAATTGGGGAAGCCAAAATTAACTAACCAAAATGATGACCCAAAATGTGTAATAGGTGAAGATCGATAGGCTTATCATCGATAGTAAAAATCCGACGGCTTTGTCTGCTAATTCCATCGCTTCCACCTGACTAGGACAAATTTGAATCAAATTCAATTCCAAGATTGAAACTTTTATACGGGGGATTGAATTTCAGATATCAATCGGTAAGTACTTCATGGATCATAGAAGTTAAACCTAATTTATCAAACAATGTCGATTTTTTTGGGCGAAATTCCACCCAATATGGGTCAACATAATCGACAACCAGATCTAATGAAAAAAACAGTAAATCGAAGGGCGAAGAATGAAAAACTCACCTTCAGATGGACTCCTTGCCTGAAAATAATCGATGTCCCTCTCTTTATGTGTTTCGATCTTGATTTAGGGTTTCGAATTGATTTTTGATGGGGGTTTGAAGAGTATGCATACGGTCTTATATACGGTTTAGTTGGTTGATTGTTTTTGTGTATATCCTTTTCTACACTATACTATGTATCATTAAAGACATTCACATAATCACCCATAACTCTTGTCAAAGTTGGTGCAGACATACAAATCTCAGATAACTTACAAAAACCCACATATATCAACCTATATATATCCCTAGTGTCAACAAAGATTAACAATAACTCAACATACTCTAGTAACCCTGACATATACCATTAAATGGATAAATTATCCCCAATTATTTTTACACTTTCCAAACAATATTTCTATTGAAATGAAAAAACATAAAACTCTTACATGGATAATTTGATTTTTACATAGATTAATTTATCTTTTTTATTGTCTATAATATCTACATAATTATAAAGGTGATGGAATATTCTCATAATATTCCATCACGTTGGATGAAAATTTAACCTATTGATAATTAGATTTTGGTGAGTTTTCAATGACTTGTACTTCTATCTCAACTTTGACAGAAATAGATACAGGATTATCTATGTTTACAAGAATATAGATATCTTTAACCCATCCTACACTTTGAAAAATCAAAACACACGTTGGCACCGTATATAATACAACTATTATTGACGTAATTTTTTGAGATGTTTCTAACTTTCTTTTACGTGAGAATGTTAAAATTCGATAGTAAATAAGCTTTAATTAAAAATGGGATTAGCCATTAACTTTTTTCAACACATTGATAGTAAAATTGAGTTTGCAAGAAATTATATCTCCACCAATACTTACAAAAATAATTTATGATTAATATTTATAAAAAGAAGTCTGTGCCGTTTTTAATTAAATTGACATTTTTTTACTTAGAAACGGACCACTTTTCATCAGGGAAAACTCCATATAATCCCTTGTAATCTTTCCTATATCCACATAACCCTCTGATTTTTCAGTAAATCCATATAGCCCCCATAAACATATGCTTAAATCCAAATTAACCCTCGCATTAAAATTTTGTTAACAGTTTTAGAATATTCGAAGAATATTCCGTAATATTTGAAGAATATTCGAAGAATGCATTCATTTAATGCCCTATAAACAAGGAAAATTCAAATAAATCCCTTGTAATGACTATTTTATCCCTACTATTACTCACCCCTTGCAACCTCGTCAGGGTTGACTGTTTTTGTTCCCAACCGTTGGGCCAAATCGACCATTGCTCCATCTCCCCCTATAAACGTGCCATCTCCTCCATTGCTCAAGAGACACCCACATCTCTTCCATCAGACAGATCGGCAACATCTCCTCCATCAGACAGATCTGCAGTCCCTCCTCCACTGAATAGACCAGCAGCACCTCCTCCACCGAACAATCCGACAATGACAGAGATGATGAGACATCGATCTAATCTCATGCCTTTAATGTGTTTGATAGAATGTTTCAGCGAAGTATTAGTTGTGGACCAACACTAAAAACCTCTTCTTCTTTTTTTGCAAACTACACCATAATCATCTAGCTCGTATGGTAGTTACTTAGGCTACGTCATGCGTTGTTTTCACACAGGAATACTGATGTAAGAAGGGTACGTGAATATTTTATTCTCACTTCCCATCAAAAACACAGTAAAGATCAAAGATTCTATTGCCACCTCAACGTACTGCCTTGGCAAAGTGTTTGACAGCATGTATGTGAATGTTACTAATTCAGGGTTGCTCGATTAGGGCCAAGGTCCAATATCTTCCCATAGATCCACCATAGCAACCTTATTAGCATCTGTGATTTGTGTGAATTGTTTGCCTTCCACATATTTTTTACCACTAGTTGTTGTGTATGTGCAGATTACACAGACAAAGTCTAACATATCTTTTGATTAATATTCATGTTAAATAATTTGTTACAGTAACATCTGTAAAATAATAACTTTAAATGTAAAAAATTTAATGTATATAGTTTACCCATGAAAATAATAGTGTCAAACATGAAAAAAACAATCATATATTCATAGTAGACAATGTCTCATAAGCATTTTTTCAAAAAAAAAGAAAATATAAAAAAAAAAGAAAAAAGAAAAAAACTACCAAGAAAGTAAACCACCCTTAATTGTTGAATACATTAATCCCCAAAAAAATATGCTAAGCAAATGAATTTAATGCTTATACATAATTAATCAATTCAAAAGAATCAAATAATCTAAAACTTTTAGTGAGAGATATTCATAGTAAATTAAAACGGATTTGTCTCATGTAAAAAATGAATCAATTTGGAATATTACAATTCAAGATTAAAAAAAAAAGAGAATTGAAAAGAAAAGCAAACAATAGAAAAATAAAAAATAAGATAAAGAAATTTAAATAAATTATATGAAGGAAATTTTTCTAAAAAGATATTGTAAACATATATTTTACACGCCCTCATTTAATTGAAAAATGATATTAATATAAAATAAATTTTATTTTAGAGTGGTTTTACTTGTTTTAAATATATATTTTAAAAATATGAAAAGGATAGGAAACATGTTAGCAGCACATTAAATTGTAGAATAATTTTAAAAAAAGATGATGAAGTTTTATCCCAATTGAAATGAAATGCGTCCCAATCATAAAAAATGGTGACGGTCTGACTCGAATTCTAAGAAGTCTGTAATTAAATTGCGTAAACATCATAATATTTTATTGATTTCACTGAAAAACAAAACATGAAATAAAGGCTAACAAAATTAATAACAAAGGATTTGAACTCTTACAACCACCGGCATCGACGGGTGGTGGTGGTCCTCCTCCCATTGACAGCTCCTCTGCCTCTTCTCCTTCCTCCACCCAGCCAACTCTCTGACCCCCTCTTTTAGTCATCTTTGCGTCCCGACAATGTTAAGGTTTCGACACAAACAGAAAGGGTGAAAACGAACGGCGGAATGAGGGACTCCTCGTTTTTTCATCAGTAAATGTTGAGGCCAGAGAAAATTAATTGAATAAATTCAATCAAAAAAAAAAAATGATGTATGAATGAATAAATTGAATACAATCCCAAGCTTGTATCTTGGCACGTGGGACCAAAATGGGTAGTTGAAAGACTAAAGTGGAAGAAACCAAGGATACCAACCGGCTTCTATGTGATACTATATCCTAACTTTGAAATCTAATACAAATATTAATTTTGAAATTATGATTTCTTTAGATATAAATCGGATACATATATTTTTAGGATAATTGATATATCTGATTATTAACATATAATCAAATGTTATTTTAGTGAGATACCAAAATTAAAATTGAGAGTATAAGATTTTTTTCAGATATTATATATTAAAAATTTAATAGTAATATAATATATTATCATAGTGATTTATAACAATATGGGCAATATATAATACATATATATATATATATATATAATATATGTCAGATACAGATATTTTTAAAAGTTGGGAGGAGATAGCTTCCTGCAAAATCAGTTTTAAACCCATCATTTATAGAAAATCAATTTTACAATTCCATTACAAATAGCTGCCTAATCACATTCCATCAGAGACCTGAAAACTGGTCAGAATAAATATTGTACTTTTCATTTCTTCATCTAAATTCACTCACTTTCTTTCCTTTTTGGTATCTTAAACACACCCTCCAGAGAGGTGGATTGACATTTAATTGTTTGGTGTCCATTAAGTTGCATGCACGTCCGTTTCATGTAATTAATTATCCATCTTTATGTCATTATACGTCTTCCATCAGTAGACTCCTTTAAATTCCCAGTCCATATTAAATAATCCAACCTTATCTTATATCTATGCATCCATATTTATGTTTATCCTTGTAAAGCATAACTTATTTGTTTAACAAAAATAAGCATTGATAGTTATATTTAATTGCATAAACTAACATAAGTTATAATTTAAAAGAGACTGAAAAAACTTATTCATACCTTATAAAACTAAAAAATATATAATGTAATAATGAAGGAATAAAAAAAACAGTAATCAAACGAAAATTATTTGATGGCCATCCATCCCAAAATATCAATATATTCTTTACAAAGTTATGTCGCATTCCCAACAGAGGGGTAATATATTCATATATTTAATTTTGTGGATTAATTTTGTGGATATGCAATTGTAAAAGGTTTATATAAATAGTACTGTTACATTCAACTATTTTTAAAGATTCATATACCTCATTAACCACCTACATAAAGATAATATCTTGTTAAAAAAATTTAACACATTCTGCGACTGAGTCTATGTAATTTATTAGAATATATATATCATTTTTTTATAAAATGATATATTATTATATTATGTATATATTATTTTTTAAAAATAAAAAAATGCGAAGATTAAGGTATAGTTTGACAACTTGTATAGAATTACTTCTACAAGAAGTTCTTTCTCGATCGAAGAAGTTACTTCTAAATAAGGAACTTCTTGTATTTGGAGTAGTAGTTGTTTGAGAACATATACTGATGAATATTTTCAAAAAGTATTTTTCTAATAGAAATCACTGAATTGTCTAAAATATTTTGACCCTATTTTATACAATTATTTTAATAGATAAATATAAATAAATAAATATAATCAACTATATAATTAAATGACCAAAAAAAACACACACGTAACTATAATAATATTTTCCTACAACATATTAATAATAAAATTATATAAAAGAATATTATTAAAATAATAATAATCTTATTATAATCAATATAGCATGATCAATTTAAAAGGAGATACAATATAACATTATCAATTTTTAATTTTAAAATTAAAACCTATAATAAAAATCTTATAAAAAGACTGAGATAAAAATTGCACCTTGTTCATATGTTGATCTATATATCTCTTGAAATCCCCCTAAAGCTTGTTATGGGTTTATATAACAAATTTATATTTAATTTTGTATTCATTTATTATATATTTGTGTGTGTGTGTGATTTGTCATCGGGTGTGTGGTTTATTATATATTCATTTGTTATATTTCGTCTATGTGTGTTATATATTTGGTGTTTGTTATGGGTTTGTTATGGTGCATTTGTTTTATATTTATTTGTTATATATATATATATATATATATATATATATATATATATATATATATATATATATATATATAGGGAAGTGATTCGGTGCGGGAATGCGGGAAGCGATCACGGGCCGTCGATCACGAGTCCATCGCATCGGACGGTCGGGTGCGATTCACATCGACCGTTGGATGCGATGAACCCGCGATCGAACGACCGACGTCGTTTCCCGCATTCCCGCACTGAATCACTCGACTATATGTGTGTGTGTCTATATATATATATGACTCGTGATTACGTGCGGATTACGGTCGGTGCGGATTCGATTACGGGCCGTCGATCACGGGGTCCATCGCATCGGACGGTCGGGTGCGATTCACTTCGACCGTCGGATGTGATGGACCCGTGATCGACGGTCCGTAGTCGAATCCGCACCGTGCGGACGACCGCACGCTATCACTCGACTATATATATATATATATATATATATATATATATATATATATGAAAATAATTAGGTGCGGCGAACGGCAGGTGCGGCCGCGACGTGGGCCGTCTGATCGCGGGTCCATCGCATCCAACGGTCGACGTGAATCGCACCCGACCGTCCGATGCGATGGACCCGTGATCGACGGCCCGTGATCGCTGTCGCACCTGCCGTTCGCCGCACGTAATCACGTCCTATATATATATATATATATATATATATATATATATATATATATATATATTATATATATATATATATATATATATATATACAGGCTGGATCTCCGACGGACGCCCGCAAATTTGAATTTGCGAGCATCCGTCCGGACCATCCGATCACGCGCGATCGGACGGTCCCAAAAAACAAAAAAAAACTTTAAAAGAAAAGGTCCACCACATAATTTGCAGTCTTTGATCTTATCCGTCCGATCACATCTGATCGGACGGTCAAATAAAAAAACAAAAAATAAAAAAATTCCTCTGCCACCCCGACCAAAACCCAAATTTCTTTCGACTCTCTCTCCTCTCCTCTTTCTCTGAAATGAAAACCACCCCCTCTGAGACCCTCTGCGACCCCCCGCGAGCCCCGCCAACCACCTGTGACCCCCTGTCGACCACAATCGACATCGACGACCACCTGCGATTCCCGGTGACCATCCGCACCCAACGGTGACCCCGATTCAGGTTCCACTCTCTCCTTTTCTCTATGATTTGGCTTTTTATGTAGGGTTTGTGATGATTATGATTTTATCATCTAGGGTTTGTAATGATTAGGGGTTTTTAATTTTGGGTTTGTGATGATTGGGGTTTTTTCATCTAGGATTTGTGATGATTGGAGGTTTTTCATTTAGGGTTTGTGATGAATTGATGATTAAGTTTTTTTTTTATTGTTGATAGGTTTACAACAGTCTAAAAAGGCTGATTTTTTTTAGCTTTCTAACTATCAAGAATGGAAAAAAAAATTGCATTAAGAAAAGTTATTCCCATATCCGATACATGTGATTATATCCTTAAGAAAGAAGGCCCTACAAGCTTAACTACCTCATTTAATGTGGTTATCTATCATTCTGTCAATACCAATATATGTGGGTCATGGATTCATATGCATTATTGTTAAATTTTGAGTGAAACACCATAGAAAGAAAATGAATGAAATATAAGTACGGGAGTAATAGCAGAGCAAGCTCTCACATCTTCCATTGAATTGATAAATTTTATTAAATGTTATATAATTTGTGTTAATATAGTTAATTATCTTCTCTCTTGTTAAAAACAGTGTCTTCTTCTCTTGTATATGATTTTTTTATCTAAATAAATTTATTTTTGTTATGTGAGGCATTATTCTACCTCTTTCCCGGGTTGGAGATCCACGGCTGGGAGATCGACCATGCGTGGTCTCCATCGAGCGGGACTTCTTCGGGCTCTCCTTGCTCAAGGAGTCAAATAAAGACAAATATTTTTATCCACATCGACAATGCTTTGAAGGCGAATGCGAAATGTGGATTTTCAGAGTTGCTTGTGGACATGGGTCTCTGGTTCCGGAGCTTCAAAGGGTGGAGATTTGGGAGAGGTTGAAGGGGGGATTAGGGAGGGATAAGATTATAATTGTTTTGGATGATAAGATTATTTATAAGATTATAATTGTTTTGAATGATAAGATTATTCCAACAACAGTGCCCTAAAAGTGATGAAGATATATTTTGTCTTGTTGTAATTTGTTATTCATGTGTTTTGTTTTTTTCAATCTTGTGTTATGGTTTGGTGATGTTTATGATTTATTCAACTAGTCTTTTTTTATTGAGTAATGTTATCATGCCTGCCATTTCCATGTTGTAAAATTTAATATGTCAAAGAAGCTAATTGTACATGTAAATAATACTAGAATCTGGGGCTGAAAACTGGGCCTCGAACTAAGGCTCCGTTTGAAACACAGATTGAAAAGTAGATTTTGGAATAAAGCTGTTTTTTAAGATGATTTTAGACCTTGACTTTTTTGGGATGCTTTTTTTTAATTCATGAATCAATATTTGGAAGGAGTTTAATGTTTGGTAGAAAAAATTGCTTTTCAATTCAAAAAATCGATTCCGACCAAAAAGCGTTCTTTTTGAGATTTAAAAACACGGATTTCGAGAGAGAAATTAAAAGGAATCCAGATTTTGATTCCACCGGAATCTGACCCATTTTGCTGCACGATTTTGAGATTTTAGCTTTTCAAAAAGCGGAATCCGTCCAAACCTCGTTACCAAACGGAGCCTAAGTATACCTGAAACTGCTAGTGGAATATGGGGTTGAAAACTGGTATACATGCACTTGAGACTGAAAACCGGGTCTTAAACTATCTACATCTGAACTAAGTATACTTGCAAATGCTACTAGATTATGGGACCAAAAACTATACGTTCATGCACCTTAGACTGAAAACTGGGTCTTAAACTATCTGCACTTACACCTGGGTCTGAAAGTTATTGTATGAAACACATAAACATAATATGGACTGAAGAAAAAAACAACATTGTTGGAACATGGACTGGAACATCGAACAACACCTGAACCTGTTATTCAATTTAAAAAACACTTGGATTGAAACAAGTATTTTTACAACACTCACATAATGCATCTGCTACCTCTAAAAGTGGAATTACAATATAGAACCAACAAAACATAAACTAGTATTGTTACAAAACAATCAACATCAACCATCAACTGTTGTATTTTCCAATGATCAATTAACCACTGGACAAAGAAGGCATGACAACATCACTCAATAAAAAAAGACCAGTTGAATAAATCACAAACATCACCAAACCATAACATGGGATTGAAAAAAACAACCATCCCAAAAAAAAAAGCTCCGGAACTAGAGACTCTTCAAAAGAACAGGTCCACAAGCAACTCCAAAAACCCCTTTGTTTCGCTCCTCAAGCGAGGAGAGCCCGAAGAAGTCCCACCCGACGGAGACCACACACGGGTCGATCTCCCAGCCATGGATCTCCGACCCAGGAAAGAGGTGGAATAATGCCTGACATAGCAAAAACATCATTAAAACAGATATCACTAAATATTAGTCAGACATTATCACTCTAAATTAGTCAGACATTATATCACTCTACATTTTTTTTATCGACATTTACTACATCGATAGACTCACATTGTTCCGCAGTTGCATAATGTAATTCAAGCAATACAGTATAAGCATAAACAACAAGTCCTGCTAATTTAATAAAGTTAGTGATGCCCTTATAATATACTGGCAAGGAGATAGTACTGATGAAACAAGCAGTTGGCATGTATGGTGGTTTTCTGAATAATTGAAACTCAAACTGGGTTACGCCAGCCCAGGAGATGATTCATTTAATAACATTTACATCTTTTAAAACCTTGATCTGTATTATATGTGAACAGGGAACAAGACATGATAAAATAATCAAATCACTAGATTGTCACAGAAAAGAAAAAATAAAATAAAGAAGAAATGACAAAGAACTTCATTGAAGAAATGATAAAGAAGAAATTACCTAGAAGACATGACAAAGATAACATTCAGATTCACATTAGTCCCATCATCTCCATTTCTCTAGTTCACATTATATGTAAAGAAATCCTAAAGAGGATCCGGATCAATCCCAAAGTGACATTGCAAGTTGCCTGTTGAAAGGTCTGCAATTGTCCCCTGTTGAGATTTTTTTTGTTTGGAGTTAAAGAACATCCTTTTAGAAAAATCATATACAAACCATAAAATCAATCCATTAATCAAACCATAACATAAACCCTAACATCATTTAAAAAAACCCTCCTTTGTAAACAATTCAAACATCTGTACAAACCCTAACATTAACATTGATTGGCATTCACTATTGAGAGTCAGAAATGATTCATCACATGAAAATATTATTAGGGTTTCTCAAACCCCTTCCAAATAAAAAAAAAACATCATTGGAAACTCTAATCATCATAAACCCCAGATGAAAACCCCATAATCAGCAGAAACCCTAGATGAAAAACAGTAATCATCATAAACCATATATTAAAAATCATAATCGTAAGACATCATGATCTTGCGAAAAAAAAGAAAAATCCTGAGAGAGAGTTCATAAATAGGAACCTCACTTGATTTTTTGTTTCGAAGAGGAGATTTTCTGTTTTGGAGATGGGAGGTTTTCTGTTTTGATTTTCTGTTCTGGAGAGGGAAGAGAGAGAGTTAGTCGGGGTCCGGCGGTATAGTGGGGACCGGATAACCCGGTCAATCGGTTCCTTTTTTTATAAAAAAAACTCACAGACTCTGTGTGGGCCGTCCGATTAGAGGTTCAATGATCGAACGACCACGATTTAATATTACTAACCTCAGCAATCGGACGGTTAAGATGGACGCCCGCAAATATAGTTTGTGCGGGCCTGTCGGAGATCCTTTCTAATAGTTAAATGCACGTGGTATATCATACCTGAAAATATGTTTATATACAAAATTTCAAATAATAATAAATAGATTTATATGTGAACTTTTGTAATAAATTTCTCTTTATTATTTTTATCTAATAAAAGTGTATAACAAAAAATTTAATCAAACTGATGGACTGAGAATGAAGTAAAAATTATATATATTTATATCATGTTAGTACAAATACTTGACAATTATAAATGAAAATTTACAATTTCCTAATCTAGTTCATACTCAAACCTTAAATAACAATCACAATATGAAAATAATACTGTATTTCCCTCACAATTGTCACCTAAATTAATTCCCACATAAATCTTCTGAACACCATCGTCGCCAATTGAATGTAAAAAAAAAAAAAACCAAACCTGCAACATACTACATTTGAAAATTCTTCATCAAATTCTTCTATCACTCTTTCACCCCTATGGCCCCATTCAGTCATGTTCTATCTTAACATTTTTAGGAATAGAAAAAGTCTACATATAACAAAAAAAAATTCTTATTAATAAAGACTTAATATTTTTATAGATAGCATATTTATAACAATTATGACATGGCACATACATTATTTTTCTCAAACTTCAACTCTTAAATCAACAAATCATATGAGATTAATAAACCCCTTATAAATGTTTGAGTTGAATTTAAACTTTTCATAGGCCCTTTATTTTTTCCAGCATTACAAAGGTCACATTCTTCATCACATATAAATATTTTTTTAAAAATGTTCTTCTCCATTCAATTTTAAATGAAACATTAATCACATAAAGAATTCTACTTTTAAAATCACATATGCATAAAAATTTTAATTTTTCTATTAAATCAATTTTTCTTATAACTCCGTAATCAAATCAAATATTTAATTGAAATTCATCATTGTAGATTAATTAAAAGCGGAAAAAAGAACTAACATTTAAAGTTAATTCTCTATTAATGATGAAACAATATTCATTTGTATGATCATGGATGCATAACCATGTAAACCCTAATTTAAATCATAAATTAAATTTCATAGATATCCATTATGTAACAAATTAAAACCACCCAAATGTAACATAAAATATAATTAACATCTATAAAATTGTGACATAAAATTATTTTTTAAAAACAGTTAAACATTCATGGGGAGATTTATATGCAGTGTGTATTTTGATCAACTTTCAAAATTTTCATCATCAACTACTCATTATCCAACTTTCACAATTTTGAATTCCACCTTAGTTGTAAGTTTTTAAAGTAAGAAAATGTATATAAATTTTTATGCACTACAAAGAAAATCAAAATCCCACAATCTATATAAAAAAGAAATATGATTGATAATTGAAACATTTTAGGATGTTAGTCACTCTCTTCCCTATTACCTTCACATCACCAGAAAAATTTGTTTCAAACTTACATTGAAAAAATATAAAAAGATGATAAAGTGGAAGATGTTCTTACTTGAACACCATTTTTTTTCTCCTCCAATGTGGGGGTATTTTATATATGTGGGAGAATAAGATTAATTGAGATAATATGTTTGGATAAGTCATGAAAATCTATATCTATAACATTTTAAAAAATAATATTAATAAGTTTAATTGAACCTTCCAAATCATATCAATCATTAAAAAAAATCCTAGAATAGGCATGTGTTCTTAGTAAAAAAAAAACTTTAACAAGGTGACCCTCTACATAAATATATATGTATATATAAAATCATATAAAAGCTATCTAATTAAAATTTTAAGTCATAGATTATGAATTAAAAAAAATTGATTAAGCATATGTGTTTTGTTTCCACAAAAATAATTAATTAGATGATGAAAATATACAAAAACTAATTCATTTTTTTTTTACCTTGATTTCGTGTTGAAGGGGACTCTATTCTCTATGAATTAACAAATCAATTCACCTGTTTACAAAAAAATATAATTAAAATGAAAGATGAAATACCTCAATATCCATCGAGACAAATATTAAAAAACAAAAGTCTATAAAAATAATCAACCTAAAATAAAAGAAATTAAATTATTATAAATAAAAGAACACAAAATAAATATATTGTTAGCTAGGTTGATCAAATAAGAAGGGAGTCGGTGGTTAATAAATACTTTTTATGGAGGATTTTCGGGTTCTTTGTGGAGGATTTTAGGGAGGATTTATTTAAAACCAATAGATGAAGATGAGATTGGTACTTAATTTTAATTTTTTTAAATAGGTCATACATATTAAATAAAAAAAGGGTCACCAATATAATCACATATCTCGGATGTAAATCATAAGCTTATATCATTTAATAATTTTAAATTTTTAAAATTTAAATGATTAAACAAATCATATAATCTCATTAGATCATATTATAAGATTGTATCATTGAATAATTTTAAAATTCATAGATGAAAAATAATCTTATTAGATGAAATTGTATTATTGAATAATTTTAAAATTTAAATAATTAAACAAATTATATAATGTCATTAGATCAGATTATATCATTGAATAATTTTAAATTTTAAATAAATCTATTAAACAAATTATATAATCTTATTAGATAAGATCGTATGATTAAATAATTTAAAATTTTGAATAAATCTGTTATGTATTAATATTTGTAATTAAACAATTGATTGAAGGATAAAAAGGGAAATGAAAATATGATAATTAAATAAATCGTAATTTTATTAGATCAAATCGAATCATTTAATGATTTTAAAATTTGAAAATATTACTATCAGTAATTAAAAAATTAATTAAATGATAAAAATGGAAATAAAAATATTGGGTCACACAATTCTTTTAATAAGTAAGCACTAGATTCTTTTAATAAAAATATATGAAAAGTGAAAACCAGCTATCATATCTATGTGTTTATTTAATTAATTTTAATCTTCTTCATTTATTATAATCTATGTATATTGATCTATCATGTATTTATCCAATATATGTTTTAAAATTTAAATTGAAAATACTGGGTCAAAGTCATATAATTCATGTACATCTATCATGTCTTTATCCATTATATATTTTAAAATTTTAAATTTTAAATTTTAAATTAAAAATATGGGTCAGAATCTTATAATCCATGTATATCTATATTGTACTTATCCATTATATACTTTAAAATTTAAATAAATAGATATGTTAGTAATTAATTAACTATTTAAAGGATAAAAAGGGAAATGAAAATACTAGGTCACAGAATTCTTTTAATAAATAAGTAATATATATATATATATATATATATATATACTTTTAGGTTATATATATATACACACACATTATTTGTTATATACATAGTTTGTTATATATATAAGAGGGGAAAATTTTTGGGTGAGCTTGTTATATATAGTAAATCACATATTTGTTATACATAGTTTGTTATAAGTTTGTTATATATATATAAAAATAAGAGGGAAAATTTTTTCTGTGAGTTTGTAATATATAGTACATCTCGATCAATGTCACATGGAGAGGTGAGAAAAAAAATTGTTATTTATAATACTTAAATGGTTTTTTAGAAATCTATAAAATTTCATAAAGGTATTTTTGTCAAAATATTAATTTTTTAAACTTCTGTAGAAGTGAAAAAACTCCTATTACAGAAGGAGTTATTTTCTTATTCTTGAAAGATGAGTTTTTCTCAAGAAAAAGTCGTTTAGAAGTACTTCTGAACAGTTGTCAAACGCTACCCAAGTCTAACATTTTTCTTTTATTACCATGGACAAACAAAATTATGTATGTTGGGGGTAAAATTGTAATAGAGGAGTAATGCCCATGTGCTTTATTTTTTACCGTGAGAGTGGTAAACCCCTCATCTATCCGGTCGGTTTTGTTTCTTTGTTTTGGATATATTTGTTTAATTTATAAAATTATAACACATGTATATCATTTCATTAAAAAAAAAAATTTAGCCCCAAGGAATTATAATTTTAATTTATAAAATTATAACACAGGCGTTTGGTTCGGCATAAAATTAACACTTATTTGACTTATCATTTAAACTAAGCAATTATTTTTAATTTGGGTGTTTGTTTTAAGTGCTTCGCTTATTTGACTTACCATTTTGTCTACTATCTTTCCATTTTATAAAAAGTGGTGAACCAAATATGAATTAAAAAAATATTTCATAAAATTAACATAAATACACTTCTATAAACACCACAAATAAGAATTTATTTTTCTTATCGAATCAAACAGTTTTTCACTTAAAATATCACCACTTGTATTATCTGAATTTATAAATCAACACTTAAAATCAACAATCCACCGAACCAATCGCCCCATGAAGAACCACAATTACATGTTTGCTTTATATATACATCAAATAAAAATAAACTAAAAACAGCACGTGCATCACACGTGGCACCAATTCGATTAGAACAAGAACCCAGTCGGAGCGAGTGCCGGAAGCGCCACCGCAATATATCTGTATATAAAAATAAAAATAAAATCACAAACCATAATAAAAGGACGAAACTACCCTCCAAAGGATACCCACTTCAACGGACAAAAAACGAGGACACAATCGTCATTTACCTCACATCGCTCCCGTTCTCACGGGACCGAACCCTTCCCGTCCGTTCGCCCTTCGCCGCTGCGGGCTTCGGCGCGCGCCGCCCCCTCCCGGCCGGCGCCGCCGTTGTGGTTTCCGAGGCGGAGCGGGTCGCCCCGTCCTCGGAAATCGCGACCAGAGACGGCCTCCAGTGGGCCGAGCGCGACCGCCTATCGGCGGAGGCGTAAGCCGGGCGCGGCCGTACATCCGCCTCGTCGTCATCCTCCACCGCCGCCCTCCGGCGGCCGCAGACGAAGAACTTCATCGAAAGGGCCCTGGGTCACAGCGAGGAACTTTTTTTTTCTTTATAGAGGGAAATCTATGTGGTGTTTTACTAAAATGCCCTTGGTTTTCTAATTGGTATAAAATTTTCAGTTGAGCGATATGTATGGAATTAATTTAATTTAATAGCATGATATTGATGTGTATCCATCTGGTTGAGATAAAAAAAAAAAAAAACTTTCGTAAGGGCAAGTGGACACGTCAAAGAATAATATGACCCAATTTCTATCTCGATCCAGGTCCATTTGGATATGAGTTTTTGATGATCTCCAATAGGTGACACGGTTCCCTGTTTGACTTTTTCAAACATTTAAAATGACAATTACATGACTACCTTTTTAAGATTTTAAAAAATTGACTCTAACTAACTAATATCATCATTAATGCTCAATCCCAAAAAAAGGGGATAATTGAATCCTCTCCATTATTAATCCTCCTACCAGAATCCCAAAAATGGGGGATCATTGAATCCTCTCCTCCGACTGAACATATTCCAAAAAAAAATTAAAAACTTAGAGTTTCCAAGTTCGGCAAAACCATAAGAACCAAAAAAAAAAAAAGACCATGAAGAGTTTCATATAATCTGATTCTCTTCCCCAGATAAATCGTCAAGAATGGCGGAAAAAAAATGTTAGATTTCTTGCCACAATGAAACTTCACCGTCATGTTTTTTTTTTATTTGAGGCGATATAAACAGATCAATTTAGATTATTTTTTGCACTTGTTATAAGATGAAATATCTGGTTTTCAAAATTAAATATGAAACGATTCCTTTCCGTTTTCTGTCTCCTATTAATTTGATTAAATCTGAAATCCACTTGAAAAATCAGTGTTTAAGATACATGTATCTTAAATCCAAAATAATATTGGTTTGAAATCAGTGTTTCAGATACATGTATCTGAATCCAAACAAATCCGAATTTTTTTTAGGTTTGGAAGCATGTGTTAAATCTCTTAATATAACGAATTGTTTCTGCTGCATTGTCTTTGTCTACCAGTGTATCTAGATTAAAGAAAAAAATTGACGTTCTTCAATTGTTTTAGAGTTTCTCGTCTACACAATTCATTTTCTGAGGAAACAAAAATGATGAATGAATACACAAGTCAGAGACATGTATCTGAAAATGTATATAATATGCAATTGTTTCTTAATTCAGTGAAACAAAATCTTATTGAATAAGCAATTGAAAATAATTAAATGAAATGTTTGAAATGTCATATAAATATAGATCATATATTATTTATCTTATATTTAATAATTAGAATATATTGGTTTGATGAAAATATATTAATGTTTTTGTAAACAATGTATGTATCTGAATTAACTGTATTTGTATCTGAAAACCTGTTAACCAAATATATCTGAATATGAAGCAATTATGTAGAAATAGAGATCTCATTAGTCACATTACATGCTATTAAGAAGTTGTATGTGCCGTGAATCAAAATCTATAATGTATTAATATCTTCAAACTTATAATTTGGAATGCTCAATTATTTCTGAAATGTTGTACTCATGTACTATAAAACACATTTAAATCCTTGATGAAAATGTCAATATTTTTATAAACACTTTATGTATCTAAATCAACTATATCTGAAATTTTTGTATAAAACTTGTTGATCAACCATGTTCATCAACTTGTTTCTAAAGCTTCATGGTAGCTTCTTTTGTTGCCGTGATTTTCACAACTTTAAAAAAAGTTACATCTCGTATACATTTTGCTGATCAGCGACAACAAACAATTCATTCGACAAACTGGTTTCCATAGAACATAAATCATTAATGTCATCCAAATGAATTGAGTCTCCGCATATTTCCTCCATAAAATCACCATCACTGCCTGAAAAAATATTAGAACATCAACAACATATTGTCAAATTAAGATATAATAATGTATCTGAAAATTCAAATGTACAACTATGATTTACATGCTACTGAGCACTGTACAGAAAATTCATAAAAGATCTTCAAAATACCAACAATATAATAAACAATTAAATATTAATCATCTATACATTAATTAAATCCATGAAAATATAAATAACAACCTTTAAAATGGGCTGCATATCAATTTCAGATACAGGTGTATCTGGAATTTGAATTATCAAATGCACATTCCATACAAGAGAATCTGCACTGTATTTGAAAATCTTAAATTTGAATGAGTCTAATAATGCTGATACAAAACTAAAAAATATCATGAATGACACATTATGCATAATTATACACAAATACACAATCATAAAATGATTGTACAGATCATACCTGTTACACAACAATCCATATAAATCAAGATACAGGCCATGTATCTGAATCTAAAATTAAATTCAAATTCAATACATGTATATGATGATTCAAATGAATGACGAAAAATCAAAATCAACATAATTTATTCAGATAAAAAAAGGACTAGCTTGAATGTATTTATTGTTTGCACCACAAGCTGGTCAAAAATAAAACTAAATGAATTAAATTCTTCTTTTTTCCACCGATCGAATTGAAACAAAAATAAAATTCGATGTTTGTTTTCAAATCCATCTGAAAACTAAAAAATCATAAAATATTGTTATTTTTGGAATCCGAAAAAACTTACTTGGATGTATCAATATCTGTTTGCACCAGAATCAGATCGCACAGAAAAAAAAATCGTGAATTCACCTTGTATACACCAATCAGATCTGAATCAAAAATAAAATTCATATTTGTTTTCCTATCCGCCAATCATTCACAAATCAGAAAATAGAGAATCGTGAATTTTTTGGATGTCAAATTGAAAACAAATATTCAAAAACGGAAAGATATTACAAATCATAACTACCTCGAGATTAATGGGGCGGTTATGGTATATTCTACCTCGAGATTAATGGGGCGGTTATGGTATATTAGGGAGGGGGTAATATAGGTATTTCAAACTTGCCACCTCATGGGGTTTGGGATGAGATCTATCAATTGGGGCCTAAAAATCATTATTGATGAGTTTTTAGGTAGATTTTGAATTTGAAAAGCTAAAAATATTCAAACTCAAATTCAAACACATTTTTAGCATTTAGTTTTTCAAATTACCATTTTTTTTTAGAAAACAAAATCTTGCAGTTGAAAATATAATAAAATAATGTTTTTCAAAAACTAAGTTTGAAACACAAGATTTTAAGAATCATAGCATTTCAACTTCACATTTAATCGCAGCCTAAAACTTTGCATGTTATTGTACAAGACAATGTTACACATGTAACACAATAATACAATAAATATGTAATATACTATCCCAACTCAAACTCAAGATCGATCAAACACCGTGAGTTTGCGAATAAGATACTGAAAACGAGGAATGTGATGAGACTTCATAAAGAAGTCAATGAGCTGCTAAGTAGAGGAAATATGCAAAAGCATAAGTGTTTGAACAAAAAAATGATGACAGACAAAGTGACAGTCAATCTCAATATGTTTGGTCATCTCATGAAAAACTGGATTGTTAGCAATCTGAATAGCACTCCAGTTATTGCAATACAGTGGAGTAGGACCTGTAATATCAACTCCAACATTGATCAAGGGACATCTAAGATGAAATCTCTTTGGTTTGAATTATTTCAAGATAATGTTTTTAAGTGTTTTGGATTATTTCAGGATAAATGTTTTAAGAGCATTGTTATACATAATCGGTTGTTTCAGCTCAAATTTTAGTTTTATATACATTGTTATTGTTATACACTCACATTAAATAAATATTTTTTGTTAGTAATTTTTTAACATTTACAATGATTATATACTTTACTTTTCATAAAAACACATAACTCATTAGATGATGTATATTATTTTTATATAAAAAAATCAAAACACTTGTAGACTGAAATTAATATTGATAAAGGGATTGTACGTATATACTCACTCTACATGAAAAAAACTAATAACTTGTTTCATCTAATAAAGCATTAAGCATATATATAATTAATAATTATGATTGTATATATAAATTGTCATATGCAACACTAGTTTGTGTTGATGAACAAATTACCAATTATTTATTGGCAACTCACTAAAGGTAGCTGAGATCAAGTGAACAAAGCAGAGATAGAGCGTTTGGTGCTGTTAGACTCACTAACAACAAATGTGAGGGGGGGATAACAAAGTTGTTAATAAAATACTTTGTGACTGCTCATGAAATGCAGAAGTCAGGCCATATAGTAACCAAAACACTAATGACTTATTTATATTGCCAGTAAGTCGGTCGATGAGATGATTCTTTATTAGTTAGTAAATAATTCATATAACCCTCCTGTAAACTTGTGTAAATTGTCCAAAATTCATATAACTCCTAAAAACACATATGTAAATCTAAATATCATCCTAAGTTAATTTTTCATTAACAAATTATGATTATTTTACAAATATTATGTCTGATTAACCTTGGTTAAAAAAAATTCACACAAAAAATTTCATACAATGTATTAAAAATGTGAAAACTCTCTATAAATTAATAATGATTTTACTCTTTGGAACTCTATTCGGATGTGTAAAATTGTCATTTATAAAAGTTTTTCACAGGGGTAATTTATTGTAGAGGATTTTTGGTATACTATTTTTTAGCCAGATTTAATCAAACGAAATATTCACATAATATTCTTCATTTGTCAACGGAAGTTAATTTAACTCAATGGATTATTTAGATTTACATATGTATTTTCCGGAGGGGATTATGTGGATTTTTGAAAAAGTCAAGGAGTTATATGAATTTTAAGTAGTTTATACAAACGTTATTTGAAAATTCTTTAAGTCCAATCACTCACTGTGATTAATTAGATCTTATATTGTGTCATTGACATCACAAATTTTGAAGAGGTCTTGGAGTTGAACAAATAATTATGACAGTACGTATGTATAAATATATATAATGACCTATGATCTCAAATAAAGATAATCCTAAGAGTGCAATACCCAAGTAAAAGAAAGAAGTCTTCTCAACAAGTATGTCATCGATTCATTAATCAATTCTAAACTATACATGGAGGCTTCCAAAGGCACATGCATATGTCCCCACTCCAGTAATATAATAGTCAATAGATAGATGTTCACATCTACCCATCAAATTCTATGGCTCAATGTTATCAATATCAAGCATCTGCAAAAACCACTGATACTAAAGATTCTTATATGATTCATGCATATTATATTATATTCCAAAAATGTATATTATATATCAGTTTCATGTCCTTTTGGGATCTACAAACTCTTTATACCTCTCTGCTAGTTAGGTAAGAGGCATTTCTTGATAACTCATAAATAATTCAATTCATATATTATTTAGTTCAATGTAAAAAAGTTGTGAATGTTCAAATTAATATAAAAATAAAATAATTTCATTCACATTATTATTTAGTTGCATTTATGGATCGTTTATTTAATTCATAAAAAGGTAGTTCAATTCAATCGTAGATGTTATTAGTTCAATGCAAAGAACCTATGAAGCTCAAATTAATATAAAAACAAGTAATTGCATTCACATTATTTAGTTTAATTTATGGATCGTTTAATTCAATTCATAAATAGTTTAGTTCAATTTATAAATTGATAAATTTAATTTAAGATTTTATATAGAACTGAGTTTATTCCAACACAAAAATTTTATTTAAATCTTTCACTGATGTGTCCATGTATTAGTGATTCCCAACCTTGATAAAATACAACCTTAGCTTGTTATCAATCCAAGTGGTTGAAGAGGCTCCTTGAAAATTATCCCGACAACGAGCCTGTATGTCAATTGTCATGGAATAAATTGTTGCGTCCACTCCAAGATTCAGTTGTGTACTCAAGCAAAATTTTATGGTTTTCTCCATATAAATCAGCAGAAGAGTGCCACTTGTGAACTAGAATATCATGCATCTTTCCATGGTTCCCCTTTCATGTTTGAGTCAAGGGAGCTGAAAAAAAAAAAAAAAAACAAATGGACACAAAGAATTAGAACTCAAGCTGATCATGTGGCTTAGTTTTTTTATGAGAGTGGAGGGATTGAGGAACTTCCCTCACATAATACACAAGGTATCTGCACCATAATTATCTACGTCACATGATAGTGACTTATGTATTTTGAGTCATATAGATATGAGTAGTTGTTACCTAACAACATTAGAGATGGGCTAGGTGGTCTTCTTGAGCCCCCACACAAGGAAGGCTCTCAAAACAAAACAAAAATTATGTAGGTAATTATCAATTTTTTTTTTATAAGGGATACACTTTATAATGGATAATGACATAAACTATTTTAGGATAGATAATTTTTCTATTATTGATATAAAAAAATAAGTCATTTTGCTTCTATTGTGTTTCTAGTTATTCTTGTTTGAAAGTTTAATAATGAAATTTTTGTTGTCTGGTTGACCATAGAGAAGTTATAAATAAAAAACTGAATAAAATGTCAGTAAAAATTATAAAAAATAAAAACGTTAATTTGACATGTGGACCCCACCCCAATATACTAGTAGAATATGTTAGGTGGAATCATACAATTCTAAAGATGATATGAAATACTAATATCAGTTTATTTTAAATATTTCCACATATTTATACTCACTTCTTTTTTTTTACAAACAAATAGATTTTTCAGCTTATTCAAACCATGTTCTCCACTTATTCTGTCACCCAAAGAGGGGCTTAGTTTTTAATTTGCATAGATAAAAAGTACTAGAATAGTATAGGAATTTCAAACTAGAATTTTCCCAGCATGAATGAACCCGTATAAGAAACAGCCCAGTCAGTGTGTTTCCTGAGCCCAAGATATGGCACGTTAATGATATCAACACTGCGTAAACATGGATATTGTTACATTCCGACTCAATTCCAGTTTACATGTGTTTTAAATTTTTAAAAAATATTATACATCATCTAATGAGGTACATATTTTTATAAAAAAAAAACATGACATATACTTAAATAAATTGTATGGATGTATTTATAGAAAATGTAAAAAATTTCTTTTGAAACATATGTCTTGTTAAAGCGAGCATATGCGTCGATAGATTAAAGCGAGCATATGCGTCAATAGAATCTATCGACGCATATAGGGCTAGAAATTGATCTGGGTGTAACAGCACCCTGTAAACATATAGGATAATAGTGTTAATACACTCAGTTCATTTTATAGTCCGTTTTGCAATCTCATACGTTATGATATACTACGTTATCATATTGTATAAGATTCTATATCATAGTACGTATATGGTGCAAATATAAATATCATTTTTTTAACTTAAAAAATATCACTTTTTTATATTGAAAAAATATATACTAATGTATTCTCGGTATATACTTCATTTCATATAATAGCATGCACTTCATTTGAAGATATTGTGATTTTTTTAAAAAAAAGAATACCGATGTGGATTGGGGTTGCAATAGAGGCTGGACGTATCATTTTTCATAGGATAAGGATAATGTTATGTATGACCCTTTTTTCGGTTCAATTTTGGTCTACACGTGTTTCTAAAAAATATATATTTTTATTAAAAAATGAAGCATGTATTTATAAAAAAATATGAAAAATTTCTTTTGAAGCATATACATCGTTAATGTGAATATATGCTACAATGATTTTCCATTAATGCATATAGGACTAGAATTAAGACTAAAAAAAATTGTTTGTATAAAAACACTTACCTATAAGAACATCTTCAATAGATATGTTAGTTAACCAATACGTTAAAATGTCATATCAGCACTTTATACCTCAAGTAGTCACCTATATCTTCATTTACTATACCACCATTTAATTGGTTGTTATTGCTCCAATAAACTAGCTGGTTTTAGTCAAAATATAGTGGACCCTACCCCTACTCCCACTCAAACCCCTTTTGGAGTTTCAAAAGGTCCTTTTTTTTAATTTTTCAAAAATAACATCAGGTCAGGTGCATCCATATTTAACTCATCTTTAACAACTTTATTATAGTAACATTTTTACATGTAATGTAAAGTTTGACATTAACTCATTCCTGGATATGCTCTAAGCCCACAGTGTGAGCACAATGCTCATCAAATACCCATATCCATGATATGGGTATCCTCAAGGCCCATTCATTGGCATTTGCTTGTAGTTCTCTCTATTGCATGTTCCCCTTTTTTTATTTTGTATTGATGGACAGAGTTGCAAATCTCTTGTGACCTTGTTCATCTTTGGTCCAATTCAGACATTTGTACTCTTTATTAGTAATGAATGGACTACCTTTTCTCTCTCTTAAAAAAAAACAAAGGAAAATGTTAGCTTTCGTGCCAACAACCATTCCTACAATCCCAACCTCAATAACTCATATGTTTTCTCTATTCTAATATATTTAGCCTACCTGGTCTATACTATGTTAGGAAAACCCAAAAAAAAAATGCATTGAAAATACATATTTCGTATGATTGTTTTTGTAGTCTTCAACATGTCTTAAATTTATTAAATGTAAATTAATATTTCATTAATTATAAAATATATATCTTTAATAAAATTATATACTTAATTGAATGATCGTGTGTCAACACTCTTGATTTGAGTTTTTTTTTTTTTAAGAAATGATAGACATGCGTCTTATATTTTATTTAAATTCAAGCGATAAGCTTAAAATATAAATGTTTGGTAGAGGAGGGATCTACCGATACATGATACAATTGAGAGTTGATAGGCGCTATTAGGAAGTATAATCACTTGTTTTTGTCTATTTTAGAAACTGGATTTATAACAAAACCTAATAAATTAATTAAAGTTGGGGGTTGAAATTACTATGAGAGCAGTAGTTCCTAATTAATAATGCAAAGTTTGTCACAGTCCAAAGATTAATATGTTTGAACGCTAACGTATCAATTATTTTGGTAGTTAAGAATTTGTCCAGCTATCTTTAACAGTGACTGGTAAGGGAACATTATTATTATGTTGTTTAATATGTGACTCCATCTCTGTGCCCCCGTTTATTTTGGATATAAGTCCCTTGATAACTCCGGATAAGAATTTTGGTATGTTTGTTTGCTTTGGATAACCTCTGATAAAGTATGTCAGAATAAACTGGTATAAAGTGACATATGGATTCCAATTAAAGTTATCCTAGGTTATTCCACCAAAGAATACGTGGGACCCACTGTTAAATCAACTGTCATCATATCTTATAAATCACATGTCAAATCAACTATCATTATTTTTTTTACCTTTTTAAATCATTATCCATACTTTATTCACATTTTACTCAAACAACAAAACATTTATTCTTACGTTTACCAAATAGAATAATTCAAACATAACAAACACAAAATCACTTTAATTTTATTTATACTAACTTATGCTCGGATTAATGAATACTCAAGAATAAAACTTATCTCGTTCTAAAAGGGGGCTTAAGGATTTGATTCAAATGGTAAATGATGACTTTTGAGAAAATATTTTTTAAATATATTTAATATTTTCTCTTAATTGTTGTCCTCAAATTACATGCATTTTGCATGGATCATAGTTAGTGCCGCACATGCATGTATCACACATTAAACAAGTGAATAAATCCAATTTGTATAATATTAAAATCTATTCATTAATATTAAAATATTCCAACACCAAGTTGAGTATAGCTTATAGGTTGTCATGACATTTAGAGAGGTCTAGCTTCTATTTTTAACTATAGTAGCATTTGTACGTCACTTTCGGAATCTTATTTAGAAAAAAAATTATTTTTTAATTAATTAAATATGTATGGAATAGGGTTAGGATAGCATATTATGAAATTTTGCTTTAAAAAATATTATCTTTTGGATTTCAGGTACAAATAGGGGTTCAACTTTTAACTTTTTCGAAAACTATCAAGAGTTCAATAATTTTATAGGCAGATTAATTACCATAGAAAATTGAGATTTATTTTATAAACAGATTAGTTACAAATGCTACCTGATTAAATAGTCCACTAAATTTATTTTTATGCTTTTAATTTTGGATTTCATCCTAAATTAAACAGGCCATGCTAAATTAAAGCTAAATTCATGTATTTGATTTTCCAACTTCTACTAATTTCCTACACCAATTTCATCAAGATTAATTCATCATATGATTGAAAGATATGCAAAATCCAAATAACCCCCTATAAACTGTCCGAAATCCATACAACCCCTTGATTTTTTCTGAAATCCATATAACCCCCTGAAAACACCTATATAAATTCAAATAACCCTTGAGTTAAATTTCTGTTAATAGATGAGGAATATTCTACAAATATACCATTTGATTAACCTTGATTGAAAACAAGTATACTAAAAAACCCTACAATATGTTAAAAATGTGAAAAATCATCTTTAAATGACGATTTTATTCATTTAAACAGATTATAAAACCTTATTTAAATGAGTAAAATCATCATTTACAAATGATTTCCTATATTTTTAACACATTATAAGATATTTTTGGTATATTAGGTTTTTAATCAAAGTTAATCAAATAAAATATTATTAAAATATTTTTTATCTGTCAATGAAAATTTAACTCAGGGGGTTATTTGGATTTATATAAGTATTTGCAGGGGGCTATTTAGATTTACATAAGTATTGTCTAAGGGTTATATGGACTTCAGGAAAAGTCAGACGGTTATATGGATTTCAATCAGTTTATAGGGGGTCATATGAATTTCTCCCTTGAAAGATTATAAAGCACAATCGACTCAAATACAATTAATTTAGCTTAATTAATTAATTAAGAACTACTTACACAAAGTTTATAAATAAAGAAAGAAAGAAAAAGAAGATCAAGAAGCCAGTGAGCTATTCAAATGAGTACAACGTAATAGTACAAATGATATCAATTTGGTAATTACCCTTTTCTCCAAATAGACTTCTCCTTGGATAATATGCAAAGATATGATGTATTGTTGTTTTTCATGAAAACCACCAAAATGACTGAGTGGAAAGGGACATGTTTGTCCTTTGTCATGGAAGTATATGCTTCCCAGTAACCCAATGTGATCATTACGTTCTCTAGCCGAGTTTATAACTTTATACCATAATCATAGTTTGTTTTAATTTTCAAATAAATATACATTCAACCTTATTTTTAACTCAATTTATCAATCTCCAGCATTTATTTTTATGTGAATGCACATGATTAATTAATGAACTCCATGTGAATATATACACACCCATATGTATGAGGTAAAAGTAAAAGTTAAAAATAGGAACAAATTAATGCATACAACTGGATTTAATCAGATTTCATCAATATTTAATAGAAATTTGATGGAGTAAAATCTGTCACAATTTCACAACATCTGATAGAAAGTTAGATCACATCTCATATGCATCAATGTTTTTCTGAATAACAAGATCATTGTAGAATAAACTTTAATAACTTGATAAGTTGAGAGAGAGAGAGAGATGGATTTAATCATGCTGTCCAAGAGAGTGCATAGGACAGGAGCATGGCCGGCGAGGGCTGCTCATTTAACTTACTCTTCGCTTTCTAATCCATCATAGAAAGGACGTACTCAATTATACTGGCTCCCAACACCATATGCAAATTGAGCCAAAATATATTTGTAATGCCATGAAAATCCATGGTTTAAATGTGAACTACTAAATTATACAGCGCACGTCGATACATTCAATCTATTTTGTGGTTTATTTTATAATATCAATCATTATGATAATATAGTATAGTGTACGAGTTTTATTATAGTGTATGGCACAAAAAATATATCATTTTTTCAACTTGAAAAAAAAAAACTAATGTATCTCAGTATGCACTTCAGTTCATATTACTGCATTTACTTCAATAGGAAACTGTATGATTTAAAATATATATATATATTTGTGAACTGCAAATGAGACTGCACCGCTGTACAAATGGCTGGACGTATTATTTTCCAATCAGCATTTTGAGACAAGATATCCGATGAATGGGCTATGCATACAATTAAGTTTTGACATAATAAAGTTCCATGGTGGAATATATACATACACGATGGAATATGTACATACTTGTCAACTTTATTCCCATTGCAATGTAACAAAAAGATCTGATAAATTTATAAACAATATGTAATGAATAATAGCCATTAATTAATCAAGATCATTGTCATTCTGCATTTGGTCTTTTAGTTTTGATAGATTGATTGTGAAGGTAGATGTTAATGTTGATATGACTAACTAAATTTCATTATATTAATCATTGATATGTCAATTATATTTTTATTATATATTATTTTGTTAATCAACTTTTATTTTTCCTTGGTGTCATCAAATAAAAGTGAAACACCATAACTTTCATAGTAGCACATCATATTCACAATTTAAGACAACGCCTCACCCACAGTTTTATTTACAATCCCACTTATAACCCCACGTCTGTTGAATATAATTATTATTATTATTTTCAATTTTTGCATAAATGAGTCCTTAGAAATTATACACCTTGCTCATTTATAAAAGTATATTTATATATATACATGTTTTGTTGCATTATTATAAACCTTTAAAAAAATATAAAAACACATGAGAAGTCTACAAGATATTGTAATATTTATTCTATAGATTGTGATGCATTCAAGTCTGTTTTGCAACCTTGTCTACAGTGTAAAAGTGATCCATCAATCATCCTATACACTATAATAGCGCGCATGGCGTCGTCACAGTATATATACTTCATGATGTATAAAAATTTAAGAAAAAATATTTTCTTAAAGAAAAAAATAAACTAGTATATTTCGTTATATCACTTCACTTTTTATAACAGTATGTTTTTCAATGGACAAGCGTATATTAAAAAAACAGTAAGAGTATGCAGTTCCATCTGCAACTACATTTGTCCACTAAAATCCATGCATTTTTTAAAAATTGAAATGCACTGGTTTATTATATATATATATAGGGAACCGATATGGTGCGGCGTGCGGACGGGTGCAGCGTCGATCACGGACCGTCGATCACAGGTCCATCGCATCGGACGGTCGGGTGCGATTCACGTCGACCGTTTAATGCGATGGACCCGCGATCGGACGGCCGTGATCGACGCTGTACCCGTCCGCACGCCGCACCTAATCGTGTGTGTGTGTGTGTGTATATATATATATATATATATATATATATATATATATATATATATATAGGGAGCCGATTACATGCGGTTTACGGTCGGTGCGGTGCGCGATCGCGGGCCGTCGATCACGGGTCCATCACATCGGACGGTCGGGTGCGATTCACGTCGACCGTTGGATGCGATGGACCCGCGATCGAACGGTCCACGTCGTAAACCGCACCGACCGCACACCGCACGTAATCGCGACCATATATATATATATATATATATATATATATATATATATATATATATATATATATATATTCTGATTTAACTTTGCTCTTTGGTAATTAGTGAATCATCATCAAGAAAGTATCTCTTCCTCTCCGCGAAGCATCCTCAAATGTTTGAATAAAACCAAGGGTCACTTCTTTTATTCAGTGTGCCCTTGGCCTTATTCCACTTAATAAACAGAATAACCACTGACTCACTCTCTCTGTGTACACACTACATCCACAACTCTCCACAAACCAAAACAGATCTCCCAAAATCTCCTCCCCATCCTCTTCTCCCCCCCCCCCCCCCCCCCCCCCATTCCATGCACAGAACCATAAATCCAAGATAAACCCCAACCCCACCATGCACGTAAAACAAAAGGCCTCCACAAACCCGGACCACCCTCTCTCACACTGAACCCACCACCCACCAATGAAGACCAACCTAAGAAACAACAACACCACCCCACCACAACCCCTCCCAATCAGGGGCTGCCACATCAGAACCACCCTCGACGGCTCATGCATAGAGAAGCTCCTCCTCCACTGCTCCGCCGCCTTGGAAGCCGCCGACGCCACCGTCGCCCAGCAAGTCATGTGGGTCATCAACAACGTCGCCTCCTCCGGCGCCGGAGGCGGCGGCGGCGGCGACACCAACCAGAGGCTCGCCTCCTGGTTCCTCCGCGCCCTCGTCTCCCGGGCCGCCGCCCTGTGGCCCACGTTCAGTAGCCTGGGCCTTGGTGGCCCGCCGGCCCAGCCGATGAGTATCACCGAGCTCGCCGGATATGTTGACCTCCTCCCCTGGCACCGGTTCGGGTTCTGCGCCGCCAACCGCGCAATTATCGACACGATCTCTGGTGGGGGTAAGGTGTTTTAGCTCCTATTAGTGGAATAGGTGGGGGATAGGATGGAATAGGAGCGAGTTAATACAAAACATATGTGATTGTTGGACAATTAGCACAGATAGCACTGTTTAAATCAATATTAACATAAAAAATAGTATCGGGTGGGGAATATTTACAAAATTACGGTTAGCGCTAAAAATTCTTTTTATTTAATTAAATATTAACATAAAAAATAGTATCGGGTGGGGAATATTTACAAAATTACGGTTAGCGCTAATAATTCTTTTTATTTAATTAAATATTAATGGCTGAGATTTTTTTATGAACTATTTGATTAAATTTTAATGGCTTAGATTTGTTTGTTGAGAGAGAAAATCATAAAAGATTTGTTCCTCTTTATTGATTAAATTTTGTAATTAAATTTGAGTGGTTAAAAAAATATCTTTTCACGTATTTCTCTACCAAAATAAAAACTCTATCCTTAAAAATCTTCCATGATTTTTTTTTAATCTGAGCAATTAAAATTTAATCAAATCTTATCGTTAATATTTAATCAAAGAAGAATAAGAGAAAGATCTTAACTGAATAAAAATAAAGGAGGCGTCATATAACCAGTGCTACCTTTTGTAATTATTTCTACCTTTTTGCCAATTGCCCTTGATTGTTTGCAAAGAATAAATAGATATAAGTACGTCAAATATGTGGAAATGAGCTGATATTGATATTCTAGGTTGCAATGAAATTGTGTTACTCCACTTAATATTTATTCCACTAGTAGAAGAGTGTTCACATGTCAAATCATTTGTAATTTCCTCTGTTCAGGGGACCCATATTTATTCATTTTTATCCACAATTTATCAATAGTCAATCAAACAGCAAATACTTCATTGTCATGTTACGAATAAAAAAAACTAAAAAACACAACCAAATAGAAAAACAAAACTTATTCCATATATATTTTAAAGAACTTATGTTGTTACCCAAACAAATAATGCAATTGATTTTACAAATAATGCAATTGAGTAAAATCGATGGTCAATTTGATAATCCTGATACAGAAAATATTCATATTTCACATAAATTCAATTTTGGTAGCTGAAAAACAGAGAATTCCCAACTTAATTTTGTTGGTGTTTCAATGTCAATTAACTAGTGCTAGATTTCAAGGTTAATTATTAACTCTATAGATAATCTTCATATTGTATTTTACATATATTAGAATAAGAGAGAAAATAATAATACGGTTTTATTCTATTAGAGAGAGATTTAAGTCCTTTATATATTAGTAGAGAATAGCATTACATGTAATATATGTGTGCTCTAACACTTTAACAACGTGAATAAAAATCAATAGTCTCTAAAACTTCTATGTCCCTCTCCCTCTCCCTCTCCCTCTCCCTCTCCCTCTCCTCATTTTCTCTGCATTATCTTTTATTTTCAGACCACAACAAGTTGCATGTGCTCGACTTCGGAGTCGCGCACTGCATGCAGTGGCCAACCCTAATCGACTCCCTCTCCAAACACCCCTACGGACCTCCATCGAGGCTACGCATCACCATCGTCTCCGACCGCCCTCCCGTGCCGCCCTTCCTCGACGTCCCTCTCGACGAGGTGGGCGTCCGCCTCACCAACTTCGCGCGCTCGCGCGGCGTCCCCTTCGAATTCCGCGCAACATCCGATCCTTTCACACTCGACGGCGGTGATGATGACGAAGCGTTGATCGTCAACTGTCAGAATTGGCTCCGGTACCTTCCGGACTCGTCGGCGCGCGATGGATTCTTGGAGAAGGTGAGGAAGTTGGGGCCGGAGTTGGTGATCGTGGTCGATGAGGACTCGAATGTGGACTCGCGGAGCCTGCAAAAGAGGGTGTCCGAGTGCTTCAATTATGTGTGGATCCCTTTCGATGCGTTGGAGACGTTCTTGGCCAAGGACGACGAGCGGAGGATCGAATACGAGGCGGATTTGGGGCGGAAGATCGAGTGCATTGTTGGTTCTTCTAGGTGAGCTTGTCAATTGATCGATATGAATCGGATACTGATGTTAATATTTGAATCTAAATCTTTTCATATTCAGAACTGAGTTCAGGGCTGGCTTGCAATGGATTAAAATTTCGAGAATCAATTATCTTAATTTTAAGAAATAAAAAATTTATCAATTTTATATTTTATTCATTTTTGTCAAAATTGATACTACCCGGTCTTTAGGTGGAATGGAAATTTCATATTTTCATTTCAAAATTAAGACTTGTGTTATAATATAATAGTTATTTAAATTTGTAAGAGTATAATTAATCACAGTATATAATACAACTACATATAATCTTTACAGCACATGCTGATGCCCATATATGTAAATATTTGAATATCACATTTTTTAATGGAAGATACGGATTTGAAGTGAATACTGATATTTTTTGGATAACTGATGGACTTACTTCTAGGGATGGAAGGTGGACGGAGCGGCTTGAGTCGGGGGCGCGATGGGCAGAGCGGATTAGGGGGGCAGGATTCAAGAGGGCGGCGTTTGGGGAGGGGGCAGTGGAGGAGGTGAAGGGGTTGCTGAATGAGCATGCGAGTGGGTGGGGGATGAAGAGGGAGGAGGACATGTTGGTGCTCACTTGGAAGGGTCACAATTCAGTGTTTGCAAGTGCTTGGGTGCCTTGTTGATTTGTTGGATGATTAGGGGGTATTTTTTGGCATTGGATTGTGTACAGGGGGATGTGGGCACGATCGAGAAGATCCTCTGCATGTGTTGAAAATTCAGATAATCCTTGTGTAGGATAATGAAAAAGTTACATTATATATATTCTGATTTTTATTAAAAATGATCTTATATCATCTATGCAACGATCATCCATAGACTCATAGAACAACGCTTTAGAGAGTGAGAGAGTGTGTTTGAGTATCTTATGCTGATGCTTATGCTTTTAAACATTCATGTTGTAGTGATATATAAAATCTTTCATCAAATAAATGTTTGTTAAACAAATATATACTTTCAGTTATAAAAGGGTTATTTAGTTTCAACCCCTCCTAAATAGGAAAATTATATATAAAAAAACCCTCTAAAACACAATTTTATTATAAACCCTTTAAAATCTTATAAAGCTTTGTAAAAAGCTCAACATGAGTCAACAAACTAAGAAAGTTATGGGAATATTCCATCTTAACATTTGTATATTAACCATTTTACCCTCTCATTAATGAAAAATGACTTAAATATCTTTCTTCAACTTCTTGAAATCTCTTATAGAGTGCTGTAGAGATTTATTTTTTACATAAACAGAGCTTCAAGAAGAATGTTTCATTCAGTAAAAAATAAAAAGAAATCAATAGTCTTAAAATACAATATTCCACCATATTAACCATAAAAGACATTTTTCACTAATAGAAAGGGTAAAATAGTCTATATATATATTTTGAGATGAAATATTCTCATAACATTCTTAATTTGTTAACTATTAAGTTTTTACTAAGCCAGGTAATATTTTAAGGAGGTTTATAATAATATTGTGTTATAGAGTTTTTTTATTAATTTACCTGTTTTAGGAAGGGTGGAAACTAAAATAACCCTTTTTATTATGTAATATTGTGTAATGATAATAATATTGTGTAAGAAGACATATATATCTTTATTTTATTTTTTAAAAGATAATTGATTCTTTAAACAAATATATATTTTACATAAAAATCCAAATGTGACAGGATTGAAAAACTGACGGCAGGCGTCATTGTTCACAGTATTGTTTGCATGCATGTATTGTTTGCTTGTTTCATGTCAAGCTTTTGGTGGAACTTGATTTATCCAATTTGATGCTCAATTAATTTTGTGATATAATTATGTGAATTTTAAATTGAGTTGTGATTAAGGAAGAAAATAATATCTAAGGGTAAACACCAAAATCATATTATCTAATCGAGCATGTCCGTCTGACAATTGATTATTGGAAACTACAAAATGGTATTTATTCAATTTAAAATATTTTTTTATAAAAATAATTATTTTATTGGTAACATGAAAAATATTTCACAGAGACAATAACTTTCCTTGATACTTTCCTTTTAAGTAATCCAAAGCAAGCCATATGCACTACTATGCCTACTTCAGAAAATCCACTGACTCAAATCTTCTGGATAAGAAAAAAACAAACAGAAGTAAGTTGTCTTTATTTTTAAGTGATCAGAGTGGTCCTAGTGTCCTACTTTGCACCATGCACCAACAAATACATTCAATATCAGCAGATTCTCTCAGGAACACATTCAGAATTTTGACATAGAATTATCAATTTTGAGGTAGGTGATGTACCCTTGTATTTATCTATATCCTAGATAATTCAAATTCTATTTATAAAATTCTGATGTGTCACCTCTTTATTGGATCAAAATCCTGTGAACCAAATCCAAGAAAAAGTATTGGCCTAGAGCGAGCAAAAATCTCAAAAATCTGTCCATATATACAAAAAAAAATGAAAAACAAAAACATTTGAAAAATTCTTATTTGCGGTCTTATCAACCAGCCTACGTATGTATATTAGAAAAACATATAACTTTACAAAAAATACAAGTATATATCTGAATGGATTATATATATTTGTGTGGTGAAAAACAACTACACCGTCTACACGTACTTCAATATATATTTCAAACTTTCAATAGGCGAATGTATATAAAAATAAAAAAAAAACATAGTGAGGGCTGAACACAGGAATGTACATATTCTTTTATTGGGCTACATCTTTCATTTTACATCACAATAAAGCCCAGCCCAATTTGCACATGGATTGGGCCACTATATGAGAACACCAAATATTTTGGCCCAACATACACGACCGAGATTCTGCGAAAGCTTTGATGGGCCCCCCAACATTCCGATGGTAAACAATTTCATCCATTGAATGGTAAATAACAAGGGGCACCCACGTGTTTTCTAATGTTAGTTGAACAATTTGATTATCAAATTCGTTTGTGATCGTCAGATTTTATCATTCGATTGTCTAACATATTAAAAGTCATTATGTGTGATTATCATTTAAAAAAAGTTAATGATAAAATATCTCAATCATAATTACTATTAATATATTTATCTTAATACTGTTGGACCTAACATGTTCCATTTCATCTTAGAGAAGATGATCTATATATGTTAGATTAGGAGATGTGGGACTGTAAAAATAACTTAGTGTATTGACATCCAACCCTTTTCTAATCCCAAACATGTTTTTAAAATTTTTTGATGGTCATCACTTGCTAAACAAATTACATAATTTTATAAATAATAAAATATATATTTGAATGAATCAAATACACTTTTTTTATTTTTTAACCTAGCCTATTTTATATTAGTGGAAGGTGAGGAATTGTAAATATTAACTACAATGGTTGACTATACTATTGTTCCTTTTTGAGATGAAGTACTGAGAATATTTGTAGATGTATCAACAATAAACCCCAGATCGTAAGAAGAAGAACACTACAAAAAACCACAATTTATGAGGTTCAATTCCAAATAAACTTACGTCTATGAGACAAAATCTGAACTCTTTTGTAGAGTTTTTATGTCTTATAATATTTTGCTCTTAATAATAATTACTTAACAAACATATTTATCAAATTAATTAAAATAAAATCTTCTGATTGGGACTGTAGCAAGGCCCACCAAAGTTAATTTGGTGGAAAATGATAAGTCCAACCCTAATTACATTACACATTTGTTTTCTTTTTAAAATAAATCATATATTTTTCAATTGAAATGAATCATGTTACATGAAATTAAATATATACTGAAATGACTTAATAGTAATGATGACGATCATTTTATGTGTTATGTTTTTTATGCACCCGTGTGTACGGTGTACCTCCCCCATAACATCTTTTACCTCCGACACAACATATTTACAAGAGTATCACTTGACGATTCTATTATGGGGGCAGTTATTTCAACCCCACCAACTCCTCTACCCACTTATTTTTCTTTTTTTTTTCTTTTTTTTGTGTGATCCTAACCCACCCCTTCCCCTCCCACCACCACCACCTCCCCCTCCTCCCTCCGCCGCCTCTGAGACCCCCGCCTCGCCCGCGTCCACCATGCCTCTGAGACCCCCGCCTCGCCCGCGTCCACCATGCCTCTGAGACCCCCGCCTCGCCCGCGTCCACCATGCCTCTGAGACCCCAGCCTCGCCTGCGTCCACCATGCCTCTGAGACCCCGCCTCGCCCGCGCCCACCACGCCCGACGCCACCTTCGAGACCCCCACCACGCCTGACACCGATGCCTCCGAAGCCAGCGACCTCTTCGAACGTATGAAGCACTTCGGCGTCGCCATCAACTCGTTCGTCCTCGTCGCCGCCCTCGGAGGCGTCGGCATCGGGCGTGGGCGAGGCGGGGGTCTCGGAGGCGGCGGAGGGAGGAGGGGAGGTGGTGGTGGTGGTGGGAGAGGGAGGGGTGGGTTGGGATAAAAAAAAAAAAAAAGAGGTGGGTGGAGGAGTTGATGGGGTTGAAATAACCACCCCTTCTATTATTCCCATCTTTTTTAAAACCATTCAATTATTGAAGGGGAAATTCATTCCAGATCCTCCTTTAAATTATTTTTTGGTTCTCTAAAACATATAAATTTATTTTAAAGTCCCCAAGCTAGTTGTAGCATTATTTGTTTTTCAATGAGAATTATCTTTTATCTATTATTTTTTCTATTTTATCCATATTTTCATTTTTTATTTGTGTCCCCTCCTCTCTCTCTCTCTCTCTCTCTCTCTCTCTCCTGTACACACCAACGATGGCTCCTCCCTCTCGTCACTCACTCCCGTCAGTCACTCTTTTCATTCTATCGCTCCCTCTCTCCTTCCATCTTAACAGTGTATCCAACCCCGTTAAATATACTCAGACATGTTAACAGTATACACAATCAATAAAAAGGAGGGGTAAAAATAAAATGTTAATGGTGGACTCTACGACTTTTACTCAATAGGACTTTAAAATAATAGACAATGGGGTCTGGGGTGCTAAAAATAAGTTTAAATATTTTAGGGACATAAAACTAATTCAATGATTTTTAGAGGACCCGGAATGAATTCTCCATTATTGAAAAATATTGTTATCCATATTTGAGTAGAAATTATTTGATATTTACATATCCAAAATACATATACAGATGCTAATGTATTTGTTCAAAAAATAATTGAATTTGATATTTGTTTATATTATCTTACATGATTAAATTATAATCTTAAAATTTTAAATAACTATTGAAGCGGGTTTTCATTAAGTCGAGAAATACTTTTCATTTCTGTGAAAGTAATCAAGAGATTTAATCATTGGAGTAGCATTCTTCAAAAAAAAAAAAAAAATTAACAACTACTTTTTGTATGATCCTTCAAAATGACAAAAAAAAAAAAACTTCGGAGGCTTTTATTTTAATTCAAGCATCTCTTATATGTCTCATTATCACCTCAACTAGAATTTATATTTAGATATGTTAAATTATTTAAAAATATTCTTATCTTCACCCGTCTGGATATTAAGATCTGAGATTCCATATATACTCGATTAGATTTTACTACTCAATTAGAAATACAGCTGCAAGAATAACTTGAGTGTCCCTTATAATTTAAAATTTGGATGTGTGGTAAGTAAGTGTATAAATATAGAATTTTATTTGGAAAAAAAAAATCAGTCTGTAGAGCACTGGGGGAGTAGGAGGTACACCAAACAGAAAGATGTGGCAGATTCCTTTTTTTAATTAATAATACCTGCACACCAAGCGCGGGCAATTAATGTACATGGCAGTTATTGTTTTACAGTATTTGAACTCTCGATTTTTTATTTTTTTTATGTATTTTTGGAGTCAAGAGGGATTAAAATTAATAAGATTTTGATGATGATTTTTTTAATTTAAAAAATAAAAGATATACCAATTTTTATTTATTTACATTTACAAAATTATGACAAAAAAAAATGACAATCGCAGGGAGTAAAATATAATTGTACTCTGATTATCATAAAAATATCATCTTTGATTTTTGTACAACAAACAATATAATGGTCCTCTATTTCTTGTGCCATTTATCTCTCCATTTAGAGTAAGGTTACATGGAAACAGTTCGTATACCTCAACTATCCAATTTTTAAAAAATTCATTTATTTTATATTGTCTTTTATGATCACTTTTGTAGATAAAGCATAAAGCGCGTCTATCCCCACCAAGCATTTCTCTTAACTCATCATAAAAAAATTGATGTTTGGCTATTCCCACCAATCCAGGTCGATCAAACTTGATCGCCATTTCAAGTTTTGAGCAACCGGATTTGGTCATCATTTCAGATTTTGGGCGACTGAACTTAATCGTCATTTCAGATTTTGGGCGACCGAAATTGGTTGAATATGGTTCAGAACTATATCTACCTATTCTTTATAAAAAAAAAAAATTTTTGGATTTATCTATCATATTCTATATTTATTCTTTTATCCAAACAATAGCTAAGGAACTGAAAAAAATGTAAATAGATATACTTTCAATTAATTCAAATCTTTATAGAAAAATATCTTATTAGACAAATATATATCATTTTTACACGTCGTTTGAATTCGTAGTTAAGCAGATTTTTTGTTTGAAAAAAAAAAAAAAAAAACATATCAGTTGATCCAGACACATTTTATATTTGGCTTTTGAAAATTTATCTGTCACTTATATAAAAAAATTGTTCTTATATTATATATTTAAGAATAATGATTTATTATCCCTACATTACAATTCAGACTTGGAGTGGCATAAAAGATCAATGAGAATACACGTCATGAAATTAAGTTTCCAAGAAAAAAATTATAAACTTTATCACAAACCATGTTCGACTAAGTTCGGTCACCCAAAATTACAAAATGACGACCAAGTTCGGTCGCCCAAAACTTAAAGTGATGACCAAGTTTGATTGAACTGACCAGATCAATGGGAACAAAAAAAACACCATTTTTTTTTCGATTGGTGGGTTAAGGAAAATGTTTGATGGGGATAGACCCTAAAACATATCCTCTTTTTTTTAATATATACATATGCAATAAAGTACATATTTTCATTAAATGAAATACAAATTCAAATTAATTAAATACATTTATTTTTTATATTTTCCATACATATCCTGTTAAAAGATTTTTTATAAGTGACGTGAATACATGATATTGAATGTTGAATGTGTGAATGACCTTCTTTAATGTGTGCTTTTACACTCGGTCTAATTTGTAGTCTCATCTGCAACTTAGAGACGACCTCTAGCTGTTTATACACTCTATTAGTACAATGTATGAAGATTTTCAAAAATATCATTTGTTCAAAAAAAACATCTATTTGTTTATCTCAGTAATATATTATTATGTATTTTTAAAAAAATTAAGACGATCGGAGACTATTGGAACTAGATGCATTATTTTCCTTTTTTAATTATGCCCAACTTATATGTACATGAAAAATGAAATGTTAGCCACCCATATTTAAAAAAAAAAAGGATTTAAAAAAACACACACATATTGGAGTATATATAATCACTGGAATGTATGTCAGTCCCTCTCAACAACTGTTTTGGTCTCTTCCCCTTATAGAGCTTTGTCTCCCTCCCTCTCTCTCTCTCTCTCTCTCTCTCTCTCTCTCTCACTACAACCCATTTTGTCTTCTAGGCTTTGGTGCATCAAGAATGTGACTTGCTTATCCTTCCCATTGACTGTACGAAGGCCAAGTATCCCCTCCTCTTCTCCTTGTCTTCATGCCCAACTCAGAATATCAATCAACTTTTTTGAGTTGCCTCTTATGCTGTATGTCTTGTCTGTGAAGTCCACTTGAGGACTCTGAGACTCTCAGTCTTGTTTTCTCTTCATCTCTTCTTTCCAATGGAAGCACTTGAAGCAAATTGTGATCTCGAAGTAGATGTTAATGGTGAAGAGATCTTCTTTGTCAACAAGGTGACTTTGGGTGGTACTCATGAATCTGAATTTGCTTTGTCTTGGTTGGTTTGTCATCCTTCATTCAAATCATTTGGGTCTCTAAGCACTGAATCATTCATGATTTTCAAGTGTTTTTTTTGTCTTCAAAATGTCATCTTGTTTTGGTCTAGACCCATGCAAACTTCTTTTTGTTCTAACTTCAAATTAGGTCTCATATTAAAAAACATTTCATTCTGCATTGTTTGGGTGTTCATGACTTTTAATGTCTGCAATAGGCACTTTATTGGTGTCACAATTAGGGAGTGATTAAATGTTCATGTTTTTATCAATCCTCTTTCCCTCTGTCAAGAGCAGAGTCTGTATTTATTGTTGTTGTTTATGGTTTTTGTTTTAAACATTTGTAGGTGTATGTGCTATTGTGCCAATTAATGGCCTATGATTCCTTCTAAAAATTGAATTTTTTAGGCTTTTTGGACACACATTCATATCTTCTGCCCATGTGAGTTTTCTTCTCAAGAATTTAATGGTTTTAGTTGCCCACAACCAGAATTTTTCATTCCCTTTGAAAGGAATTGATTGTGGTATGTCATTATGTGCATTGATGATATCTCTCTTTTACCAAGATTAACATAAATATGAAAGTATATGTACACCATTAGTTATTTTTAATTATTTATTTGTTTAAACATTATATTGGGTACAATCAAATTAACAAGCCTCATTGGATTTCTGTGTTGTTTCAGTCTTCTCATTCTTCTTATTCTCCTCAGAAACTTGTTTGAATGGCCAAGTACTCCAAATTTTTCTGAATGTTTAGAAAAGTACTCTGATTGGATACCTTTCGTACCTATCGGTCTAACATAGTTCGCCAAATTGTGTGTACAGAAACCAAGAATCCATTTTAGTTTGTATGATTTATGACATTTGTCACAATTTAAAGCTAATCCTCATTGCCAGTGTCTCTTTCACACCAACATATAATTTTTTCATGTTTTTTTATACTAATGGTATAATATGTCTAGAAAACAGTTTAATCATCTCTATATTTTTATAGTATTTATCCTGTCCGATTTATGAAAGTACATATACCATACCGAATGGAACACTCGTTGTGTTGTGACTATGCTTACGTTGTCATACTCATTGAATGAAAGCTACTCTTTCATTAATCATGATTGCAGTAATATGTAAGTTTCAGTTACTAATAATCAGAAGGCATGTTATGTCTGATTTGATCTTTTTTGGATCACTTTTGCAGAGTATTCTCTCATCATCCTCTAGTAGATTAAACAAATTGTTCCACAATACATCAGCTTCAACAACAGCATTAGCACTGAGGGTGATATTCCATGACTTACCAGGAGGACCAGAAGCATTTGAGCTTGCAATGATCTTCTGCTACAACAATGGTGTGATCGATATAAATCCCACAAATGTTTGCCTTCTCCACTGCGTCGCTCAATTCATGGAAATGGACAGCTTATCAGAACAGACCGAGACGTTCCTCCAAGGAATATCATATTGGACTTGGTCTGAAATCCTATTTGCTTTGAAACAATGTCAGGATTCCACAACCATCGCCAATTCATCTGGAATCTTTCAGAAATGCGTGGATTCTCTCGTCATGAGAATTGCTTCTGCCAGTGAATCAAGCCCCTCAAATTCTTCTCCTGATAACAATGGTGTACGATTTTCTTGCGATACTAGAAGCACAGAGAGCTTGAAAAACACTAGCCACAGAATCTGGTGGTTCGAAGGCCTCTCTGTCTTGAATCCTAACATAATTGAAAAGGTTGTGAATGTCATGATTTCTCAGAAAATCAGCCACACGAGCATCAGTAAGTTCTTATTATACTACCTCAAGGTGAGATCCACAGCTGAATTGCCCAGCGAGAAGCACAAGACAACTGAGATTGTCATTGACTTGCTCTTTTCGTTGGACAAGAGTTCTGTTTCTTGCAAAAGCTTGTTTGGGGTTTTCCGAATCTCTTCCCATTTGGATATAAGCAAGTTTTGCTGGAACCAACTAGAGAGCATGATTGGGTGTCGCATCGATGAAGCAATGCTTGATAATCTACTTGTCCCTGCACCACAAAGTGTGGACATTTTGTATGATGTGGATCTCGTTCTAAGGTTCCTGAAATATTTCTTTAGCAGTGTTGATCAAATCCCTCCCGCTCGGTTGAAGAGAGTTGGGAGATTGATTGACTTGTATTTGGCAGAGGTGGCTCCTGATTCATGTCTAAAGCCTTTGAAATTCATGGCATTGGCTACAGCACTGCAGGATTCGGCCAGAGATTCCCATGATGGCATCTATCAAGCCATTGACATGTATTTTGAGGTATGTTTGAATTTCATTACTAATTGAAATCACATATATTGCTTGGGTATATTTTTGTTTAGATCAATCTCAATTGCTTGTTGGTGTATGGAGTAAGAACATGCCATGACTTGAGTCTTTGTTGATGTAGTCACTCTTGTATAAATCTTTCCAATTTCTTTTCCATTTTCACTGCAATTGCTTATATTGGATTGTTTAAGGCCCTGTTTGAAACCAATTATCAAACTAATTCTACTTCTGTAAAATTCATTTCAAGATTTTAGCATTTGAAAATCAACAAAACAGCTCTTAAGAAAAATAATGGTTGAGGGTTGCTTTTATTATATATATTAAAAAAAAAACTATTTTTGAAAATTGGATCCAAATGGGGCCTAATCATAACCAGTTGCCTGAGATCGGAACTCAGAAGATTTGAATTCTCAGGTTCACAGTGGATTATCCGAAGAAGAGAAGACAAAGATATGTTCTGCTCTCAACTATGAGAAGCTCTCATCAGATGCTTGCAAACACCTAGCTCAGAATGCCAAATTCCCTCCCAAAACTGTGAATCAAGCGATCTTCTCTCAACAAACAAAGCTTAAGAACTTGCTGAAAGACACTGATATATTTAGCTCCCACGGCGGAAAAGTAGGTATCAAGGGACGAGAAGAAAACGAAGGAGATCAGATTGTTCTATACGCAAAAAAACTCGATCTTTCGAAGGAAAATGAGGAATTAAAAGCAAACCTGCAAGGGATGCAGTGGAGGGTGATCGAATTGGAGAAAATGTGCAAGAAAATGCATACCCAGATGACAAAGATGAAGAAGAAATCATGTCCCAGTAGATCACTCCCTAAGCTATGTTCATGATGCAAATCTATTTTCTTGTACCCATATAGTCATAACTCATAACATATTTTTGTATAGTGTTGAAAATGTAATAATCTTTTTTCCTCATATGGGTCCTCTTTTTGTAATTTTGGGATAGCTGAAGAAGGATGAAAGCAATTTTTTTTAAAATTGACAATATTAGTTATACATTCATGGGTTGCCGAGAATTTCAGTTGTACAGCTATTGTGATGCTGTTATTCTTCTTTAGTTTAAGTGGGGGTTGCAGTGATACTTTCAGCCCCTCTCACTGCATCACAAGCTGGCAAAATATGACTTGTACAAGAATGGAAGTTCTGGAATAAAGAGAATCCTAATCACCAACCATCACATTGTCATTACAGTATGCAGCTTTGCTATGCCAATCCTGTTCAGCTCCTTAGCAATCTCAATCACTCTCTTTATATGTGTGTGTATATGGGTGACTATTTTGCTTTTTGGGATTGGTGTGATCTTACATGTGATCTGAATGTTTCAATGAAAAAAATTCATTGTTAATGTACTTAGCCAGCTAACATTACAAGTCATTATACATTTGGGGATAACTGGTCCCACATCATGGAAAACGGTAAAATGTGGAATCCAAAATCCTTTATAGGCTTTCTTTGGTAGTGGGTTGATATTTTTTTGGCAAAGTATATAATGTAGGGAACTGATATTTATGAGTCTAATCCATTCTAATCTTTGGAGATTTAATAAGTTAGTCTTGTTATATAAATCTCTTTTTCATCTTTGGAAGCCATTGGTATAACCTGTATTTCTTTTTCAAAATACAGTTTGTTGGTACTATGAAAGGAAAAACAAAGAGTGGTGGAGAGGGGTGATCGATGCATTTTTTATTAATACTATTATATAAGAATATTGTTTTCCTATATATATTTTTTTGTCCTTATGAGCATAAATCTTAATTCGTCTCTCATATGTATTATTTAAGAAAATTGTTTGAAGATCAATGGTGGTATCCATATTTTTAATATTCTTATTGTAAAATGTTATTAAAATACAATTTTAATTCCATATCATGAATATGTCAATTGTTTGAAGATCAATATATTTTTTTATTGATTTGTGTATTAAAGAAATTATCTAAAACAAACATTTTTTTTCTTGCATGATCAAATGCTACACTAAGTCCATTTATATTCTAAAATACAGCTTCGACATGTTTTTATTTATTTTATAAATCATATTATCTTATATAATGAGACATATATATATTTATAAAATATAAAATATATATTCTAATAGATTGTATGATACTATAAAAAAAATGTGAAAATCTTATAATTACGAAAGGAATTAATGAGATAAATATAATTGTATAATTATAGTACATGTATTTGTATTATAGTACATCAACCAAGCAGATAAAAATGTTAGACTCCATCATTTTTACCAACTAAAATTCAGACCATACATATATTTTTTTTTATAAAAAAATAGTAAACATTATATAATAAGTTATATGTTTTAATAAAAAAATATATATCGCTGATCATTTTCGAAATTTTAAAGTTCGACGGATGAATCCCAATTTGAGTGAGTATAAAAAAATATTTAATAAAATTATGTTTAATGGTGTATATATTTTATTAAATTTCAATCAAAATATTTTGAACCATAAAAATAATAATAATAATGAAGTGAGAAACTAAAAAGAGCAAAGGTTCTCGGATTCCGTGTTCAATTGTGCTAGGTCAAGAACACGATCTGAATAGACAGACAGAAAACAGAGCATTTGGTGGGAGGCAATGGGTGTCTCGAGATTCGGGAAAATGTGTCTTCTGTGTTTGGCTTCTGTGTAAGTGCTCACTCAAATGGGTTTATTGGTCCCAGTAAAAACGAAACCCATTCTGTCCTTCCACACTTCATTCTTTATTATTGGAACGGGCCCGTCTATCCCCACCAAACAATTTTTCAATCTCACCGATCAAAAAAAAAAAAAAACGGTGTTTGTCTGTTCCCACCGATTCAGTTCGACCGAATACGGTCGGCATTTCAAGTTTTGGGCGACCGTAGTGGGTCGTCATTTTAGGTTTTGAACGACCGGAATGGGTCGAACATGGTTCAGAATTATATCTACTTATTTTTTGTAAACAAATAAAATTTTGGATTTATCCATCATATTCTACATTTTTTCTTTCATCCAAACAACAATTAAGGGATTAAAAAAAATGTAAGTAGATATACTTTCAATTAATTCAAATTTTTATAGAAAAATATCTTATTAGACAAATATATATCATTTTTAAGCTTCGTTTGAATTCATAGTTAAGATGAATTTTTGTTTGAAAACAAAAAAATATATCAGTTGATTCAAACACATTTTATATTTGACTTTTGAAATTTGTCTGTAACCTATGTAAAAAAAATTGTTCTTATATTCTACATTTAAGAATAATGATTTATTCTCTCTACATTACAACTCAGACTTGGAGTGATATGAAAGATTCAAGGAGGATACACGTCGTGAGATTATGTTTTCAAAAAAAAAAATATAAATTTTATTACAAATCCTGTTCGACCAGTTTCGGTCGCGCGAAACCTGAAATGACGACCAAATCCGGTCGCGCGAAACCTGAAATGGCGACCAAATCCGGTCGAACGGGTCGAATTGGTGGGGATAGCAAAACAACGGTTTTTTTTTTATTGCTTGGTGGGGTAAGAAAATACGTGGGTGGGGTTAGACGGGCCCTATTGTAACAGGGCTTATCCGGGTGAAAAATAAATTTACAGGAGCATGGAGTACGTGTCCAGGTGGAATGACATCTGTCAGAACGGGTTTAAATTTTTTTTTTTTTTATATATTTGTATCGTATTTGATTTTTATTATTAGATTACCACATCATCACATTAAAAATCAAACGATTATAAATTTACATAATTTTAAAAAGAAAAAAATATATTTCACTTAATATCGATGCATTTACAACTACATGATTAGTCAAACAAGCTACAAGTATGATCAGTGGCAGAGCCAGGATTTTTATAAAGGGGGCCTAATGTGACTTATATAAATATTTTTTTAAATTATATCATTATATTTTTTTATTTCAATAGCATAGATTAAAAATACGTATAAAATGAAATGAATGTATTCATATAAAACATATCACTGAATAATTATAAAAAATAATTATTATATTTTAAAATGATATGTCATATTTCATATTGATAATTCATAAAAAAAAATGTCAAAACATAAATCTAATAAGCAATACATACCTTTAAATTTGACTTCGATGATGTTATATATTCTGAAAATGTTGAATGATTTGATTATTTTATATATTTATACAAATATTTTAAAATTTAAATAAATTAGTAGCAATGATGATAAGGTAAAAGGAAAAAAAAATGTACCTTCAAAGTATTGATGGAAGAGAAGAGAGGATTATAGATTGTAGATTCTCAATTGTGAGACATTTAATGAAACAAAAAGTAAAAATTATTTAGAGATGAAGATTGATATTAGAAACAGTTGAGATATAAAAGAAAAATAAAAAAAAGAGATTCAAAAATTTATTTTTTTCAAAATGGGCACTTAGGTGAAGACGTTGAGAAGTGGAATCCGTGCTTCTATAGTTGTTTGTGAGATATGGATAAAATGAAAAATGAGAGTTAAAAATGATGTGAGTGGTTGTTTTAATTTTATTTTATTTAGTTATGAGTGGTTGCTGTTTAAGGAATTTCATATGTAAGTGGGGTCTATGATTTATGGACCCTAATTAAAATTAACTTATCACAAAAAATTAAAAGGACATAAAAACAAATGAAAAGGATATAGAAACAAATGAAAAGAACATGAAAATAAATAAAAAAATCCAGGGGGGCACATGCCCCCCCTGGTCCTATAGTGGCTCCGCCACTGAGTATGATAAAACAAGCAGACAATTAGAATCTTTGTCAGTACATAATAATGAAAATATCATTAGTATATATTTATATGGATGACTCATGTCTATGAAAAAATTAAAATTTTTCATCAATTAAAAATTCTTTGTTTGAAATCTCATTAATACACTTTGAGAGACGTGTCATCCATTCAGACATATACTGATGAGATTTTTATCAATATATCATTAATGAGAATGTTATCAATAATTTTTTAATAAATGAAATATTTTTAACTCTTCAATAAATACATATCATCCATCAAAACATATATTGATGAGATTCTCATTAGTTCATGTTGATATAAAAAGAAAATTCCATTTGGGTGACCCTTACTCAAGCTTGTCCCATGAGTGTAGGGCCAAAGTCTAGATAATTGACTGCACATATATTTCCCATGAGTGTAGGGCCAAAGTCTAGATAATTGACTGCACATATATTTTGAGGCACTGATACACCCATTTTGTTTATATTCACCTTTGTTATTGTCATGTCAGTAACGATATTATATAAATCACCTAACATAGTATTTACAAAATTAATTAATCACGTTCTTTCATTAAAAAACCACACTTACACGAACATATTTTTGTGTTACATAATAGAATATATACTGAGATAATGTAGTACGTCAGGTGACATCAAATGGGATTGTAAATTTAATTGATTATCAAGCTATCAATGCCCACAGGGTAAAATAGATTAGAAACCCATAAAAAATACATCTACCCCCTATGCAACCTCAATGCAGCCCTAAACTTTTTTTTTTTTTCTTAAAATATATCTCATCTCTAATGAAATACATCCTATTATAGAAAGTAAACTATATATCTAGATAAAACATAAAAAAAATTTAAAAAAAAAAAACTCATACACTGCACTAATGAATATATGACTGACACGCAATCCGTTTTTACAGCCCATTCTGCAACTCATACGCTATAACAACTATGACAATGTAGTATATACTGCACTATCTTAGTATATACTGCTGTCCGTTTTTTTTTGTTTTTTTACTATGAAAAAAAATACCCTAAAGTATTTTGATAGATATTTCATTTCATATAACAACATGCACTTCAAATGGTGAATATATAATTTTATATAAAAAAATGAGATGGACTGTAATTGGAGTTGTAATGGGTTATGTCTATTTTTTCTAATATATATATATATATATATATATATATATATATATATATATATATATATATATATATATATATATATATATATATATGGATCCGATTACGTGCGGTGTGCGGTCGGTGCGGTGCGCGATCACGGGCCGTCGATCACGGGTCCATCGCATCGGACGGTCGGGTGCGATTCACGTCGACCGTTGGATGCGATGGACCCGCGATCGAACGGCCCACGTCGTAAACCGCACCGACCGCACACCGCACGTAATCACGACCATATATATATATATATATATATATATATATATATATATATATATATATATATATATATATATATATATATATATATATATATATATCGATAATGTGCGGTCGTGCGGTCGCGATCGTGGGCCGTCCGATCGCGGGTCCATCGCATCCAACGGTCGACGTGAATCGCACCCGACCGTCCGATGCGATGGACCTATGATCGCGACCGCACGACATGATTACGTGCGGCGAACGGCATGTGCGGCAGCGATCACGGGCTGTCGATCACGGGTCCATCGCATCGGACGGTCGGGGGCGATTCATCTCGACCGTTGAATGCGATGGACCCGCGATCGAACGATCCACGTCGCGGCCGCACCTGCCGTTCGCCGCACGCAATCATTTTCATATATATATATATCCCATATGAGTTGATTCAGAGAAGCATAATGATCAGGTTAGCCAAATAGGGCCCAGGCCCACCTATTTCCAAGAACCTTCTGAGAAGTTTCGTTTTTCACCGTGTACAATAATATCCCTATAAAGATTCAAGAAGCTTTCACGTAAAAGCCATTTCAAGGAGGGCATTACTGGAAATTCAGATGTTTAATTTTCGTCTTTTTTTTATAAACAAAAAAAAATAGTCCTTTATTATTCCTTTCCTTTATAAACACTACGGACTACTTTTCATTAAGTTAGGTCGATTTTAAAATTTATAATACCTTTTAAAAATGTGTCATTTAAAACAATATTCTACCTAAATTAATAATGATAAAATTTAAAATTTAAAATTAGTGAGAATAAATATGAAATTATAAAAGTGATAAAATCAAAATAAATTGAATAATTTAAAATTTATTTCACAAATTAAATAATTAGAATTTGATTTAAAACTTCAAATGTATCATTCACTACTATATCTAGGTTGAGTTTAGGTTGCATCACTCTTTACCTCATGTTCGGGCCATTTGAATCCTCAATACAAGTCCGACCTAAATTAGACTCGAGCTTAGCTTGAATATTAAAATCCCAACTCAACTTGTCTAAAAGCAAGGTTGAGTTGGGTTCAACCTGACAAGTTAAACCCCTAATTGGATGAAAGGTAATCAATGAATAACAGTTTTATTTTAAGTTCTTTCAATTTGATAGATGAAAGTTTTAGGTCAACTTATAGGTAGTGTTTTAAAACCCGACCCGACCCTGCTAGTTGAACCAGTTAAACATTGATCCATTTTGAATTCTGGTTCAGTTTGCCTTTGAAACTCAGTCATATAAAAAATTGATAAAACTCAATTAACCCATAGGTTGAATCGATGGCTTTTATGAACCAGCATGAGTTGTTAAACTAATAGGTTCTTTATTAATAGAAATTATGGTTAATTATGTGATAAAATATGAAATCAAATAAAAAAATTTAGATTTTATATACTAAAATCATGTTATATGACATTGAATAAAAATTTTATGCAAATTTTTTCTAAAATGTTTCATATTTTTATCTAGTGATGATAATTAATATTTTTATTATTTGTAATTATGTTATTGTTCAAATTCGGTTGACTCAACAGTTGAATCAATGACCCTTGACCCGATGATTTTTTCGGTTCCTTGAATGGTTCGGTTTTTAAAACATTGCTTATATGCAGTTCAATTGATAAATTGTTTGTATCGCCCGCGCTTGCTGTGATGGTTAGAGCATCTCCAAAAGACTCCCTACACCACATTTTTTCTATATAGAGAGTTAAAAACCTTAAAATACACCTCCAAAAGCCTCTTCACACCCCTCCCTACCATATTTTTTCCCTACAAGACTTCATACATGTATGGAGCCTTGTAAGAAAAACTACAATGCAAAAAGACTTTTTTACCCCTTTCAACAAAACCCTTTTTTTTCAACCAATTCTCTCTCTCCCCATTTTGTAAATCATCTCCCCCAAATGTATCTCATCTTCCTCTCTACCCTAAAAACCCTAAAAGAATACAAAATCAAAATCTTCCATTTCATCGTCCGTCCGCCCCATCCGCCGTCCGTCCGTCCGCCCGCCGTCTGTCTGCCGTCCGTCCATTGGTCTCTCTCTCTCTCTCTCTCTCTCTGTGAATCTTTGGAGGCTTTGTGGATTGTGGTTTGTTGATCTTGGGATTGTGGTTTGTTGTGAGGGTTTGTTGATCTTGGGACTGTGGTTTGTTGTGAGGATTTGTTCTAGGGTTTTCATATAACAACGCTCAATTTATCTCTAGACAGTGGGTGCTGATCCATGGAAAAAATAGTAATATACTGATATGAGAGCTGTCGATTTATCTCTATAACGCAGGGGCTGATCCATAGACTTGCAGGCATGGTTGGGGCTGCTACACCCACTTATATTGGAATTTGACATGGCCAACACACTGCAGGGAAGTGGATCTCGAATTGAATGTGTGTGCGCATTGAAATCATCTTTAAAACCGCAATGGAAGAACAATCCTCGAATTGAACTAGGCTTTACATCTAATATGTTTCTCTGTTTTCTTCTAAATCATTTTTGGTTGACACTCTATACTTTGAATCATTTATATGAAAATAGATTGCATACTTTGAATCATTTGTATGAAGATTTGTCTTTGTTATATCATATCAAATTTTGAATTATATATGTACAGTACCTCTATTTTATAGATTCTTGTGAACCTTTTGTGGAGTATACTAGCAATCCCGGATACTTCATCCACAATGATTCAAGTGCCAGTGTTCATTGTTTGACGGATTTTGAACCTTTTGCGACGACATGTTCATCTCCCATCTCCGATCAAGCTACACCTACGCAGAAAAAGGCACGATGCAATTTTAGCCTTGATGAAGACAAACTCCTTGTATCGGCATGGCTTAATGTAAGTTTGGATGTTGTGCAAGGTAACGACCAAAAGCACTATTCATTCGCGACTAATAAATTTTGTGGGTGCTTTGCCCAGATTGAGTCTAGACAACAAAGTGGAGTTAATGAGCAAGACAAAGTAAATTCTGATTTTACACATCTTACTTTTCATGAGTTTATATTAATTTAAATATTCATGAGTTCATATTCATTTTTAGATTGGTCAAGCCAAGCTTATGTACAAGTCACTGTACAAAGGTTCCTTCCAATTTATCCATTGTTGGAATGAGCTTCGACAACAACCAAAGTGGATGGAGGACTATCAAAGGAGGAAATCGACTAAAAAGATGGCTTCGAGACAATCATCATCAGCCTCTCCTACTCTCAATTCTCCCTCCACTCCAGAGACAATCAATCTTGGAGATACGGGTGACTTCGTGGATATAGAACGGCCACCTGGCAATAAAGCCGAAAAAGAACGACTCGGCAAGCGTAAGGGGAAAGGACATGCAAGGGAGGATGATAGTGGTGTAACTATTGCAAAATTGCTCAAGGAAATACGAGAGGAGAAGAAGCAAATGGATGCTCTGAAGGTTGAAATGTATGAAAAGACTTACCAAATAACACAAGAAAAACTCCAATTGAAACAACATGTTGAGGAGGAGAGGATAATGATAGTCGATACGAGCGGAATGCCCGATATGCTAAAGGAATATTATCAAATGCATCAAACAGAAATTCTACAACGACAATTTTCTGAGCACTAAACTTGTAGTAGTTGTATTTTCTAATATTTTACTTGTAGTAGTTGATCGTTGTCAAGATCTTTTAATATTTAATGTTTTGAATGCTATCGTTGTCAAGATTTTGTAGTAGTTGATTATATTTTTATGTTTTATTTAAAAAATTTAATTTACTTTTAATTAATTTTTATTCATTATTAATAATTTTATTTAAATGATCTTTATTCCAAGTCTTGAAATTTTTTAATTCTTTGATTCATTTGAGATTTGAATATCTTGTAATTTATAGATATGAATAGGGTAAATTGGTCATTTGGAATGAATATAGGGTAAGAATGAGGAGGCTTTTAGAGTGATAAGAAAATAAAGCTCCTTACATGTCATAGGGAGCCTTTTTTCCTCACAATGTAAGAAAACATTAGGGAGACTTTTGGAGATACTCTAATGACGCTTTCATTTCATGGGGGTTGTGGGTTCAATTCCTGCCCAAGGCAAGAAAAAAGAAGGGAAAAACAGCGATTTGGGTTAGATGTGTTATGGGCTCCGCACACTGTCTATGAGTCTTTGTTAGCCTTGGTTCACATAATTTGTTTGTAATCGGAATTGTCGTGCTGTCTCGTGCCTATGTACCAAAAAAAAAAGTCTATAAATTATGTTTAATTTATTATAAATATTTTTTATTTGAAAATAATCTTACTGACGTGTGTGGTATATATGTAATTATCCTTCATCAAATCTCCTTTTTCATTTTGTTAAGAAGGGAGTATTTATAATTAAATGAAAAGGGGGGACTGAATTATATTTTTCTCTTTCGTTTAGAAATATAATTTATAGGGATTTTTAGTTTTAAGTCTCCAAAAATTATCGAATTTAATGATAAATCTCTCACTTCTTCATATTTTGATTTTAGTTCCTGCATTTAAATGATAATTTAGGAATATGTCTCTCCCAGAACGAAAAAATAAACTTAATAATTTAGGAATAAGTCTCTCACAGGGACTTATTATTAAATTATCATTTAAATATAGAGACTAAAATTAAAATATAAAGAAGTGAGAGATCGATCGCTAAAATCGATAGTTTCTGAGGAATTAAAACTAAAAATCCCTATTTTATATCAACAGAGATTATATAAAATCATTTACAGAAAGAAAGCCAAAAATAAAAATCAATTCTTCTTCAAAGATCCCAATAAAGGGTTTCCGATCTTCATTGATTTCTTTGTATTAACAAGAGAAGATGTTGGAGAAGATCGGATTACCTCCAAAGCCGTCCTTGCGTGGAAACAATTGGGTTGTTGACGCGTCTCACTGTCAAGGCTGTTCTTCCCAGTTCACCTTCATCAATCGCAAGGTCTGATCCCCCCCCCCCCCCCCCCCTTCCAACTTTGATTTGGTTCAAAAATATGAAATTTTTCGGTGATCCCACTATTTTTTGTAGGTTTTGAAGAGAACCCATGTCGGGGAAATCTCTTTTTAATCTCAAATCAGTTCGTTATGTCAATTTTTTTTTGTTTGGTTTCTGATTGGTTCTGTTGAATCTGCTTGAATAAATCAATTACGGGTCTTTCTGTGCATGATTTTTTTAAAAAAATTGGCCATGCTGAGTAGACTTCTAGGAATCTATAATTTCGAAAACACAAGGGTTACATGTGATGCTCAAATGTTTCATTTTTATAAGATTCATATGAAGAAATGGTTGTATGGTGGAATTTCATCATTAGACTTTGGCACTACTGACATGCCCTAAACCTTGATTAATGGATCTGTTATCATAAGTTTTTGCATATATTTTTTTAGATATTTTTTTGTGCTTCATTTTTTTACCAATAAGTATTTTAGCTCCATGTGTTTGACACCATTAGAGTACTTCTTGTTCTTAGGGAAGAACTGTTGCAAAAGTATCACAATAAATTCTCAATGGCTTGGGGCTACTGTCGACAATCCCAGGAGGACAAGATTGGGGATAACTGAATGCAACACTTCGTCGACTACTTTCCATCTTTTGCATTCTAGTGCTTTTACTTTTAATTGTTGATCCATTATGTGATCTGGAAAATACATCATATATGATCAATGTGTGGATTGACGTAAGAATTGCAGAAGCTAATATGTAATTCTGAAGGTGTGACTTGAGCCCTTATACTATACATGTCTAGGCCAAAGTTCATTGCCATGGATTTCCAGAAAGGCATGTGTTATGCTTTATAACGTGTAACTTTTTACAAGATCGATTTTCAAAATAATTTCATGTTATCATCATGTGACTATTTCTGTGAAGAGCTTCTATGAGTGGCTGAGAAAAGACCACCCAAACCAATTGTGTATTACGAAGAAATGCAGAGAAACATAGGGGGCAAAAGTTCCTTTAAAAGTTCAGGCATTCATGTGGCTTGTTTAAAAAGAGAGGCAGGTCTCACAATGGTGTGTAGTGCCAAATGGGAACAGGTGGAGTCCATCTTTTCCCATTGCGTATTCAAGAAGATGTCCCCTCCCTTATGAAGATAAACCATAGAAAAGAATACCAGTATGAGGCGATATTACTTTACCTACACTATGCCATATTTGATACTTCAAGATGCTAATGATGCGCATTTTTCGTACTGAAATAATTAGGATTATCAATATTTATAAAGGAATGAATGTTTTGAGTGGAGGTCAATTCTGTCTGAAGCACAATATTGGGGCATTAAGCATGTTCCATGTGTAGTGGACAAAAATGTCATTTGTGTTATTATGAATCTTTTACATATATATATATATATATATATATATATATATATATATATTTGGTGTTTATATTTTTACATTAAAAATGAGTTGACATTTAGTTATGTCTATTTGTCTTAAAATTTTATTTTCTTATCTTAGCATCACTGTCGAAGATGTGGAGGCTTGTTTTGCAATAGCTGTACACAACAGAGAATGTTCTTACGTGGCCAAGGTGATTCACCAGTGAGAATATGTGATCCTTGTAAAAAACTAGAGGAAGCAGCACGCTTTGAGTTGCGGCATGGACACAAAGGTCGAGCTCCAAAAGGTCAGTTTGGTCACAGCTATCATCATCTATTAATGTCATATTGTTCTCCTAAGATGCTTCAAGTTTATTTCCTTTCTTTTCCTTCTGGTTTATGACACTATGTTTGATTGGAATTCGTGTATATGCAACAAGGCATGATCCTGATCTATATTCTTTTCTAAATGTCTGCTTTCCCATTATATCATTAACCAAATTTTGATTTATATCAGCTTTATTTATATGGATACCTTGTGTTCCTATTTTTGGGCATAAGTGTGCATGTTGATATAAGATGGAAATGCTTGGACGGACATTACTTGGTGTTTCGGTAAAATAAGGTTTGTCTAAAACTTATTAGAATCAAAGCCAAATACTTTGGACGAGCCTTTTGTTGGTTGCCCCATTGCCTCAAAAATCAATTGGATGCAGCCTTTCTTTGTTCTTTCAAGTCCTTTCATTTTGAAGTGTTTTAGGTAAATCAATTTTTTGTAATTTGGATAGTTAATTGTATGGTTTATCCTAAATCGAAATAGCTAAGCAAGTAAAATTAGATTATTTATCTCACATTTTAATGCCAATCAGATCTTGTATTTGACCTCAGCAATCGCAGTGATGTAAATTATACATATTTTCTGCATGTACAACTGATCATGGGTTCATGCACACGTGATATGCACACACTCCATGACTCTTAAAGAGGCAGTTTCAAGATAGTGAGTTTCTTGTTCAACAACTTTACATTTTGTTTTGGTCAGGTGGTTCAAAATCATCGGTAAAGAGCGAGGATGAAATTCTCAATCAGCTTTTAGGAGATGAGAAGCAGTCATTATTACCAGGACAGGAGCCCTCGTCCAGTATTGTTTCTCATCTTCTCGGGGCTACTGACACTGCTTCTTCCTCGGCATTGGAGGAAGGGGCAGCTACCCCTGAAAGGATAGGTGGTTCCTCAAAGAGTTTAATAGATGAGATCGACTCTAGTAGCCCGGATGAGTTGCGCAAGCAAGCACTTGAAGAGAAGAAAAAATATAAAACATTGAAAGGAGAAGGGAAGCCCGAGGAAGCTCTCCAAGCTTTCAAGCGAGGTAAAGAGCTTGAGAGGAAGGCTGGGGCCTTGGATATTGCACTGAGAAAAAACCGCAGGAAGGCGTCTATGTCAAACAATTCAGCTTCTAGCCAGAGTTTGAAGGATGCCTCAGAAGAGTTAATTACCAAGAATGTGCAAGCCTCTACCAGAAAAAAAGATGAAAAGGATGACCTTACATCCGAATTGAGAGAATTGGGTTGGTCTGATGTGGACCTGCATGTTGCAGGCAAAAAGCCGAAGAATATAAGCTTGGAGGGTGAACTTTCAAGCATTCTCGGGGAGATCCCAAAATCTAACGTAGCTGGGAAAATTGGTGGAATCGACAAGACCCAAGTCGTTGCTCATAAGAGAAAAGCACTTAGTTTAAAACGGGAAGGGAAGCTCGCTGAGGCAAAGGAAGAACTTAAAAAGGCTAAAGTTCTTGAAAAGCAGATCGAAGAACAGGAGTTTCTGGCTGATGCTGATGATTCTGATGACGAGTTGTCTGCTCTGATGCGCGGTTTGGATGATGATAAACAAGATGGTCTGTTGCATTATGGGAAAGATGATGGTTTTAACTTGGATTACCTTTCTAGTGTTGCGGATGACATTGCTGCTGATGGCAATCTTGAAGTAAATGATGATGATATGTATGACCCTGATATAGCTGCGGCTTTACAATCGTTCGGTTGGACAGAAGATGATGATCAACCAGAGGACAGTGTTTTGAAGCCTCCATCCACAAACCATGAAGCATTACAGAATGAAATGCTTTCTCTTAAGAGGGAGGCTGTTAACCAGAAACGTGCGGGTAATATTGCTGAAGCTATGGATCTGCTCAAGAAAGCGAAGCTAATTGAGAAAGACCTTGAAGGGTTGCAAACAAGTTCAGAATCGCATATCAGTAAGAGATCATCCACAGTTGATGATGAAGGCTTTACAGAGGTGATGGACTTGGACTTCAAACCCCCACGAAAAAGTAAACTTGTGATCCAGAGAGAGCTTTTGAATTTGAAAAAGAAAGCACTTGCTTTAAGAAGGGAAGGGCGGGTGGACGAGGCTGAAGAAGAACTAAAGAAAGGGAAGGCCCTCGAGCATCAATTGGAAGAGATGGAGAATGTACCAAAAGCATCACCACCTAAAGTCAATGTGGGTGCGAAAAATTTAGCCTCGGCTTCTTTTCATGAGGAAGAAGAAGTTGATACCGACGTAACTGAACAAGACTTGCATGATCCAAACTTATTATCAATGCTTCATAATATAGGCTGGACGAATGATTCTATAAGCGTGGAAAGGAATGATTTTGAACATCGTAATGAGCATTCTAGCATTCCTCCAATTCCAGCTAAGGCATCAAGAAGTAAGTCTGAAATACAGAAGGAACTTCTGGGTTTGAAAAGAAAGGCCCTTACCCTAAGACGACAAGGAAAGCTCGAAGAGGCAGAGGAAGAGCTTAAAAAGGCTAAGGTCTTGGAGGATGAAATGGCTGCAATGGAAGTCCAAATCCCATCTGGATCAGGTACTACAAAGCTCAATGAAGCTGCACTAGAAGGTTATGGAGACATGTCATCATCTTCTAAGACCAGTAGAGGTAAAGAAGATTTGGCCGTTGAAGTTGATATGGGACTTGTCAAACCATTTCAAAGATCAGATCACAGTGAAGCTGATTTGCCGAAACCTCTTCCGACAAGCTCAAAATCTTCCACTCCTGAAACACATCCAATGGATTCTGTATCAGTCACAAATGCATTGAAAACTGTGTCAGATGAACCTGTGATGGCTTCAACTCAATCAACCCAACAGGGATCTTCCCAGATCCAGGATACTCTCATAGACAGGACTTCTCCTCAACAGGAAATTCTTGCTCATAAAAGGAAAGCAGTCTCCCTGAAGAGAGAAGGAAAGATAGCAGAGGCTCGAGAGGCACTTCGGCAGGCGAAGCTCTTGGAGAGAAGTTCAGAAGTGGACAGTCTTCATGCCAATATAGATAGTACTGAAAGTGTTGTTCCATCCACATCTGATAGTGCTTCCACTGTGCATGAGAACAACACAAACCAAGTTCGAAAACCACTTTCGGGGCGAGACAGGTTCAAATTGCAGCAGCAGTCGCTTGCCCACAAGAGACAGGCTCTAAAGTTACGAAGAGAGGGAAGGATGGAAGAATCTGAAGCAGAGTTCGAAAAGGCCAAGGTGCTCGAGTCTCAGTTGGAAGAGTTGGGGAACCAGCATAGCAGCAAATCTGAACAGATGGATGATGCAGGTGTTGAGGATCTTCTTGATCCTCAGCTCCTCTCTGCACTCACAGCGGTTGGATTGCAGGATTTGGATGTTCCAGTGAATAAGCCACAAAGAGTAGAAGCCAAACCAGAAAGCAAAATGGGTGCAAACATTGGCTTGGAGAAGGTTCAGCTTGAAGAACAAATCAAGTCCGAGAAGATGCGGGCTTTGAATCTGAAGCGTGCAGGAAAGCAAGCTGAAGCTTTAGAAGCCCTACGTTCAGCCAAGCATTTGCAGAAGAAGCTTGAGTCCTTGGCCTCTTAGTGCCCATGGTGAAACATTTAAAATATATATACATTTTAAACATTTGTCGAAATTATGAGTACTCCTGAGTCAATGCCTTGTTCGGTTTAGGATATTAAAGAAATGGAATGGAGTGTAATCAATTATGTACTCATGTATTCAGGTCATTGGAACTAAATCACATTCTCAGAGGAGAGAATGAGTTGCAGAATATATGCTACATCTATTCAAACAAGACTGCTTTAGCCTTGGTGACTTTGTCACTTCTGGCATAATCTTGTTTAAATCATGAAAACCGTTGATCCAACATTTTTGGACACACCAATACCCCCCAAAAAACTGAATAGACTTCTTAAAGTTTAAGCTTTAACTGCCATTCTCAGTGTCACACCTACATGTACTCCATACAAAGAGAACATAAAACAATGGTTTGTGAAAGGTTACATTTATCTGAGATTCATTTGGTCGCACATTAACAAACTTATGAACTGCTGCCACAATTGTGAAAAATCAATCTCATCTCCCCACAAAGAGAAGTAGAAATGTATCGACAGTCTGAACTACTCGGGCTAAGAGAATAGGCATCATGCGTTAGATGAATATGCAGAGTATGACCCAGAAGTCTCAGGTGGCGATGTTGGTGGTGCTCTTGGTCTTGCATATTCCGCAAAAATGACCCACCCATCCAAAAACTGCACATTTAACATACAACAAGACCTCAATCAGGGAAAAAACAATAGAACAGTTATAATTTCATAAAAATAAAATAAAAAAATAGAACAGTTATCATCAAGGATATCATGACTTATGTTGCATTCCAACTTTCTTGAATGATAAACACCTAACCACATATAGCAGCTTACAACTGTTTTACAAGGTAAAAAATGATTTGAACAGCTGAGTAGTAGTACTCAGAGGGCTGGTTTGGTAATGGAATAAGTGATTAGTGGTGGGATAAGGGACTAGAGAATAACTTATCACGTTTGTTATAACAAAACGTCAAGATAAAGTGTGGATAGTTGTCCTGATTTTGAATTGGAGATTTTTTATCTGTGTAAAGGATAGAACAACATTTTTTCAATTTTGATGATTGTGAATGACGACAAAATTGATAAACTTTTATCTTATCCCCTAAAAAGTATCTTCAGGAACTGCAATATATAATTAAGTCCAATTGGTTAGAAGAACTGTGGGTTGGTGAAAAAGTCAGCATGATTTTAGCATTATATAATCAGTTGCACTTGCAATGAAAGTTCTGACTTGTTTGAATTCTAGCCAGCCTTGTGACTCAATCCCCATGCAGAAGGAGGTTAGGATTGTAATAATGTCTATCTTGCAAAATAGCTATTCATTGGCATTCAAATTCCACACATCAAATTATATAATATGATTGTGGATCTTTTTCTTCCTCAGGTTACTCGGGGTTCAAGTAAATGTAGGAATGATTATTCTACATTTTTATATCATTATTTTGAGCAGCACACAACTCTGTATACAGGAATCTAATTTAATTCTGTTGACCAGAAAATGTCAGCGATGGGCTCTCCGTGCACGGTGCACCAAATTAGAAATCCATACCTCTCACAACCATCAAATAATGACCATCAATTACTCTAGAATTACTGGTGCATTAACAGACTGAACCCTTTCTACAGTAATGTCCAATGAATAACATGTCAAACTAATGTCACTTTATCTCAGAATAAATTAATATTTAAGAGGTGCGTGATATTTTTTTTCATGAAATGATATTCATGTTAGACTAGGACCAACTTCAAACACACCCACCAAATGAAGATTATGCGTAGTAATGTTAAGTTAGCAGTAGCTCACCTGGGCATCCATTCCAGCGATACCTTTTGCTGCATCTTCTATTGTGCTATACCTTACAAAACCAAATCCCCTCGAATAACCTGTCACCCTATCAGTGACAACTCTGGCTGCAAGCACAAACCATATAAGATTCAAGATTTTACAAGCATAATTTTGATGAAATATATAAAAAGAAAATATTACCATGGACAACTTCACCAAATTTTGAAAAAGCTTCTTTGAGTCCTTCAGAAGTGGTACGCTTGTTAAGCCCTGTACATTTTTATAAAACAAAATTAGAATAATAGAGATACCATTGGTATTCTAATTTCCCATTAGATAGAAATTATAAATCTCTATGCTACATATTCTAGTCCTCAAGCACAATTTTCATTAATCAAGGAGGAGAATGTCCAAAAAATAACTGCAAGCAGTCATCAACATCAAAATGCCATATGCTTATTGTGGGGTATAAAATCAATTTGGTCTCCTACACTTATGATAACTAAGTCAACAAACATGAAAAATGTTAAATCTTGCATATAAAATAGAGTTATAATGTTAAAAGATCCATTTGAAAAAGATACATAGAATGATACTGCAAACTCTGTTTATTGCTCATTTAGGATTCATTATTCAAAACTGGGATGCTCCATAACATTTATAACATAACAAGCTTTTGGGCTTTTTTTAAAAAAAGCCATGTCATCAGACTTTGTATCGATTTTCTTTAAATCGTAATACAATTTCAACCTTCAGCTCAATATATATATATATATATATATATATATATATATATATATATATATATATATATATATAGGGAATGGTTTCTGTTGTACCCATTTGCAACTGAGAATGCAAGGTGGCAGTCATAGAAACAGGTGGTGTGATATGTTTTAATTCACTGTCTAGCTAAAGCAAGCAAACTTATATTTGTGGAGAATGATATGAGTAACAAGGTTCAATACAGCTGTACGAGATCATTTATCAATGAATGGAAAAATATGGACTGAACAAGCATACATTACGTATGGTAGATGAAAAGAGTTGAGGAGAAAATTTTGGAACCGCATACAAATGGATGAGTTTTATCGCCACGCAAAGGAACGGGAAAATAGCCAATAGAGGGGCGAAAAGGAGCAAATCCTCTGCAGAGAAGATTTCATCATAGACCAATTTTAGCCGAACAATGAGAACCCTTATGAGAATAATCAAGACCACATAATGAGACTTGTTAAACATAGAAAACCATTACAGCGAGATTCCGCGTTTGAAGAAAACCATATTCTGGTTTAATTGTTTCAAAAGCTCCAACGAAAGCTATTTGCATTGACTAAAGAATGAATCAGAAGCATATAAAACATTTATAAAAAAAAAGGGTAAAGCGAGTCCTTTGAATAGATTTCCCAACTTCTCCAAGAATCGATTGTCGAATAAGTCTTACCCAGCATAATCTCCCATTCAACACCACTTCTTCTATAGTTTAATCGTTTTCAGCTTTCAGTCCTCCAAGAAGCCATATTTAGATCACATGTGTGCGTGTAATATCATGGAACACATAAAGCTTTTGTTTTTCTAATAAAAAAATCTGTCTTTATTCATTTTTCATATGTAAAAACTGTGAAAGAACATAAAACCAATGATTGCCTGAGATGAAGAGGTTGGTGGAGGGTTCGTTCTGCTGACGGCGGGGAGCGTCAGCGGCGGCCGCGCCGCCACCTGAGAGAGGGGGGAAGTTGATGGAGGTAGACAAGAATCGACAGAGGCCGCCTCCTCGCGACGCCGCTCTCGCCGCCGCCACTGCCGCCATCGCCATCGCTGTTTCTCCCTTTGTGTGAACGAAAAATCGTCGATTTGTGAGAGAGAGAGATGCAACAAATACAAGAGGCGATTAAAAGAGCCCTATTTTTTTAATTATGAAATGACCAAATACCCCTCTCCCGACGGATCATTGTTTGGTGATCTCCGTAGCGAATGAGGGGCATATCAAGAATTTTAGATTAAGGGTTTAGGGCTTTAGGAGATGGACGTCGGTACTGACACGAGAGCCGAATCGCATTTCAATACGTTTTTGAATGAAATATCACGTTATTTATTTTTAATCCACCATATATAACTTATTTAGTTTTATACCATTAAAATATTAAACATTCATTATCATGTTCCTCATATACAATATAATTTGATAAATATCTAACTAAAAAGAGAGAATGAAAAACAATGTGATTTGGATTGTTTTTATAGTTGTCAATTGTCTTTTTTTAACTTTGGAACTATGTAATTTCCAATCATTTTTATATTTAATTCTCGACCATAGTTCCAATCTAACCAATTATATGTTGAGAAATAATAATTTGATAAACCATTTTCTACCATATAATAAAATCTTCAAGTTTTATATGGCACACATGATATGTTTATGTATAATCTACGCAGAGTGTGAGATAAATCATATTTTGTATTTGAAACTCAAACTTGATCGGATTGTAAGATCAAGTTTAGACATACATTTTTTAAAATTTATATTTAACTAATTTTCTTACTGTCAACAATCAAACAAAATTATCTTCACTATGGTTAGTCATTTGGTTTGATGGTTCAACATTTGAGCATCAAAGTTAGGTACCAATTGAAACTAAAAAAGAATTGCAATGACTACTAAACTGTTATGCACATCCCAAGTACAAAACTAACCCGACAAGCATATGTAGCCACCACTAACAACCAAGGAATAAATTTTAAAGCAAGTCCTCTCCCCCCCAAAAAAAAGCACCAACTTACCAGTCTTACCTCACCCCAACAAGGACTACATGTAAATTTTGTATTAAAAAGGCTACTCATACAACTGACCCAAACCTTTCAAACAAGACCAATGAGAGTCCCCCATGTGATATGCCAAGAAAAAAAAAGGCAAATAAAACATGATCATATGAAAAAAAGGCATATGTACGGCTCAACAAATCCATTATTCTCATGATTGGGATTCCCCTACTAATAGTATATAAGTGTTTGTTGTTATAGTTTCTCACAATGTTGTGAAAGTAAATTTGGCTGAGTTGAAATTTTTGCAGAGGCTCCAAAATGAAGCGTGTATGGGGTGGTGGTTGTGATGTGGGGGTGGTCGCTCAGAGCCTTCCAATGGATTTTGTGGAGTCGATGATGGATGGCTACGATGAGACGGGATGCATTGATCAGACGACGAAGGTTGGGGACCGGGCGGAGATTGTGTACAAGTCCAAGAACCTTGAGGCAGAGAGGAAGAGGAGAACCAAGCTCAACACCAGGCTCTATGAGTTGCGTTCTTTGGTACCTAAAATCACAAAGGTAATGAATGAATGAAATGAATGATTCTTGGTTTGAATAATACAATGCAGTTTTAAGCATTTCATCTATTCATGTATAGTCTATGCAGTGAATGCATATGTATTTCATAACATAGTAATCTATGTTGAATTCAAACTTATATTACTAAGGTAGCGTTTGAAAATAAGTTTAGACAGCTCTTGGAGATTTTGCTTAATTTTGCTTGTTGCCAAATGCCCCTAGAAGTACCTGGAAAGCTAACTTCAAAAGTTCTTTTTATGGGTACATTAGTTTTAACATTTGATGGTACCCAAAATGGAACTTAATTCATTGTTTGCTTGGAATACAGTGAGGATTTAATCACTAACATGATTTGATGTAAGACTTTTAACAATACTATTAGGCTCTCCTTACCGTGCCAAATTGTGTAGATGAGCAAGGAATCAACCCTGTCTGACGCGATCGATTACATCCGGACACTGCAAAAACAAGTGTATGATCTCCATTCTGAGCTTGCTCAGATGCCCGAAGAAGAGGCTGAGAAGCAATGGAGTGCGTCCAGCAGCGACGTCATTGAGTTACCTGACATAGTCAAGTGTGAGGTATGCTATTCTTTCTTGTTACTTCATTCTGATCTGACAATATTTGGTTCTCAAAATCAGATGTAAAGAATTTAAAGAATTCCTCTTTGTTCACAGGGAGAGGCTGAAGTAACTCCACTGGGTCGAAAGGCATTCTACATAAAGATTGTTTGTGAGAACACCAGATGCGAATTCGGAAGACTAGTTGAGGCCTTAAGCAGCCTCTGCCTGGAAGTGACCAGCATTAACTCTGTCATGCTTAGGGGAGTTTCCAATCATACGTTTTCTGTCGAGGTAAAAAATCGTAAAACAACTTCAACTGTTTGCTATGATAACCATATACTTGTCCTCACAATTAGTATCAGATGGTTCTCTGTCATATGTTATTGTATAGTATATCATTTTTTAAAACCTAGTGTTCAAAATTGGTAAATTTAGATCCTTTATATTTTCCATCTAATGTCCATGATACCAAAATGTTCCATGGTGAAGATTTAATCTTATTTTCCATTGTGTTTTCAGGCAAGAGAGGATCGGCTAATCCCAGTCAACGAGATGAAGGATCTCCTCCTAAAGATTGTTAGAGGTCAATAAAGCAATGGGTAGTTTCATTTCTAACTATCCAAAATTATAGATAGTAGATTTTAGGATAGGTTTATAATAATTCCTTTACAGTTTTTAAGTGTTAACAGGGTTTGAAACACTACTTAAGAAAAACACCACAATTAATTGCTAAAAACTTTCTCAAATCAAACAGTGAACTGTAAGGTTGGGTTATCATTTATCAAGACTCATCCATACTAATTGCTTCCTGTAAAAGAAAACTTATTCAGACATGTTGGATTGTTGGTCCATTTTAATGTGTTTCTCAGATGTTTTCTGCACAAATATGTGAGTTCCACTACTTTCTGATCGCTTAGTGCCTGTTAGCAGGCTCTCATATAACATAAATATTGTTAAAATTTGGCATTTTGATCTTGAAAACAAGCTTCTAGCAATGGTTAGCTATTAGCATATGAACATTGATTATTCTTCTCTGAATACAATGTGTTGTGTTATTTCAATCAAACATCATCATCTATTATAGATGATGGGATGGCTCACATCTGTGTCAAAAACTGCAATGTAGCCTGAAATTCTAAATTGTATTTTTGCATATATTTTGTCCCATCATATATGTTAACAATTCTATTTGATATTGGATGGGGCAAACTGATTTTCTGATTTTGGTTTTACACGCAATTCATTGAAAAAAAAATTTCAGCTAGTCAGTGTGGTCAACTTGAATATATTTCTTCCTGTTTTATAGGATCATGGACCATACATACCATTATGATGATGTGTTATTGTTTTCATGAATGTTATCCCTTTTCCCTCATTAATATAATCCAAATGACAAATGAAAAAATAAATTACAATAGTATAACCTCCATAAACTGCCATGATAAATTAGAAATTACCTATACACCTACAAGATGCAATCTTAGATTCTACATGTCTTGAATAAATATAAAAAAATCACTTTAAAAAGTCTAGTCAAATTAAAACCTAATTATCATAAACTAAAATACTGGATGAACAACCATTATATGAATCAACATATCCAGGTACCCATCATAGTTTTATAAGCTAAAATTCAACAAACACAAAATCCCATCAAATTTACTCAAGAATAAATCTATGTAATTGTTAGACTTAATCTTTTTTATAGTTAAAATGTCATACTATATATATTTTATATATGTATATGCTTTAATGGAAAGTGTTGCTCATTTCGAATTAAATGAATTCAGTTTTAGATTCATTTAAAAACGATTTGGACAGCTTTTCAATTTACAGGAAGCTGTTTTTCTCAACTCGTTTCTAAACAGAAAAATTGGGCTAAAAACTATAAACAGATTTTTGTAAAAAAAATTCAAAACTCAAGTTTTCGAGAAACTGAGGAGAGACAACTTCATATAAAATCAGTTTTAAACTCAGTTTTTGCTCATGACGATGCATATATATATCTAATCTAACGAAATTGTATTTTAAAATATAAAAAAAAGACCGAGTATAACGGTGCCTATAAATCTAAAATCAACCACAAAAAGCCCCTATCACCACCACCTAGTTCGCCGAACCCACCGCCGCCACTACCCCCACCACCGCTCGTCGTCTTCACTGTCATCTTCTTCATCATCTCCGTCAGTTCCACGGATTCGGGTTCAATTCAAGTCCGATCCGATTCCAACTCGTCTACAAACCCCTCTTTCGAATCCTATCACCACCATATGCGTTTCATCTCCCATCGACGTTTGTCGGTGAAAGAACCCTAAAAGTTCCCCCTTTTTTTCAAACAAAACCTAAAATTTCATATCATTGCGTCATAAAAGGACGAGATGAAACGAGGATTCGAAGAAACCGCATCGACTTCTTTCGGCCCACCTCAATCGAAGCCGAAGTTGACTCCATACGGTATCTGAATCAAACTCATGTCGCTAATTCGATCGAATTTGGTTCTCGTTGAACGAATTAGGGTGGGTTTGATTTGATTTGATACAAAAGGCTCTCTCTTTTTGTTGTTGTAGGTGATACGCAGTTTGTCGAAGATGAGAGAACGAAGAACTATGCGCGGAAAGTGGCGGATCACTACAGTGCGAGGACGAACCAGACTCTGGAGGAGCGGGAGGCGAGTCCGATTATCCATTTGAAGAAGCTCAATAACTGGGTAATTGTTTTAAAATTGATTTTTTTTGGTTTCTTGGTATTTGAATTTTGTTTGGTTTCTCTAAAGTTTGTGAATTTGTGATTGGGTCATGTGTTTTCTGTCTAAACAACCTCCATTGGGTGTATACAAGTATTTCTTCAGAATAATTATGGTTCATCTCATAGTGTTATATTGAACAAAATGAAGGCAGAAGAGTGTTACGGTTCAATGTGTGTATAGGGCTGTTTGTATGAGTGATAAAAAATGACCACATAAATAATTATGATTGATAGTTTGATACTCATTCAGTTTCCCATAGAACATTGTTTGATGGACATTCTCAATTGATGTTGGACCCACCTCGACGGGATCTCGGAACTTGTTTCACAGTTTAGCGCGTAAAACCGCTAGCCACTAGGATGATTGAGATGTGTGGATATGGTATCCTTTTTCCTTGTGCGGCTTCTTTTGTGAAGTGATGTTGAATTGTCGTGGAACCTTAAAATGTGAGACAAGAACAAATTAGAGTTTGTTTGTGACTTTGTGTTATAAACGGTTTTCTGTATTTTAATAGAGATTGGAACACACCGGTGGATTCTGTATGGTTGATACACCCTTAGTCCTTCAATGACTTTGGTTTGATTTACTGAGAAAGGATTTGGAGTTTGCATTATAAACTGATGGGGCCTTGGTAATGAATTGCATGGTGGAAAAGGAATTTTGGGTTTTCTAAATCTGACCAATATGCTTCCATGCACCGGATAAAATTTTACAGCTGCATGAATTTAAAAGTGAGGTGAGCATAAATTTGAAATACCACATAATCTCTATGCATCAATGTTCTTGGCTGGTGGGCAGTATAACGAAAAACATAAATGATAAGTCATCTTGCTATGAGCCTGAAAAGTTAGTTATGATACTGCTTAGGTGGAATGACATACTTTTATTTTCGTGGTATACATGGTACAGTATATCACTATGTTTCTCTTATATAATGAACACTGGAAAAAAAACATACCTTTTTTTGTTTGATGTGGGAGCATGTTTGATATTTTGCTGCTTTATGATTTCTGCATTTTCAGCTCTCCTGTAATTTAATCCATTCATCTTTTCTTTTGGAGGTCATGTACTCATGTGTTAGCTTTTATAGGTAAATCCTTCTGCAACATGAGTTTGCCACTTTATATCAGTTTTTCTATCTTATTTCACTGTCTAAACCTTGGTTGTAGGCAAGGTACTGTACTGTTTAAGGAAAGTCATGCTTTGGCCCTTGCTCTTGGAGTCATCAGTTTATCTAAGGTGCATTTATTCTTGTAAATCTTTTATAAACAGATCAAAAGTGTCCTCATCCAACTTTATGCTCGCCCGAGAGATGCTGTTCTTGATCTTGCTTGTGGAAAGGTAATTATTGATCCCTGTTGCACACACCCAAATATGACATCACAGTTGCTCATGCCATTCAATACATCACTTATTATAGGGATTAAGAGTGACAATTCATTTTGTAAAACGTATTTCAAATCCAGCATTGGAATATTCTACAAGTTGAAATGAATATATGACTCTTTTATGCATCAATATAAAACAGACTATAACTTGTTTTCTTTCAGGGTGGTGACTTGATCAAATGGGACAAGGCCAAGATTGGGTATTATGTTGGTATTGATATAGCTGAAGGCTCAGTAAGTCCTCATTGGCATTCAACATCTATTGTTTTATTCATAGTGACCCCTTCCAATTTGCACAATAATTAAGCTGATAGACAAAAGCTTCGTGGTTTGGTTCCCAGATTGGATCCTATTGATAAGTATTATTATGTTATAGAGAGTTGTGTTGTAGCAATATGGCATTATATGTTCTCATGGTAATGCAAGTCATTTCAGACTTATCATGAGGAACGAGTGATAATCCTTTGTCCATGTTAGTAATTCAAAACTACATTTGTCTTGACCTGTCATTAGGCAAGCAAAATATCTCACTAGACTTACAATCAGTACGTTCTTTGTATTGATATGTTCATAATCTTTACCCCAAAGAATGCACTATGTTGATGAGCTCACTTGAATGCCCAAGTTGACTAATCTATTGCTTCCTTATAGACATGCACAACATAATTAACGCTCGCTGGAGGAGCATTTTGATTCATGGGACCAAATGAAATCCAATTCAATGCCTCACCCTTTGTTAGTAGTCATCTTCACATGGTACAATCTACTCCCAGCCGACTCTTCTTAGCCCCACCGTTTCTCTTCTCAACATAATTAGTAGTAGATCTTGATTATTTTTATCCCCTTGTTTTTCATTTTGGTATGTGTTGCTCTGCTGATTTTTTTTTTAAATCCATATCTTTTGGTGTTTTTTGTCAAGCACATCGATAAAGAGATTCTTACTGTCTTTTGAATTTGTGTTGCTTTCTAAAATATACTCAGATTGAAGACTGCAGAACTCGTTACAATGGTGATGCAGACCAGAATCTGCGTAGGAAAAAGTTCAGCTTTCCCGCGCGCCTTATCTGTGGGGATTGTTTTGAGGTAACCACAAATTTGTTTAGGAAAATGGATGAGCAACACCTTTAGGCTGTATAAGGAATATCGTGTGACATGGCACTGATTTGGATCCTTGATCAAGGATCTTCCCCTTATTTTGTTTCATGGAGAACACATTGCTCTACAATTTTTGAGCCTGTTGACCTCTGTTTTACAGATTTATGTTGTCCTTGCTGCTCCAACTTCAGGTTATCAGAAAATGAAGATTGTTTATAAACACTCCGGAATCCTTTGTAACCAAGAGTTAAACCACTAATTATAGAAATTTTATTTATTTATTTTTTCTTATTAACATTATCCAACACTAAATAGAAGATATATATGATAATTTTTTTGTTTTCTTCGTGTTATATAAATTTCTATCGTTTCTTTCAGCACACTTGTAACCAGCCAGATTCAATAAAACTCTGCAGTAGTCAGATTAATGTTACCTGATCAATGTTGTATTGTTGTTTTGTTTTTTTATGCATTTATTCTCAGGCAAGCTTGGATGAGGTTTTGGAAGATGATGCACCTTTTGATATGTGCAGCTGCCAGGTGAGTCATTTATCAGGACAAAGAAGTGTGATTTTATTTGTAGAGTACCTTGGTGGGCATCATATTTTTTTTAAAATAAGTCATGTCAATTAGAGGTAGTTACTTCTTTGAGGTGGAATGCCATGTTTTTAAATTTGAAAGAGCTAAGCAATCTTCTTTGAGGTGGAGGCTGCTAGTTATATTCTGGCAGATGGATGATGGGATGTTTTTATGTGTATAAATATGGTTGAGTGCTAACTTATCATATTAAGTCGTTATAGTGTTTTCATTGGCCAATAAATGTTGCAGTTTGCTATGCATTACTCATGGTCAACTGAGGTTCGTGCACGGAGAGCCTTGGCAAATGTTTCTGCACTACTTCGTCCAGGAGGCATATTCATCGGAACAATGCCAGATGCGAATGTCATTATGAAAAAGCTTAGAGAAGGTCTTCTTTTCTACTGCACTTAATTTTATTTTTGGTTACTACCACTTGTTTTTCTTGATATTAGATTGTCCTTGAATCTTGTTTAGCATTGACCTTGATTTCCATTGTACTGATGTATTATCGTTTTTTCTTTCCCGTATGCAGCTGAAGGGTTGGAATTTGGTAATAGTGTGTATTGGATTCGATTTGATGAGGAATACGCTGAAAAGGTGAGGAGGGTTTTCTGTTTGTGTTGCAAATTCATGTTAAAACTGAAATGACCACGAATTTGAACTGGGCCATTTAAAGTTCTACATGGTCAACTACGTGTTACCTTGTTCTTGAATGACTGACCACAGAGGATCATATTCCTGCTTATTTCAGAAATTCAAATCATCTAGCCCCTTCGGGATCAAGTACAAGTTCCACTTAGAGGTAAGTTATGGCCTTCCTTTAATTCATCCTCAGATGCGCATAATGATCTATTCTTGTTTGATTTATTGAGAATCTCTGAAGGATTAAACAACCATAGAAAAAAAATCTGAGCTTCCATAATAATATAGCATTTTGCAGTTTCATCTGCGCATAAAGTGATGATTTTGTTAGGTTCTTTTATTTTATTTTTATTTGCACTTATTTGCATGAGGACTTGTGATGCCTTCTTTCTTTTCACTCTAGTTGTTCACATAACCACCATTGTGTACTCTTTCTTTTATTCACCAATTTCTTATCTTCTTCCATAATATTTATAATAACAAATTCAGATATGCAAGATATCACGTAACACTTAACATGGTGACCTTGTTGCAGGATGCTGTTGACTGCCCAGAGTGGATTGTTCCCTTCAACCTTTTCAAGTCATTAGCCGAAGAAGTATGATTTGTCCCCTGCCATTAACCTACCTTTAAATTCTCCCTCAGCGTGTTGTATGCACTTGACATCAATGTCATTCTTGCAGTATGATTTGGAGCTCGTATTCGTGAAGAACTCTCATGAATTTGTAGATCAATTCCTGAAAAAGCCAGAGTTTGCCGAGCTCATGCGGAGACTTGGGGCATTGGGTGATGGAAACCAAGATCAAAGTGCGTGCACATGCAAACATGCGATATTCCACAATTTTTTTCCACATGTAGCAGTATGCATGATTGATCTTATGTAATTGCACTATGTTTAATGCAGGCACACTATCCCAGGACGAGTGGGAGGTGGCTTACCTATATCTGTCCTTCGTCTTAAAAAAGGTAATTCATAAACCTTAAATGGAATTTGCACACGAAGATTACAAATAGTTTTTATGTTCTAGTTGAGTATAGCAATTGCTTGGCTCGGTTTCGAATGAATGTGTAGTTCCAATGAATTCATGTTTTTTGCAGTCGTGACTGTTCAATGTTTCTCTTCAAAAAAGCATAATAGTGGTTCTCCTCCCCCTTTAAAACATACAAGGCTACATTCAATGTTTTTGACTTTCCATTAAAAATAATTAACCCCCCCCCCCCCCCCCCCCGGTTTGGTTTACGTATAGCTTATTTGGTGTAAAATATTTATACATGGATAGAGCGGAAATTAGATGATTTTTTGTTTGGTTGTTATTTAATTTATTTGTTTGGATAGAATTTTCTTTAGTGTTTGTTCTTTTTAGAATACAATTGTAGTTTTGGATGAATAAATTCTCTCTCCCCTCCAGTTCTAGTTATCACTGCCGAACCATTACAATTAAACACACGTTTTTTTCCAACATTAATCCTACTCTTCCTTTATTCAACTTCTTATTCGTGAAACAAACTTGGACTTGTGGATTCCTATGCAATTGGATAGAATCTTTCCACCAACGCATTCATTTGTTTCATTGAAAGAGGTCTGCTTTCCCTTGCATTATCATATAACCAACCAAATAGTAAAGTTGTCCCATGGGAAAAATATGTAAGAACTAGTAAAGTTGAATAGTTGATTTATGTGATGCTTTTGAATTTCAGCGAGGTCAGCCAGACACGAACACGAGGAACACCAGAAGAACAGGGGACAAATGCAGGTATCAAAGAATGATATCATGTACATCAAAAGTAGTTAAAAACCTCAGCTTGGCTTGGGACCTACCCACATATGTTGAAATGGAACACTCCACACGATTTGGCTGGCCGTAACATAAAAAATTACAAGGCCCCAGATACTTCAGGGTCACACTACATGTTTGCAAGAAATCTCTCACAGCTTAGGATGACTAAAGTCAGGCTTTGGAAGACACCACATTTCGAGGTTATAATCAGTTTTTTTTTTTTTTGGTTCTTAACTTTCTGTAAAACATCAAAGCAAGCATATATACTTGAATTGATTTTACCATGATGACAAAATTGGATACTGCATATTGGATTATGAGAATAAGCTCCTTTTGTTTTATGAGATGTACAGGATATATATATATTTTCCAATTATGCAGGGATGAGCAGAACCGTTGAAAACCTTGTGATGGAAAATTATGTCTAGGTGTCGCTGAAAAAATATTTCAATGGTCACTGTGTAATTTATAATTCACTTTCTTGAGAAACTAATGTTTATGAAAACATTGGAAAGCATTCTATAATTTCTATTAAATGTTCTTTTTTCATTATTGGGTTTAAACCAAGTATACATAAATAGTAAAATGATATTTGTCCTTTTTATCTTAATTTTGTTTAAAATAAATAAAGATAAATTGATATATTTTTTCTACTAAAATCGGGATAACTTGCTCATGCAAACTAAACAAACAACTGAAATTGATATCCATTATCTTTAGTGAAATTCTGCAAATGGACCCTTCAAAAAATATCAATTCAACCAAATGCTAAGTACGTAGCACTCCCTCTCTAAATATCGTATTATAATTTTCCCCAGAAAATCCTTACTACAATGAATCTAGTAGGCTTTGTTTGGTGGAGCGGTTTGATGGCGTTGGCGTTAGTGGGGACAATATTGCTTCCCCCCACCACGAGTCTCCCCCCATGTTTAGCGCACCTCGGACTTGTTCGACATGCTCCCAAAGAAGCCTACATCCAAATTACCATTTTTTCTTTGATTTGGGTAAAAAAATTGCTGGGTGTATCAAAGACCCAACTCTCTCTTTCACTTATATGCAGAACTCTAAGGCGTTGTTTGACAGCGGCGGAAAGTGGATTTTAAGTGCTGATTGTTAAGTGCAGAAAGAGGAAGGATGATAATTTTTAAGAGTTTATGAAAAAAAACGTTTGGTTCAATAAAAAATATTAAGTAGTATTTTAAATAAGTGTGTTTGGTTAACCAGTTGACTTATGTGATTATTGAAAGGGTATTTTGGTCCATTTTATAAGTGCTGAATGTTATTTTGATATTTGATAGAAAATTGAAAGCATGATTATTAAAGATTATTTTTTTTCTATGAAATGCATCAATCACTAATGTCCTATGTAGAACAACGAAATATTTTTGTGGATACTTACACGTGAAAAATAAATAATTTTGTGTTAAATATGTTGTGATCTCTGATAATTATAAACTTCTATATATCTCTTCATATTGCAAAGAGTACAAAAATTTTCAAATACCATTATAATGAATGACGAGTCCCAAATCATGATTTCATTCGGTCTTCCTACACTCTTTCGACATGAAAAACCTTATAAAAATATGTTCACTGTGATAATCATATACATTTTGTTGTTCCCGCTCACCATCTTTTCAGATAGAATAGATAAGGGATATACCATTAAAACTATTTTTAACAAAATGGATGCCTAAATGTTTTCCATCTTTATTTAAGTTTATGAAGCACTTTTAGGCAGAAGGTTCCTTTTGGTTTATGTAACAAATTTATTATTTTTTATGTAACAAATCTCAGCAATGGCCATTTCTGGCCTTTGGGATTTATCAAGTAGGATCCCAATCGATCAGTGTATGGTGAATTCTTGATAGTTTTGAGATACAGCTCCTGACTCTTCTTGTTTGCAATAGCTTCATAGAAACAAGTTCATGAAACACATTAAAATTCATATAGCTACTTCCACTGTAATCCATTAATTTGGATCCAAATGGATCAGTTTGGCCTATTTGTCCTAAACTGATAATCAATTGGGAACAACAGTCATTCTCATGCTGCTGCTACCAAGTGATCTCATGATGCCCATTGTTAGGGAAAACTGACTCAAGTGTTGCAATCCTGCAAACTTATGCAAACTTATAGGACTAGATTTTATGTTGTCCACTCAATAAAGTGCAGAATTTAGGGGTTCCATAGGGACAATGGTTGATTTTGAAGAATGGCTACCAGTTATATGGGTGGATGAGACTGAAATAAATACAGAGATTTTACTTAAGCTACTTGAAAACAGTTCAATGCAGGTTAATAAGTCAAATATGAAATAAACCAGACATAGGGATTAATTGAGGAATGATCTGGGAATTTCAATGCTCCCAAACATAGGGTATTCCTTACATAGAGCCTCAAAGTGCTTAGGGCATATTAGGCTTAGGATTCAAAATGGTGGGTAATGTTTTGAGATGTTACAGTGGGTAGGTTGTATACAAAACTGATCTTGAGTAAAGAAATTCTTGTTATGGATATTCACCTTGTTAATTTACTAATATGAAGAACACTGCATACCTAATCTGTATTTAGAAGCAAGTGTAAGAAACTGAGAGAGAGACAAAGGTGGATTTAAAAAATTGATAGGGAGCCTCTTTGCGATGTTTGCCAAATGCCAAAACACAGTTGATCATGTGAGGTTCCAAAAAGTACAAACGTGTTAAAACATGCATCCAGAGGTTGAAAAGAGCATTGTACCTCCAATAATTACATACTTTGTCATTGGGTCTTATCATAAAAGTGTTCTGAAAGCACTTAAAAGGAAATTTATCCAAATAATTGCGCACACTGTCACCACAAGCACTAAAATCCATGTGAAAACTATCACCACATAAAATAAAATTTCAGAATTAAGGATCAAATATTCATCAAATTCAAAGTATACATTATGCTCAAATCCACTGGTTCTAAAAATATAATGTGCAGAGTCATGTGAGATTTCATTACATACATATGTTCAATGATGCATTAGAGATTAAATTAGTTGACAATGGAGAGAAGATCACCAAGAACTTGTTCTTTATTTACATACTTCTCTAGGCATTACTTTGGGCAACTTATTAAACACACTTTTTTGGCAACATGTCACTGTCTTTATTTAAATACACTTCATCAAAGATCAACAAATAATATCATTTTTTTTTAAAGACAAACCAATAGATTCATCCCCATGGGATGATCCAACATAGAAATAGTATCACAGATCCATGCATCAGCAAAAATTAAAATCATAATATACATACAATCCCACTTAACTAAATCAGGTTTGATACATTAAAATCAATCAATAAGATACCATTGAATCTGATCTACCCAGAAGACACACAAAACACACATTTCAAGCCACCTAAACCTATAGATTCATCTCCATGAAACCCTAAACAGTTTAAGATGTTCAGATCTGAATAACATTAGCATGAATAAAGGAGATTTGGTGGGTTTTACTTAGATTCCTGGTTAGGGAGGAGATCCAAAGGGGCTATTGGGCAGATCGGACTGTCGGACGGGTCGTTGAAGACGGGGAGAGAGAGGTATGTGAGATATGTCGACAAGCTGAATGTCTTCTCGAGGGAGATCCTATCTGAACTCTGTTCGGTAGTCCGTGTGATACCCTTTCGGCGCAGAAGAACTGCTACAGCTTTGAAGAGGATCAAATGGGTTCCTCGGTCATCCGCTTTTTAAGGTCTGAATAGCTTAATCGGCGCAGAAACTAAAGGAGGAGAGAGAAGGCTCTCTTCATAGAATGTTTGGTTTTATATCCATGTAAATGCCCTAAAATTATGAGGGCATTCTCATCTTTTTTTAGACGGGCCGAATCACATAATGCGTAAGCCGAGTTTTTAAATGGGGTAATAGTAGCTGAAATTTTTTAGTATAAAAATACTGAATGAGGTTTTACATATGTGATTATTTGAACCCTTACCAAACGCGATTAATGCTGATTTTCAGCTTTAAATCTGATAAGCACTGATTATCAGTGCAGCCAAACAGCCCCTAACTATTTAAAAATCACTTACAAATTATAATGACGTGTCTTGCATAATAGTACAAGACATATTCATAAAGACCTAATAAGGACAAGAGAGAGCATGCCATGCATTAAGAGTGAAATCGTCCATTCGTAACTAGGGTGCGGAGATGACGTGTGACGCTCGCATTTATGTGAGCAACGATGCATTGTGCATCATGGAGTAGTGGCCCTATTTGTTAGACTCAGGTTGACATCTTATCAATTTGATATATTTTTTTAGTGAATCAATTCATTCTCTTTCATCTGAATATTGGTATTTTGTTAAATACAAAAGTTTTTATTTATATACATCTTTTAAAATCCATTTTTGTAGAATAATTCTTATTATATTTTCGATGATAAAAATAGTTCTATAATATTTAAACGTAGTGCAACGCTGTTAAGTCCACCTGAAATCTCTAAAATACCCTTCTAACGGCATTAGATATATACCTCTAGTGTATTTTTTAAAAGAGTTTTAAGTGGGGGTAAATTAATCATTTATATAATAGGTTAAGAAACTGACAATGGTGATCTGTGAATTTCGTAGGGTACTTTTGCACCACTTTAAAATATTACATGAAGTAATTATGTGAAAACAGATTTTAAGAGGGATAAATATGCCCAAAAATACAAAAACCAATATAAACCTTTTATCCTCGCTCTATATATATATATTCGACGGCTGTGATGGATGAACTCTCACCAAATATACACACCTAAAAATTCATAAAAGCAATGTCAGAGAGAGAGAGAGAGAGATTAGGTTCATTCACTCTCCATCAGTAGAGAATAATCTCGTGACTGCCATATCTGTCCAGCCTGTTCAATCGTATTCGTGCCCTCCACAAACACGCAATACAACAATAATTATAATATAGTACGTTAAAGTCAGAGTGAGCTCTCACTGTTTTGTTTTTTCACACTCCATTTTCACGTGCATCTCGTGAAACAAAGAATTAAAACAAAAAAATACAAATATGTCCTTATTTGTCATAATATTTCTAAAAAATTATATTCCTACAGTTATCTTCCATTAAGTATAGCCAAATGTTATCATTAAAAGCTCATTTTTATTGTTATAAACTGTTGAAAATTCGTAAATCCTCACCTTTTCCCCTCTTCTTTAACGTCTAAGCTTTATATTTTAAGATTCAAATTTTTTATCTCTGAATCCCATTTAAAGCCTTTTTCATATTCTGGTTTCATTTGAAATAATTTTTTAGCTAGGATTTGAACTTTGAATCCTTTCAAAGATAAACATTTTATCTCAAACGTCCTCTCAAACAGGGAAGAATATGTTATTCATGATAAGTGTAAAACAGTAAATGCACGCATCCGATTTAACAAGGTAATCCCTGTTGGGTATTCAATGTCGACGGCACGTAATGGGGGACATCAATGCACAACCTATAAAAATTTTAAAGATATTTTTACAATGATAGTTTTTTTTAGGAGTGATTTGATAATAGTGAAATATAAAAGGGGGGTATATTTGCAAAAAAAAAAAAAAAAACCCAACAAAACATCCCGAAGACAAACAATGGGCGAGCGTCAGATTCACGTGCGACTGTCGCGACGCAGCGTCAAGTTTATGAGTGTGTGTGTCAACGTGAGACGCGTAGCACAAGGAGCCGTTTTTATGTCCCCATCTCCATCTCTCTCTCGATCAATTTTAAACATTTAAACGTGTACGATAGTTTTTTTGTTTTTTTGTACACTTGTCAATAAAATAAGTGAATTTTTTTTAATACATAAACATTCATGTATACATAAAACTCATACAGATTCCTATTAAAGTCGTCACACGTACAAATCTTTAAAAAATCATAAAAACTTAACAAATTTAACTATGATTCAACTTATCTTAATTAATTCTAACTCATATTATGACATTATTAAATTATTTCTAATTTTCCACCCTTCCCAAATACTGACAAGGTAGAAAATAAAGAAATATAAAGATTTTTTTAAAGGTAATTTGGTCTTTCACGTGGATTAGTTTGTATTTACAATTGTTTATATGAATTATTAGGTTTATACAGGTATATGGCGATAAAATATTATAAAAATATTATGTCAATTTAAATAATAAATTAAATTTTCACTCAGGGATGACAATTGAGTTTTTGAGAGTTGTTAAGAACTTATATGTGTGCTCCAACTTTAACATAAACTTATATGATATTAGGGATATTAATATTTTAGCCCGAAAAAAGTTAATCAAAATTATTTTTAGATTACTAAAATATCTAGATTTATTTTTATGTCCCAGACCTCAATGTATATTATTGTTGGGTCCTTCTATCTGAACATCGTTAAATTCATTGTCATTATATGTTTCTTTTTTATTCCCTCATTTACTGTCTATGTATATTGTTAATAAGTTTATATACATGTATATTGTTAACAAGTTTATATACACTGTTAATATGTCTGTACACTACCAAAATTGAAAAAATAAAATAAAAAATAATCACATTGGATGAAAAGCACTGAGAAATAACACCCCAACTAATTTGATGACCTAAAAATAAATTCAAATATTTTAGAGACTTAAAATTAATTTAGGCGTTCTCCGAATGACATGAAATTAATTTTCCAAAAAAATGATTTTTTCATAGATAGATATATACATGTATAAATGGAAAATTTTCATATCAACACGTGATTATTTGAATCCCATCCGTATGTGTTTGAAAAAATAATATATATGTATCAAAAACTAAAAATCTTTAATCAATTTAAAAATCATTGGTACATAATTTTATTAATGTATATTGATGGACATATATTGCTCACTCAAAACGAAATATGTACTGATGAAAATCCTATCGATACATAAATAAAAAAATTTCTTGATTTTAATCATGTTTGAATGAAAGAATAAATAAAGAATTAGGTGAAATATATGTGAATAAAAAAAAATTATTTATTTGTAAAAAAATGGGTATAACTATATTAGAGTATTTTATTTAAATCATGTTATTACATTATAAGTTGGTATTGATAAAATATTAATTTTTCAAGTACATATATATGAAAAAATTAAAAAAGAGAGAGAGAGAGGGGAAGAGAGAATTTTTGTTTGTATCCATTTGTATTTTTTTCTTTTTTAAAGATGGACTGAGATTCACTGTTGCTGTTCCATCTCTTGAAAAAGGAAGAAAAATGAAATTGAAGCAGGGCAATACCGTAGTGTTTCAGAAGACAGAGTCTCAGAGGCATGGCCTCCTGTACAATCATACCCACTTCCATCTGCCATGCAGAATCATTTGGGGGATGCCATTTGTTTTCACAATACACGTATATAAATTGAATGAATGTATAGTTTAGGTTTTTTTTTCATTATATACCCTTACAAAAATCATATTTTGATGTTATATCATGTTTGAAAGTTTAATTGCTTATATGTATCCTTATAAAACTTCATTGACATGCACGTATGCCCTTCGGTCCATAATCATTACCATCTCTGATCTAACCATAGTTAGGACAAAAAATAATGAACCGTGATCTATAGAATATCCTCTAATGTTCAAGTCAACAAATGCACTACTTATAGGTTTAAAAATAAAAAATTGATACAATATTAATAGTATTTTGGTGGATGCACGATATATCCTAGATTTATGAGGCTAATTATATGCTTTTATTATCCATTGACGAATACATATAATTTGTTAAGATCTAGTTAATCAATTAATGATATTTTTAAATCAAGGATATATTGTTGTGATATCAGATAATCAATTTAAGAATAACATTATATTTAATATATTCAGTTAGGATTTAGAGAATCAGTCATGATCCTTTTATAAAAAATTGAATGCAAAATACTAACTTGAATTCGTGTCGATAGTTAAGTATGGAGGGTTTTATTGGTCATAATTACGTGTGGTGGGCTATCCAATCGTGAGCCAATCGGTACATGGAGAATAGCCCTACAATTAATTATCTAATCATGTCTCATAAAAAAAACAATTTTAACCACGACACCCCTTATAAATTGCGTAATATTTTTAAATATAAAGGATGTCATTATAGATTCTGTAAACTTGAAGGACCAAATTGCATTTAAGCCCCCCAAAAAAATCCCACATATGAAGGACGACGTGGGCCCCACCCCATGAGAGAGGGAATGTGTTATCAGTATACGGACAGATAAACCCGAATATTTCGGCACGCCTTTCAGATGCCCCATTTTTTAAAATATTATTCTTTTTTTTAATTAAAAAAAACAACATGACCCCCCGTACAAAGAAACCAGCAGAGCATTCTTTCCAGCTGTAAAACTGACGTCACCCAAACAAAGCCAAATATAAAAAAATTCAAATATTAAAAAAAGTTACGGGGGAATTAATTAGGTTGCCTCTAGCCACCCTTGTATTATTTTTGAGGTCCCTAATCGTTGTAGAGATATATTTAAGTCCCTATTTGAATATCATGTTTTTCTAAGTCTAAACTAACATGTTTTATCCGTACCATCTGTTTTCATGTCTAAAATATCATTTGTATGATTAAGCTGTTAAATTATCAGGTACATCGGTGATGTATTTGATTATAAGAGCATCTTCAATGGACATGTTAATTCATTGGTTAGTGTTATATTTTTATAAAAGATGTAAAAATGGTGCTCCAATGAAAATGTTAAGGGTATGTTAAATGTGGGTCCCACTTGTCATATGTTAGTTTTCATGTTAATTTTAGCTAGTGCTTTAACCAATCAAATGTGGGTCCCACCATTCAAAATATATTAAAAAATATTATTTTGGGTGGGTGGAGAGCTTTGAGTGGGTGGAGAGATGGATCCACTATTGTTTTAACTAGTTATTTAGCTAGTCCATTGGAGTAACAACCACCAACTAAATGAGAATGTAGTAAATGAGGGACTAGTTGATGGATAAAGTGCTGACATGTCACTTTAACATCTTAGTTAGTTAACATGTCCATTGAAGATGCTCTTATTAAATAGTCTATGTACATTATAATGTGTTAGAATATCCACATTGTCATTGGGCGACACAAAGGGAGGGTATAGGAGGAGAGACAGCCAGAATACAGACGGGGAGAGACGGATCAATAGATGATGATAGAGAGTTTTTGGGAGAGTGAGTGAGTGAGTGAAAACCAAGGATTTTCGAGCATTGAAGAAAGTGTTCGGAGAGAGAGAAAGAGAGTAGACATGTATTTTTCGATATCACAAATGCTCTATTTAACGAAAGTTAATTCCAAGAACCTAGAAATAATACGATATCAAAATAGAGACATGGAGATATCTCCAAACAAAGAAGGGACCTAAATGTAATATTTGGATAAATAGAGAGACCATTGATCAGTTTTCTCAAAGGCTATAAAAAAAGAGACAATAAAAGCGGTCGCTTTGAGCAAGCAAAGCCTTTACTCAGACCAGTCCCACTGCCCAGCTAAGACCGTCAGAAAAACAGCTGTCATTGTCACGTGTCATTCTCCCATTGGCCGATCCCCTTCCTCCCATCTAACCCGGCGTGGCAACGGTTACTTCCCCTGCTGACGCGTCCATCCTACGTGGCAGGTCCTATAAAAACACCCCCTTCTCCGTCCCTGCTCATCATTCACTATCAGTGGCTGTTTGTGATCGCGATAGAGCTTCAACAGAGCAATCTCTAATGGCGATTTCGGGTCATCTGAAGCTGCTCTTCGTCTTCATCACCCTCGCATTGTCTTCCAATGTGATCTCCTCGAAGAAGTTCGACGAGCTCTTCCAGTCGAGCTGGGCCTCCGACCACCTCATCTACGAAGGCGAGCTCCTCAAGCTCAAGCTCGATAACTACTCCGGTAAGTCACTCACCGATCCTCAAAAGCCCTAACATTGTTCCGTCTCTTCTTCATCTGATCGTTTTAATCCTTTACAGGCGCCGGATTCGCTTCGAAGAGCAAGTACATGTACGGTAAGACCACGGCTCACATCAAGCTCGTCGAGGGGGACTCCGCCGGCACCGTCACCGCCTTCTACGTGAGCACCGAAACCCTCACTCAAATCGATCGATTCGTTAGGGTTTTTAGTGACATTGATGAATCTGTGAATGCAGATGTCATCGGACGGTCCGAGCCACCACGAGTTCGACTTCGAGTTCCTCGGGAACACGACGGGGGAGCCGTACCTGGTGCAGACAAACATCTACATCGACGGCGTCGGAAACCGGGAGCAACGGATGGACCTCTGGTTCGATCCGACGGCCGACTTCCACTCCTACTCCATCCTCTACAACCAACGCCAAGTCGTGTAAGTAAACCCTCAACCGTCCGATCTCACGATTGACGATCCCCCCCCCCCTCTTTATCAACAGATTTGACGGTGGAGAACAATGTGCAGGTTCATGGTGGATGAGACGCCGATCAGGGTTTACAAACAGAGAGACGGCGTGCCGTTCCCGAAGGACCAGGCGATGGGGGTCTACAGCTCGATATGGAACGCGGACGACTGGGCGACGCAAGGGGGGAGGGTCAAGACCGACTGGTCGCACGCGCCGTTTGTCACCACCTACAGGGAGGTCGAGATCGACGGGTGTGAGTGTGCCACGTCGGAGGATCTGAAGAGGTGCAGCGGATCGACGGTTGAGAAGAAGGGGAACTGGTGGGACGAGCCGGTGATGGCGGAGCTGAGCGTGCACCAGAGTCACCAGTTGATCTGGGTGCGTGCGAACCATCTGGTTTATGATTACTGCGCGGATGGGGGGAGATTTCCGGTTTTGCCCCCCGAGTGTAAGAGGAGGAGGGGTTGAGGTTTGCGTCGGGGGGAGGGGGTTGGGTGTAAATTTACCAGGGACATGAACTCCATGTTGTGTTTATGGTGGGTTTTTTTATTTGGGGTTTTAAAAAATGGTTTACGCACGGAGGGTGGTGAATGTAATGTCCCGTCAAGAGCACACATGCACGCATTTTGGGGACCGGTTGCCTTTGTAAGATATTTTGAAATTCGAAGTTTTTTTTTCCTTATTTATGGTTTCTTTTCCAACACGGATATTGCGTAGGGATGGATTAAAAGAAGGGTTTTTTATTTTATTTTTAAGTATACATAAATTATATGTATGAAATATGAAAAAAATTAAAATTAAAATTTAAATTAAAATATAAAAAAATTAAATATCCATTATTAAATTATATAATTTACATAGACTAAAAATAAAAAATCTGTAAAAAGAAACTAATAAATGAGAATTCTTAGTAGACAAACAAGTAACCTTTTTCACATTTTATTCTATATCAAACAATATTTAATAATATGTTTTTCAATTAAAATAATAAAAATTTAACTAAACAGAAATTTTTTTAATTTATTAATAAAATTATCTATTCATAAAATATATATAAATTTTAGAATAATTTATGTTTCTATTAAAACTGTTCCAAAAATTTGAATGTATAGAAAAAAGAAATCTTATCCGAGGTAAAAGTTATAATAGTGTAGAACTGGTTATTACTATTTGTTCCAGATAAAACTATTAAATTTTATTCAATAAGTTACATTGGGCGTAACCAGGGGCGGAGCTAGGAATTAGAGTATGGGGGGGCCAGAGGGTTAAGAGAATGAGTAAGATAAAAAAAATATTACAAATATATAATAAGTTAAGACGAAATTAAAATAATTGGTTAATGATCAATTTCTTAAGACAATGACAATCAATTCATATCGAAAGTTATTTTTTACTTATTTTTTATATTTAATTATCTAGAATAGTTTATGAAAATCTAGAAAAATAGAGTTTGAAATTTAGTTATGTAGAATGATCTAGAAAATCTCATAATGAAGTTTCAAAAATTAAAAATGTGAATATGAAAAAAATAATTGATCACAAAAACATATAAGGATATTTTTTAGGTTTATATTTTAAAAAGATATTTTCAAATCTAACTTCCAAAAAAGTATGATACTCAATATACTAATGATGAAAAATTAAAATAAACAAAAAAAATCATTAAACCATTCAAATATGTGATTTTTATACACCTCAAAATCAGATATCAATATTCCTATGAAAATAAAACTTATCACAATTTGCATTAAAAAAAGGACACACGAATCAAAGCCTAAATGAGCACTAATACATTGAGTCATTTTCTAGCCATATTATCATTTGTCATGTCTAATGCAGTATATGAAATTGATTAATGCAGTATATATTCCACTATCTCCCTATACACTATTACATAAAACTTAAAATGAAATATATATATTTATATTTATTTCATATGAGCACGTACTTCATTTTTATCAAAAAATTATTTTCTTTATTACACGAGTATACACTTCAAAAATATGCATGGTAATCAGGATGCAAATGAGACTGCATGCATTATTTTTCAATTTCAAACCCACTCATTTCAATAAAAAAATTTCATATACCCTGAAAAGATCTCATTTTATCAAAATAACCTTAGTGAATTACTATTTTCAGCAATATTCGTTTTCTAAATGGTATTCTTGAGAATTTAAAAAAAATTAGGTTATGTAAAAATACCCTCAAAAGGGTCTTGATGCAAAATTAAAACCTTTTGAGGGCATTGTTGGGAATAGAATTTAAATAAGGGTAAGTGAGTATATAATGTTTTGCGAGGGGTTTTTTTTGCAAAATCCCGTTATACCAGCAATTCTCCATCACCTATGCGTTGACGAGTTGCATGGGCCTTGGGGGGGCCCGGGCCCCAGCCCGCCCCCCCTTGGCTCCGCCCCTGGGCGTAACAGAAAAATGTATTACAGATAGTGCCCAACTGAAATTGAAACTAACACGCTTTCAAACATGATGCGAAATTGATGTTGAAAACACAATGTTACTCTCGGATTAGACAAGAAAATTGGGGGACACAGAACACAAATAAAATGGAAAGCTTGATGAAGCAAAACTACTATTGAAGCTTGATGAACACATACAAAAAAAGAAAGCTTTTTTGTTTTTTTTTGTATTCAGACCTGGAAACCCAGGCAGCCCTGTTATACAAAACAACCAACAAGACAAGTACAAAAAATGTGGGAGAGTTATCTCATTGTACAAAAAATGAACACAAACAAAGTGGAAAGCTTGATGGAAACGGTCCGTTTGAATGAGATCTACCAACTGATGTTACAAAAATTTAGAAAATGGAATTTATTTGTAGGTTTTACAGGCTGGCTATGTGCGTTGGAGAAGAAGAGATCCGAAACATAATTTCTAGGGAGTACGGGTAGTTTGGTTTCTTAAGGGGTTTTTTGGATTTTGTTAAGTTTTGAAGGGGTTTTTTGGATATACAAACAGAATTGACTTTGTTAACAGAGAAATTGACCTGAGGGTTTTTTTTTTGAATTTTATGACAAATTATAGGGTGTTATATGAATATATCAATTTTAGATGGAGTAATGTGGTTATATACATTTTTCCCTTTTATTAAATATAAAGCCTACCATTTTATAAAATAACCACTTCCCAAACACACCAACCCCACCACCCTTTCCACATCACAACACCCTTTTTGTCTCTTCTCTCATTCACTGCTCCGGTTCACTCTTGTCGTGAGGATGCCGATGACAAATTGTCATGAAGTCATTCCCACACCACCGTGAGGTCCTCCCCATACCACTCTTGATGTCATGAATTCTTCTCTATTAACATATCTATTTTTTTGAAAATACATTTTAAATCAATTATTAATGGTGAACTCATGAGTATTATTATTAGCTTTGATATTAAAAGTTAGGGTTTAATAGAGAAAGCTAGGGGTTTTATATATATATATATAAAGCTAGGTTTATTTTTGTTTTTTTCATAGTGAAATGTGTTGGTTGAATTTTAATACATTAGTCAAAGCTAAAGTTGTGAATGCATTTTGGTTTAAATTTAATTAATTTGTATGTTGGTGGCATTGGTTGGAGAAAAAAATTCCCCGACGCTTAGAATATATTATTGTTGGCATATTTAACATACTCATGAGATGAATTAGTATACTTACATTGATATGAAATTGTACAATATTCAATACATATAGTTGAGAACTCCATTTAAACAATAAAATAATTTTAATTTATTCATTCTCCAATCAATCTATTAATATAATATAGAGAGCTAGTTTTTTTTTATAAAAATGAAGTGTGTTGGATGAATTTGAATAGTTTAGGATTGAAAGGTAGGGTTGTGAATGCATTTTAATAACTCATTGAATTAAATACTACATATTAGTCGAATTTTCATTGTTTGTGTAGGAGGCGAATTTAACCAAGACAAAGAACGGGAAACAAAACACAGCCGGGCCCATCTCTCAACCGATGAGCCCACAAGCCAAACCATGAGTTCATGCCCATTAGGCAGTACCAGGAGGGACACCACTGCCCGCGAAGTGTATGGGCCTTACAAGCCCAGAGGTAACAAAGGAGAGTCAGGACGGGCAGGACATATGCCCGAGTACGGCTCAACACGGGTAAGACTGCTGAAGGTTTAATTCGTGTAGCCACGAGGGCGGTCAAAATCGTGGCAGCCCACCTCGTTCAAAGGGCACAACGGTGTTCACGATTGAACGGCTTGACGGACATGAACCCCTTCACTAAGAGCAAAACAGTTATTAAAGGGAATATTCTCTGACATCTTAAAGGACAGTGCGTCAGGGAAACCGTTACAGGCGAATGATGATCCCTAGGTGCCACGTGTCCCGAATCGGTAGGCCATACAGGGGGTACCACATCACGTTATGGGTACCCCCCCCCCCCGAGGTCCAATCGGCACGCCCCAATCCAGTATAAAAAGGAGGCTACCCCGCCCTCCTAAGGTATGCGCAACAGACTCCACTCTCTCTCGTTCTTTCCCTCTTTGGGTTGAAGGTTCTTCTAATAAGAAGGATCACTGACTTGAGCGTCGGAGGGGCGTTAGCCGGCACCACACTGGTGTGAGTTGTAGGTACCTGAGGATCGAAGCCGACGAGGAGCTGTCTGACTTGCAAACAGCGAAGAGGATCTGCGGGGCTAACCGGATCGGCGAAGTCGGAAGCTCAGACCCGCACCATCTCTCCGGAACCAACTCAATAGCCCGGATCGACCAGGATCCGGCCCAGGAGGACGAACAAGGAAATTCGCCCTCCACAGTTTGTATATTGGTGGCATTGGTTGATGAATCTCATTTTTTCTTTCTTAGAGAAGAGTATTATTAGCATGGCGAACCAGTACGTATATCTTGGGAGGTGATTCCGGAGTACATGGCATGGTTTTAGATGATGAGCCAGAGTTCGAGACAGAGGACAACTATCAAGGCTGTGTAGAGAGCAGTTCAAGACATGATATATTATTTATAGGATGGAACACCACCACTTCCTCACCCAACATCTGTGCAATGTATGTCAAAGCAAAGGCACAATCGACATAAATGAATTGATTGGTCTATGTTAGAATAGACTTTTCAATTTTTTATGTGTTATAGGTTTCAATGCCCACAAACAATTAATGTTGAATCATTTTTAATGTGTTTTGTAATTTGAACTTGCATTATGTTTATCAAAATGAAGTTGGAACAAAGCTATTTAGGTTTCAACACACGATGGTATTATGATTTAATTGTGTTTGATAGAACTTCATAATATTTTAGGGGTGAATATGTAAATTAATGTGAATGTGTGAATGTCTTATTGAATGTGAATATTGAATGTGTTTGTAAATGTTTTATTGGATAAGTAATTGTTTCCAATTACTACAATCATTGACACTGATATAATTAAACACACAATTATAACTCATGTCAGAACCTACAAATTTTTTTTCCTGTTTCTATCGACAGGGACATTTTCTAATAAATATAATTATGTGGACACCTCATGTTCCTAATTCATTCTACAACCTACAAGTTTTTTTTTTGTTTCCATCGACAAGGTCATTGTCTTGGAAATATAATATGTAAACATCTCATATTTCTAATTCATTATAGAATCTACGGGTATTTTTTTTGTGTCCATCGACATGATTTTATAAGACAATTTATGTGTCTAACTTCATTTAAGAACGTATGAGTTTTTTCTATGTTGATCGACAATGACATTATCTATAAAATATAATTATGTAGATACTCAGTGTCTCTAATTTATGTCAATTACTTGGGGTGGATGAGATTGACCATGCTAATAACTTAGAGTGGTGAGAAGAAGAAGGATGGTGCCCTTAATATATTTGGGGGTTATGCACGGATGGTAAAATTATAAATAAAGTATAATGTTTAAAAAAAACAGTGTGGTGGGAATATCTCCCAAAACTGGATGGTGGGAATATCCGCCCTCTTTAGATAATTGTAATGGCTTATGTTGATATATTCAAATATCACCATTTGATTAGTGCAAAATAATCAGCCGCCTTTGTATCCATCCCCAAAACATGAAATAAATGGTGGTGGAAAAGCAGAGAGCACAGAAATATGAAGCCAGTGGCAGCATTTGAAACGAGTGAGTGCTGAATGCTGATACACAACCTCGTTTACACCCCAATATATTATGATATTACAGTATATACTACGTTATCATAGTGTGTAATTTTTATCATAATGCATGACATAATTTTTTTTCATTTATTCAATTTGAAAAAAAATACATTATTGTATCTCAATATATACAATGTTTCATATAACAGTATATACTTTCAAATAAAGAGTGTATGATTTTTTTTTTATAAAAAAGATACAAACTGCAATTGGACTGTAATGAAGAGCTGGATGTATCTTTTTCCATTTGAAACACAAGTGGAGAAGCTGTGTGCCCAAATGGGCTTGGCACCTATTGGGTTAGCTTTAGAATTGTAACATGAACCGGCTTGGCCACGAGCTGTGCCATGCTGGCCAGTTAGCAAAAGGCGATGGGCCATGTAGCAAGGCCACAACACGTATCTAATCCTTTGACAGGTTTAACCTTGGGTCCACGTTGTGTCAACCTGACAAATCGGGGTGACAATAGTGGAGAGGGAGGAAGCAACAAGAATTGAATCGTGCAAATAACAAATTTTTTTTTGGTGTTTGTGAATGTAATGAAAAAGTGATAATATCGTTTTTCATCATTTTATTTTAAATTCTCATATGCAGGGAGTAATGAGAATTTATTTTTTATTACACTCTTGATAAGATAAAACTAGGGGAGGAAATTAATGATTTTTTTTCTTTAACACAAACACTATTTTTTAAAGAATGTGTTTACGCATGGTTCCATTTTTCAGTCTTAATTTCCAGTTTCATATATTGTATTAGTGCCATATACTTGTATTAACATGGCATATATTTTATTAGAAATTTTTGTATTTTCTATAAATGCATTTATGCAATTCATCAAAAGTATATGTTTCATTTTTTAATAAAATAATATAAATTATATTATTTTATAAAAAAAATAAAATATGTGTGAACTGGAATTAATGCTGAATAATAAACTATGTATAACATTTTCCATTTTTAAACTGATGGAAGTTAAAATTGTAGCTTTCTTTCATCATGTTGACCCATCTAAAATTGTACCTTTCATCATGTTGACCCATCTAATGGCCAGAAATAAAAGGTTGGCACATCTGATTCGGTGCCACCGACCTTTACCCATTAATAAATGCATTAATGAATCTTGGTTAGTCAAAAGATCACACACATCATAAAGAAAGCAGAGGCCACTAATGAAGTAAAATTAAATAAATCCCATAATCAGAGGCAAAAACCTGCTGCACAGCTAACCTTTTGAACTTCAGAGAATTCAGAGAATTATTGTATTCACCCAATGCCAACTTTCACCTTGGCATTTAAAAAAAGTATAATTAGGAGAAAAAAAATATAATTGATTCTGAAAAAAATTACAATTTTTTTTGGTGAATAAATTAAAATAATCTTTCAGGACACAGTTAATTAGTTTATTCAATCTTGTTCATTTAAAACTATATTATATTCTCGTGAAACAAACACAAAATTAAAATGTTAATCCAAATAAAATAAATTGAATAACAACCAAATAATAAATGGTTTAAGCTCCCATCTATCAACAGAATAGGAGTCAGGTTTAAACTTTTTCAGGTTAACCAAATTCACTCAAACATTCATTTTTAGTCTCATTTGTAATATTTAACATGTTTTAATTTTTTAAATATATATGTGTGTGTGTTCAAAGGAATTGAGTAGATATATTTTATTACTTACTATATATTAATTTGACATGTTAGAAAAATGATTTGCTCAGAGTAAAATCTCATCCTCAGCTTTCACTAATTTCCTTTAAAAAAAGGTATATGCTAATTAATTAAATTTTATATTGTAATAAAAAGTGAAGCATACTAAAATCCATTTTTATTTTTTAAAAAATGATAATAATTTTCATAATATAATGTACATTGCACTACCATATTGTTTAAACGATTGATACTTTAGATTGCAAATGAGATGTAAAATGAACTGAGTGAAACTTTATGCTCCAATGTCACTGGCAGCGACACCTCTCCTCGTTCGTCGAGGTGGTGAGTGTACCCGCTGTTCAGCGGTGTATCCAGGATTCAATCCCCGTCCGACCCCTTGAATAGGGTGTCCTCGGCCCACTGGGCTACTACCAAAAAAAAAAAAAATGTCACTGGCAGCTAAACATTCTAGAAAACCCTGACATCAAGTTTCCTAGTGTTCACATGTGCACTCCATTGGAAAAAAGAAAACAGAGATCTTTGGGAGGTTCTTTTTGGTTGTTTAATTGAGAAGTTTATTGCCTAATCCAGGTGTCAGTTTCCCGAACACAAATCTCCCTCATAAAGACCTCCCCCATCAAGAACTACTTTAAACACACTCCCCAAATCCTTGATCAAGATTCCCAAATAAACAAAACCCAATATAAATCAATGCATTAAAAAAAACAACCCATGTGACCAAAACCTTATATAAAGCCCCCACCTTTCTTTCTTGAGTCACAATGGCGCAACAACTTCTTCTGGTTTGCTCTGTTTTGGTCTCTGTTTTGGTTCCAACAGCCATGGCAAGACCAGTGCCCACCATTATTGGCTTGGCTGAATCACCAACTTCAAATGCACCCACAAGTGGCGGCGCCGGAGGACCCATACCGGCGGCGAGGAGGCACGGATCGTCGGCCGCCGGCGGAGAAATCATTGTCGGAGGATTGGCGACGGCCATCCTTGGTGTCATAGTTTGGTATATCAGGATGACAAGGAGGAGACATGGAGAGACCACCAAGGCTTGATTGATTGATTTTTGGATTTGCGTTGTATATTTTTGCTGTTTTATTTTGTTTATCTCATTTGATGTACATAAAAGAGTTTTACATGGATTAATCAGAGTTTGGTTTTTTGAGTTTCTGCATTGATGGGAATTGTGGTGTTGTGGATGTTGTAGTTTTAGGTCCCTCAAGTATTTTTTATCTTTTTATAGACAATGTGGAGTACTGGACATGAGTTTAGATCCAGTCAGACAATGTCAGACTGTGTAGTTCGATTAATAAGTTATGTGGTTAGTTAGATATTAATGATACTAATAATAATAGGTGATCCAGACTCATTGGACTTCCTAATTGCTCTCTCTTGTAAAGTTGCGTGAAATGGTGTGATGACATTTGATTAAAAAGGACTCTGTTTTAAAGGATTTTGATCTTTATATACAAACACAAAAGTAACAATAAAAACTTTAAAAAACAAAGATTCTCCGCTCTCTAATGTACTTTATGTTGGACATAAACATTCTTAATCTACATTACAAATAACATTTGTCTATTAATTACAAATAAATATGTCATTAATTTTTAGTTTCATTAATTTAATAACTAGGTCTTTTCATAATTATATAAAATAAACAAATGTTATTTGTATCATTCATATTTATGACTATGTCCCTAACAACTCTTTTATGGAATCATTTTAACCATGGTTATTTGCAGATAGACCCTCAGGTCACTCATATTTATGATTAGGTCCCTGATAACTCTTGTACATTCTGCCAACCACTTTAACCATGATTATTTGCAGATAGACCCTCGGGTCACTCATATTTATTCCTAGGTCCCTGACAACTCTTTCTTATTATTGCCAAACACTTTAACTGGACATTTGCAGATAGGCTCCTAGATCTCTCATATTTATAACTAGGTCTCTAAAATTGCAAAGGCACCCAATGCATCTTTTTTTATTACATGTGTCTTTTTTTTTCTTTGAAGAGTACCGAGTTCTCTCTCTACTATTATAGCCATAGATAAATGTAAGTGATTTTAGATTTTAGATTTCTTTATATGTATTGCTCATGTATAGTTGGTTATAGTTCAGTGGCGGCTTTAGAAAGTTTCATTGATGGGGTCATTAAAATAAATAAATTTAAAAAAAATCAATTCTCATCATATATTTATAAAAAAAGAAATATAAACTTTCATTTTGAAAATAACTTAAATTTATATATAAAAAAAATCATCAAAAAAAAGAGATCAAGGATTTCAAATATATAAACTTTTACAATTGTCATTGATAAGATTACATATTTTGAATTTGTTGTATAATAATTTCATTATTAACGTTATCGAATATTTTTTTCAATTTATGTGATCAAACAATCATTCGTTCACTGATCTCCTATTCTATTACGTGATCAACGCATTTCTATTGGTGTGTGTAGGTGATTGGCGAGTTCGTAGATAACGGCGAATTTTTTTTATAAAAATGGAGTAATGGTCCCACTATTTTTTTTATTGTAAGTGGATGTAAGCTTTTAATAGGTCTATAATTATTTATTTCAAAAAAATAATTGATGGGCCGTTGGTTTGTTTCAATAAAATTTTAAGTGTTGTTACCTTCAATTTTTTTTCTTAGTTCAAAATACAGTCCTATATACCTCATTAGAAATCCAGTTAAACATATATCTCGTTAGACGTTGTATATACCTCATTAAATATTTTATTATACTTACTAAAAATGAGTTCATTTAATTTGAAATGGAGAGATATGCACTTTTTATCAAAGCATATACTTCATTAAATGATGTTTACTATTTAAAAATAAATAAAAACATCTTTGATTTGAATTTTGATTGGTAAAACAAACTGATAACATTGTTCAAAAAAAATTAATGGGCTAAACTTTGGGTTAAACCAGGGGCTTCTTTATTTATTTATTTTCCAAAATTTTTGGTGGGGTCAGTTGACCCCTTCTCTCACAACCTGGCGCCGCCCCTGGTTATAGATTATATATGTACGAGTTCTTTCTCTCTACTATTATAGCTATCTATACTAGAATCCTATTAAAAGATGGGGTCCGAATAAGACTACGATCCAATCCCCCCTCTGGTTATTTGCATATAGGACCCCGAATCATTCATATTTATGACTAGGTCCTGACAACTCTTTTATAGAACCATTTAAACCATGGTTATTTGCAGATAGACCCCCAGGTCACTCATATTTATGATTAGGTCCCTGACAACTCTTGTACATTCCTGCCAACTAGCCCTGTCAACGGGTCGGGTCCGGGTTAGGTCCGGACCCGACCCGTGGCAAGACCCGATGGGTCCGAGTCCAATCTAAGACCCGATGGGTTCGAGTCAAATCTAGGACCCGGACCCGGACCGGTCAGGTACGGAAAAATGTGGACCCAGACCCAGACCTGGACCGGTCAGGTCCGGGTCCGACCCGACCCGGATGGTTGACATAAAAAAAGGAAAAAAAAAAAGAGGAAGAGCTCATGTATTTGTTTGCTTTATCATTTTATTTGAAAATTTTTGTAATAAAACATTATTATTAATGAGACTATGTTTGAACATAATCTTATACAATTCAAAAGAAGTAAATGAATTATTAAACAATATCCAAAACAATAACCACTAACATAAAAAAATATATTAACCTAAACAATAAAGATAACTAATTATACAAACATTCAAAACAATATTAACCTAAACAACATTCAAAACAATAAACACTAACATATTAACTAAAATAATAAACATAAATCATGCAACAAACTAATTAATTATACAAATTCAAAAGCTAATAAGTTAATTGTCCAAAACAAACCGACGACAATACATTACTAAGTTTATTACATATTAAACAATCAAGTTCTTATAAGTTGCAACATCAACACAACGAAAAAAATGTTATGATTATGATTATGATTTATGAACTTATGGATACAAACATAAGTTAAATAAGAAATAAAATTATATATCAACTAATACTAATAGTCTTATAATATATGAACATATATTAATAAAACAATCGGGTCTCGGGTCCAACGGGTCGGGGCGGAGTGGATCCGGACCCGACCCGTTTGTTTGTTCGGGTCTGCCGGGTCGGATCCAACTCGGGTCGGGTCCAAATCGGGTCGAGTATATTACACGTGTAATCGAGTCCGGGTCGGGTCGGGCCCGGGTCTAGACCCGACCCGTTGACAGGCCTACTGTCAACCACTTTAACCATGGTTATTTGCAGATAGGCCATCAGGTCACTCATATTTATTCCTAAGTCCCTAACAACTCTTTCTTATTATTGCCAAACACTTTAACTGGACATTTGTAGATAGGCTCCTAGATACCTCATATTTATAACTAGGTCTCTAAAATTGCAAAGGCACCCGATGCATCTCTTTTGATTACACGTGTCTTTTTTTTTATTTAAAGAGGACCGAGTTCTCTCTCTACTATTATCGCCATAGATATATGTAAGTGATTTTAGATTTCTTTTTATGTATTGCTCATGTATAGTTGGTTATAGATTATATATGTACGAGTTTTTTCTCTCTACTATTATAGCTATATATCATGTAAACTGATTTTAGATTTTTTTTTCTTCTATGTATTACTCATGTATAGTTGGTTATAGATTATTTATGTATTGCTGATGTATATGAATTCATTTATTTGTTTTCATATAGGGATTTTAGTTTTTATATTTTTTGTATGTATTGCTAATTGTTCATATATAGAGATTTTAATATTTTAGTATGTATTGCTAATATATATAGAGATTTTTGGATTTTGATATGCATTGCTTATGTATAGTTGGTTATATATTATGTATGTATCGCTCATATACAGGGATTTTATTTATTTTCGTGTAGGGATTTTAGTTTCCATATTTTTTGTATGCATTAATCTTGCATTTTTTGTATATATTGATCATGTATGCATTGCTCATGTATTTTGTACATATTACTCAAATATGAGGATTTTATTATTCATATTTCATATGTAGAGATCTTATTTTTCATGCATATACAACTCATATAAAGTGGTTTCGTGAATACTTTATAAACATTTTCAATAATAATAACACGCGCATTAATAATTGGGATTTTAATATTCATTATGTATCTATGATTAATAATAACACGCGCATTAGCGCGTGCATTAAACTAGTAATATATTATGTGTAAATGAAAACCACAACAATCTTTAATTTTACAAGTCACATGGACCACATGATTACCACTTTTCACATGGGGGGCGGTTATTTCAACCCCACCAACTCCTCCACCGACCCCTTTTTTTTTTTCTTTTTTTTTTTGTGATCCTAACCCACCCCTCCCACCACCACCACCTCCCCCTTCTCCCTCCGCCGCCTTCGAGACCCCCGCCTCGCCCGTGCTCACTGCGCTTCCGAGACCCCCGCCTTGCCCGTGCCCACTTCACCCTCCGCCGCATTCAAGATCCCCACCACGTCCAACACCGACGCCTCCGAGGGCGGTGACGAGGACGAACGAGTTGACGGCGACACCGTAGCGCTTCATGCGTTCGAAGAGGTCAGCGACATCGGAGGCGTCGGTGTTGGCGTCGGGCATGGTGGGGGTCTCAGAGACAATGTCGGGCGTGGTGGGCGCGGGGGAGGCGGGGGTCTCAGAGACGGCGGAGAGAGGAGGGGGAGGTAGTGGTGGTGGGAGGGGTGGTTTAAGATCACACAAAAAAAGAAAATAAACTAAAAAAAGGGTGGGTGGAGGAGTTGGTGGGGTTGAAATAACCGCACCCTTTCACATGCAAAAAAGCAAAGTTTGTGGGCGATTATAATTCGCTGAATATATCTGAGGGATGGATTTCTAAATCCAAAAGATGCAAGGGCTGAAACATAAAAATAACTGTGATCAGAGCCGTCCATCGGACGGTTCTACGGGAGAAAAAAACAGTGGCACCGCATTCAAACGTGGAATTGATAAAAACGCGCCACGTAATTAATTGCAACTGCCACGTTATTTATTTCGAAATTTGGAGCCTCCCGTACCTTGTTTTTGAGGGATGCACTTGCTCGTGCCTCTGGGCCTGAAGCTCCCGGCCCGATAACCTGTTTAACTTTTACCCCCCTTTGAAATGAGGATAGGTTTTATTCCACAATATATATTTATTCAAGCATAAATGAGTATAAATAAAGATAAAATAATTTTGTGTTTGGTTGTGTTTTGAATTATTCTAGTTGGTAAATGTAAGAATAAATGTTTTGTTGTTTGAGTAAAATGTGAATAAAGTATAGATAAAAATTTATAAAAGGTAAAAAAGTAATGATAATTGATTTGATAGATGATTTTATAAAAGGTGATGACAATTGATTTGACAGTGGATTCACATATTCTTTGGATGGAATAATCTGGGATAACGTTAATTCTAGGGTTTGACTGGAATCCATATAACACTTTATCAGGGTTTATTTTGATATATTTTATCAGAGGTTATCCGGGATAAACAAACACTTGAAAATTCTTATCTAAGATTATCCACGCTTATCTGGGGTCTTATATCAGAAACAAATGGAGGCTTAAGCCCCGTTTTGTAAAATGATTGAGGGTGATTATATTTTTTAATTAAGTAGAAAGCTCAAACTTACTAAATCGGTTTCAGAAAGTAGGCTTAAATAAAAGTTACTTGTAATTTTTATTATAAAAATGTTGTTTTTTGAAAAACGCAAAAAATGTGATTTCTAGAAATAAGGAATCAAAGTCTGTTTAACACATTTAATTCAAAATCTTATTTTTTAAACGTGTTTTTAAACGGATCCTAGAAAAGACAACAGTGGAGGCTCTATTTGTGCCCCTTTAAATTTTAAGTAAATCACCCTTAAATGAATTTTATTGATAAAGATCCATTTAGATATTTTTAGAAAGTATGCCCCTAAAAATCAAATCTTCCCCCTCCTTTGATTGAGAAAAGATGATTTCTTGGGCTTGCTTTTGAATTTTGATTTAATGATCATTATGCCCCTGTGCGGATATGAAATATGCCACAAAATAATGTAATAAAGAAGAATAAGTGATTTTTGGTGTTTAGATGCAGTGAATACCTTTAGATAATCTATGCTATAATAAACTAATAAAAATCGTATGGATTTCAGCAAACCCTTGGAATTAAAATTATTTCAGGTTATTACATCCAAAGAATACGTGAGTCCACTGTCAAATCAACAAGTATCACATTTTGTAAATTACATATCAAATTAACTATCATCATTTTTTCACATTTTATAAATCATTATCTACACTTTATTCACATTTTATCCAAACAACAAAAACTTTATTATTATATTTCTTAATGATAATAATTCAAAACATAATAAACCACAAAATCATTTATTCCACTGTTATACCCACTTGTACTAATATAACGGTATATCTTGAAATAAATCTTATTTTGTATCCAAACATAAGCTATGGATTTTTGTTTTGTTAGGTCGAGACCGAATTGCGATACGTGGGTTTTGTCGCTATGAAGTTTCTATGAAATAGAGGCTGATTTTTTTTAATGGAAATGTAGACATGGGTCTTAATTGTAATAATTAAAGAAAACCATGTCCAAAGCAAGGAAAACTAGTAAATGAAGGGTCTATCAGCAAAAAAAAACAACCAAAGAAAGTGTACCCCTCGATTACAATGTCCCCCCCTGCCCCCTCTCCCCCAACAGAACAATCCGGCTTTCTCCCGCACAATAGAGTTCTCAATCCTTCATAAAATGAAATACTATATCCCACACATTTTTGAAAATAAATCCTCTCATTTAAAAAAATACAACTATTTTGCCTAAGCCACAAAACTATTTCGAAAAAGAGACCGATTTTGATGATGGTATTGTTATATGAGTGTTATGTGTTGTTTTATGTTTTGTTTTTTATTTTCAGTGGAGATGTTGATCAATGTTTGTGTGAGTTGCAATTCAATTGGTTTAATTCGATTTTTTGTAAATTTAAATTGAACCAAACTATAATATCTAACAAAAAAAATTAAACCAAACAGAAAATTGAACTGAAAATATATTAACTGAACTAATATTATTCGATTAACCTGAACTAAATTGAACCGAACTATTAAAGATAAACATATATGCACTTTTTTTTCCCTCCTATTAATTTGAGTTGGTTAGAATTTTTTTAGGAGTTGATTTACAACTTAACATAAATATCTAAAATGTAGGGGTGCAACTTGGGCAGGTTGAACCCGACCCAACCCGGTTCATGGGCGGATTTGAGTTAGGGTTTTTCTCTGTCAGATTCAACCCGACAAGAACCCGAACCAACCCGAACTCAATTTGGGTCGGGTTCGGGTTGGGGGGTTCAACCCGCGGGCTCAACCTGAACCCGACCCCCCAGGTTAACAAATGTTATGCTGTCATAACAACATACCTATATCTAAAACCATAAATTCGTAAAACACAATAAACAATTACACAAATTAGAGTATCATTATGTTTGTTGTGTTTGGGTTAATTATTATAGAAATTCACTTTTAATTATTTGTATATAAGGTTTAATTAATAATTAATTAGAGTTTGTTTTGTTGTTTATTAAATATTTTGTATGATATTTTAGGTGTTAAACCCGACCCGACCCGACCCGACCCGAACCCGACCCAAACCCGGCTGAACCCGACTTAAGCCGGAATTCTACCCGAACCCGACCCAAATCCGACCGAACCCGAATTCAACCTGAACCCGCGGGTTGAGGTCGGGTTCGGGTTCGGTTTGAACCCTTTGGGTTGAGGCCGGGTTCGGACTCGAGTTCGGGTTGGACTCTCTGCAATGCGGGTTAAAGTCGAACCCGACCCGAACCCAACCCAACCCGCCCGAGTTGCACCCCTACTAAAATGTTATGATTTATAGTATATATTATTATTGTATGCATTTTTAAAAAATATTAATGATCTAACATCAATATTGTTTTTAATATAAAAAATGAATTAAATGAATATTGATTATGAATAACTATGAATTTAATTTAATTCGATCAAGTCAATTATAATTTTTTAATATAAAACCAAACTCAAATCAAACTAGATCGATTTATGAATTTTTTAATTCATGCTCAAATCAAACTAAAACTATTGATTCAAAAATATAAAATCAGTTTGAATGAATTCAAATTTGATTTCTCTGATCAAAAGTTACACCTCTTTGGAAAGAGAGGTCGGAAACAGAAGGTGTGATTATTTGCATCAATTGAGTCTGTTTTTTTTCTTCGGATGCGGCCGAGGGAAACCGAACCCGGCCTCTCCTCTCCCCAACCGACTCAAACACGTAGGACGCCCACTTATAACCACAATCCTCCGCGATTCAGCAGACTTGTTCTCCCAAAAAACACCCCTTCGAGTCTTTTCCAAACACTTTTTTTTTTGTTGCCCCACTTCAATTGAAAATCCCATCAATGGCGAACGAGAATTCTGTAATGGCCGTTATAAGGGCTTCTCGCCCTTCCATTCGTAGCTCTCACGACAAGGTCGTCTTCGCCGTTCACTCCTTCTTCCTCGCCAACGGCTACTCCCTCACCGCCACTGGCCGTGCCGTCGATGAGACGCCGCCCTCGTCTTCTTCACAAGGTACTTCGAAATTTTTGTTTTCTTGATGAGACCCATTGTTTTTTGGATGAAATAAGTGGTACCCAGATGAAAAAATCCGTTCTTTTCGATTGGGTTTTTTCAGGAGACGAAGAGGTCGGCATCGATGGGTGGAATGAATTGGAGGACCGGTACGGGTTTGTTTACAAGAAGACCGATGGGGGTTCGAAGAAGACCGTCGTTGTGAAGTGCCTTCGCTTTGGGGGATAACTTGCTGTTGATGCTTTGAGGGTTGGTGATGGAAATGATGAACCTGTCAATCTCCAAATAAAGTGGTGTTCTTCAAAATCTTGTTTTATTGAATTTTTGTACAAATTCTTTTTGTTGGTTGTATTGAAAGTTATGGTGTTTAAATTTTTTATTTGGCAGTGTGAATGATTACTTGGTTGAGCACGGAAGTTCGACGAATTACAGGGAGCTGTATAAGGATCTTGGGCGGCTCATTGAGAAGTTGAACTCTGAAATCTTGAATAAGATGGATTGGCAGCCTGAGAGGCCACCTGCGAATCATAGGTATATAAATTGTTGTTCATTGTTTGTTTGCTTAGCCTGAATCATGTTTGTATATGTAATCTTGTCACCTAAATAAATTATTATTATATGGAGTTTTTTAATTAATTTGTATTATCATTGTATGGAATGTTGGGTTTTGATGGACTTCTTTTTCCAATGCTTGTAAATGTGTTTTTGCTGAAGACCCATGTTATTATTATTTTCTGGTATCTGCATCTTGTGCTGGTTTCTCTTGCTTCAGTCCTACATATTTCAATTTATTCTTGGGAAGATGAATCTTGACCAAAATCTTATGGTTTCTCTTGCTTCAGACCTAATATCATGACCTGATAATGAAAAGCGCATGACTATACGCATATGATATGAATGAGGAATCTTATGAGATGAATTGTTTCTGACTACAAAAAGGCTTTCTAGTTATAGTGCTTTCAAGTAATTAGATTTTTGTCATGTGTTTCCTTAATTATAGATCTTTGGTATTATTACAACATTTTTTTCAGAGGTGGTTGTTTTTTTGGTATGTTGGATGCTGAAATCGGAATTAGTGGCAACATCATATTTTTTTTTAATGTTATGATTGTTTTGGCAGAGATGATATTCAGAGGCATCAATCTACCATTGAGTTCCAATTCAGCCTCTGCCACCTCCTTCTGGGTAAGTTTTCATGATTGCATAATTTTTTTGTGGGTCATTCATATCCATTGTAATGTGTATTTCTCTACGTGCTTGCATATATACATGAATGTTCACTGCACATCCAGATTTGTGCTATTTAAATTTTATATTGATTTTGGAAATTTATTGTTGAACAATTCATTGAAGAGCAATGGTAGAAGAGCATCACAAAGAGATTGATGCTCTGAATGTAGATAGATCTTTTGTTGAAAATAGAACTCTTTGTCAAGAGTGCAATACTGAGGCTATTTGGCATTTGAAGAGCTAATATGTAAAATTGATTGAGATATGCCGTAAGTTGACTGATTTTGATATATAAAGCCACTAATTCCGGGATTGAATAATTTACTACAGGCCATCAAAGATGAAGAGAATACAGAGAAGTCTCATGATTTGGAGATTATCATAGTATTTTAATGGAACGGTCCTGGGTTAATGCGGGCCTGTTTGCATTTTATCATACATCATTTGGATTAAGATAAAACATGGGGTTAATGGTGGTGCCGTGGTGGTAATGATGATGATCCATTCGCTGAGGTGATTAATAGAAAATAATTCTTCCTATACATGGTATTATTTATCACAATCTAGAGATTATAGATACATAAATTCTTGTCAGATCATTTCACTAATTGTAGTATCAATCATTCACAATGTGTTTTTCAGTTTTTCGAGTACAAATTTTTAAAATATATACTGCCAAATTCAACAATTAAATATTATATCCAAATAACTTGATCCTTTGTCCTCATTGTGATGAGGCCTGCTTCTTATAGGTGCTCAAAGCATCACCTCCCTATAAGCCTCAGCAGAGGTGTCTGAGCTGTAATTTTACACCTGTAATCTACTACCATTACTAAAGAACCTTATCAACATGCACTTATTATCTTGAAAAGAAGAAGCAATTATTGCTCTAAATAAAAAGTAGCAAGGTAAACTCACGATATTACATGGTTGGGAGCTGGGTGCACACGAAGTTGTTTCCAAAGAGCATTGTTGTTACAATGTGGACTTCATTGTACTGGATGCATGATTGGTTCAAGTGTCTGCCTGTATATCCCCATTTCCGTAGCTAGGAATTTATAATATTTTTCCTTGATTAATACAATGGCTGATGATGTCCATGCTTTATGGTGTTGTTTTGCAGATTTGTATATCCTCCTGTTTTTCCCAGCCCGTATAATGATCTCATCCCTGGACCTGGTGCTGGTGTCTATCCAACAAGGTTCTTTCTATTTCTCCGCCTTCCCTGTTCTCATGTTGGCTAGAATAGAATACAACTTCTGATATGTTTCTTTGGTTTCTCAGGCCTGGCTTTGATGGAGACATGCTTGTAGGTCAGTCATAACTAACCACCCAAACATCTCGTTGAAGAAAATTCTATAACGAGGAACATAGCTTACCATATCTTTTCCCCCCTTCATACAGGACCAAATGACCCGCGTTGGAATTTTGGTGGAGTTGGAAGGCATCCAGGATCTCTGCAGGGAATTCCACCGTAAGTGACAAATGGGAAAGAATGAATAGTTAGCTTCCTATGTCTATCATGCATGTACTTGTTTAGTTTTCTCTCTCTCTCTATATATATATATTGTGATTAAGAATTCTAACAAGAGTCGGAAAAATCCCAGAATAGCCCACGAACCTTGTGTAACAGGAAAGCCTGGGAGGGTTTGAACTCGAGAACTATTGGAGTAGTTTTTCTACTATTGTTGTTGTTGAGAGACCTAATAGTTTTACATTTTTTTCCCCACAGGGGTGTCCCCCCAGGTGCTCGCTTTGATCCGTATGGTCCCCCAGGTGTTGGTGGGTTCGAGCCTAATCGTTTTGTAAGGTATGCATCGGCCTACAAATACAAATATCTTTAAAGCATTCTTATGATGATTGAGATGCGCTTCGTTCTGATTATCATTCTGCCACACGTCAAATTTTAATGCGGTAAATGTGATATTCCCATGATGTTTTTTGTGTTTCTTGTTATTGGATCTGTTGTTTTTAGGCCTCCAAGGCGACCGGGGAGTGATACACATCCGGACCTCTACTTCTTCCACGACGGTTCTGATTTTTCTGGTGGTCCTGGTTTCATCTAGCTGTGTTGAACCTGATCAGACACTTTTCACCTGAGTTGTTCCATATTTTCTCCTTTTCCTCATAGTGGGAAACTGATACTTAAAAGAGTGGATGATCAACTTTTTAGCAAGTGTATCTTTTGGCATGTCTATATATTAGTGGTTGTGCATGGTGCATATCCTTCAATGTTTTAATCTGCTGATCATGAAGAATGAGATCAGAGATTTGCTTTTAGATGTGCTGCTTTTGCTTTGAGATGAATAAGAAGTTTTTAATATAATCTTGCTCCTGTGTAAAAACTATGTAGGAATAATAATATCATACAGTAGAATGTAGCAATTTGTCTAGAAATTTGTGCATTGTATCTCATAATCATCATCTTAGTAGTATTCTTCATTGTCATCATGTACTTATCATCTTCAGAAATATAATCCTTCACTTCTCCAGAGAAGGTTTCAAATGGTCCTTGAATATATAATGTGGTTGATTTTATGTCTTCCCAAATAATGTTATAAGATTTGAATTTAAATGTGATTTGGGTTTGAGTTATCGAGGTTGTTGAAGAGGAGAGTGTAAAATTTGGGTGCTCTTAGATAATGATGATCTGATTTAATTAAAAAGAGGAGGCATCATCATTAGCTTTCTCACAATTTTACTAAGGTAGCGTTTAAGAAAATATGAAGGGCATTGAATTAATGATGGTGATCTTATGTGAGATTTGTATAGCATCACTTTAATCATAATCACATTTGCACAATCATAATCACTATACATCCTTTAATTGTAAATTGGATGCAACAATATTTAGATATTTTTTTGCAAGTAACATCGGACAGTGAAAAAGATCTGTTATTATGGAATGTTTATTATGATTGAAAGGGGGCCATTATTTGACATTGGAAAATGATACATGTATCCATGGCAGTCCGGTCTATTTTTTCATTTTCTATAAAATTATATACTCATCATTTGAAATACATGCTATTATATGACATGAGGTATATATTGAGATACATTGGTATTTTTTTTTTCATAGTGAAAAATGATTTTTTTATCGTATACTATGTTAGAATCCTATACGCTATGTACTGCTTTATCATAGTATACGAGCTACAATGATGGACTGCGTGTATCGACGCTCTTTGACCTATGAGTACCCTTATAAGAATGACACTGATTGGGTAGAAAGCCCATGTTCTGCTTGAGAATAAGTTTGGATTAAATTGCAATTAGTCATAATAATCTTATTGTGGATGGTTTGATGATTAAAATAAATGAAAATTTGTATGTCAAAATTAATTAGTATAAAGTGATATATGGATTCTATCAACCCATTAGAATTAAGTTATTCTAAGTTATTTAAATTAAAAGAATATGTAGACCCACTATCAAATTAGCTGTTATCACATCTTATAAATCAACTGTCATCATTTTTTTACCTTTTATAAATATCATTAACACTTTATTCACATTTTATACAAACAACAAAAACATTATTATTACGTTTCTCAATATAAGTAAGGAAAAATGATCAAAAAAATCTCATAAGATTTTGAAATACCCAAATCAGCCATTTTTTAAAATTATACCTAAAAAAGTCTCATTTCACCGTTTTAGAAATACAAAAGACTAATATGCCCTTATGTGATTAAATATTTAATATCCCTCTTTATTCTACACTAAAAACCTATTTTTCTTGCAAAACAACAATATCTCTATACATAATAAAAATCAATGTGTGTTTCTTATATATATCTTACATGATATTTTTTATCATTTTTCATTATGTATAATTATAATATGTAATTTAAATCTGTGTTGTGTCCCAATGTAACAGATGATATTTTAGTATTCTAAACATTGATTCACATCTTTTATTTTTTTGGCTATTTATATATTTTTATGATATCATTAGTACATATTCATTTAAAAAAAACATCAACATTTAATGAGGTTCATCATAAAAAAACTCAAATTATATTGGTACATATTTAACAAAATCCACCTAATCACAAATAATTTACAATTAAAAAAATTGATCTACTTGAAAATGTGTGAAATATATTAATAAAATTAAGAGAGTAAAATATTTTAACAAAGTTAAGTGATATGAAATGTATTAAGAATCTAATTGCATAAGAGTAGATTAGTCTTTTGTGTTTCTAAAATTGTAAAATGAGATTTTTTATGTATAATTTTAAAAAGTGACTGATTTAGATATTTTTAACTTTTTTGAGACTTTTTTAATCATTTTTCCTAAAAATAATTTAAACATAATAAAATACAAAATCATTTTATCCTTATTTATATCAGAATAGTCATAAATATTAGAATAATTGAATTCTAGAACGAAACATGAGCTTAAGGGCTGCAATGCTAGTACCATTTTTTTTCTCCCTATTCTGAAGTACCAATACCATTTTATTCTCCAAATCCAAACAATTTTACCCCTTATCCACTGCTAATCCAACTGTGTTCTGTCATCCAAACAGGGGTTATAGCATCAAATACAATTAAACATTACAGTCTGACAATAAACATTGGTCCATGTCTCATGTCTGAAGTAGACTACAAATATCCTGTCATTCACAGAAGAACCAAAAAACATTGTCCATTCACTATTCCAGTTAAAATTTGAGAAAATTATAAATTATAAAAGTGGAATAAGTGATTTATAAAGCACAGAGATCATCAATATTAAATCAAATACATGATCTCTCATTTATAACAATATTAAAACAAATTTCCAATATCTCAATGATGTTACAATATCAAAACATTACAAATACTTGCGAATTCAAGTTAATGAAACATGAATTAAATTTTAATGAAATTTGTGCAATTAATACTGAATTACTCAATAATTCTAATAAGAGTTCCAACAACTAGGCTTTAATTTAAGAAGGAAAAAATGCATCAAATTATTAAAGTGTTCGAGAAATTTATAAGAAGACAATTCTAAGGCAGGGACACAGGCAGAGACAGGGGCAACCTACCATCAAATGATTCTATCTTTAACACACCAAAAAAAAAAAAAAATTCCATCTTTAAGAGCATCTCCAATGGGGGTCTTCATTTTGAAGACTCCCATTGGAGATTTTATACTTTTGAAGACCCCTGTACTCCAATGGGGTCTTCATTTTGAAGATTTTGCTGTTTTGAAGACTCTTCAACTCCAATGGTAGATCTTCAATTTTTTTGTATAGGTTTTCAAATCACTATTTTGATTTGTTAAAATTCTCATTATACCCTTTGCATCTTTCATCTTTATTGTTTATTGACATTTATGTCCTAATTTTAATGTAAATAACCAAATTATATTAACTCTATATTTACATATAAAAAATTTAATATTGATATTGATTTGTTATTACGTCACGATAATGTTACAGTTCAAATCCGGTTAACCGAACAATTGAACCGATGATTCTTTATCCCATTCATTTTTCCGGTTCAATGAATGACTTGATTTTTGAAACATTGCTTTTGAACTTTACATGAAACTTTTTTGTAAATTTTTTTCAAAATTCTATATTTTTATTAAATACTTATAGAAAATTAAAAATTTATAGTTTTGTATGAGTTAAATGTCATTTATCAAAAAATATTATAAGTTAACAAAGTCATTTTAAGCATTACCTAATATTGATGTGACATATGAAGACATAAATAGTGGGTCTCCAAATATGAAGCTCAATTTGAATTTGAAGTCGTGGGGTCTTCATTTTGGCGTTCGGTTGGAGTCGGACGGCTTCAAATGGTCGTTGAATCTTCATTATGCAGTCCGATTGGAGCTGCTCTAAGATGTACCCAAAGAGACACAGGCATGCATATTTTGTCTACTTTGACCAATGACACATATATTATTAATAATAATCCTATATAGACATTATTGATAGAATTGGGAATTCCATCACTCCACATAAAAAAAACAGAAAAGAAAACACCACCTCCACAGATAACCTATGCAAATATTATATTTAATTTAAAAACTCTCATAATCTTTTAACTATCATAAGGTCACTCTACATCACACCCAAGTAACATCATTTGAAAATAAAAATAAAAATAAAAATAAAATAAAAAAGAGCTTCTACTTTGAATTTTATCTCTGGGCTTCAAATCCCTTCTCCATCCTCCCAGCATTCAGTTCCACTGTTCCTGCAGGATATTAATTTGGATTGTTATGATAATTCAAAGTTAAAAATATTTACAAAATTAATGAAAATCTAAAAGGAAAAAATCCATATAACCTCCTATAAACTGCTCAAAATCCATATAACCTCCTAAAAAACCAATATTTTTGTTAAAAATGCAAAAGATTTACATAAAATGATGACATTCAAATGTGTACAATAAGTAAATGTGTACAATAACTTTTTTTTTTTTTGGTAAAACTTTGTTACAATATCATTTATTACTTTTAAGAAACCATTAATTGAATATGCTTTCACATTAAATGCGATAGCAGCAACAGACTATATTCTTATATTTTCAAATCATAAGATATAAAAAGTATTTTATTTTATGATGACATTCAAACATAAATGTTAAAAATCAGGTGTTGTGCGTGACCTCTTTTTTTCAAAATTTTTAAAATATCATGACTAAAAAACCTATAAAATACAATGTATCTTAATACACCCTTTTATCATAAAAAAAAATGAATTAAAAAATTCAGTAATTGGGGGGGGGGGGGGGGGATCACTATTTTTTGCAACACTATGCACCCTTTTCAACTCACAAAAATGGATTAAAAAAACCCCTATTTCCCCTATTGAATTCCAAAAAATAAAATTAAAATTAAAATCCCCCAAAAGTCTAATTTTATCTCAAACAAAACACAGAACATCCCAAAACAGAACCCACATAAAAAAAAACCAAAAAATTGAAAATCCACATCATACAACCAAATCAATATCAAAATCACTATTTTTTGCAACTCAATCCACCCTTTTCAACTCACAAAAATGGATAAAAAAAGTTCCTAATTTTCCCCAGTTGAAATCCAAAAAAAAAAAAAAATCAAAACAACCCACACCCCCAAAAAGTCTCATTTTTTCTCAAACAAAACACAGAACATCCCAAAACAGAACCCATATAAAAAAAACCCAAAATTGAAAACCCCCATGAAAAACCCAGATCAAATCCCTCCACACGAAAAAAACCCCCAATTCAACAAACACAAAATCAAACCCAGAAACCCAAATATTTTCCCAAAAAGAACCCACCTTTGACATCCGCCAAAACATCAACGACGCCGTTCTCGCGATCCACCCCACCCTCGATCGGCCGACACTCCGGCGGCTCCTCGAAGAGGGAGACCGAGACCTGCTTCTGCGCCATCCCTATATCGATCAACACCATCCCCTCGTAGGGCTCGCCCACGACGAATTTCTTGATTGGGAACCACAGAAAGAGCTCCTCCTGCGAGAGCCCCTCGACCCCTTTGAACTCTCCGCGGCTGCTGAGGTTCCCCTTCACGACCCGGTCGAAGTGGACCATGTTTTCGTACCTGGCGAGACAGGGAGAGTCGAAGGAGACCTCGAGGAGGCCCGTCGCCTCGTCGAGGGAGAAGGATCTGACCCCCTTCGGGAGGAGTCCCGCCGGGAGGCCGTGGGAGACCAGGAGGTCGTGGATCGTGGCGGAGGCGGTGAAGGAGATGAAGAGGAGACATAGAAGGGTTGACACAAGCCCCCGTTTGGATGGGGATGTGGTATAGTTTCCAAGCGAATTATTCTCGTTGGTAAACATTGTTGGGTTTTATTTGGAGAGTGGGTTGGGTGGAATAACCATGATAACTTTAATTCCAGGGGGATTGGATCTGGGTTTGCATAATTTTCCGGGGTTATCCGGGATAAACAAAGAGATCCGGGGATCCGGGTTTAGCCTTATCCCCGATCCAAACATGGCATTAAGAAGTCTTTTCAAGGTGTTGTCTTTATTCATTCTAGGTTTGGTGTGAAGTTACATAAATACCCTTTGAGGGATGGATTTTTAATATGAGGGTTTTTCGTTTAATGACTAAAATACCCATTGTATGTTGGGTAACATATAACATTCTCGGCCAGGGTTAAATTTATCAATTTTATTCATATTCAAATTTATTAAAATTAAAATAAAAAATTATAAATGTTATTTTAATTTTTATATGAAATAATTTTTTTTTTAATTTTAATATTAAACAACTGTTCACTTTTTATCTTAATGATGTTTTATATCAAACGAGATAAATTATCTTTTCTGTCACTCATTTTCATAGTTACCTTTATCTCACCATTTATTCTCTTTCATGCAATTGAAATATATCGGATATAAATTTTTATATTTTTGAAAAATAGCTAGATAATTTTTTTGAAGTATATACTTTTTATAATTGTATATATCTCAATAATTGAGCTATTTTTAAAATATAAATTTGGTTGCATATTATATATAAGACTACAAATCTAACATTTTTTTTAATTAAATAAAGATGAAAGATAAAAAAAAATTTGATAAAAAAAAATTTAATAAAAAAATCATTTAATTTTTTTCTCCCATTTAAAACTTTCAAAATGGAAGAGTTGAAGTTCATCAACTCTTTAAGACACCTTTCATGATTCATATGAATCATAGCACGTGGCTTGAATTATAATATTATCATGTGTACATGTATATATATATATATATATATATATATATATATATATATATATATAGTCGAGTGATTCAGTGCGGGAATGCGGAAAACGACGTCGACCACGGGCCGTTCGATCGCGGGTCCATCGCATCCAACGGTCGAGATGAATCGCCCCCGATTCCGTCGATCGTTGGATGTGATGGACCCGTGATCGACGGCCCGTGATCGCTTCCCGCATTCCCGCACTGAATCACTTCCCTATATATATATATATATATTTATTAATGCAAAGCGAGGGTATTTGAGTCCTTTGCGAATTGAGATGATGGTGCCGGTTGGTATATGGAACAACCCTTCATAGAGATGATGAAATAAATGGAGGGTAATCGTGTAAAAAGAGCAAAAGAAGTAGTTTTTGTATTTCTGCAAGATTTGGAAAAAGGTGTCAGAGGAGAAGAGCAGCCAAACAATCAAAATATAAAGTTTATGAAAAAAAAAATTGGTGGAAATTACGAGGTAATATAGGGAGCTCGTGACGTGGCAGATGATATTTTGCCCCATTTTGATAGTTACAGCAGATTTTTTTTCCATGTGATTGGGTTTTTAATCATTCTTTATTAATAACGTAATAATAAGATTTTTTTATTGTTTTATTAATCATGAGTATAATAAAAAAATAAAAAATAAAGTGTAAATAAAATTTTTATAAAATATAAAAAAATAATAACAATGATTTGATAGTAAGGCTTAATATTAAAATGGGATGAATAAACTGAAATAACTTAATTTTAAGGGTGTCAAGAATAATTATATTATTTTATACCGGTTAATTTTAACATACAAATTCTTATTTATTCTAACATTCCAAACACTCTTTTTTTTTTTTTTTTACTATTCTATATATTTTTTCATTTATTTCACCCCCAATTTCACAATCAAACATGGGGAAAAAAAATTTCGTGTGTGGAAATGTAAATCCAACCACACTATTTAAACTCTATTTAATTCTAAAATTAATATTTATTAATATTTTAAATGTAATAAGCTATTTAATTAATTCAAAATCTAAGGGAACGGTTTGGGACCGCATTGATTAATTCCGTGTTCCGAAAGATATTGTTTTGTGACTTCACAAAAGCGAAAAATTTGGGTCTATAAATGTTGTTTTTACAGTTCAAAGGAAGACGCATAATTTTTGTATGAGGTTAGATGGAGTTCTCCACATTAGAATCCCAAGATCCAAATGAGACCTAAAAGTGGAATGGGTGTCATTTAACCCAAAAAAAAAAAAAAAAAAAACAACAGTGGATCCCACTTAAATGGATTTAGCTAACCAAGGGTGGATATTGGTTGGGGGATAGATATACTCATATACCCATACCATACAGTGAGAAAACCACCCCAAATCAAATGTTAAAACTGTTATTTTTTATTTTTTAAATGAAGGAAACCCACCCCTATCTACCCCCATCACATTTTCACTGAGACCACACCTAAGACTTTTGATGGGAAAATGATAAAAAAAAACTCTTAAAAGTTTGAAATACTCAAATCAATCATTTTTTAAAATTATACCTAACAAAGTCTCATTTCACAGTTTTGAAAACACAAAAAATTAATATATCCTTATGTAATTAAATATATAATATATTTCTTTATTCAATACTAAAAATCTATTTTTCTTACAAAACAACAATATCTCTATAAAAATCAATCAGGTTTTGTTATTATATATTATACTGTGTATTTCTTATATATATCTTATATGATATTTTTATCATTTTTCATTGTGTATAATTATTATATGTAATTTAAATATGTGATATGCCATAATACAGCAGATGATATTTTAATATTCTAAATCTTTATTTACATTTTTTATTTTTTGACTATTTACATATTTTTATGATATCATTAGTATATATCCATTTAAAAAAAAAAACATCAACATTTAATGGAATTCATCATAACTCAAATTATATTGATACATATTTCACAAAATCCACATAATCACAAAGAATTTACAATAAAAAAAATGAAAAATGTTAGACTCAGTTATACTTACCAACCAAAATACAGACCTCATATGTTTTTATTTTTTTAAATATAGTAAAAATCATCTAATGAGGTATATACTTTGATAAAAAGTGCATATCACACCATTTTGAGTTGAATGAACCCATTTTTAGTAAATGTAAGAAAATATTTAATATAGTATATACGACATGTAACATGGTATATTTTTCCAGGATTTTTAATGTGACATATATGACTATGTTTTGGACTGTAAAAAAACTAAGTGTAACGGCACTCTAAAAAATTGATTTACATGAAAATGCGTAAAATATATTAATAAAATTAAAAGAGTGAAATATTTTAACATAAGGGTAGATTAATGTTTTGTGTTTTTAAAATTGTAAAATAAGATTTTTTTAAGTATAATTTTAAAAAGTCAATGATTTGGATATTTCTAACTTTCAGGAGACTTTTTAAATAATTTTTTAACTTTTTAACCGCCTAAATTTCCATGTATTGACACAATCCACCACCCCAAAATCAAATTAAAAAAACTCAGTTCGACCAGCAATATGTCAGGCACTTAAGCCTAGGTCGACAGTATGACAGTCGATCCTCATTAACCTCGATTGAGTGTGTCTGTGTGTCGATCGGGGCCGTGTTCCAGAACGGCCTTGACCTTTCTTGTTTCACCATCTAATATATAAATATTTTTCAAAATCCTGAAATGTATGAAACCCTGTCTACTGACTGGATATGGGTTAGATAAAGTGTTCCAAATCTATCTCAGATGATAAGAATTAATTGACTTATACAATCAACAAGTACAATAAACAGACAAAGATACATTAATTGAAAGACATATTGACAATGGTGTAATATAGGTACACCATTGGTCAAATATAAAAATTCAACAATAACCTTACAAACCGGAAAAAAATAAAATAAAATTGGCAAGTCTTTCTTATTGATGTCTTCAAAGCGAGACCGTTTGTGAAATGCGTTGTTTTGACGTCATACTGAAATCAATGTACACACTACAATTTAGTCAACCAATACTACAAACTAATCACAATTCAACAAATTATTCGAATCATTCTCAATAAAAAAATAAAATTTTGTTCACTCTTTGCTTAATTACATTAAATCAAGCAAGGCCCTAAACCAAGCACATTGACAAATGCTTCAAACCATTCTTAATAAAAGAAACAATGCCAATATCAATGTGATTTTCAATTATTCGTTTCATTCATTGTTCATTTAATTTCATTAAATCAACTAATGCTACAAACCATTGTCCATGAAACAATGTCTACCATTCAACCTACCATTTTCCAACAAGATGCCATACAACCAATCTAACTCTAAACCTAGGTTTACATTTGTTTACAAACATAAATACATGTTGTTTCTAAAAAAACTAGGATTACCAAGGAAAAAAAAAACTAGGGTTTGCAAAATATATTCCATTCACTATAAAAAGTTGAAAATCTTGACCACCTAGGGTTCAAGATTTTAGGGAACATGAACAAATCATTCAACACCAAAACTTCAATTGAAAAGAACATGAAGAAGAAGAAGAAAAAAAGAAGGAAAGAACATGTAGAAGAAGAAGGTGTATACCAAGCTAGAGAAGGGTGTCCTTGCTGGCAGCCGGATGGGGGCATGGGGGAGATGGGAAGACGAGCTGAAGGCACTGTGACAGCAGCAAGGAGGGCCGGGAAGGAGAGTGGGGAAATGCTTGGGGTGGGTTTCCACTGTCAGGTTTAAAATATATATGGAGGTGTGGGTTTACTAATCGAAAAAATGAATGGGGTGGGTGAGATAGATGTGTGGATTTCTCATTTGATGGTGTGGGTGTAACCGCCCCCTATTTGTTTAGCTCTTAGGAGATCATTGCAGATGATGAGAACATCTCCATGTATTTAGCTAAATAGTTCCTAAAAAATTCCCATTAAAGATACTCCAAGCTCAATCCTTTTTTCATAGTCTGCAATCTGAAAAGTATTTTTTTTTTAATTCATATTTGACTGGTTAAATATATTTTTTAGAAAACACAATCCTCCAACAATGTCCCTTCAAACTTGAGCTCTGCTGAACACTTTGTATCCAGAAAAAAAATTAGGGAATGCCATAATATTAAATAATTAGTAATAATTCATCGTCTAAAATACATAGTACTATTTAACAGTGGAATATATTATGGAATGACAATAACTTATCCCCACCACCACCGCCATTTATTTATTATTTATAAAAATGTCTCGTTTAATAGATTAATTAATTATTTATTAAATGGATTTATAAATAGACAGATATGAATTGAAACTTTTTGTTCTTATAAAAGGAACCCAAGTCTACCGACATTTTGTAATGTAATTATAAATTTTAAATATATTAAATGGAGCAAGACCATGGCATAGTTTTTTTTTTTTTTTGATTCTTACACTTCATTCGAGAGTTCCAAATTTTGGCCTATTTGGATCCGTGTTTGGACATATTCTATGGTGGAAAAGCTAAAAAATACTCAAATATAGATCCAAACGATTTTTCCGCTTCCGCTTCTTAATGGTACAAGGTTGAATCAATAGTTACTTTTTCCACATGAAATGGATGTACACCACATCCAATACAAAGCAAGCAACCATTTAAGAGACATCTATGAATTGGACTACAACAGCTTCAGGTGCCTGGCTCAAGAACCATGCACCACAGATATGCAACAAAATATAACAGAAAACTGTTTAGCAACTTGGTTGATGGGCATCAAAATTTTAGAGCACAACAAGAAGATCATGGAGTGAAGCATGGTTTACCTCAACTGGAGGCTGGGGTTGATTTAGATCCATCTTGTCTCGGTCTTCTGCGTTCCGCTGGAGGGCCATCCCTCCGTCTTTCATATCGCCGGCTCTCATATTTTGATCCACCACGTTGTTTTGGTTGATAAGTCGGGTATGTGCAAGGAATTATCTCCCCGTTTATGTATTTATCTCCTGAGGGCAGAAAGAGAGTGAGAGACATGTTAAACACAATACACAACATCAATGAAAGCCTGAAAATTTTCTTCTTTGACAGTTGAATGCTGACCTCCATAGTCCTTATTTTTCACATCAATATAAGAATCTGGCAAGACCCACAGAACACCAGGCAATCCTATTGGAAACAAGGAACACAGCGAGGGTTACTAGGATTTAGTGTAATAATGCGTGACCACTTTCAAGGAAGGATGTTAACATACCCTTGAATTTCTCTGATGTTTCCTCATCCACGGTGCATTGGAATCCAGTGTACGTTGTGGTACTGAAAGCATACATATTCTTCTTTGCTTCCTCCATGCTGCAAGATAGTATAAATAAAAACAGTAAAGGCACGCATGAGCAGGACTCCTCATCAGTTGGCAAAATAATTTTTGTTTCCTCCACCACAAAACCTCGATCAGTAAATTGTCTCTGGACTCAGTATCTACTTTCCATTTTGAAGATCTTGCTTTATTGACAGAATGAAAAATAATTGACCATGTCAACTTATTCTGAACATAGTCAATATGAACACCATGTGAAAAGCAGCATAGATATGAGCTAACAATGGGGAAGTACACTTAGAAATTGAGAGGGAAAAGAATAAAAAAAGAAAGCATCGTATTTTCAGTTTCTACGGCTATATTTTGCCCATCTTGGAGACTGAAAAAAATTGCCCACCAGCCTAATTCAGTTCATCCTTCACAAGTTATACTGCATTGAAAAAAAATTGTGTGTATAGAAGCTATGGGACAAAAAAAACTCTGTTGGGCCTTGAGATGCTTTGGGTCATTGGTTGGGAAAAACATTAGTGCTTGACTTCATTGTTCCACTTGCTCTTTGTTGCTCTGGTTTACAAGTTACAACAACTGGGATATGTTAACTGGAATCAAAGCTGGGAAGGAGACTAAAGACTCCACCAATCTTTTAAAAGGCCGCATAATCTAGAAGGGATTCTTCATGAAATCCTAAAATATCTCTCCTCATCTAACTTGTTGGATTCATGAATCACACTCAAGGTGAGTCCTTTCTTAATGCAAAACAACAAATTGTTTGAAAATGAGTTCTGATATGGTCCCAGAAATATGTGGTTTCTCTATGGAAAACACTAAAACACGCTACATAGGCAGAGCACACGAACATTAAAATGTACTTATAGGACAGCTCTCATGATTCATATTAAGCGATATATACCGAAGTTACCATTGTTGCTCTACAGACACGCATTAATGCTCACGAATTCCACCTATGTGACAGCAATGTGGCACTCGTCATAGAGAAAATTATATAACAAGCACACACAAGATCTCATCCCCACAATATAACACTGCACTCTCAATCTCAACAAGATCGCCACAACTTTTAAGACGGCGTCTGGAAATCCATTTGAAAATGAGATTTCACTTAGCAAATTAGATCAGATTCCTGAAAAGTTCCCTTTTTCACTGTGTATAACTAAAAACTAATTTTTCGCTTCCAGTTGGGGCGTTTGGAAACAAGTTCGAATAAATTAAGTATGATTTCTTATTTCTATAAAAGCAAAATCATCCAAATGTGTTTCGGAACGCTACAAAACCCCAACTTTATAATACCCAATGCATATCCTCATCTAAAGCAGTCACATTTTCTAGTTCACCATTCCAAATTCAACCCAAATCCAGGCGCACACAACAACAACCACCACCACCAAAGAGAGGGAAAAAAAAGAAGCTGGAGACCATCAGTACCTTCCCAAGACGGTGGCGAGGGTTTCGAGGTAGGTCTCGATCATCTGCTCCCTCGTCGGCGCCGGGTCCTTCGGGAACTCCATCACTATCAACCAGTGGTTGTAATCGCATCCCGGCAGCAGTATCGTCTCCCGCGGCTCACTGTTTCCGCTCCCCCGCCTCGTCCCGTCCACCGCCGCCCTCACTGTCGTCCGCCGCCGCAGATCTGAGGATGTCGGGAAGGAGGAGGCGCTCGGGAGGGGCTTGAACGAGCAGATAAGGGGAAGGCGGGGGAGAGGATGTCGGGGAATTCTAGGGTTTATTAGGGTTTTGGATGTTAGGGAAGTCGTATTGAAAGTCGCCATTTTTTTGGGGGTTTTGTGAGAGTGAGTGAGTGAGATAAGGTTTCTGGCGGGTTTGATATTATATGATATTTTGAGGTTTTGTTTGATATAATGGCGGAACTTTTCATGCTAATTAGATTTGCAGTAAAAATGGGGTGCTTACGTCTCCGCCAGTTCGAGTATGACCCTTTCATCAAAAGTGAGATTTTTTAAACTGTAGTAAACGTAAATTCGTCTTTATGGACGGTCAAGATGCATCGTCCTCACACCACGCGCACGATTAAACTTCGACCATCCGATCAAGCATGAAAAGTTTTTTAACATAATGAATGTACTCAAATTCATTTTTGATTTTCGTAATTAAATAAATTATGTGTTTCTAACACATGAAAAAAAAAATCACACGAAACTTTGTGCTCCTAACATTGGTTGATAGACACGTCACATTTATAGAAAAAATTATCATAATCTCACATGTTTAACATGTAACATTGACATATATCAATTTCATAATAGAGAGTAGTATATCTAATGGATCCAATTAATTGTATCCTCAAACAAAATGATAAGGGAATAATCAATTTAATTGAAGAAAATAATTTTTTAAACTATAACTATCATACCGTGATAAGTAAATAAACTCTGATAACTACTTTAGAAAAACAATGTATGCTTTATACATGTTTATCCATCCAAAAGTATTAAGACAAACACAAAAACAAATATTTACTAATATTGTAGGATGAATAATAATCGAATAGAAAATCATCTTCTTTTCCTCTATCCCAGTGTGACTATTTTATGTCCGAATAAACAAAACCAAATGCAACCCATCTTAAGATGTGTTCATTTATACACAAGGAAGTCTTGTTTACTAGGACAACTCTGCAAGACCACCATTAGCATATATCAATGCTGCCATGCTTGAATATTAGAACACCCACTAAACTGAATAAGTTATTCACAATCACTCAAACACTGATATCTCACCAGCCCAACTGCAAGAAGCTATCACACCAGGCAAGATGGGATGGAAGGCAATATCCACACAAGGCTGCTCGAACGCCTTTATTTTCCGCAGAAGCTCAGATGATCTGTAGCTGTAGAAATAGATTGAGCCGTCCGAGGACCCCGAGGCCAGCTCTTCCCCATCCAAACTGAAATCACACTTGATGGGAAAGCCCGACACGCTGTGCTTCTCATACCTCTTGTACTTGTCTAGCTTAAATGGAGGCCTGGACGAGAATATGGCGATGTAGTTTCCGTTTGATTGCGCCACGAAGCATGATTCATATGGGTGGTATTGTATGCAAGGGCATGTGTAGGCCTCCACGTAGACCTGAAAAGAATGAACACTTGGTTATTACCACAAACAAGTTTGTAGATCGAACACGTTTTGAATTTTTGAGCGTATACTAGTCAAATGAAACACATGCTTTCACAGAAATTTACATTTTAGAGTTTATATAGGCAGTATATACTCTAATTAAAGATTTCATATACTATGTTAAGTGACGTGATGCTTACAAGAATGATTGCAAAAGTGTCAGAGTGTATCAACGCCCTTACTTGGTTAGAAAGAGGAATTTCGCGTAGAATGTCCCAAACAATAATAGAATTTTCGCTGATCCTGCTTCGGGATGTGTCACTCGAAGAGATGAAATGTTTGGCATCAGGACTAAATTTGACGTCTAGAATTGGCCCAAGACTGCGACGGTATTCACGTGCAACTTTTCCGGCTCTTATGTCCCAGAGCTTCAGTGAGCCTCTCAGACCACCAGAAAGGAAAAGATTGGGGTCATTTGGATGAAACCGAACAGTCCCCAGTTCTTGATCCTCCTTGAATATTTGTGTTTCGACCCCTTTTTCGACATCCATCAATCTCGACGAGCAATCATACCCACAAGAAAGCAAAGACAATCCTTGGAGAGACCACCTGACATCCTTGACTGCTGCATTGTGATAGGTGAAAACTCGTGCTTTCGGTTGGTTCCTGCTCCATACATTCCACACGGAAACGGTTTGATCCATTCCAGCAGAAGCGAGGAGGTGGGCTGCAAGGTCAATTAAGGAGATGCTTAAGAAGTCGTAAATAATGACAATTGATGGTGAGCCTTATACTAAGGTTGATGAAGACAAGTCAAGGAAATGTGTGTGTGGGTTTAGCAGAAGAAAGGAAATACAAGAAATTTATCTGTCATTCTAATATTGTCAGATGCCAATGCAGAGCAAATTCTGCGCAAAATTCTCCACCACAACAGGTTCTGTAGAGAAAATTTCATGATTTTTAAGATACTTGTAACTCATAAGCAATATCATAATGATACAAACCATATTGTGAAATTTCTACAATGCAGCTAACATAGGTTGTTGACTTGTAGAAAGCTTCATAAGATAACAATATATAGTTACTGCACAATGTGCCTAACCTTTGCCCACAACTTTACCCAACTACTTCTAGTAAAGTGTGTCCAGTAAAGTGTTTTATCAGAGTAAAAACACATCAGTAAATTCTAAAAAACTATTTGTCCACGTCATAGCATATAATCATTATTTCGTCTCTTTTGAAGGAACAATACATGGAACTCAAAATCATGATTTCTTGGCTTTAGTAGATCCACTAAGCAGGGGAAAGTTAAATTTTCTATGGCACATGAAATCTACCCAAAAAAAAAAAATCGTAAGATAGATATGGAAACAGGGGGAAATCGAGACTTCTTACCATGGCTTTGAGACCATTGTATGGCATTGATAGCTTTTGTGTGGCCCCTCAGAACTACAGAGAGCTTTCCAGTAACTTTCCTTGACCATTTGCTACTCTTTTCTTCACTCTTTAATGATGACAAAATCTCTCGTGGGAGATCCGACTCTGAAATACTACCTATAACTGAAATAAAAAAATAGGAAGAAATTCAGGCAAACCATCACCACTGGTCAAGAAAGGTTTTGTTGGCTTCAGGAAAGAGGAAACAACAAGAAATAAGGTATCGGATGTGTTCATTAAAAAGAGAAAAGAAAACCATTTCGGTTAAAAGTTTTGATCAGAAAACTGTCCTAAAGGCCTGGTTAAGCCAGGCTAGAAAACGATCCTCTACAACTCAGATGCCTGACTCCTTTGTGTTAAAGGACATAATTGTACAAGTCTAGAACAAATCTTGCTCAGATACATGCATTACATAAAAAATTTAAATCCTTGGTGAGGAAATGAAAAAATTCAGTTTATTATATTTTGCTAGAAAAGAAACCAATGTCACATACTCAGCACTAAACAAAATAACTAATACAACATTGGTGATAGAAAATGAAACCAACTTTGTACTGAAACATGCCATAACAACACTATTTTTCCCACTTATCACAAGATTAAGTGGAGTTGCACAAAAATAATTATACCTAAAGGTCTAGCTCTGCAAGGGGATACGATTTTAAAGATAATTTATTATAAAATTTGGGGGATAAAAAGCCTATAGATTTGTCCTTACATGAATCTAAATCGGATAGAAAGATGTAATAAATGTTCTTCCAGCCGCATAACAAAAAATCCCTAACTTTTGTGCAAAATCAGGACAATTACCTGCCTTCATCCCAATTTTTTTCCCCTGTATAACAAACAAGATAGGTTGTTCTTTATCTACTTTAACCCTTCACCAAAACTAGGACTAAGCGACACATAAAAGATGCCATGAAGCAATCATACAGACAAGCCGATGAAGAAACCTCACCAATGCTCTGAACACAACAGCTTCCACAAACGTGACTAAAGGCACAAGCTTCACAATCCCGCCATCCAAACAAATCGACAAAAAAACTCAACTACAACATATCCTTCCTTTATAACTATGGTTTTCCACAATAGCCCAAACTCAACCATAATTCACTTGCATGCATTGAATGAACTCTGGCATAGCTTTCTATGAACATTGCAAGAATAAAAATGATACCTTTGAATGGCAATTCCTACAAAGCTATGTTTCTTTCCTACTATAAACACTGATTCTATGGATTTCCAGGTACCCAACAAAGAAAGGACTAAAATGTAAAAAACCCATCAAATAAAACAAGTTGAGAAGAACAAAATACGTGCGGATCTCTATGAGAAACTAAAAATAAAAAAAAATAAAAAAGAGGGGAAAGTAAAGACCAGGAGACGTGATGACCGTTGAACGGGGCGGAGGAGCAGAGGATGCGGCGGAAGCCAGGATGGATCGCTCCCTCTTCGACACGTATCTCGAGACGAAGGGCGGAGGCGGCGCCTCGGGACTCGTGCGCCGCCAAAGGATGGGATTGGTTCCATGGGTCCTCGGACGCTTCGAAGGAGGAGGAGCAAGCGCGTGGTGGGCGCTTTCGGCTGGCCGTACTTCGCCGTCGGAGTCGTCGGCGTAGGCGCTGCAGAGGAGGTCCATGCGATTTAGGAGCGGAAACGTCGATTTTTATAAGACGGCATGGGAAACGGGAAATGCGAATCGTAATTGTAACAAAGTTCTTTATATTTGAAATTTTAGTTTCTATTTCTCTCTTCTAAAATACATTTTTAGGTTACACATGTAAAAGTAATTAAATAAACTCTGAATAAAATAAGTTTTATTAATGAAAAGATTGTTCACAGAGTTGTATAAATTTCTTCTTAAATAGATTACAAATAGATTCTAAATCACAACTCAATCAAATAATAACAAACCTTATCATTTCCTAATTATATTAAAATATAATCATAAATAATAAATAATTAATCCTAATTATCCATGAAGAATAAGAAAACCTAACCAATAAAACAAAAATTACATTATCTTTTATAAGAAAATTCTTGTTCTTGAAAAATTAAAATTTTAGATAAACAAAAACAGATTTTGATCACATGAACATAATTTTTTAACACTACAAAAAAGGGTCTTTAATCTAGCAATTTTTTTAATAATAAAAGCAACCCTCAACAAACCCTACATAGAGATGATGTGCATTTTCATGTTCTGTGCTCTAATTCTCTAAACAAACACAAACTGAAATAACTAACCCAAATCTTATTCCAATAAAATAGTTATTACTCTATAAAACCATCCCAAGTCAGGAACCAAACATGGGATATCGTTTGAACAGACCACATCTCCAGGTCTCAGCACCCAAATTGGGATCACTAACCAATTGTTAAAAGCAATTTTTTATTACCTCATCACTTCAACAATATAAAATGACTTGACATTGCATTTTTACATCAACACTCATCAAATAACACACCATAAATATTATCCATATATCACCACAAACACTTCCATTACTAAAAAAATATAGTACATATATTTATCAATCACAACCAATAAGATTAGATTAATAAATGAAGTGTACATGATCTATGTATTACATACTGCTTAGTAAATTGTCAAAATTTCCTTCCCATTCCCCTCAAAAGGGAAATGGATAACATAATGGATATATATATGATATAAGCTTCCACACTGCCATCTGAACCAAGAATTTCACCACCAGCGAGACGAGACATCCAACTTCCCTTGCCTTATCTGCATGAATGCTAAACTTTTGGTTGCCTGGGATCATGAACCGAGAGGAAATCGCTGTTCTGGCCACCTTGGGTACACTCGTTTGTACAAGCTCATGCATACCGTATCATGTTGTTGCAATATCCCATTGAATACGCACTTCATGGCACCTGAAATGTAAAGCAAAGCGGTGAATAGTCACAAATATTAATCAATTCCTGCTGGTCTCTCTTCATACAAGTTTATGTCCATTTAAGTTCATATTCTCCTCTCTTCATACAAGGTTGCATCTCTTTAAGTTTATATTCCCCACCCCTACCCTGCCTAAATAAAATGTTTCTAACAAATAGTTTTAAGTTCCCACTTAGGAAACTAACACAATGTGCTCCCGCCTTATAAACCATCCCATTTTGTTAGTGTGTGAACCATAATGACGACAACAACCTATCACCTCATCAATTACAATTACAATATCACCACGTGTTTATATATGGTTTCATTTAAAATGTACACAGGCAAAGTTGCAAACTCCAATCTGCAAGGTGGTGCATATGATATTCAAATACTTGGGATCTAGTATATATGGCAATATGGATCCATGAAAACTTATCATTCGTTCATCTTAAACTTTCTACCAACATACCGTGTGTACCAACAGGTTCCTTTACCCGACCGCGGCGACCACATTTAGTCCATACATCCACTGGCTGCGCATTTTCCAAAAACAATAGCATGTTACATTGTAATATTTGGATGTATATCTTTTAAAGGACGCATTCTCAAGATCCTTGAATGTCAGACATACCTTGAACCATCTAACATCCTCTGGATTATGGAACATAAACCTTACAGCAGCCTTTAGCTTTGAAACCCTTTGGGGGTAACTGCTCAGCAAACCAAGATTTAAAAGTCAGGCAGTATTTCAGAAAGAACACAAAAGGAAAAAATCTGAGCAACAATTAACCATGGCAGTAAGGACCATAAATGAATTTTAAAAAAAATCGTACTATGCTGTAAGTCAAAGAAGCACCTATTATTCACAGGTGTGAGGTTTTGTCTAGTAATTCATGTATCAGCTGCTCAGATCATGCACACCACAGGCAATTTGGGTAGAATTAAAGGTAGCAGGATATGTTCAGTTTTATATGAAACCATGGAAATATGAGCAAAAAAACAAACGTCGGAGGCTTGAGTGAGCAGATCAATTACAAAGCTTCCATGCCCCCTTCTATGTAACAAGACCAATCATGATGAATTTATGATTGACATATACATGGTTGACTCTTCGTTCTGACAAAAAGTTCACAATAAATTCATATTTAAAAATGAGGATTTGCAAAAGAAGAGCCCATCTAAGTCAGGAAACTGACAAGCTAGGTGCTTTGTTGATTTAAATGACATGGGTTGAGATACTGGCCTTGGAAAGAAAGGTCAAGGGGAACCATGTCTAAGAGGTAAACAAAATTTCCTTTTTTTTTTATGAAATCTGGGAGTTCACCAACTGAAATCTCATTAAAAACAGATAAAAGTTTCCTACAGGGAGGGAGACATAGGTGTCTGTCCTCCAAAAACAAAGGTGAACTCCTCATTATGATATCAGGTAGTTCTCAATCAGGCATCATACGTCTGATTTCTTGAAAAACTAAGGAGCACAGCAAATTATAAATAACTTACCCAGTCAAGATGATTCTCTTTAAAATTATCCTGTCCGGGTCTGCCTTTCTCAATGAACCAATTGCAGCAATAGAAGGCATCTCCCCTTGCCTGATTTTCATGGCAATCAAAGGCAGAGGAGGAAAAGAAATTGGCCCATAAACAGAAGCTACGGAAAACCGCCCTGGGTGTAGAAATTTTTCCATCTTATGCTTGTCCGAATTAATATTGTCGGAAGAGAAAACTGGCCTGGAAAGCAATTAAATAGTTCTTTCAATAAAAAAAGAATATCAGCCATATACGCAAGATTTTGACTGAGAACCATATTGGCGTTGTTAAAAGTTACCTTGCAATGAATTGACGAAACCCAACATGAAACAATAGTTCCTCTTTAGCTTTGATCGGATTATCATATGAGTCATGCTTTTTTATGCTGCAAAATATCCCAAAAATTACCATATGTATATGGAAAGAGCAAGAAATATGACCAGACCATTGCAAGTCCAAGTTTTGCAAGATACATATTTGGAATGCTAAAAAGAGAGAGAGAGCTAAATGCATGTCTAGTAAACTGAAGTAAGGATCTAAAAGTTAGAATAATACATAGAAAATCTATTTGAAACTAATTATCAAGTTCATAACAAGTTCATAAAGGGTTTGAAGAGTTATTAGTTGTATGCGCAATAGAACACGAAGAAGCATCATATTCAGGAGGATTCACATTTCTTACTTTATATTAAGATTTGCAATGAAATTGCATGAATTTTTTTTTTATTATTTCTTCAAATGAACAGCTTAGATTCCATTGCACATCACGAAATAAACTGGGTTCCTGACAAGATAGTCTGCTTTGGAGGGTTCCCCAATAAAATTAAAGGTTTCTTAGAGCTGGTGAAGCACAAAAGAACTCTCACACTGGAGAACCTAAAGAAGAGGTGGAGGATGGTCACTGTGTGCCCCATGTGCTGTTGCAATGTGGAAACCATAAACCACCAACTTATCAGATGTCCTTGGACCAGATAGATTTGGAGCCACGTGTCAGAGAGCACCACTACGTCCACAATAACACACCGTCTACTTGTTCAGCATTACTGGTAAGACTTGGGGATCACTGCTCATCTAACAAGAAAGATCCTAACAGATATTTTAATCCATCCACTCTATGCTGGCTACCAGGGTGGAAAGAAACAATAGAATCTTAAATGACATTCGAATAGTAGCAGGCCAAATAAATAAGAATTTACCAAATAATAAACTATCATCCTAAACTTTTGTTTCGATGGATTACATTTTGCATAAATGAGGACCATAAGAAGGCAAACAAGAATAACATACATCACCCATATGGTAAGCATCTACACTAAATGTTTACATAAAGAATATAATGACGGGGGGAAACTTTGGTTGCTAAGGCTTCATCATTCAAATCATGGTTTTTCACTGCCCAATTAGCTATATAAGCACATTGTTAAGTGCTAAACATATAAAATGCAATAACTATACCTTACAATAGCAATATATGATTAACAGCAATATACAGGCATTTTACTGATCAGAGAAATCATACCCGAAGTGAAGTACAGACATCTTAGACTCATGCTGCAAAAGGCCACAAGCTACCAATGGTAAAGATTTTGAGAGTTCAAGCAGCTTGGAGGCAGCACCCACTGGGACTTGTTTTATATGCAACCGCACATAAGAGCCAACTGCAACACATTCATCAATGCTCCCATTATCCATGTCTGATAACTTCGACAGGACATGCTTTTGTGTCCTCATAAAATTGTCAAATGCAAATATTCTTGCATATTCAGGTGGCAGAGATTCCTGAAAATAATCAGGCAATGATGAGATTTTAAAAGGTAATGTGATACAATTCAATAAGACTAAGTGGAATCCCAGTAATAATAAATACTCTTTCAAATAACAATTGTTATATACTATACTCACTTTGGGGTCCCATGTAGAGGTCCTAAAAGACTTGAGGCCTCTATACCTAGCAAAACGCTTTCTTGCGGGAACATCTACAGGTGTATCTACTTCATCTGGAAATTCTGAATCCACCAATAACAATTTTCTAAATGTAAAATTGCACAAGCAAAACATGATGCACAGACAAATGAATCCATGCTTTCAAGTTAACAGGGATAGATTATCACGAAAAATATTATTTGTGACATATATATTGATATATCACAAACATCGGCTGGAACACAATGAAGGTTGTATCTTTCCAGGTGCCTCGATGAGAAAGCAATTATATAGGTATTAATTGGACAGAAAAAAAAATCATGAACTAAAGTGCTAATAGAATGACACACAATTGGTGTCAATGTCTCATTGAAGAACTAATGTGATATTCTTGATTTGAAATGAACTACAGGTTCTAACTGTAACATTAATGATAGAAGTAATATTTACCCTCATCTTCAGCATGAGCATCTTTGATCTTCTGAATCTCTGCTTCTATCTGCTCCTTTGTCAAATGCTCATCATCCTAACAGAGATAAGAGAGTTAATATCCATCAGAAATCTCAAAATCAACATCAGAGTCAAACAATCCTTATATATATTAACCAATTCTTCACAGAAATCATCCGTCAATCTAATATATTTTATGGCCGGTAATCAAAATCAGCATTCCTGTTGGAATGGCAGGGTGTATCTACCATGAAAAGAAGAAAAACAATTATTTGATGAAAACAGGGTAGGTACAATCTTACTAAAAATGTTGTCCCTCAAACAAAAGGAGATGAGGGATATCCAAACAATGTATTAAAACAAAAGTAAAAGGGCAAAAGGAATATAGGGTGGCTCCAGGCAGAGAAAAAATTCCAATATCATCCCCAGGGAACCAATATAACCCTTTCCAATTATGACCATGATGCCGGAAAACAGATCAACTCAAAAGAGAATTATGAGTCTATTTTCTCTGTGACAAGTTTATTGTAATACATAACAAAAAATGTGATAACCTTTTTAGAGCCTGATGAAAAGAAATGTAACTCAACATAACATTTGCTTTTTTTGCCCTATGGTTGGATGTTAAATTTACAAAATCCTATTTTAATTTACAAGATAAGTTTTCTTCCATTTAATTATATAATGTGTGTGAGCATTTTCAATGATAAGAAAGTTAAAACTCACAGTCATAGCCGCTCCAGGTTCAGTTTCTTCATCATATTCCTTTGTGGAGAATGAAATAGAAACTTGATCATCATCAATATCTGAATGATCTCTGTCTTGATCATCCTCTTCATCATCTAGTACCATGCCATCAGTTTCATCCTCATCAGTTCCTGAATGTTCCCCATCAGAATCTTCCACAATCCAAGCAGCCTGCAATATTGGTAGGAACCCATATGCTTATCCCTAGGTAAGCACTTCTCATGCATGCGAGCATCTAGCAAAACATATTGACAGCGCTCCGACCATAATTACCTGATAATCTGAGGTGCCTCGAGGAACAGTTTTCTTCTTGAGTATTTTTCTTTTGTTAATAGAATCAGCATCAGCCATCTCTTCTTCCGTAGGCCAAGTCTAATCCAAGAAATCACACTGTTAATCAGCTATTATTGTATCACGAGAAATTTCATTCAGTGTGAACAAAGGGAACGGTTAGTTTTATAATTTACTTTGTATTCAATTAAGGCTAAGCATGAATGTAAGTTAAAGAAAAGTTCTATGATGAAAAAAATTAAATTTTTTAACCAAGAAACTATGTTAGCAAGTTAAAATGGTTGACGGAAATTTGAGAAAGTAAATGGAATACCCATGAAATAATGAGAATGTTAACAAAACACCAATGACCAACATCTAACAAATGATAAAAATCTTAATGCTTCGTTCAGTTGTTCTGTTTTTTCAGAATGGTGGTAATGCTTTCAGTTGGGCAATAGTAGCTCAATGTAGTGAAATATTGAAGGACATTATGTCTCTAGTCCCACATATGTTTTACACCCATTCATCATCTATTTCAAAATCAACATTAAAATGGAAAAGCTGTTGAGCCTTCAATCATACGTTATAAATGGTTGACTTAACAGAAACTGCCACTTGTCTGCATGGGTGGTTACAGCAGTGATGTTGGTGAGTAGAGCTTCATGCCAGGTAACTCATGTGATTTAACAATTTGGGAATGACATACACAAGAGAGTATGGAAAATATATATAATGCAGTCAGCACATGATGACACTTCCACTTCCTAAGATGCTACGAGTTAAATGAAAGCATATATCTGTAGTAAAAAAATTATGGAGGCTTGGAGAGCTTACTAGCATTGCAAAGGTTAACACCAAGGGGGGTTTTTGTGTGTGTGTGTGTGTGTGTGTGTGTGTGTGTGTGAGAGAGAGAGAGAGAGAGAGAGGGAGGGAGGGAGAGAGAAAATCAGGCATGAAAAACATAGTAGTAAAAAAAGCCTCAGGGCTCACTTGTTCACCAGAAAGCGGATCAGGAACATTTTCCATGATTAAAGGTTCTTGCTTTGAAGGATCAGGAAGTAGAGATTGAATATCTGCACACACATCCATGACACACATGCAATAAGTATATCCATAAATGGCAATCAATCCTATATATGAACAAGGGAAAAGAGGTGGAAAACAGGAGTTGCAATGTCCAACTACTGGATCTCATCTATGAAATAAGAAAGACAATACCTGTAAACCCTGTACATCATCTGCATCCATTGCATTTTTATCTTTTCGTTCATTTATAAGAAATGGATCTTTGAGGATATCAATTTTGCATAGTTGAAAATCCCCTGCACCTGAAACATGGACCTGCTTTGAAACACAATGAGTACATGTAGGCAGGTATAATTAGCTACAGAAATAATTGAAAAGAATGAACAAGTTACCAGCTGATTAACGGAGAAATTGTGAGCACGAACATAGCCAGACATGAGCAAGGAGCATTTTCCTGGCTCCCCATCATCAGCTACCAAATCAACCTGATGTGCATATTCAATCAGATATAAGACGATTGGTTGTGGGATAATAGACAAATGGCACACAATATTTCAAATAAGTCTCTGAATCCAAGTGACCACACAATCAATATCATGTAAAATGAATTTGAACACATCCACTTGTTGACACATATTCTGTCAAACTCAATATGTACAATGTCGTGAAAGGATTGTTCATTAATGTACTTAAAAACCTCGATTAAATGAAGGCAATTCTTCAGCCAAGATGGATGAATAGCTGCTTCCAGAAAATTGACTTCTTTAAAATATTTTTAGTGGATTTGGGATATGAGGAAGGGGAGTGTTTCAAAGGATAAAGATGGGAGAAAATCCCAAGACAGATGACAGCCTTAATAAAACATTGTTTGCATAAATCAGCACCTGAAATGATCTTAACAAAATGATCCTTAATGGGTTTTTTAAGATGGAACTTTGGAAGCCCTGGACATATCAAGCATTCAAATCTCAAATCCAAGGTTAAGCCCTCAAAACCCAAGCCGACTATCAAATGGGGCCTAAGCCGGGTGCAAGAATGTGAATTATCAAAATTGTTACGAAATACTAAAATACATGCTATGAGTTCTAAATGCTAAGATGGGCAGTAATTTTTCCCATGTTGAATTTTATCTGGACTTGTGACTACCTCTTGAGCCCAAAGGTAAGGTCTATGGCTCCTCCAATGAGGAACTGAAAGGCGCTGCTCTTTGAAGAGCCACATGAACTGCATCACAACAGAAACTGAGAATAAGAAACAGCAATTAGGGAATACACAATCTTTTCCCAAGTGAAAAGACAGAAAAAGCAACCTCAAGATCAGAGTAACTATAACTCCATTGATAATCCTTCATTACAGAAAATTTTCATGAAATAAAATATCATATCCTGACTTTTAATCCAGCTCTAATCAATTAATATAAAATGCCATACCTTATGAAGTTCATCCTTTGTATCTGCTGGAAAGAATTTGCAATCATCTGGAAATTCAGAAGCAAGAGAAGAAACGCAAAGCTTCTTCAAATCATGTTTTTTCTTCAGGTCCATGGGAAGATCCTAGGAGCAAGTAGGTCAAAAACAAAACAAAACAAAAGGTTTCAGCTTACAACTACTGAATAAGCAGAGCTAAAAACTTCTGGAGAGCATAATGCCTGAAACTATGGACCCACCCGAACCAAGACAACAGTACTTGGTAAACCCATAGCTCTAAACACAGAAAGGCATTGCCTTCCGAATGAATCAATGTGATTACTGGATGAGACCCCATCCCCCAGATAGCTTCCTGATGCGACAAATGCAATTAGATCAGCAACCTAAGGATGGAGAAGGATTCATGAGTAGCGATTCATAAATAAAAGTACAACATAAAGAAGTTTATAAAGACTACAAAAATATATTTCTTTGGAAGATACATACCTTTGCCATTTCCATGCATGACAGTAGATCCCCATGAGGTGCCACCAAAACCTTCATAATGAAAACCAGAAAATATTAATGAATACATATCACATAGCTCACATGACACACTTAAACGAAAAACAGAAAAAATTAAACAGGATACAAAATAGCCACAATGGCAAATGATGAACATAAGATCCCTGGGGAAAAAAAATGTGATCATCGAACCTACCGTTGTTCTTATTTTGTAAACTGAAGAAGCGACAGTGGTCGATGTAGGTTCAGAGTTGTCTGCTGAGAGCATCATCAATATATCTCTTGCAAGTGCATTTGGGTTTACAGAGGCAGAAAGACCAAAAAGAACCTGTCAAAATACACAAATAGGATAAAATTACAAGCATAGATTTAGCTGATAAATTATAATGTAAGATTCACGCACTGAAGAAACTCAATAAAAGATTGCTGAGGATGACATTAAGAGGAAAGTGAAATTGGTGAACAACACATCTAATCAGTTTCAAAGACACGACACAGTTTTTGCAACCAAACATCCAATGTGTTTTACCAATGCATCAAAACTTAGATTGACCATGCAAAACATCTCCTTGAACAAGCACCAATTTTTCAACAACCCAAATTAAATTCTTCATAACTTAAAAGGCCAATATAACACACCAGAAAATTGTGTATGTAATGTTTTATACTAATGACGGAATACATCTAAAAGATAGTTTAATTATTTCCATACTTTTCCCGTATGATTTACAATGTACACATACTGAACTGAGAAGAGGAAAATATTTAAAGTACACTAACTGTGACCATGTTCATAATGTGCATTTAATTGTCACCCAAGTTAACCCCACATGGGTTGGCTCATCGACTAGAAGCATAGGTTTACTCCCAAGTTTGAATTTCCCTAAGTTTATCAGGTGCACAGGGTTTGTGAGCCATTCTGTGAGCACAAGGCTCTCAACTCTCACCGGAAAAATCAACTATAGACTAGATTATAAATTTATAAAATGTTATATCCAATGCTCAGGCTTCCAACCGTCCAATTTAGCGGCCATCTGAAATCAATAAGTCAAATTTCTGATAAAACAATTTCAAAAATCCACTATAGATAAGTTGCATACAGCCTTACTTCCAAACAAAGGCCTCATTTGGAAACAATTATCAAACTGATTATGCAATTTATGCTTCTGCAAAATTAGTTTTCAGACAATCAGTTCCATGAGAGTCCTTTTAAATTTTAACTTAACTTTTAGCATCGGAATTTAGTTTTTATGTGTTAATTTATGAAAAAGTTGTTCTTGAAAGTTGGTTCCAAACGGGGCATAAACATTCAGAGGGGGCAACGTCAGTACATGTGAACAGCAAACTCACAATGACACGAGGAGGGCTCGACGAACCGCTCGACGCTCTCTTTTCCTTCAACACTGCCACCCGCTTCTGCTCTCGCACCTAATCCAGAAGCGAAGAGATCCATCATTTTCAACAGAATCCAATATAAAACGAAGACTATCAAATATTACAAAAAAAAAAAATCAAAGGATACCATTTTCTTCATGTGAATTCGATCCTTTCGACTGCCTTTCGAGCCACATCGTTCGGGTTTGGCGATTTTATTCTTCACTGCAGACGAAATATAACAAACGAAAGGTCAACAAACGAAGAGAATCCAAAGAAACAATGAGTGATTGGGGGAGGAGAGGAGGAAGACCTTGGAGAGAGGTGCGATGGACGTGACGGGAGCCCTTGGAAGCGAATCTGGTCTTGTGGGACTTGTTCACCTGAGTCTGAGATCCCGCCATGGATGACCCGAAGGAGGGGATTCGGCGGAAGAACTCTGATGGAGGATTCACTTCATCCGTCACAACAAAACCCTAAATTTATCGAAGATTTAGGGGTTTTAGATCAGGAGATTCGGGACCGTCTGATAGAGATTCCTAATAAGAAGGTCACAGATCGAACGGTGATTATTATTGGAACAAATCAAATCGAGGGGGTCATTATTTCCACCCCATTGGTTATTCACCCCACCGCTATAAAAAAAATAAAAAATTCTGTATTTTTGAAACAGAGGAACCCACCCCTGAGAGGAAGAAGAGTTTGTATCTTCCCTCTCTCACACAACACCTAGGTCTGTCAACGGGTCGCCGACCCGATAAAAAACGTACATACCAGACCAAAAGGACCCCACAAACAAAATGGGACCTTATCCTATGGATCCGATGAACTCAATCCAAATGCTATGTGATTTTTTTTATTTATGATTCAACTCAACACCCATGATCCAACCCAACATTTATTACTAAATGCTAAGTAATCATTTAAAATTTTAACCATTTGAAATATTTTTACAATCTTTTGACTTCACGTAAAAATATAATAATTACTGTATTCCAAATATTTTCTCATAAAACATTAAAAAACCAAAATAGTAAATAATTATTTATAATACACTGGACTTTATTAAAAATAAATAAAATAATTGTAGGTTCTTAAGAAGTTTTTTAATCTCTATTTATCTAACCTCAGCCTGTTAATGAATCGACTCGACCTGAGACTCGATATGGACCCGACTTGAAGGACTCGACAATCAAATGGGTCAAGTTCGGGTCCACTCTGACCTGATCCGGACCCAACCCGTTGACAAACCTAACAACACCCCTTCTCCTAGTATAGCTATCGGGGATGAATAATTCTCTTAGCCTCCGTTTGGAACAGGAATAAGCCCTCAGATAACCTGGTGTTGATTGGAATAGGGGTTTTAACCCGTTTGTTTGCTTGGTATATCCTGGAATTTCTTATGTAAATAAACTGATATAAAGCGACATATGGATTCCAACTAATTCTTGGAATTATAGTTATCCTATGTTATTTCACCCAAAAAATATGTTGGTCCACTGTCAAATAAATTGTTATCACTTTTATAAATTATCTGTCAAATCAACTATTATTATTTTTTCACCTTTTATAAATCTTTATATATACTTTATTCACATTTTACCAAACAACAGAACATTTATTTTTATGTTTACCAACGAGAATAATTCAAAACACAACTAAAAAAATCACTTTATCCTTATTTATATTCACTTATACTGGAATAAATATATACTTAAGAATAAATCATATTCCCGTTCTAAACGAGGCTTAAGAGAGAAAAAAAATGCATGCTATCATAACAGTTTACTTAAGTTTGAATCTCTCATCAAATGGGCTGACTGAATCCATCTAACAAGGGTGCATCAAAATGGCAGATGTACTATCACCTAGGGTGCAACTTTGATCTATTTAATCCGAATCGACTAGAACGATTTTTTTTCAAGTTTGGGACAATTGATTTTTTTTTGTATGATTTAGGTATGAATTAAAAAATTAATAAATCAATCTATTTTTGTTTAGATTTGGTTTTACTTTAAAAAACCGAATTAACTGAACGGACCGAATTAAATTTAAACATATGATTATTGGTAGTTAATATGATTTAGATCATTCTTTCTACAAAAAATACTATATTGTTGTTATATCATTAATATTCATATAATACAAATTTATACCACCAATCATAGTATTTTGATATTTATATAAAGTTGCAACCAACTCCTAAAAAAACTCCAACCAACCCAAATTGGTAGGAAAATATATGTTTATCTTTAACTGTTTTGTTCGGTTCAGTTCGGTTTCCAAATAAGATTTGGTTCGGTTCAATTTTAGATTTTCAATTTACATGTGATTATAGTTTGGTTCAATATGGGTTTACAAAAAATAGAACCAAATCGACCGAATAACACCCCTACCATCACCCAACCAACATGGAACTTTATCTTTTCAAGAGTCACTTTACAGTCTTGACGTCTAGTCATGCATGTCCAATGAGTTATATTTTGAACAAAAGTATATAATTTTTCACTTCTTCAATTTATAGAATATGTCTTTCTTTTATGAAAAATATATGCTTTATTACATGAAGTATATACATTTTTAAAAAAATTTGAGGTTGGCACACTCATTCCATTTTGTAATTTCATATCTAATTAACCTGATACTACAACATGCATGTGTTTTATCATATAGTATATGAGGTTGTAATTTTTTTTATTTTTCCAAAAGAAAAAATGCTGCAGTATATGATCGGGGTATACTTCAATTCGTATAGCAATATATATGTATATACTTCTATATGTTTTTAAAAAATCCAGTGTAATTATGGATGGGACTATATGGGGCTGAACATATAATTTTCCAAAAAACATATTCGAACCACATGTGTGGCTGTAATCAGAATTATACCTAACATTATAGTAAAATGCATGCCTTCACATGCCAAAGGGAAAATATTAATTTGAATACCAGACATCAAAATTTCCATAAATAAGGGACAAATACATTAGACATCACCTTTTAATCTACGAGTTTATTCTCCTCAAAAGAACACATGTAACAGTGATGTGTGCCTAATTTTTCTTAAAGTCATCCATTACTGAGTGAGTAAGACTTATTAGTGAACCTGGACCTTATAAATTATTAAAAGAAACAATTTGGAAATTAAGGATCATCTAATTCTCTCCTTTGCTATATTTATCCATTGGTAGAGGACTAGACATGAAGGTATATTAGATTGTTAGATCTTTTCTTTTGACATTGAAAAGAAGACCCCAAGATTTTGTCGATCAAAATCTTGACTTCTGCTTGAATATATGAGTTTTAAAGGTCAACCAAAATCCAAATTAATCATGATATGTGGAGTACATGAAATCTTCGAGGACAAAGATATTCACATCAGAAGGTCATGTTTTAGGACTTTTATCCTCTCCTATATCTTTTATTTTTGTCATTTGTAGACCTATATTGAAATCCTCTATCTTTTTTATTCATATTCAAATGATCAATCAAAGAAGAAAAAAAAAACACTTCCAGTTGAGAAAATATTTACATGGTTCAATATATTTATTGCATATGATTATGAAGAGGAAAGAGAGATTTAATTACTATTTTTCTAGATTATAAACTTGGTATAGGGGGTTAGATACCTAACTCTCTCTCAAAACGGTATGAAAACACTGGCTTATAAAAAAGAGTTTTTTACACGATATTTTTTTTTCAGTTCAATTCTAAGTTCAATATGCATCGATAGAAAATCATTGAAATATATACTCATAACAATAAATATGTATATGCATCAATAGAAATTTCATGCAATTCATTGAAGCATATGTTTCACTTTATATAAAAGCATGTATCTCATTAGATGATCATTTTTAACATTGTCTTACACTCTATTTTTCATTTTTCCCTATGTTGTATTCCTCTGTTTCTCTTCATCACCATTTTGATGTGGTCAATTTTAAATAAATGGATATGCCCACAATTTTATTTAAAAAAATTGTATCTCATTAGATTAGATATATTATTTTTAAAAAATTCAAAACACATGTAAATTAAAATTGGGATTGAAAAAAAAAGTGTACGTAACATTATACTAAAAAATATATATGGCTTAATACATCATCACGGTGCCCCCAAAAAGAATGTAGGACATAAAAGCCAAACAATGTGATTAATTTTTGTAAAACAAGTTCTTAACACTGGGGCTGTAACTCAGTAGGTTGGGTTCGGGTTGACCCCAACCTAAAGTTCTCAAGGTGTTCAATTTTATCCTGACCCAATCTGAATTTTAACCCAACAAATCTAACCCGAACCGAACCCATAGTAATCCGAACCAACTCACATAACCCGATTTTCAAGCCTTTTTAATTAAAAAACACATATTTTACAAATTTTAATCACCCACTAAAACAATTTAAGTCCACAATATATATATATATATCGGACGGTCGGGTGCGATTCACGTCGACCGTTGGATGCGATGGACCCACGATCGGAACGGCCCGCGATCGTTGTTTCGACCGCATTCGACCGCATATATATATATATATATATATATATATATATATATATATATATATATATAGGGAAGTGATTCAGTGCGGGAAGCGATCACGGGCCGTCGATCACGGGTCCATCGCATCGGACGGTCGGGTGCGATTCACATCGACCGTTGGATGCGATGGACCCGCGATCGAACGACCGACGTCGTTTCCCGCATTCCCGTATATATATATATATATATATATATATATATATATATATATATATATACGCCGATGATAATATGCGGGACGTGCGGTCGTGCGGGAACGACGTCGTTCGTCCGATCGCGGGTCCATCGCATCCAACGGTCGAGATGAATCGCCCCCGACCGTCCGATGCGATGGACCCGCGATGGACCCGCGATGGTATATATATATATGACCAGTACTCAGTTTGGACCACCATCTAAATACAGTCAATAAAATCTTATAATGCCATGTATCCGGACACTAACATTTGGATATTTTTGTAACAAATGATCATCTAGACATGCTTGGACTGGCTAGACCCTGTGAACGCAAAATGGGACATTATTATTTAAACTCCCATTTGGATGGAATAATAATAATGGTTAGATAAGTCGGAAATATCAAAATAAATAAAAAATAATGTTTGGTTAGGAATAATAAACTTCTATAGCTATACCAAGATAAGTTAAAATAAACCCTGAGCCCCCGTTTTGATATGGAATAGGCTACGGAATAATCTAGAATAAGATAGAATAAGTAATTTTATACCCTGAAATAACCTATGTCAGAATAAACTCATATAAAATAGTATATGGATTCCAACCAACATTTGGAATTTAATTTATTCTAAGTTATTCCACCAAAAGAATATATGAGCCCACTCTCAAATCAATTGTCACCATCCCCTATAAATCACTTGTCAAATCAACTATCATCATGTTTTGACTTTTATAAATCCTTATCCACACTTTATTCACATGTTATCTAAACAACAAAAACTTTATTATTACATTTCCCAATGAGAATAATTCAAAACACAATCAAACATAAAATCACTTATTCTACTGCTATACCCACTTATGCTTATATAACTGTATACCCCATGATAAATCTTATTCTGTTTCCAAACATGAACTAATAATAATTATAAGGGGGAACAAGAATAATATATATCTGTCTTATGCCTTATACAACCCAACAAATTAAAATACTAAAAAAATAATAATGATTAAAAAATACAAAAAATGTAATCAAATAAAAACTGTCTAGATAGTTATCTATCTCAGAATATCAATCCATCACATATATGATCATGTCTCACCTCAAATGGGAGCCAAAAGTATTTCATTAAGCATATACCAAAGTCTAGACAATTACACAGTTTATAAATATATAAAAAATCCCTAAGCAAGCTTTTTGGTATATTTCAAATTGTCATGCTTGATCCACGTCACAAATTGAAAAAAACAAATGAATTCCTATGTAAGGCAAGATATTCTATATCCCATAAATAGGGACTCACATGACTTCTATTATTTAATGAAAGGTCCTTTTGAACTCATGTACTGATGCAAAATCTCCATTTTAAAAGCCCTTTCAGTTTGGAGTACTTCCAAGAGGTTAGGTTCCAATTACTTCACTGCACCAAAACTCTATATATCCAAAGTCCACTTGAATTCGTCAGTGTGTGAATCCACTTCATTAAGGTTTCAGATACAAATCCATCATCAGATAATTTCCTAACTAACCTATAATAGATTACTGGTTTCTGTTGCTTTCATGGATTTGACTCTTGCCATGTATAAAAAGAACCAGTTCCAACAAACATATTATATACATCTTCTGGTCCAGTTTCGTACCAATTGTTAAATTGGGGATTCTGCTTCTGTAAAACCATTTTTAGATAGTCGGTTTCAATTTTTTTTTTAAATTTAGTTTTTGGTTCAAATTTTGATTTTTGTGTATTAAAAGTTAACAAAAACATTATTTACGAAAAAAATTATATCACATTAGCTTTTATGAAAAAAAACTGCCTGAGAGAACAACTTACATGAACATGGGCTTAAAAATCAATTCCAAACAAAACCTTATGATGCGTTTGGGAACGTGGTTGAAATATTTTTTTTTTTGGTGCTGTTAAAGATATTAGATAGATTTGTTATTATCTTAGGTTTGTTATTATATTAGTTTGTTATGATATTAGCTTGTTAGTGTGTTACACGTGTAACACCACCTTGTACTATTATATAAAGGGCTTTAGTCCCTCTCTAATGGAACAAGAGTTTTAGGGTTTCATTATTATTATTTTTCTCTCCCTTATTTCTAACATGGTATCAGAGCCATAAACTCTAGATCTACAAAAATTTATCATCTTCTTCCCCGCTCCGATTGAGGAGTCTTCAATCGGAGCGGGGGAGGATTTTTTATCGTCATAGTTGGGCCGCCATCGTCGTCATCTCCGCGTGTCGTCATCGGAGTGGGGGAGGATTTTTAATACTCATATTTTCTTCCGTTCTTTGTGTTGTCATCGCCTTCATTGTGATTGCGCGTTGTTCGCGCCGTCGTCTTAGCCCCGTCCGTGCAGCCCCGGCGCGCAACACCGTCGGCATCCTATGCTTTCGCGACGTCGTCCATCAACAAAAAAAAAAAAGAAAAAAAAAACAATTCTATGTGAGTCTCCCGTAACCAAAAAAAAAGAAAAAAAAAAAGAGAGGTTATGATGTGTCTCCCTGTAACCAAAAAAAAGAAAAAGAAAAAGAAAGAGTTGGTGGAGTCCACGTCATGAGCAGCAAAAAAAAAAAAAAAAAAAAAAAATCTGGTGCACGATAGCGCAAATCTGCGCTATCGTGCACCTTGGAATCGCCCATGCGGATCGACGTCCGCTGGTTCGGCCCACTTCTTCTTCAGCCGGCAGGAGATCCACGCATGGCCCACCGACGTGCTTCAGTTCAGCCCGGCCCATCCACCCGGATCCGACAACGTGCGATCCGACCCGCCAGAAAAAGGCCGTCTTCCGGCCACTGTCAGGCCACCGTCCGTCAACCGCCGGCCTTTTTCTGTCGCATTTCTTTTCTGGACTGTTACGGCTTCGTTCGGACTCTGAATCTAGTTATCCAGGTACTCATTTTGTTCAGTTTTTCATTCTCTACGCATCCGTATATGTCTTTTCCCATTTTTTTCTGATTTTCGTCAGTTGCAACATCATTATTTCTTTTCTTCCTTGGGTCCCCTTCTTCTTCTTTGAGATCTTGTTCGTAGCGTTGTCGTTTTCGCACGCTACTGTCGTTATCGTCTCTGCGTGCCGTCAACTTCGCATGCCGTCGTCGTTCGCCAAGTGGCGTCGTTTTTATGCAGAATCGCTGCCTCTGTGCGCTATCGTATTCACGCACCGTCGTTTTCGTGCGCCGTTGTTTTTCGCGCACCGTTGTTTTCTTTATTCTTCTTCTCTGTCAGCGCGCCTCTCTTCTTGCGCTAGTCTGCACCGTTTGCGTCGCCATTCGCGTCGCATTTCTTATATTTCTTCTTCTCCGTTGGCGCATGTTCGCGCTCATCTGCACCAACCGCCACCGGCCGTCCGTCACTGTCTTCGCTTGTTGGCGCATGTTATACCCTTCAGAGTTTGGGAGAGGGTGTTAAAGAATCTCCACCACCATTGTCCGCGTGCTGTCTCCGCTGCCTGTCCGCGTTCGTCTGTGCCCTCCGTCTTCTCCTTGAACCTCCGTGAGCCCTACGTGCGCCATCTGATCTAGTGGACCAGCAATTCCGACGGACTCAAAGAGCGGAAGCAACTCTGACTGACTCAAAGAGCGGGAGCGACTCTGACTGACTCAAGAAGAGCGGGAGCGACTCTGACTGACTCAAAGAGCGGGAGCGACTTCGACTGACTCAAGAAGAGCGGGAGCGAAGTGATGGATCCAAAAGACAGATGACGATTATCAATTCACAAAAATAAAAAATAAATTGGAGGTGTTTGAAAATAAGATGTTTAGTTTATCATCTTTGTGTAAACTCTAAGGGTACAACCCTTCAGAGTTTAGGAGAGGGTGTTAAAGATATTAGATAGATTTGTTATTATCTTAGGTTTGTTATTATATTAGTTTGTTATGATATTAGTTTGTTAGTGTGTTACACGTGTAACACCACCTTGTACTATTATATAAAGGGCTTTAGTCCCTCTCTAATGGAACAAGAGTTTTAAGGTTTCATTATTATTATTATTATTTTTCTCTCCTTTATTTCTAACAGGTGCCTTTCAAACTTGATTATAAGAAAACATATTTGTTATGTTTTTTGAAAAACTATTTGGAAATGACATTCATAACGGACAAATCGAAATCACACTTTTCAATTAATCATTCAAAATTTTGGGTGTTTAAAAACACATTTGAAACTGTTTGGCTTCTTGTATCACCCAAACCCTGTTTTCAAATTTTCTCTTAATTTAATAGAGATTCGACAATTCGAATGTCGCTACCAACTGATCGTTCAGTTTTCTGATTTTAGGTAGCTTAGATTCTCAGATTTTAGATAAAGCAGGTGAAACCTCTTTCAGAGCAGTTGAAGCCTTTTTTTTTCTATTTGGATTTTGTGTGCTACAAGTACTTGAACCTTAACTAATGTATTGTCTGCTTGCGCGTCTTGTGAAAACTTAGGTTTTGATTCTTGTCTCAAACTGATAAAAATATTGCATGGATACCCAACATCCTTAGATCATGCAAATTAAAAATTAAGAGATTTGGCAGGTTTATTAATTGTTTATGTTGACCTGTAGCGTGGTTTTGTTTGCCAATTTGGTTGAACAATCTCAACCTCTCATTTACATAGTTGAGATAAAATTTTATGAACAAATTGACAACTTTATTGAGTTGTTAATGACTGAAATTTGTAAGAAGAGCCAAAACAAATGTGCAACTATATGTTTTTAAATGGTCAGTCAATTGATTCAGTGCATTTGATGGCATAGATTTGGGTGAAGTATGAGCATTAAATAATAAAAAAAGATCATCACTGATGACATTAATTATTTGTGTGCATTATATTGTTACTAATAGTCAGGTAAAACATAGAGAAAAAAATTAAGAATATGATGTTCCACATGATGAAATCCTGAAATTTTTATATAATGCAAATTAATAATGAGCTGAACTAATAAAATATTTATAAAACATAATGTCAAATCTTTCTTTATATCTATATATGCTTTCTCCACTACATTCATTATTTTGGACAGTATATGTTATTTTTTAAACATAATTAAGATATAATAATATACATAGAAGGGATTAAAAACTATTTGCCCTTACCTAAACTACTAATTGCAGGAGACAATTCATTAGATAATATGGTATTTGGATTGGTTGCTTTCAGTAATAGGTTTTAGTTATAAATTCATGCAAACTATCATTATATTACAAGTCAATTGGTTGTATGTTTTTGCCTTATAAAAGGTGTTGCAGGCCATCATATCATACCCATTGTGATAATACCCCATTATTCACTGATACTTACAATAATGCATGTACTTTCCAAGCTTTCAGTATTTGCTTTTATGAACTTTATGTTTCATCCACATAATTCTACATACATATGTTGGAAGACAGTGCATTATTGAAGTATGGACCACCTAAACTGTATATGATTATCCAAACCTCGTGCGCACGCTCTTAATTGTAGTACGTAAAACTATGATTCGTAGACAAGCCTTTACTTACTTAGCAAGCTAATTTTGAGATTCATTATATGGGACCACCTAATCCTAATTACTGAAATCAAAACCATCAACAACCACCTTTAGGAAAATGTTCAAGTATAGTCATTTCTGCGGTTCTTTTTTTGTAGAACCAGTTTTGAATATTTTTACAAAACTAAAAAATATATTTTAATGAAAAGAATGTATAACTTTTACAGTGAAAAATATATACAAGATTAGAAGAAAGTGAAAGTTTCAAAAGAGATTGTAAGAATATTGATCGTGAGAGCATCCTAAGATTTAACTATATTTATGTTCTTTGACAAAAAGGAAATTCATAATTACTAGAGGAATCTCACGCAATCTATAAGGGCAATGCTTTAGTGGGGCAACCTTGAAAAGGGCATATATTAAATCAAATGTAGCTCTCATTGCAACTAAAAAAAAAACACATTCAATCTAAGCTTGTAAACAAAGTGTGTCCTTGAGGATTAAAGAGATGTTTCTGCAGGAAAACAAAGTATGAACATGGTATCTGCTTTCAATAGCAATGATGAACAAATAGAAAAAAAAAAGAGACTGCTTAAGCAGTAGGTCCAACCTATCTCTCAGTCTCCATCTTATACCATCATGAGATCCGACAAAACGCTGTCGATAATTCTACTTGAGTCAATGATTTTAAGCTGTTTTAATCAACGCGAACCAAGAATTTAAAGAAAGATGTGGTCCACATATAAATGTGGTGATTATGATGCAATGTTGATGTCATGGAGCGCGTTGTATTAACCTAAAATTGACCTTGATTTGGTGGCTTAATATATAGAACAATTAAAGATATAAATTTTTGTGTTTTTAGATTCTGAACTAGTGTGTTTGCTGACATAAACCTAATATCTGCATTGTCTAATTGAAAAAAAAGATACTTGTTGTAGTGATTAGTTAATAAATCAGATAGTATTACAGATGCAATTTTTTTCCAATTAACTTAATTTATATGTAGATATCTTTTAGATCCATCTATTAATAAATGAATTTAAAAGATTTTACATCCAACAAGAAGTGAATTCCATTCAATATTAATAAAAAAGCTTTGCATTATCTGTAATGCTTGTGACATTTTTTTATCTGATTTCTTGTGTATATAAACTAATTAAAATTGAAATGTACATATAGTCTAAGATTAACAAAAATGTTTCAAGATCAGAATCTACATTGAACTGATTTTCTTATTTAATTTGATTTAAATTGATTACATTTGTTTAATCATAGGGATGGACCATTAGATTCTAGAACAAGTATAATACTAAGGCCAGAGTTCAGACTATTAATTTGAAAGCTTTAATTATTTTACGAAAGAATTTCTTATGGGGATGATTAATTATTTTCAACTGAACGATGAAATAATCGTTGAATACAGCTACTGATAATTAACATTGTGGTTTAGTAGGATTGATTTGTTACATAAATTACCCTCTAAACATGAACTTGCAAATTAACCCTAGGTAGGGAGACATGCATGGATGACACTCCATTTATCATGTCCCTCAGAGGCTCCTAAAATTTGAAAGGGAGAGGGAAAAATTGATAAAATTTGGTCCCCACTTATGACCTAAAGAATGCTGAATCAATAAGGGTCAATGAGCTTGTGTCAGCCCCCAAAGCTAAGAAATCTACACACCCAATGATTATTAACAATGTCACATTAAGGGAAAAGAAAAGAAAAGGTAGATCCACTGAAATTGTTTCTGAGTTTTCAGATCTCATAAAAATGATTTCAAACAGGTCAATCTAGATGTATAGATATATAGAAGTAGGCCTTGAAAGGTAAATCTTTAAAAAAGGAGCTTTAGAATGGGTTGGTGAAGATCAAATGTATCTGTGAGAACCACATGTCCATGTACCAAGAGAGCCTGAAATTGTTTGTACTCTATAAAGGGTTTTATTATATGATAATACAAAGAGAGATTGTTTGTACTCTATCAAGGGTTTTATTATATGATAATATAAAAGTCAGTCTTGCGTGCAGTCTCTAATCCACATACTTTGATATTTTAAAAATAAAACTTATACTTCAATATGTATCTTTACGGAAAAAAATAGAACAACTATTTCAATGAAAAAAAAAATGTTTTAAAAAAGCATGCTTTATGACTTTTGTGTTACAAAATATACTTGTCAAAAACAAGATCTGCCCACTCTTTGCAATTTTTTAAGTTCTCAAAGTTCATTCGTGGTAACAATTGAATCCACGTGGGTCCCCTCTGTTAAATTATAATTAGCTTTTACTTACTGAAATCCTCATTGTTCTTATTAAAAAGATGTGAAGTCCTGATATAATGGTTGTTTGCAACACTATGCTATTCTTTCTTAAGCCTCATTTGGCTCCGTGTTTGCGCGGATTCCGTGACAGAAAATGTTTTTTCAGTGACGGAACCAAACGCTTTTTCAACTTCTGTGATCTCAATCCATTTTTGTGCAGTGACAATGTATTTTTTATCGCGTTTTAAATTCTAATCAAACTATGCTTTTAAAACTCTAGGTATTTTTGGATAGCTTTTCAAAATCTTGGTGTTTCAACCACCAATCCAAACATACACTTAATGGACAATAAACGTGTTGAAGATTTGTTGTTCTTTTTAATGTATAAAAGAAAGAAAGCTAAATTGACTTTGCTAAAGCTAGTATAATAAATTAATGCCACGCGTGAAGAATAATTGATCCTTTTTTTACTTTCTTCTTTTACTTATGTTTGCTTTAGATTATGAGTAAGACAAATAGCTCAATATTCAATTTGGTTTGATGAAATGAAGCGTGCTTATCTCTAAAAACAATGGTCAATTCACAAGTAATTCCACTTACGGAGTTTGTATATAATTATTTTATTGATTGTGGGAATAAAAATATTTAATACCATTTAGAAAAGGGTGCTGCTACCTAGGCCCAGAAATTAGATCCCATTGGTAAGCCCCATTAGGTGGCACAATCCTATTGGTTCCCTGTTTGACTTCTTGAAATCATAAAAAAGACAATAACTAGAATACCCTCATGAGAAATTTAATAAATAGCTCCAATTAATACCGTAATTAATCCTCATTTTCAGAATCCCAAAAACCGCGCAACCATGACTCCAATTAATACCACCATTAATCCTCATTTTCGGAATCTGCCATCGTCTCCCCCGACTAAACATATTTCAAAAAAATTAAAAGGTTAAGATTTTGAATTGGGCGAAAACATACGAACACAAAAAAAAAAAAAATTGGTTATTAAGAGACAATATCATCCGTTCTCTTCCCTAAATTAATCGTCAAAAATGACGAAGAATAAATGTTAGATTTCTTCCCTATCAACGTTTTATTTTTTGTCTTTTTGTTTTTTGCCATGAAAACATATTGATTGGATGGATTTATTGCACTTCTTATACAAGAAATTTCTGATTTTCATATTTAAATATGAGACGACACAATTCTAGAAACATGAACTGAAAATCGAAATGAATCAGAAATTCGAACAAATTAGTTTGTGGATTTTTTTTGCTATTTAAACAAATCAGTATTTAAGATACATGAATCTGAAAACCAAACAGATGGTGTATTTGGAATTAATTTTTATTCTTTAGCAATACAAGTAAACCTAACTTTCAGATACATTATTTTATTTGAACAAATTAGTGTATCTGAAATGTATTTTTTAATTTTTTTCCTATATAAACAAAGCCTGTCTTTCAAGTACATGAGTATGATATCCAAAGAAATTAGTGTATCTGGAATGTATTTAGGTATACCTATATTTAAAATCAGAGTGAAGATTTGGAAAACACTTCACCAGCAACAAAGATGGTGAAATCATGTCAGTGGCAGACACACCGCAGCAAAATCGAATGTCGTAAGTGTCAATCAATATAAAAGTCTAAAATTCAGATTATTATTTGTATCTCTAATAAAAATAAATTTATTACAGAATGGATTGTGGGTCAATCATCATGAATATAATGAAGCAATATGCTGCAAACGAGCAAGTGACCACAGATATGATGGATATGAAGCAGTGTAGACCAATAAAGGCGCACATTATGCATAAATTTCTGAATGACAAGCACCGTACATATACAGACGTAGATCACATGGTCAGGTAGATGTACATGGAAGATTGACCAGCGAAAGAATGGAGTTTATAAATGAACAACAATTTGGATCAAAACTTGATGAATTCTTTGTAAATGTTTGATGTTTGATTATGAAGTACTATATTCAATGTACTGTTAATATTCGATAAACAATTAATCGGTAATGATTCTGTGTTTTAACAACATATATCGTATAGTTACTGTGTATCTAGATTTTGTACTGTGTATCTGAAACTCTTTTGGGAGATGTGTTTGTGAAATATGCATGCTTTATGTTTAACCACACATAATTTCAGTTCAGCTGTCTGAAATTATATTATGTATCTGAAATATTTTTACACATCTGTCATGATGAATTGTATCTTCCAATGTGATGAATATGTGAACTATATTTGATAATTGTGAGGTAGCTTATTTTCTATACTTATCAAAATCTGGTGCTTTTTATTTAAATGTATCTTAATTCAATTGAATCATATCAAATTGGCTATATCTTTCAGATATTAAGTATAAGCTTATTATCTAAATATGTATTGTATTTGAATTTGAAGACTGTATCTGAAAACCTGTATGACTTGATAATGAAATAATGATTTGAATCTAAAACTGTGATGTATATATAAAATGAGATTAGTATATGAAAACATGAAATCAAACATTAAGCACTTTGCAAAATAGTGAAAAACACTTTCACATAACACATTAACATCAAGTGTGCAGTACAATGAAGCAAATAAAAGGCCCTCTGCAACCTTCTAAAAATTAGAGCTTTGAGGTATTTTCTCCTTCTTGTTCCTCGGCTTATAGATGAGTGCCTTCCTTCTTGATGGTTGTCATCCTTTACTTCGAACCTTAAAAGGCGAGTGAACAATTGAATCTGGCACCTCATCACCAACACTACAGTCATTATGATCAGAATTTGCTTTTGTCAAGTCATCATACAAAGAATCAAGTTGTTTTTTGTATAACTCGAACTTTTCAGGAGAGAGAACAGCAACATCAGCAATTGACAAAAGTCATCCTTCAAGCATTTATATACATACGACAAATAAGCAATTAAATATTAATCAAATAGGCATTCATCAAATCCATATAAATAATAAATCAAACTTCAAATTGAGCTAAAAATAACATCAAGATACATATGTAACTGGAATTGGAATTAACATATACACATTCAATGCTACCAATTATTGAATCTAATGAGTTGAATACTGGTCATTCAAAGCTATAAAATATGCCGAATGACTTAATACGCATAAATGTACATATACATACCAATAAAAAGCTGATTATACAGATCATACATAAAAGACAAGAACACATCAGAATTAAGATACACTACACATATTTTAATTTAAATTAAAACCTGTATAAAAAAACGTATATGATGATTCAAAGGAACAGTTAAAAATCTGATCAATTTGAATTATTCAGATCGAAAATAATCTAACCTGAATGGATCACCATTGTTTACACCACAATCGTATAATTCTTATATTCTCAACCGATCAAACTGAATAAAAAAATGATTTCAATGTTTGTTTTCATTTTCACCAAATAAACTAGATCTAAAAATTATAAATCGTCAATTTTTGGGGGTTCCGATCGGCCTAACCTGAATGTTTGCACCACAAACACATCGCACAAAAAAAAAAAAACGTTGACATCTTCTCTTCTCCGCCAATCAAATGTGAATGAAAAAAAAATTAATGTTTGTTTTCGTTGCGAGACATCAATTGGAATAAGAAAAAATGAAACTCGTGATTTTCGATTTTCTTGAACGTGCAATTGAATTCGTATATTTCAGAAAGGGAAGTGATCTCCGTAATTAACTCCGTAATTATTGGACCGGTTATGGAAGAAACGAATAGATTAGTTGGGGGGGGGGGGGTAATGTAGGAAATTCACACTTGGGGTCTACCAATTGGGGCCAAAAATAAAAGGTGATGAGATAAAATCTTTGATATATCATTATTATGAAACATATTTTTTAGGGATGAAAATCCAACATTATCAACCAAAAGCAGCCTCATAAACACATTCAATTAAGAATTGATTACAAACGTGTGGTTGTAAAAGTCTTGGGGTCAAATAATTATTTATATTTGTAACCCCAACTCTAAAAGATATAATTCGTAGTGTACAAGCCACTGAGTGATTTTGATTTTCAACGTTTTACCTACCAAAAATAATATAATAAGTTCAACTATAACAAATACAATAAAACTATTCAAATTCAGGGCACTTTTAACAATTTGTTTGTACATAATGGAAAGTGAAAGAAAATGAGAGAAAATAAATATTTTCCCTTTTACCATTAAAAAAGCTAACATTTGTGTCAAACATGGAAAATAAAAATTTTTATATCACTTTTCCTTTCCTATTTTGTCTTATTAGAAAAAGTGAAAAAAAAAATTTTCCCTATAGATGAGAAATTAAGAGAAAGTGATGGAAAATTTTTTCACCACATGCACAAACACATTGAAAGTTGGTCAAATGAAATTTTTTTTACTTTCCATCACTTTCCCTATAACTCAAATTCTTTCACTTTCTTTTATTTTCTCTTCAATTTTATGCACAGTGCATGATGGAAAGTGAAATAAAGTGAAGGAAAGTAAAGATTTTCCCTTTGACCACTCAAAAAGCTAGCATTTGTGCCAAACAAGGAAAAGAAAAAAATTTCCATCACTTTCCCTCTCCTATTTTGTCTTATTAGAAAAAGTGGAAAAAACTTTTCCTTTCCCCATAGGTGAGAAAATGAGAGAAAGTGATGGAAAATTTTTCCACCATATGCACAAACACCTTGAAAATTGGTCAAAGGGAAAAAAATTTACTTTCCACCACTTTCCCTTTGACCCAAATTCCCTCACTTTCTTTCATTTTCCCTTCAACTTTGTGCACAAACACACCCTTAGTTACGTTGATATTGATATTGGTGCAAAAATTATCCTAATAATATAATTATGATTTCTAATATCACAAATCATAAATATTTCTTAACTTGTTAACCAAGAGCCAAAATTTTTTTTTATATTTTTGGACAGACTTGTTGGCTTTCATGGAAAACGTTGTGCAATTTATAACAGGTTTGACTAAAAATCTGAACGGAAAAAAATTCAACCACGCAATCTAAGCAATGTCGGAAAACAAAAACAGAGGCGGCTGACATAAAATTGGGTCAACCCCACTTCGGTCGAGTGTCGGCGTCTCCTCCCTCCGTCAAAGTCGGGTCCACGCGCACGTGCGAATCTATGGCTGACTGACACGCGTACTGTCACTCCCACTACTCTGAGAGTCTCTGACCCCCCTAAAACAAAGGAAGAGTCAGGTCATCAGTCCACTCACCATTCTCTCTCTCATTCTCTCCACCACCTTTTATTTATTTTATTTTATTTTAATTTTTTTTTCTTGCCTATTCTCTCTAGGCGTCATTGGGCATCACATATGGCGTCATCATGGCGTCACTGGTGGTGGTTGGATGAGTCCGGATAGGAATGCATAACATATGAATCAAACTATGTTAATTCGAGCTGCCTAACTTGATTCGGATAAAGATAATTTTGATTAGGTTGGTTTAGAATTAGAATTCATTTTTTAAAAAAATTCAATTTTGATAGATTTTATAAATTTTTTCTTTTTTATTTAGAATGTTTAAGAATGAATATAAAAATGGAGGATTTTAAAACTTATTTTCTTAGGTGTAGCAAAAGAAAAAGGTTATGAAGTTCAGCATTATTTACACGAAGCACGTAGAATTGGTATGTAGAGATAGATGAGTATTGGGATAGTTTATGTTATGTAGCATTTTTTCTTATTCTATGTTATGTTAGGTCTGGTCTTTTATGCTTATTTAGGGGTTTAATTTAATCAGGCATATGGATAGGCTATTTCAGCCCTCCATTAAAATAATTATCAAGATTTATTTTAAGTTATTCAAACATAATTATCTAAGATTATTATTCCTCCATCCAAATGGATGAAATGCGGTTAAATTATATTTTTGAGGGTGAAGTAGGATAACTCCCCTAAAATGATATACAATTTTAACCTTTTTTTGTGCATTTGTATTTTTCACATGCACTGGTAGTTTTTGTAGTTTCTATATATATTGTGCAGGGCATTGGATAATGTGTTTCTAGTATATATACTAGTTTTTAATTAAAGTTTCTCATACCAAAGAGAAGTAGTCTTTGGATTTGAGATGGAGATCATAAAGACTCGTAACTCCAACACAGAGTTTATAACCCCCACAAACATATTGAAATACTCTCTTTCACCTTCCTTACATAGGCAAACCACATAACTATTCTCTTTGTTTAATTGTGTATTTGTTTTTTTGTCTTCTATGCTTCAATTTGATTGCAATGTTTTTCATCACCGAGTGGCATTTGTAAACATGTTTGGCAGCTTTTGGAAATTCTGATTTTGCAGGAATCTCAGTTAATGAAAACCTGTTTTTATGTATCATCAACAGTATCAACTTTTTGAAGACATTAAGTGAAAAATCAGTTTTTTAGGTATCTAATAAAAATATTTTTTTCTACATAATCTATTCTTAAAAGCTGGTTTAATTTTTTTTTTGTAAAACTTGTTTTCAAACAATGACTTTAAGTTGTTCAAACCCATTTCAAATGCGAATGCATCATAAAGAAAAATCACGTGTGTGTTGGAGAATATATGTGGAGTGATTCACTTCATCATAGTTGATCAACCTGAAGATGATTTTGACAGTCCTTGGAACACTTTTGTTAAAAGTTGTATATTTCACTACCGACATTATTGTAACATTGTAAACTTAAGTTCTTATCCACTCTTTAGTTTGAATATGAAAAAATGCCAAAAACCAAACACAAACATTTTAAAAAAATCCTACTGTAATCCAACCAAGAGTGATTCTACTTCCTGCAAAAAAAAAAAAAAAAAACACAATAACGCAAATACTTGTGCTTATTGTATGATATATATTTCTTTAAAAGTGTACACACAATTTTCATTCCCTTTTTAGCAGGAAGGATTGGATTTTTTTTGTTGAAAGATAGATATATATTCCATTTACATTCTTCTTATTCGGTTATCATTAATTTTATTTTTTTTTGGTTATTTGGAATAGTGTCTAACGTATCAACATCTATGTCAATCGTCCCACCCATGTTTACATTGCCGAACGCTAGCAGACGCAACCTCTGAAACAAAATGAAAAAATTGCTTCCGCGTTTGATGTGTAATGTTTGCATTGTATATGTATTTTTTGTTGACATTGTTGACACGACAAAACAACGCTTATACGTTTCTCTCTTGCATTTCCTAATGCGACAACCCCGGACATTGCTCCCAAACGGAGTCTTAACTTATGTTATATTACCTAGACATTATAGTGTAAAAAATTACTATTTTTTTTTAAAAAATTCTCTATCGAACGTATTGTTTCCTTTTTCACTCCCCCAAATGCGGGTTAACAGTAAAAGAGTTATTCAATGCTTTAAACCTACACAACACACATTTGCTTTAATTTCTTCTTTTATTTACTCCTTATGACACATGCCATTTCCAACCTCATCATTTTTTCCCTACATAACCAAAAAAAAAAAAAAAAAACCTCCTCTTTAATATAAGCCACAACCACCACTAATGAGGAAGACAATAAAATGCCAGGGTGGACTCAATGTTACACATCGTTTTCAAATCACAATATTCAAATAACAAACCAAAAAAACAGAAGATGAACAAGAAGAAGTGCATGCCTGTCATTTTAATTTGTACACCCACCTGCACCGTCAGCTTTCCATACATCAAAACAACAACAACAACAACGTGTGGGCCGCTCCCATTTGTGGTCTCTAGCTTGCCCAATAATACAACAATGGTAACATATGTGTCACACTTTCACATTTCACCAAACTTTTGTATTTCAATGAGAACATAAATCAACAATGACTTTGAAGACCCAAATCAACTAGGCGTCCAAAGAGTGGTCAACCGTTCAAATCTACACATTTATTATATAAAAAAAATTTCAAATCGATCTCCACAAGCTCTTCAAGTGAATTACTAAAGTTAAATTTGACAACCGGTCCAAAAATTGAATTTCTCATTTTCATAAGTCCTGATGTGATAGATATAAATCAATACAATAATGAAGGATATTAAACACTATTTTTTAATGCGTGTTCAAACAGTATGGGATAGTTTGATAAGGGGTTAAGGTTTTAAGGGTAGATTGTTCTAATTTTTTAAAATAAAAAATCTATCAATTTTGCTTATAGTTACATTTATAAAAATTAAAATAAAAAGTGAGGATAAATAATATCATAATTTTTAGGTAAAACAAAATATTCTCATTTTCAATTTAAAATTAAAACAATTTTTTATAGTTTATGTCTATTAATTTTTATATTAAATAGAATAAACTGTCATTTCACTCATTTATCCCTAGAGAATAAAAATAAGGCATAATCCTACCCCACCCCACCCCCACACACCAAATCAACCGTCCGATCTTGAACGCATGGTGCAGATCTAGCCACGCGAAGACAACCTTTATTGGTGTTGTCAGTACTGATAGGGCAAAGGGACCGAGTCGTTATCGAAGGTTTTGACCCTGCACTCAGTGTCTGACGCACGCGCGCATGCTACGTGGGACCCACGTTGACCTGCTGGAGTTGGTAAGCGTGACGTCATTCGGTCTCCTCCACCTGGAGCCTTCTCATGGACTCGTCGGTTGGACCATTGATCAAACGGCTTGGATTTACGAGAATGTCACATCATAAACTTGTGTGCGGTCCCGATTGTTTGGTGGACTGTTTAGGTATACTGTGCCCCATTTAGGGGGGGCTGTTAACATAATAACAAAACTTTGATCAACCGAAATTTATATAATGGTATTATTATATAAGACCAGTGTGGGATTAATATTTTTGAAAGACTAATTAAATTTTTTGGGGGCTTTACACTGTTTATAGTGGATTTGTAAACCTAAACTTCCTTCATTTGGGCTTTTGGAAGTCAGCATATTTTGTTGGTTTTAAACCCCCCCCCCCCCCCCCCAAAAAAAAAAACAGTTATGTTATTTAAGATTTGAGTTTAGAAAATGAGATCTAATTAAAATTGAATGTAATTCATTAGTGTTTAGTGAGCGTAAGTAAAAATATCATAAATCTCATGTGGTAAGCACATGAAGTATGTTAATCTACAATTTATGTGATTTTTTTGTGACACACAGAAGGCATAGAAATATTTTGTGTTGGTCGATTAGAATACGTGTGTCAACAAAATTGATCTTTTATCTCGTTTGTGTGGTTTAATTTTGAAAAACAAATTTACACTCCATTATTTTTTGGGGAGGAAGTATTAAGACTCAAAATTATGGTCTCTTGATGATTGCAAATATTCTTGTCAAACACTAAGCTATGATTACAATAATTATACATAATTATTGCTGTCATAGATAAAATATAGTAGTGAAGCCCATTAATTAAAATGATTGATCAATTCATGCAATTATTTTATAATCTAGATCTAAATGTTTTTTTTTGTTATTTTACATCTCAAATTACTAATTCAACAAATAAATTATGAGGACCATGCGCACTTATTTTTTCAATCTTGAATTCTTATGATTGTTTTAAATATATAAATTTAAAAACAATATTTAAGTGGATTCCTTTTGTTGTTTGCATTGCATCCATGATACATCATTAATGAAGGCAACTTGTTAGTTCTGTTTACAAAAAAAAATTGCATCGCAGGACAAATGTGATTGTATTAGATTGTCAACTCAAACAAAATGGGTTTTTCAACCATATATACATATTATCATAGATAGTTTAATTAATTTTTTATATAAAAATGACTAAAATATTAATAATTTTCTGATATGACTAATTCTTTACACAGGAGTACCATCAATGATTTCTAGCAGATATGCATTATGGTTTGGCATTCGAAATATAAGATGGTACTGGTACTATGTACTGCTAAAGTACAACTTCATCATTTTATAACATATATATTTAAAGTGTCAAAAAAAAGTCAGTAGAAATTGAATTATAAATAATTACATATAATTTCTTTTTTTTTGGTAATGAATAATAAAGTATGTCAGCTTTTTTTCCCTTGACTCCCTTTTGCACATGGGAAATGAAATACAATGTCATGAAACATATTCCACTAAAAACATGAACAAATTTGATAGTACAGATAAATAGTTTTGAGATGGGATCGTTCGAATCCAAATTAAAATCTTTGAGACAAACAATTTTCAAAGAATTAAGGGACAATTAATTAAGGGTCCCTGTGATCAGATCCTTAAAAAATTTTAAGTTTTTTTTAAGTCACTAAGGCATTGAAAAATTATCTTTAAGTCCCTCTAGAGTTCAAACAGATGTTTAAAAGTATCAAAAATGCCATCGGCCAATCATGCAAAGATTAACAATGTACTGAGAAGTATTAAAAATGTATTGTAGATACTTAACAATGTATTATGGAGTGTTTACAGTGTATTAAATAATTGAGCGGGGGATTTTATGGAAAGTTAGCAATGTACTGAGGAGTATTAACAATATACTAGAGATACTCAACAATGTATTGGAGATTGTTAATAGTGTATATACTAAAATAATTGTGTGAAAGTCATTTTTGGTATTTTTGAAAAACATCTGGCTAAAGAGACTGAAAAATAATTTTTCACCGCTTTAAGGACATAAAAAAACTTAAAAATTTTAAAGATTTAAAAATAATAGATAGATGACTATAGGGATCCCTTAATAATTTTCCTAAGGATTAATGTACATACTTAACCAAAAAGTGTATATGGTGTCCTCATGTTGTCATGTGATAAAATCAGTGTGTGTCTGATAGAACTTCCTCGAAAAAAAAGGCACATCCATGCATATATTTTGAAGAGATTCGTCTGTGGAGACCTTTATGAATTTTTGGATAATGCATGCCCTTTGATTTTTCTAAAAAGTTTATGCTTTATGTAATTAAATATGCAATTTCATATAAAATTAAAATATATAATTTAATAAATTGCATATGTCCATTTATAAAAACATATATACTTCATCTCACAAAAATATAAAGCCCCGTTTGGCTAGCGGAATAAGGGAGGAATTGAGGAGAATATGGCTAAAAGGGTGTTTGGGTAGACAGAATAAGGGGGTATAGCTATGCGGAATAAGGAGATAATAAGCTGGTATTTGTATTCCAAGTCCACTTATGGAATTGTGTTATTCTTCCACTGGAATAAGGGGACCCATCTATCAAATCACATTAAATCACCTGTCATCACCTTGTATACATCAATGGGGCCCACATGTCAAATCAACTTTTTACACCTTATTCTCATCTTATTCTTCATCAACCAAACACTCCAACTTTTATTATTACGTTTCCCAATGAGAATAACTGAAAACACAATCAAACACAAAATTTCTTTATTCCATTGATAAAGTCAACAATTCCTGGAATAGGTATAAACCCCAAGAATAGCTTACGCCTCTATCCAAACGGTAATTGATTAACAAAATGATCCTATAAGGTGGGGTTGCATATAATTATGGATTAAAATGGTATCTTTTTTTTGTCCCATTTAATTAATTTTAAAATTTAAACCATCCAATTTAACTGCAAATTACATTCTTGCATATGTTGGAAAAAAATGTAGATTTTGCTGTTCGATGCTATTTCTGAATTTGACTTACAAAATTTGAGAGTGAGAAAGAAGAAAGAGAATGATCCTATAAGGTGGGGTTGCATATAATTATGGGTTATAATGGTATCTTTTTTTGTCCCATTTAATTAATTTTAAAAATTAAACCATCCAATTTAACTGCAAATTACATTCTTGCATATTTTGGAAGAAAATGTAGATTTTGCTGTTCGATTTTATTTCTGAATTCGACTTACAAAATCTGAGAGTGAGAAAGAAGAAAGAGAAGCATAAAGAGAGAAAACAATATTGTATTAGTGGTTATATTATTTTTAGATCCTTTCATCATTGAATCCATTTGTTATTATGCACGCATTGTGTGATTATTAGTAGCTTCTATATTGTTATCCATCAATTGTACTTTATCATTCATTTTCCCCCGTTTGGAACGGGGATAGTTTTTATTCTAGGGTATAGATTTATCCAAGCATAAATAAGTATAAATAAGGATAAAATGATTTTGTGTTTGGTTGTATTTTGAATTATTCTCATTGGTAAACGTAAGAATAAATGTTTTGTTGTTTGGGTAAAATGTGAATAAAGTATGGATAAGGATTTATAAAAGGTAAAAAAGTAATGATAGCTGATTTGACAGGTGATTTATAAGAGGTGATGACAGTTGATTTGATAGTGGGCCCACATATTCTTTAGATGGAATAACCTAGAATAACTTTTATTCTAGGGATTGATTGGAATCCCTATACCACTTTATCAAGGTTTATTCTGGCATAATTTATCTAGGGTTATCCGGGGTAAACAAACACCCCTAAATACTTATCTAGGGTTATCCGGGGTTATCCAGGGGGTTATACTCGTTCCAAACGGGGGCTTAAGGATAAAATGCGTTTAGACTCTCTAAAGTTTTTGAAACATGCATAAACACTCCTTAATATTAAAATACATGCACTCACACCTCTTGTCATTATATTTTTAGTTTTATCATTTCAATTAAATTATTATTATATTTTCACATTTTAATTAGCTATTATGAGTTAATTCTCACAAAAAATGCATTCATATGTGCTTAAAGAGTTAATTATTTTATTAATTAATATTCACAAGGCATATCGAAAATTAATTGATTTTTCTTGGGATGTTTAAAAAATTAATTACATAATAAAATAGTAATTTTAAAATAGCTTTGTTTCATTTCACTAGAAAATTTAACAATAGGGGATGTAAATGCATGTTTTTGAACTTCATGGGGGCGTTTCTGCATGTTTTAAAAATTTCAGAGGGTGCTAATACATTTTACCCTTAATTCACTGTTAAGTATCTTTATAATCAACTATCTTTTTTTACACCAAACAAAAATACCACTGTTAAAAAAGATGTTCGATCTGAAAAACAAAACGAGGGGTTAATAATAATAATAAAAAAAAACTTGGTTCCCGAAAAAAGAATTATTCCTGCTGACGTGGCAATTCTCCCACTAAAGCAAGTCTTATCATTCTTGTCACATCATTTCAATGTCCAACCCTTGCTAACCCACAAATCACAAAATTATATAATATCAAAATAAAAATAAACCCTAAAAAAAACTCAAACGTCAAACCTGCTTAACCTGTTCACACCCCCCCCCCCCCCTAGTTTCTTCTGATATATATACCAAACATTCTTCTTCATGTCCATCATTTATTCCTCAAAAAAAAAAAAAAAAAAACACCAACACCATCCACACATAGAGATTACACAGAGAGAGAGAGAGAGAGAGCACATAAAAAAACATTCACTAACACCAACAAATTAAAACTGAAGGTGCAGCCATGGCAGATGAGTTTCAAAGCAGCATATGCACCAACAACAACTGGTGGAACATGGTGAGAACTGCTCCACCTCCACCACCATCTTCCATGTCTTGCTCCGCCGCCTTAAACGACACAGGCGTCGTTGGCGGCGGCGGAGTTTTCAACTGGTTGACTGAGCAACCCATCAAGGGGAGGTCTTCATCATGCGACGAGACCGCCGTCTCCGTCTCGTGCGCACCGTCCGATTCGATGGACTTGATGGCTCCGGCGGCGATGATGGATTGGAACCAAGCCTTACTGTTAAGTATTGTTTTTTAACATATATGACCCTTATATTATATGGTCTGTATTTTGAATTTTTTGATGTTTTGGTTTTCGCAGTAGAAACAGTGAATCAAATCAGACCACTAAAGATTGGGGTCTCAGAATCTTTGAAGATGCTTCTGAGGAGGCTTTCAAGGAGATGAACCAATCTTTCTTGATAGATCAGACCCACTTCAGCTCTTCCACAGCTGCAGATGATCCTCCTGTGACTTGTCAGGGACTACCCATCAATAGGTTTTCAATGGGTTCTTCGGTTTCTTATGCTTTCCCTTCGAATCATCTTATACAAGGCATGTTCGAGCCCGAATCGAATGCTCGATCGCCTTATTGTGCTAACCCTAGCGAGTTCTTGCCGCAATCGTGGCCGAAGTTGCACTTGAAACAACATCATCGTCAACAACAACAGCAGCAGCAACAACAACACCAACAACAACAACAAAATGAATTGCAATTCTCCAATAACACTCCCTATTGGAATGCCTCATCGGTTGCGATTAACGAATTCAGGCCTAGCACTCCGAAATTCCTCGGACAGGTCTTCGAAAAGAAGCCCAATTGTAGCAACAATTCGGCTTCGAAGGTAAGAGAAACGCCATTGGCGGTATCGCATAATAAAGTTTTATTTTATGTTTGAAATATATGAAATTTTAATTATTGTTTACGATCCAGAGCGACTCGAGTTCGAGCCCGAAGAAAAGTAGCTGTGAGCCTGCAATGAAGAAGCCTCGGATCGAGACACCGTCGTCTTTACCTACTTTTAAGGTACAAAGAATCTATAACAAAGCCGTAGATCAAGGAGACATGGATGGAAGGTTTTTTTAAAGATTGGTTTCTTTTTATAGGTCAGGAAAGAAAAATTGGGAGACAGGGTCACTGCACTCCAGCAACTCGTTTCGCCTTTTGGAAAGGTGAATCTCTTGATTATGTTATGTGTGAAGATCTCATGTTGTGTGATTGATCTAACTCAATGAGATTGATTTTTCTTCTTGTTTGTATGATCTCATTAGACTGATACAGCATCGGTTCTCTACGAGGCGATCGACTACATCAAGTTCCTCCATGATCAAGTCAATGTAAATTACACTTTATATATATCTTGTTATTGAGTACAATAAGGCCCTTATTGACATATGGTCCTAATTGTTAGTTCTTTGTTTGATATCTCAGAATTTAAGCACACCATACATGAAAAGTCTACCTCCCATGCAACACCACCACCACCAACACCAGGTATTGAACACACTCTCTTTAGGGATGTGATCCTGTCAATGTTGCATCCCATCAGTTTTAAACAGTCTTTGTACATGTTTCATTCTTTCAATGGAGACTGACCAAAGTTGAGGGATTCTGCCATCTCCTCTCTTTAATTATCACTACTACTCATCTCATTATGAGTTTTGAAATGATTTTTAAACTTGGTTCTGTTACACAGAATTCTGAAAGATCAAAAGACGGGGAAGGACCAAAACGAGATCTCAGGAGCCGAGGTCTTTGCCTCGTACCGATCTCTAGCACCTTCGCAGTAACTAATGAGACCACCGCAGATTTCTGGACTCCCAACTTTGGAGGGGCTTACAGGTAGAGAAGACGAAGAAGAAGAAGAAGAAGGAGGAGGAAATCAGTAGGAATGATAGCTAGGGAGAGTTCAAATGAAAAGAAAAGGATCTGTATTTGATGACCACTATGACTTCAATTATTATGGGTAAGTAAAGCAAAGCAAAGGAGAAAAGAAAGAAAGAAAAAGTGGGGAGGAGAGGCCCTTACAAAAGACATAGCTTTGCTGTGACAGCTATAAAACAAAATGATTTGTAACTGATAATAATGTATGTTTAAGAATTGATGGTTGACATATTTATATATATGTTTGTATGAATAGGTGGGACAAGAGAACAGGAACAGGTGCTAAATTTGGCTACTTGTTTAGTGGGGAAGAATTAATGTGTTAAGAAACAGCTTAATTTAGCAGGAGGAGAGGGGGTTGGGATATAAAGGTGTAATGGGGAAAGGCAGTCTCCCTTTGTTCCTGTTTTATGGTCTGTATTGTTGTTGTTATTCTGCAATTTTTTTTTAAAATTAAAGGACATTGGAATAATTGGACTCTCCTGAAAATGGGAATGTGTGTGTGTGTAAGACTTTTCATTGGGATCTTAGCCTTTTGGTTTGTTTATTTTGTTTGTGATGAATGATTGAATGTCATAGTGGGAAGTCAGAATGTTGCCCTACTGTACCCTCTCTTACATATAGCACTGCATAATATTGTGGGCTCATTTGATTGTTTGTTTTTGTTTGGGGGTTGCTTTCCCTGTAAGATCACATTGAGGCTAAAGGGAACCATATTTTAAAAGAGGGTGCCCCTTACAAGTAGTGTTTGTGTGTAGCCTCACTTTCAGTCTTATTGCGCTAATAAAATTAAAATAGAAAAAAATTGTTTGTTACACACAGTATTTATATGTAACCACACATGCAATCTTATTTTGCTAACGAGACATATGTTATGTTATTCATATGAAATGTACAAAAATTTGTTGGATTATATTTATATATGTTATATCTTGGGGGAATTGTCCAGATGTCTCTTGACCAGAGGTTTAATTTTTTTTCTGCCCGTGGACTTTTTTTTTATTATTTACCCCTGAAATCTGGTTCTATTTTTTTTTGCCCCTCACCAGTGCCACGATTCTCATCCGTATATTAATATTACATTTCTGTAATTGATCGTTAAATATATGTAATTGGTTATTACATTTCTGTAATTTATATGTGATACCCGAACTACCCCTTCCAGACAGTTAAATACAGAAATATAATGTGATACATACAGAAATTATACAAATAATTACAGATATTTAATAGTTGTCCACAAAAAATATTAAAATACGCAAATATATTTAAACACAAAATAGTCATATATACATTTTCAATGTCATTACAATATCATCTGTAAGTGCATTCAATGTATGCAAAATTGTTATAGATACAATCTTAAAGTTTCACTAAAATAGATACATCAATTGTTTGAATTATGATGTTTTCTTCATATCTTAATGATCAGTTGTAGTCTCTCCCTTAATCCTCTTCATTTTCTTTTGAATAAAATGAAATCCACTGAAATATCATTGAACTAGAAATTCAATGTATTTCATAACGAAAAACGGGCTTTCTAAGTAACATAAAAAATACAACAAACAGTCAAACACCTAAATAAATTTATGAACAATTGTAATATTTTAGTAGAATTAATTCTTGATCCATATACTAAACAATTATAAAAACTAGCATTTATATGACAACTACAACAAAAACTACAAATGTAATACCCAATAACATAATCTACCATTTACAGATAATATATATCATCTATCATTCTTATAACAATTACAATAAAAATTATGTAAAACAAATATGTAATATCATATATTGAACAAAACCAAAGACATATAAATTACAGAAATGTAATAACCAATTACATATATTTAACGATCAATTACAGAAATGTAATATTAATATACGGATGAGAATCGTGGCACTGGTCAGGGCAAAAAAAAAAATAGGACCAGATTTCAGGGGTAAATAAAAAATAAGAAAAAATTCAGGGGCAAAAAAAAAATTAAACCCCTGGTCAAGGGGCATCTGGACAATTCCCCTGTATTCTTTTTACTTGTTTAAATCAAAGAAAGTGAGAAGTATAAGGGAGTGCATGCTGGGCTTGCCCTAACATTGTCCTTTTAAAAATTATCTAATTAATCAACAAAAATATAAGATTAGGACATTGCTTTGCAAGCGGCATTGCTTAATGGGATTTGGATTAACTGATTTATAAAACAATTGCCCCCCTCCCTATTCCCTATATATACTGTGTGAACTATATCAATACTTAGAACCCCACCCCTCAAAAAATAACATCTAGGCTCTTGAGATGAAAGTCTATCCACATTTGAAGATAAAGCAACACTGATTAGTTAATGTGCGCACTACATTGAAAACCCAAATTTTTTTTGTTATACTAATCTTAGGTAGTGTTTAGTCAAGATTCTTTAATACATCAAGCATCAAAGATGCTTTGGATTATAATTTTTTTCTTTGATTAGTTAGGTTGAGGTTGAAGGAATTCTCCCTATAATGATTTTCTCCATTGTTCTATCACCTTTGTGTAATCTATCTAATTTTATAAGGAAAAGTTGTTTGCATATATATATATATGTATGGTCGCGATTACGTGCGGTGTGCGGTCGGTGCGGTTTACGACGTGGGCCGTTCGATCGCGGGTCCATCGCATCCAACGGTCGACGTGAATTGCACCCGACCGTCCGATGCGATGGACCCGTGATCGACGGCCCGCGATCGCGCACCGCACCGACCGTAAACCGCACCTAATCGGCTCCCTATATATATATATATATATATATATATATATATATATATATATATATATATATATATATATATGGTCGCGATTACGTGCGGTGTGCGGTCGGTGCGGTTTACGACGTGGGCCGTTCGATCGCGGGTCGATCGCATCCAACGGTCGACGTGAATCGCACCCGACCGTCCGATGCGATGGACCCGTGATCGACGGCCCGTGATCGCGCACCGCACCGACCGTAAACCGCACCTAATCGGCTCCCTATATATATATATATATATATATATATATATATATATACACACACGCTCGCGATTAGGTGCGGCGAACGGCAGGTGCGGCCGTGACGTGGGCCGTCCGATCGCGGGTCCATCGCATCCAACGGTCGACGTGAATCGCACCCGACCGTCCGATGCGATGGACCCGTGATCGACGGCCCGTGATCGCTGCCGCACCCGCCGTTCGCCACACGTAATCGCGTCCCTATATATATATATATATATATATATATATATATATATATATATATATATATATAGGGATCCGATTACGTGCGGTGTGCGGTCGGTGCGGTGCGCGATCACGGGCCGTCGATCACGGGTCCATCGCATCGGACGGTCGGGTGCGATTCACGTCGACCGTTGGATGCGATGGACCCGCGATCGAACGGCCCACGTCGTAAACCGCACCGACCGCACACAGCACGTAATCACGACTATATATATATATACATATATATATATAGAAGCGATTAGGTGCGGCGGCCGCACGGTGCGGCGTCGACCACGGGCCGTCGATCACGGGTCCATCGCATCGGACGGTCGGGTGCGATTCACGTCGACCATTGGATGCGATGGACCCGCGATCGGACGGCTGCCGCACCGTGCGGCCGCCGCACCTCATCGCGGTCGTATATATATATATTGACACGGGGGAAGGAATTTTTATTATTGGAAAGTGAAAAAATGGGAAAAATCGATATAACTCCCTGTAAACTTGGATAAATCGATTTTAATCCCTGTAAAATTCAAAAATCATTGTAAGTCCCTATAATCTTCTACAGTTAACAATTTCAGTCCCCAAGTTAAAAGTCTGTTAGAATAAAAAAGCATATTCCATCCAACTAACATAATCTTTGAAAATGTCATTCAAATAAATCCCTGACAAATTATAAAAATCCACGTAAGTCCTTTTAATGTCAAAATTGCCTTTCAGAAAACAAAATTACAAAAATAACCCCTTCTTCTCCAATGGATAGAAGCCATTGATGCAATCAAAAAATCCTCACATTCACAAATCTCTCTCATAAATCTTTTCATTTCTTTCAATAAAAAAAATCCCCAAATGAAGTTCTCACTGAAGCCTCTCGTCCCCTTCAAATCCAAGACGAAATCCAACAAATCCTCCGCTGACATCGTCGCCCGTCACGACCCCAACTCCGCCTCCCTCGGCTCCCAAACCTTCCCTGTCTCCGCCGCAACCACTCCACGAACCGTCCTCCGCGCCTCCTCCGACTGCTCCATTTCCACCTTCTGCGAGATCTTCGAGATCTTCCGCTTCTTCGATCTGGACGGGAACAGACTGATCACTAAAGAGGAGCTCGTGCACGCCCTCGGCCGGATCGGACCATCGCCGCCGTCGGAGGAGGAGGTGGAGTTGATGATGGCGGAGGCGGACAGGGACAGCGACGGGTGCATTAGCTTCGATGATTGGGCGGAGTTGTTCTTCGGCGGTAAAGGCGCGGCGGATCGGGCAGAGGAGCTGAGGAGGGATCGGGCGGATCGGGTGGATTTTCAGTTTTAGGGGTGAAAGATGTGTGTGAGAGAGAGAGGGGGGGGGGTGTTTAATGAAAGAAGGGTAATATGGTAATCAAACATAGTTGCTTTGGTTAATTGTAGGTCTAGTTTGCTGGGATAGATGGCAGGGACCAAAACAGATATTTTTTAAGTTTACAGGGACTTACGATGATTTTTAGATTTTACACGGACTAAATTTAATTTACCCAAATTTATAGGGAGTTGTACCGATTTTTCCCAAAAAATATACTCACAATGAATGGCATTAATTTCCAAAATCACCGGTACATGGAATCCTTTTTGGCTTCAGTTCTTGGAAAGCAATCCAACTTTCTAAGATCTCAAGCTTCGTCCACAAGTTTGTCTGCAAAAATATGTAAATGCTTTTAACCACACATTATATACTGGAAAAATGATTAAAAAGTATTATAAAAGTTAGAAATACTCAAATCAATCACTTTTTAAAATTATACCTAAAAATATCTCATTTTACAATTTTAAAACACAAAAAACTAATCTACCCTTATGCAATTAAATCTTAATACATTCCACATATCTTAACTTTGTTAAATATTTCACCCTCTTAATTTTATTAATATATTTCACACATTTTCATGTAGATCAATTTTTTTTATTATTGTAAATTCTTTCTGATTATGTGGATTTTGTGAAATATATACCAATATAATTTGAATTTTTTATGATGAACTCCATTAAATATTGATATTTTTTTAAAAAAATGGATATGTACTAATGATATCATAAAAATATGTAAATAACTAAAAAATAAAAAATGTTAATAAAGATTTTGAATATTAAAATATCATCTGTTGCATTAAGGCACAACAAATATTTAAATTATATATTATGATTATACACAATGAAAAATGATAAACAATATTATGTAAATATATATAAGTATGATATAGAATTGATTTTCATCATGTATAGAGAGATTGTTATTTTGTAGGAAAAATAGGTTTTTAGTGTGAAATAAAGAGAGATATTAAAGATTTAATTAGATAAGGTTAGATTAGTCTATTGTGTTTTCAGAACTGTGAAATGAGACTTTTTTAGGTATAATTTTAAAAATTGACTGATTTGGGTATTTCAAACTCTTAAGAGATTTTTTTGGTCATTTTCCCTTATATATTTATATGTACACATGTATACATATATATAAAAACATATTTATTTGTGTGTACATATATATAAATAATGTGTTGCTTTGCATTAATCTAGTAGAAGATGATTTTTGAGAAATGAACGATTATAAGAAAAAGGATTGAGAGAAATATTTTATCTTGATTATTTGAATGGTGAATTAAAAAATGATGAAGTGTTCTATTGTATGATTTTGTTTAATGTGCTAATATTAAAATGTAAAATGCATCCCGACATAAATAAGAAAGTATATATACCAGGGTTTACTTTTAACCCCCCGTTTGGATGGGAAATAAAATGAGAATGCATGTAGATAAGTGGAGATAAAACAAAAAAAAAAGTGTTTGGATGAGTGGGTATAACGGAATAAACTGGTATAAAGTGGTATATGGATTCTAATCAACCCCTGTAATTAAAGTTATTCTAGGTTATTTTACCCAACGAATATGTGAGCCCACTATCAAATCAACTATCATCATCTCTTATAAATCACTTGTCAAATCAACTATCATTATTTTTTCATCTTTTATAAATCCTTATTCACATTTTATTTATATTTTATCCAAACAACAAATTTTTTATTATTACGTTTTCTAACGAGAATAATTCAAAATACAACCAAAAATAAAATTATTTTATTCTTATTTATATTAGAATAATTATAAACATCAGAATAACTTAATTCTATATCCAAACGGGGTTATGTACGGTGTTAGTTTCACATATATTCATGATTAAAATGTTACAATACCACCTATTATAATAAGTTATTTTCAGTGTGGAAACCATTTTTCCGGTTTAATTTAGAAAATTGCTTTTTTTTTATGCACATAAGTTGTGCTTGGACTTATGAGCAATTCGAATGCAAGTTAGGATGCACACAATCATCCACAAACCATGTGCATCATCATGTGTTATTAAATATATTTGCTTAACAAAATTCAAACTTTTTAATAAAGGAAGTATGTTTAGAAAATGGATGACACCTATTGAAAAATAGTCTCACAAATCAAAATAATTTTTTAAAATTATCATATATATAATATAGAAAATGTTACGTAATATACCTTATCTAATGAATTGCATACATCCATTTATAAAAAAATATAAAAAACATCTAACAAGACATATACATCATTAGTGTAAGCATATGGCGTTATCAATATATAAGACTGAAATTGGTGTTGAAAAAAAGACTGCATCAAAGTATAATGGGCTCATATGATATTGAACCACCTTTGTTTTTTTTCTCACTGCGGCTCTACGGGCTCGAATGTCAGGCCCAACATGCGACTTGGCCCATTGTTTTTTCTCTTCTGATTTGTTACATATTTGGAAGGAAAATGTTACTCGTTCACTTTTACCAATTAAAACTCAGATTATGTATATATATTTTAATAGCAAAAATTATCTAATGAGGTGTATGATTTGATAAATAGTGCATATCGCTCTATTTTGAGTTGAATAAACTTATTTTTATGCGGTGTAAGAAAATATTTAATGAAGTATATATATACATTGCTTAACTGGATATATGTTTCACTGGATTTCTAACAAGGTGTATAAAATTATAATTTGGATCGTAAAAACAACATAGTGTAATAGCGCTCTTTTGAATGAGGGTGCCCATTACAAGTAGCCTTTGTATGTAGCTTCACATGTAGTTTCATTTCATTAATAAGACTAAGGGAGAAAATGATTTTTGTTCCATGCAGTTTTCATATGTAGTCTTGCATGCATTCTCATTTCATTAATGAGATATATGTATCATTATATAATTAAGTAACTTTTTTGTTATTTGTATAAACGGTCTAATAATTTGTTGTTGGACTATACATATACACTTTTTTCTTCTGATTATGTGTTTAAATGGAGTATACAATTTTAAAAAATAAAAGAATGTGCGACCTCTTAAAGAACTGCATGCAGATTGAGTTCGCCCTAACATTGTCCTTTTAAAAATTATCTAATAAATCAACAAAATGCAAGATTAGGACATTGGTTAGTGGGACTTGGATTAATTTGCAAAGGGCATTGCTTAATGGATTTGGATTAACAGGTTAATAAAAAACAATAGACCCCCTCCCTATCTGTACTGTGTGAAGTAATTTAATACTAATCAACCCCCCCCCCCCCCCCCCCAAAAAAAAAAAAAAAAAAATCTAATCTCTTGAGATGAAAGTCTATCCCACATTTGATGATCAATATTGATTACTTAATGTGCGCACTACATTGAAAACACAAATTTTTTTGTTATACTAATCTTTTAGTCAAGATTCTTTAATACATCAAGCATCAAAGATGCTTTGGATTATAATTTTTTCTTTAATTAGTTAGGTTGAGATTGATTAAATTCTTCCTATTAATATATTTCTCCATTGTTTGTATAATCTATCTAATTCTATATGGAAAAGTTGTTTGCATTTTTTTTTTTTTGAGGGAATTTTTATTATTGGAAAGTGAAAAAAATATACTGTCACAATGAGTGGCATTAATTTCCAAAATCACCAGTGTATATGAAATATTCTTTGGCTTCTGTTCTTGGAAAGCAATCCAACTTTCTAAGATCTCAAGTTTCTTCCACAAGTTTGGAGAAATATGTAAAGGGCATATATACCCACCCCATTAAATGACAAGTGATAACCTTAATCCATTTTAAAAATAAAAAATATATTTTTGTGTATTTCTTGAATAGACACAACCCAACCTGCCTATCCCCCCCCCCCCCCCCCCTCACATTCCCTGAATAGGCACACCCACCCCAAAGTTAAAAAAAATTCTCCATTCACATCTTTCTTTCTATGCCCTTCCCTTCTCTTTCCATCAGGCTATCGACTTCTCCGGCGAGATTTTTTGCTGTCCCCTTCATCCCCATCAACAACAAAAAAATCTACCATAAAAAAAAACATTAAAATAACTCGATGTTTTTTTCCCTCTCAAAAAAAAAAAAACCTACAAAAAAAAACTTACAAAAAAAAAAAAAGAAACCAGAGGAGAAACAAATCATAGATCACAAAAATCACTCAGTCAAACCACCAAAAAAAAATTAAACAAATGCTGGTGGTTCTCGTTCACTTCATCATCTCCATCTCCTCCTCTTTCTTCTCCTTCCATTCAATCTCAGCCAATGTGGATGTGGTGCTCCAACCAATCCTCTCCTCTAACATCTCAACAGAGGTGGAGCTTTATAAGCTTCGAAGTGGAAAGAAAGAAAGATGATGAAAAATCTGGGAGGAAGAGGTGTGATTCCAGAATAGTCTCATATGCTTCAATAGAAAATCACATGAGCATATGTTCATATATTTTTTAACACAGTGCCATGACTTGAATTTAAAACATATCCTTAACACAAATAATCCCTTATGCAATGATTTTATTTTTACATGCGATAATATTAAAATGTAAAAAGCGTCGCGGCAACAATAAGAAAGTATATTTACCTTTACCGTGTTAGTTTCACATACGTTTGATCAATAGGTGACAATACCACCTATTACAATAGATTGATTATTTTCAGTGTGTAAGCTATGCAAAATAATACCCTCTAGATGATCCTTATGACCACATAAGCTGTTTTTAGACTACTGAACAACTCGAATGCGAGTTGAAAAACTTTGGAAGCACACAATCATTCACAAAACATGTGCATCATCAGATGTCTTTATATTTGTCTAACAGAATACAAAATTTTTAAAATTGAATGAATACTTATTGCATTATTTTCTATTTTAGTATATATACAAACCTAACCTAGAATATTTTATTTTATTTATATTAGATTTAGGTTCCGTTTGGTTGCACCGATTCGGCGGATTCCGTTTTTTGAAAAGCTAAAATTCCAAAATCGTGCAACCAAACGGGGCGGATTCCGGCGGAATCAAAAGCTGGATTCCTTTTAATTTCTCTCTCAAAATCCGTGTTTTAAAAAACTCAGAAACTGTGATTTTCGGTCGGAATCGATTTTTTGAATTTAAAAACAACTTTCTCTACCAAACATTAACCTTCTTTCAAATATTGATTCCTGAATTTAAAAAAATCATCCTAAAAAAGTCAAGGACTAAAATCATATTAAAAAACAGCTTTATTCTAAAAGCTACTTTTCAATCTGTGTTTCCAAACAGACCCTTAGATAAAGTGGAGGTTGCAAGACTACTGGAATGAATGATCTTGCTCAAGAAGCATTGTTCCTTTGTGACCCCCATTGAAAAAGTTTAATCCCACAATGAAAAATAATTTTTTCAAAATGTTACGTACGGTCCCATTTCCATCCCCAATTCCTGTCCACAATTGTTTATTGGGTTTTTATTTTTAAGTCCTCATAAACTATATGATTTAGTGATCGATCCCTCACTTCTTCATATTTCGGTTTAAGTCTCCAGATTTAAAGGATATGTTCCTTTTTAGTCTCTTCCAGGGACTAAAAAGAAAATCAAATAATTTAGGAATAGGCTCATCCCAGGTACTAATAAGAAACATACCATTTAAATATAGAGACTTAAACTGAAATATGAAGAAGTAAGGGATTGATAACTAAATTATATAGTTTACATGGACTAAAAAATAAAAAACCGTTGTTTTATTTTATAAAAAAAAATAGTATATTGCATGAATCAATTTATAAAAAAATACGAAGGATTTCTAAAGAGACATATACCTCGTGAATGTTTGTTTGCATATGGCACTACCTAAGTATATAGGACTGGGTGTTGAAATTGGTAAAAAAAATTACGGCAGCATTTGATTTTGCAATTGGACAACTTTTGTATTTACCGAAAGTTGGTTCTACAATCGTGCAACCAAACAGTTTTGTAATCGCAGCTTCCTATAGACAGATTGCAGGCAAAATAGTACCCAAAACCTGCGATCGGAGAAAGCTGGGGGGAGATAGCTTCCTGCATAATAAGTTTTAAGCCCAGTGTTTGCATAAAATCTATGCAATTCTGCTACTAAATGCTACCCAGTGGAGCTCATATAACAGTGAACCACATTTGTTGCTTGTTGAGGCTCATTGGGCCATCTTTACTTGCTCGAATGTAAGGCCCAACATTCGACCCATTGTATTTCTATTCTGATTTGTTACATATTTTAACTTGAATGCATGCGATTCAGCTAATCTAAGTTTTAATGTTGAAATCTATTATTTTTTGGTGATAAAACTGTTAATAATTTGTCTTTCCTTACCTCAAAACACAATACATGAAAGACAGATAATGATCAATTCAACATTCCAGATAAGTTGGATGTGTTAAAATTCGTATCTTATCTTAATCATTCATATACATATATTAAATTTTTGGATTCGTATCTCTTTAAGATACGAATCAGTTACATATATTTTTTAGATAATTAACATGTTTAAATATTAACATTAATTAAAAAAATCAAGTGATATATTTGAGGGATATGAAAATTAAAATTGAGATTTTAAAACTTATTCTCTCTTTTAGATTTCATACATTAAAAATTAAATAATAATATAATATATCATGATTGTGATTAATCATACAAAATAACAAATATGAACAATATATAATTTTATAATATATGTCGGATTCGAATTTTTTTTGGATCGGATACACTGATATTCATATCTGTACTCTGGATATTTGAATATCGGATGCTTTTTATTTTTCAGATACAAATTCGGATCAGATACGGAGCTTGACCTTTAACAAGTAATGGCTATAGACCAAACAATCAGCTTGACCTTTAAAAGGCTTTAACAAGTAGGGGGCATTTAACACCACCCTATCAACTCATAACAATCAGCCTGGCCTTTAACAAGTAATGGCTAGAGACCAAACAATCAACTGAACTATACCAACCACACTATAGGGAGTATCAGAACTTCATTATTTAATAATTTTGTTGGGCATCCAAACATATCAGAGCTGGTACAGAAAATGAGAGTTCTACAGCCTTATAACCAGCCAACACCAAAATCAACCAGCAATTTACCAAACTCAAAATAGATTCCACTAATGAGAATAACCAAATGATACATCAATGTGACATAAACAATTGTTCTAAACAAACAATCCAATCCAATCTCACATTAAACCATCACAGCAAATCCCAAGCTCACACATTATTATCATATATGAATCAAAGTATGAAGCGAATCAATCGCTGCTTCCCTTAAGCTTCTTCGCGATCCCAGCGATGTATTTCCCCTGGTGGAAGGCCTGGGCGAGCTCAAGCTCTGAGGGCTGCCTCATCCCGTCTCCAGCGTATGTGCCTGCTCCATAAGGACTTCCTCCCTTGACCTCCTCCATCTCAAACATGCCTGGTCCGAACGTGTATCCAATGGGAACGAATATCATACCATGGTGCGTAAGCTGAGTGATGGCTGTCAACCTGCATTTCATCAAACACACTGTTTTTAGGCGTCCCTGTCTTGCGATTTGATGATCTTTAGTATAAATTTTGATTCATTCATTAAAAGATTAAGTTCTGTATAAATCATATCTCATTAACAATTCATGTGTTATTCAATGTCTCATAATTAATGGATTACATATATATATTAATTGCATAATACATATTCTACCTGTACAACAGAATTAAAACCAGAAGGGAAAAATGTTTGACTAGGCTTTGCTGTGCTAATCTTTATTGTCAGTGTTTGATGATTTTGTATAAATTCAAATGTTATAACTGTAATTCATAAGTTATGTAATGTTTTGATGTCATAACATCATTAATAATCATGTTCATATCAGAATTATTTTATCTCTGTTCTTCCTGAATTATTTTAGAATTTTGAACGGGTGACAAGGGTACTAACGCTGTGGTCTCCTGACCGCCGCCTTGAGATCCAGTGCTGTAGAAGATCCCGGCCGGCTTTCCGGCCAGTTGTTGGGTCCTCCAGAGACCGCCCGTTGCATCAAGGAACGCCTTGAACTGCGCTGACATCATGCCGAATCGGGTGGGGAACCCGAAAATGAGACCATCGGCCTCAGCAAGCTCGTCAGGGGTGATGACCGGCACGTCCGCCTTGGGTGGTGCGCTCATCTTCCCGAGGACCTCCTCCGAGAGAGTCTCTGGAACCTGTTATTTGAGTGACTTGACAATGTAAGTATGTCTTACCCAAATATGTAGATGATCATGGAGTCTACAAGGAAAATACTTATATACGCTGGGTGTCACTCACATAATTTCAACTTCCAGCTATTGTTTCAAAATAATTTTATCCTTCTTAACCAAACAAATTGAGAAGACAGGGATATCATTGTATCTAAATGTGTTTCTTTCATTTTCTGTTCTTGTTCTCTTCTAGTCCTTCATTCCCTTTGGATGAATTTCTTGGCCAAAGTATAAGTACTGCTCATTAGATTCTTGGAGATTCTAAAGTGCATGAAGATTGTATTAAAAGTTAAAACAAAAGTCGAACCAAAAAAATAAAATAAATATAGTTGTTCTCAAAAGTCACCATATCGAACAGGTTCACCTTCCAAACTGTCATCGTATTCTTCTATATTTTTGCACATTAAATTTACTTCAGATTATAACGCCGTAGATCGTAATAGATAAAACTAAAGTTCCACTCAAAGTTCAAGTACTTGTAACTTATCCAGTAAGTAGAATTGTAAAGATGATTATGCCTTTATTTCTACCAGCTGATGGATTAATGAATATCATGAGAGAAGATGATCACAAACCTGCCATAGCTTGGCCTCTACACCCTCAACTGAAGCAGCGCCTTTCTTGATCTCTTCAGCAAGCCTAGAGACATGGCCATACATGGAATAGTACCTGGATAAAGATTAGAAGTCTCGTTAGAATCCCAAAAAAATGTTACACTCAAGAAATATTGCCTGATCCACTTTTGCTGGATCACTTCTTTAAACTAAGTTCTTGGGTTTATCAATAATATCATGATCAAGTATAGGATCAGAAAAAAAGGTTCATATCAATAGAAAGTATGCAGAAAAAAAGGTGAATCCTAAAACACCAACAAATGAATATTTTTCAAATAAATGTGAATCTATAGGAATCCATAGTAGTCACAAAAATTAGATGCCATCAGATCCTCAAAAAGAACACACTACACAAGTAGAAGTAATTGAGTGGATTTGGCCAACCAACACTAAATTTGTCGAACACTTGACATGCACTAAACTTTGGCTCCTATCAAAGGGTCCAATTTGTCCCTTGGAGGCCAGGTATCAACAGAACCAGGAACAGCTCAACTTTTTCTTATTTCTTTCATTCATTCATTCTTTCTATCTTTCTTTCTTTCTTTTTTTTTTTTTTTTTTTTTGATGAAGGAAGGTCAGACTAAGAGGAGATAACCACTAGATCAACATTCAAAAAGACATTCAACGAATTCTATTTCGACAAATACATTAAGGTCACAGATCAGGGTCAAAGACTCTATACATATGACTATAGTTCAAACTTTCAAACAATGTGGATTTGTAACTTGCAAAATTAGTGAAAACACACAAACAGATTGAGAAAAATAGAAAAGCTTCGCTGTTCTTATAGCATTTTGAAACTTAACATAAATTAGGGGGAAACCCAACAACATAACCAATTATCAACTATATAAACAACCAATATGAATTCATATTAAAAAAAAACATAGGACTTCCCACCATTTGAAAATCCCTGTATTGATTTCCCACTAAAAGCCAAGATTAACTGAAGAATGCCAAAAAAATCAGCATGTTTGTCATAATTTCTTATTTGAATGACCAATTGCAACCCTTCAAAACCCTCAAAAAAAAAAACCCAAACTTTCGATTCATGGACGAACAAATCGAGAGATCCAGAAGCCGAATCAATCACAACCCAGAGCAAGTTAACCAACATCACCGAAACAATGATCCGAACCGAAACCGGATCCCATAAAAATTAGATCTTTATATCATTCAAAGGGATCAATAAATGGTGAAGAACCCAGATCAGGAAACGACACAGAGATTCAAAATTGGGCTTAAAAACGATCGAACAAGCAAAACCCACAAAAGATCTGAATCAAACAAAGTCGCCGCATCAACATTGAAAATAAAATATACATAGAACAGCAAAGAAAATAAAAGAATATAAGAGATTCTTGAAGCAATGCTTACACAACATATACTTTGGTCGCCATTAAAGGATCTCTCTCTCTCTCTCTCTAATATTCTGAATAAATGTAAGGAAGGGGCAGTGAATTTGGTTATTTGGGGGGGCTATTTATTGAGGCAGAAGTGTTTATTTGGGGGGGCTATTTATAGTTCCCTCTTCGCTGACCGTTCGATTAATATATATAAAAATTAAAACTTGGTCTTAATTAATCGTGATTTGGTTTTTTTCAATGATGCTCATTTTTTATATTATTCATTTAATATCACGTTCTTATAAATCGAAATGTTGATGTCAGGCAATCATCATCACCACATATGTCCAAAGATGGAACATGTTAGGCTTGTTTGGATTGAGAATTGAATTATTCAGAATAGATAACTATATCAGTATAGATAACAAATCTACAGGAAAAGAGATTTTCTCTTTGGTTGTGTTTTTTATTCTAATTGGAAAACGTAAGAATAAATGTTGAGTTGTTTGGTTGATAAAGAATAAAATATAATAAATGGTAAAAAAAATTTGATGTATAAGAGGTGTTGATAGGTGATTTGATATGATAAGGTGTAAAAAGTTGATTTGACATGTGAGCATATGAGAATAGATAAATTGAGTATAGCTTATCGTAGGGGTTACTTAGAATTGTTATACTCTCTTATACTCATTTAAACTAGCTTAGTAATACCAAGTTATACCCTGCAAACAAACAACCATTTTCTTTATCTATTCTTATACCACCCTTATACTCGCTTTATCCGTTTCCCAAACGGGATTAAATAATAAGGTTTTTATTTTTATTTTTTAGTGTCAGTAAATTATATGATTTACCGATTATTTACTTCTTCATATTATAGTTTAAGTCTCTATATTTGAAGAGTATGATTCGTATTAGTTTATAGGAAAGACCTATCACTAAATTATTTGGTTTTCTTTTTAGTCCATCTCAAACAGTGATGGAGCCAGAAATTTGCATCAGTGAGGGAGATATTTGACTATAGCTTTTTATTTTTTCTTAATTGACAATCAGTTTCCACTTTTTCATAACTAAGATTAATTTCTGTAATTATAATTAAACACAAAAGATAATCAAAACCTAATAGTACAATTTGCATACAAATAAGTAAACAATATAAATAGTTAATTACACCTTTCACAAGTATTAAAATAATAATCTATAAGCATGATAATATTAATTTTGTATTCTACATAATAGATGAGAAAGAGAGTGAATGTTTTTTCTTGTCTACTATGTACAGAAAGAGGGAGCTAGAGAGAGAAAGAGAGGGGGGGATCAGGGAGAAACATAATCTAAAATCAAATATTGTTATTACATAGGATAAATTTGAAGTCAATATAATTAACATTAAAACAATTAGGATGAAAACAAATTTAAATGAGAAATTCATGAAATTCTATAGGTTGGTTTGTGTTTGATAAAGGAATAACTTGTGAGATAAGGGGCCAAGTGAGGGAATAAATGGTTAGACAATTTTATTATGCTTGTTATTAAAAAAAATCAGGATAAAGTGATCATAATTATTCAATTTTAAAATAAAAATAAAGATATTTGTGCAATCTAAATGTCATAGATGTGAAAATTAATGTCTTTTTAATAGATCTTTTTAATCCTAATTTTAATATTGTGAAAAATGACATAATTGATATACTTTTATCCCCTAAATAAGGATAATTTGTTATCAAAATTTTATCATCTTACCAAACTACCATTATATGTATAAAATAAATAAATAAAATCTTTTTTTATTAAAATAGTAATTATCATATTAAAAAAATGATTGGGCGTCCTTCTAAATTATGAAAAAAGCTAAAATAAAATACATTAATTATCATTTTATTTTGCTTTTCCAAATCGCTATCTCATTGAAGTTTAACAAACGTCTATGTGATAATGTGTGAACAATTATTTATCATGTCAAATGGAAACAATATATGATGAAAATTGTTTCACATATACATGCATACATGCTTTAGGTGTGTAAATTGTTTCAACCATCTAACCACTCATCATTAATTAAATCATACATTAATCAAAAGTGAGCGGGGCAGTCAATTGAATCAAAGAAAGTCACTTACCCAACCAATTAACCACCACCCAACATGAATTAAACCATACATGAATTTAAAGTGAGTGCTCGCCCCTATATAACTCCGCCCATGCTCTCAAAGACTAAAATAGAATATATCCTTTAAATCTGGAGATTTAAACTGTAATATGAATAAATGAATGATCGATCACTAAATCATATAATTTGTGAGGATTTAAAAATAAAAAAACCCAAAGAATAAAGAGTGTAAAATTTATTTATTTTTATTTTTTATGAGAGCAGGGTGATATAGTTTATTTTGAGATATATAATTATTCTACTAAAATAATTCACCTTCTATTTGTTTATATTTTAAGTTATTTAAGTTAGAAAATGTATGATGTTTTGTTGTTTAATTGATTTTGTATAAGTTGTGGATAAAAAGTCTAGCTATTCCAACAATGCTAAATTAGGATAGTTGAATTTTATTAATAAATTAGTATTGAGATTTCATGTCTCTCTTCAAATTATATTATTTCATCCAATTTATCCACATCTCGAGGAGGGATCTAAAATATCAATACTAGCTTATTCACACATAGTTATACCCAACTATTTCTTACAACAAATATTAATTTTTTATTTTTTGACTTATTCCACGTATTTCACACAATTTTGCATTTATTCTTCTATACAAACAAATGGCTCATTAAAATAAATAAGAAAAATGACTAATATATTAATTAGAATCCAACATTAACTAATAAATATATTAATATTAAAATAAAAAACAAGAATATAAATATTTAAATAAAAAATACAATCTTTTTAGTGGGAATTATACAAAAAATTTAGAGCATGTTAATATAACCTTTGCGAGATGGTTCGGCTAAATATTTCCAAGTGGGGGACGGGAGTGACGGAAGCGACACGAGTTTTGGTGGACGAGAACGCATTGCGGGTAATGGATTAGGAGTGACCAGGTTGAGGTCTTCTCTACCGGGTGCTCGTGCGTGTGTTGTATGTTGTATGCTTTTACTTTTTTTTCTACTTTTATTCCTCTCATCCCTTATTGGGACATGGCCTATTTTGTTAATATTTTGAAATAGATACACCCACATTCATTTTAAAAAAAATTAAAAAAATATAACTCTTGTTGTTTCTTAAATATTTATAAATCAACTTAAAATATTTATAAATGATAATTAGTTTTCCTATAATTCAAACCAACAAGTTCTAGAAGCTTGTATCGATTTTTAAAGGGGTTTTTTATTTTTATGTCCCCGTAAACTATATGATTTAGAGATCGATCCCTCACTTCTTCAAATTTTGGTTTTAATTCCTAGGGTTTTGGTTTTAATCCCTGGGAGAGACCTATCCCTAAATTATTTAGTTTTGGTTTTAGTCCCTATGAGGGACTAAATCCGAACATATTCTTTAAATCGGGGGACTAAAAATAAATTATGAAGAAGTGAGGATCGATCCTAAATAGGTATGTTTACAGGGACTTAAAACTAATAAACCTTTTTAAAAACACAAGATTAGAGTTAACTGATAGGTTACTGTTTTTCAAATATTTATACCAATTCTTGTAATTTGAGGTTAATCCGCTTCAAGATCTATTAATTTGTTTTTTATTCTTTTTTACTCTAGAAAAATTAAAATTAAACTTTTTATGAAAACCATGTTTTTAAAAATAGTTTTGTTACGTAAATTTTTTTTCAATCATAATTATAGTCTTATATATCTCAATAATGTCGCATGCATACATTAACAAGGTATGTATGTATCAATGCAATTCACTAAACCATATACATAATTTTTTTTTAATCAAATATACACCTTTTTAATTAAACATATTATTTTTAAAATTTTAAAACATGTGAAAATTGAAATTAAGATTAGATGTAACATGCAAGACCGTTTTTGATCTCATATTCAAATTATATTATATTATATTTTATTCAAATTCAAAATTTAGAATTAAAAAATTTCATATTATATTATGATTGGTTGACAAAAACTTTAGTGGACCGTCACTCGTGGGCCTCGGTAAGACCAACCATTTAATTGTCCATCACGGATCTCGAGATTCGCGACCAGCCCGCGATTTTGATCCGTTAAAACGGGCTGGTTTTAAGGAGATCCAACGATCCAGATTTAACATCTATCGCCAGCTAAGCATGACGAGAGATACAGCAAAGGATGTTGTATTCTCACCCCATTCCTTTATTCATCGCTCATATTGAGGCCTATATCACCATCAGATCAGTTATAAAGGCGTGAAGGATCAAGTTGTGGGGGTGGACATGATAGGAGAAGTCGTTGCATTTGACGAAGTTTGAGTAACGAATATGTTAACATTGAGTCCAAAAATCAAACATTTTAGGCCGTGACACTGTCACATTCAAAATGTTCAACTGATTTTTAACTTTTTGTGAAACAATTGTTTGAGGTAGATATGATGTATAGATGACATCATGCTGAATAGACTCAAATGTGGAATAATCAAGCCCAAAAGGTGTGTCAAATTTTGCATGGTTCATCTAAAAATTGTATGTTAACATTGTCAAATAATCATGAATTAACAAATTAATAGTAGCATGTTATATGAATACTAATTTGTCTTATGATGATGCTATATGTATATATGTAGCAGTTGATCACTCAAGATACACCTTAAGCTTGATAAAGATAGTGAATATCTTAATTTTCTATAGTACTATATTACTATTTTATAATATACGTACAATGCAAAATTGAAATTACAATAACTAGCAGCATAACAATCTTTTTCTGGTTTTTTTCTCTTTCTTGATTTTTTTTCTTTTTACATTTTTTTTATAGAGCATCTTATTAGTTTGCAGAGTCAAAGTCTTACACTTCAGATATTAATTTACTTAGTGCAGTATTATATTATGTTGGCATCTTATTAGTTTGTAGAGTCAAAGTCTTACATTTCAGATATTAATTTATTTAGTGCAGTATTATATATATTATGTTGAATATAGATGATCCCATAGTTGTTCACGTGGGTAAATTGATTGTCATGTTATCGTTCTCATGATGTAATAAATTAATTATAAATAAGTTTATTTCTTGAAAGTAGCTGCAGCACAAGAAGGTTGAAGATATTATGGGGGTATTGCTTGACATTAATTTTGAATAAAGAAAGGATAGAAGAGACACAACTCCACGTGCAAATTAATTTTTTAGGAGATAAAAGAAAGAATATTGTGGTGCGGAGAGAAATTAAGAAATAGCATGTTATATGTGCATCAGTTCATTTTAAGGTGTGTTATACAAAACCTCAAAATAAATTCATTTTGAGGTGTGTTTTACAAAATCTCAAAATAAAAATAACTCTTCGGATATCTTATTCTAGTGTGATTAAGTCTCATTTGAAAAAAGATTTAGCGATAGTCTCACATACAATCTTCACATATTTTGATTATTTACTAGAATGCATTTTTATAAAAAAGAGATATATACTCTAATAATTATAGACCCTCTTATATAAAAAGTAAAAAATTATATGTTTTGTTTAATGATGTGTTATACCTTTATTATGCGGGAGTGGGATAGTCTCCTTCCAAGGGGGACAATTCCGAGTGGAGGAGTAGCTTTTAAGCAAGTTTGTATTTTGATTATCGAGGGATACTGTAGATATCTCTTCTACATGTTTCTTCTTTATGGGTTTTGGGTTTTATCTCGAGCAGACTAAGTTAAGTGGGTGACTTGTTTTGTAGTTCTTTCTACTTTGTACATTCCTTTTCTTAATTCTAATGGAAGACGAATGCATATCATTTAAAAAAAAAAAAAACAATGCCCTTATTATAATGATGAATATTCTAGAAATTTGTCAAGTTGACCTAATTTCTTTGAAGAGTAATAAAGGTTCCACCATTACGTCTTATTGGTTTTTTACAAATTTCAAAGTGCACGATTGTTTATAATATATAATTTCTTATGATCTTCCCAAACACATGTAGCAGATCGAGGAACTCTCACGTGCATCATCTCTCAATAATTTGTTACAATTTATCTCAAACTCCATGGAAAAAAATTGAACTCTGTCTCATCTCTTTGAACTATATACACACTGTAGGCTCACATTAAAAAAATAGCACACTGACTTGTGATAGTTTGGCACATAATGTGAATCAACCTTTTTTTTTATCAACAATTTATTTTGAAAACTGTTTATAAATAACCCTATTTTTTATTTCAATTGCATTTTTAACCCTGCCTCGATTTTTTTTTCATTGAAGGTCCATACTGCGGAAAATATTGTTATAGAATTTTATAAAAAAGAATTTTTTTAAAGAGGTGCCCCTCCTTAGAACATTATTAATAATAGTGATGATACCCAGGCCCCAACTCATAAGAGCATCTCCAATGGACATGTTAACTGACTAGTTAGTGTCATATTTTTATAAAAGATGTAAAAATGGTGCTCCAATGGAAGTATTAATGGTATGTTAAATGTGGGTCTCACTTGTCATATGTTAGTTTTCATGTTAATTTTAGCTAGTGTTTTAGCCAACCAAATGTGGGTCCCACCATTCAAAATATTCAAAAAAATGGGTGGGTGAAGAGCTTTGAGTGGGTGGAGAGATGGACCCACTATTGTTTTAACTAGTTATTTAGCTAGTCCATTGGAGCAACAACCATCAACTAAATGAGAATGTAGTAAATGATGGTCTAGTTGATGGATAAAGTGCTGACATGTCACTTTAACATCTTAGTTAGTTAACATGTCCATTGAAGATGCTCTAAGCCCCATTCACAGACCCCATGAGGTGTCATCACCTTATTGGTTGGCTTTTTGACTTTTGAAAATAGGTAAAATGGCAAAATACAGATATGCCCTTCATTAAAAATAGATCCAATCAACCCAAATCCCTCTTTTTTCTTTTATTAATATTTCACATTAATTTAAATTTGACTAATTTGAAAATTGCATATTATAAAAAATATATCTATATAAAATTTGCCTATTTCAAAATTTAAAATTTTAAAATTCTTATGAATTTTATACTAAAACTTATTTAACTTACACAAAAATCACCTAAATTATTTTTCATCAAAATTACACCAAAATTTATCTAAATTATACCAAAATTACCTAAATAACACAAAAAAATGTTCTAGTTTTTTATTTATGATTATAACTGTTACATAATGTAACAGTGTTGCACAGATGTAACAAATATAAATCATTATGTGTATGCGATTAAATGCTACATTTACGAATGCAACAATAATATACATTTACGAATATAACAGAATGTAACAGTGTTGCATAAATAACATTATATCATTCCAAGATTGTTACATTTCAAATGTAAATAAAAAAAACAATACACATTTACAAGACTGTTACATTTCAAATGTAACAAAATAACAAAAAACTGTGTATTGTTTAAATGTGTCTCTTTCACATCAAATCACAATATTCATTAACTGTTACATTTATAAAATGTAACAGTATTAATCAATACACAGTTTCACAATGTAAATACAACAAAACAATACCTAACTTGGCTCATGATTTACTTCACATTTTCCGTCTCCAGTGGAGACCTCGCTTTTGTAGTTATCCCAGAGAGTCCATGTCTGAGACCACCACCACCACCCGCGTTTCAAGAGCTCGAGTTTTTATGTTATTCGAGATCGTCGTCTCCTTAAAACGGCTTAGAACAGACGAAGCCATTGAAGTTGAAGCACTCATTAAAACCACCATCACAACAGAAACTGAAGCAATCATTACAGGGACCGCCGCCGCTGCTGCTACACACATGCACAAGACTGTTATATTTCAGATGCAACAAAAATAACAAAAAACTGTGTATTAATGATTTTTAGTTCCCATGCTACACACACTCCGTCGTATAAGTTCCCCAAACATCACTCGTTCCACTTCTCACATTAATTCGTAACAATCGAGACATCAAATACGCTGATATTTTCAAAAGTCGAAACCGATGACTTTCACCGAAATCGCCACCCCTTTTTTCCCATTTTTCCCTCCAAAAGATCGCCGCCGTCTCCGAAGAAGATCGCCCTCCTCGTCGACACCTTCGAGCGAAACCTCCTCCGCCACATCGAGAACCTTATCTCCGCCGCGAGTGGCGGAGATCCACCGCCGTCCACGCCGATCGGCCTCTATTTCTAACGCTGTCGACGTTCTCTCCGCCATCCACGCCGACGCCGGGGTCCTTTTCTCTGATTCTGGCGAATTTCCGTGGGCAGACGCATTACACCGACTCGAATCGGCGATGTCCGGCGAGAAGGAGAGGTCGATCAGGGAGGTCGTTCACGTGGACATCGCCGTGCGGGCCCTCACGGATGTCCTATGGATTTTCCTTGTGATTTTCAAAATGAATTAATGGTGAAGAAATACTGAATTTTCAGAATTGATGATATTCCACGATCAGAGGGATAAGGTAGTTATCAAATAAAATGGCATAATAGGTAATATCACATTGCCACATCATGGAGCCTATTTGGGGCCTGTAAAATCGGGGCCTAAAAATCATTATTGTATTAATAAATATTATATTTTTATCACCGTAAGGTACAATTCAAAATAAAATATTTGAACTCCATTTTATCTATTAAAATTTATAAGAAATTAAAGGAGCTTATTAGAAGCAAAAGCTGAACAGATATATTCAACTCCACCTACGCGGGAATCTGAATAGGTGATAGCATATATATCTGGAATAACAGGTGATCATTATACATGTTTTCCTCATTGAAGAACAGATAAGCTCATCTGCGGCTTTTGGAAAATCGCAAAGCCCCCATACAGCGCAATATATATTGCGCATCATTTCAGGTTTATTTTTTTCCCCTAGATCCTTATGGCCCGTTTGGATGTGGGAATAAATGGTGGAATATGGGAGATAAGGGGGAATAAAGATAAAAAAAAGTGTTGCAAACATGGATGTGGGAATTAATGCCCTATTAATAGAAATGGTTGATTTGATATTTTTAGTTTTTTTTAAAGTTATCCCATATTTTAGATCGTGTGATACAAATGCAAAATTAATAATAAAAACAAAAAAATTAATGATAAAAAATGCATTATTAAATATAAATTTAGATACAAATGATGACCTTTTTATCTTTATAAATAAGACTAACTTATATTAAATATTTATCCCCTTTACCGTCCACTCTCATTTAACTCAAACTCAAACTATCCTTACCTTCTCTCTGGATTTATATAAACTAAATTTTAAACTAAATTTTAAATAAAAATACCTAAACTAAATTTTGTTTAAAAATTTCATTTGATATGGTGTGTCTCTAACCATCTTTTTGTATTTACTCAAATTAAAATATAGAATTGAAAAAGAAAAACATAATTTAAAAAATTTGAATAAATGTTTGAGTTTTCCTTGACTTTTAGTAAAAATTTTAAGTAAAAACTTGATTTATTACGAGTATAGATAAATAGTCATAGATATTTTTTTTTAATGATTTTTTACTTAAAACTTTTAGTCACCTTTTGCATCTGTTGGAATTTTTTAAAAGTATATATGTCACATGATAACTAGATTTGTTTTCGCAATCTCTTGAAATTTGAATAACACTGATGAATCAGGGAAGCTAAAGGAGACGAAGCAAAAGCTGAACAAATTTTATTCTACCTACTCGGGAATCTGAACAGGCGACTGCATATATATCTGGAATAACAGGTGACAGTATCTGCCCCTCATTGAAGAACAGATAAGCTCGTCATTTGGAAAATCGAAAAGCCCCCACACCACGCAATATATTATGCGCATTATTTAGGTTTACTTTTTCTTTTTCACTGGACCCTTAATTATGCATGCATGCACGTATTCCAACATGCAATGGTCATAACACCACACACACTGATTTTTAAGTTTAAACATGTCTATTTAAAGATTGATCCATCTTTCTTCATTTTTTTAAGTCTCCAACTTTAACCGTTTATTCTGTCCAAACATTTTGTAAATATATTTCAAATATCAAAACACTTACAAAATCATACAAATATTTAGCCCAGAGGATAATAAAAAAAACTCATTTGAAGTTAGAGATTTAAAATGAAATATAAAAAATGGAGAAACTGATAACTAAATAATATAGTTATGGAGACTTAAAAATAAAAATCACATTTAATACACTAATGGTATATGAATGAATGTTTCGTGGAGGACTAACAATGAAATAGGCGGTTGAATTCAGGGACTAAAAAAGAACGAAGAAGAGAGAAATCGATTCCTAAATAAAGACGTTTATACATAGACTTAAATTTAAAAATCCAAAAAAAAAGAAGCAAATTCAATTGAGTAGATATAACAGCTTAATTTTACACTGAAGCTCAAACGCCAAACATTATAATATATATATATACACACATATATATTCATTTACCATATATTTCTCATCCTCCCCTATGAAAACTTAACCTGCAAACAAAGTGTGTGCGATCCTTCTTATCTTGTTTGAGATGGTCCCGACCTTCGTCCAGGCTTGTGAGGCCATTTCTTTTCTCATCAAGTGAGAGAAACCCATTTATTTATTTAGTTACTTATTTATATTTATTTTTGTAGTCTTGATTGAATGTCCTTTTTTTTTTCCATGTTTGATTAGGTTCCATATATCTTGACTGGTGGTTTAAGAAAAATAATTTTGTAAAAAGTGATGTTACAACTTACATGCATCTGATCCAACCATGCATATATTCTGTGTTAAATGAAACATTTGTTTTTATTTATTTTACGACTAGTGTGTGTTTATTTTAAAATGATTATGCACGGCAGAAATTTTTTTATTGTTGGATTTTATCATCTTTTATTTTATGTAAGAACATTGTTTTTCCTTTTTTGGTATTTATTTTATGTAAAAACTTTGAACCCGAGTTGGGCTGATGTGGACATGTAATAAAAATATATTCAATATTATCTAAAATGATTGGATGTCATGGTTTTTATTATAAGTTGCATCAATATTATATATACAAGTTTATGGTTTACTGGCTCATTAAAAATGATGATGCATATTCTAGAAGACAATATTACATGATATTGTAATGTGATTTGAAAGGAAAAATCAAATATTTATTTCTACAGGTGGAAGTTGTCTGTTCTGATCATATTCTGTAAACTTATTTTCATTCTTAGGAAGCATATATGTTCTGTGATTTTTTTGTTAATAAAAACAGCTTTTATTTTAATCATGAACTTAAGTATTGTGAGATTGAAATGCAATCAGGATGCATTCGGTTGTACTGAGCTCTGAAAATTCAGGAAGTGCTATTGATTGGCCACAATTATTGCTGAAGATCAAAAGCCCACAAATTCAGGTTTTCTCTTGAACTGGCTGTTTTTCATATATTTACTATATGATTTTTGGCCTTAGTTGATGTGAATATTGGATGATAGAATTCTATATCAAGACTTGGAAGATATGGATACTGTTGTTTCGTGTTATTATTTTTGTTGAATTTGTTTTTTGCTAGTAATTATTCTACAAAAACAATTTAACATGAATTGAAATTTTATTTGTCTGTTTGGTTTGAAAATGATTTCACATGCAGTTTTATTTTTTCAAGGGTTATTTAGTTTTCACTCCTTCTAAACTGACAAATTTTTTTAAAAAAATTCAAAACATAATATTATTATAAACCCCTTTTAAATGTTACAAGATTTTGTAAAAAAACCAAACAATCAACAAATTAAGAATGTTATGAATATATTCAATCTTGACATATGTATATTGATTATTTTATTCTCTACATTAATATAATGAAAAATGTCTTAAATATTCTTCTTCAATCTTTTGAAATTTCTTAAAGTGCTGGGGATTCAATTTTGACATATAAATAGAGTTTCAAGAAGAATGCTTCATTTGATAAATGAAAAGAAAAAACAATAATCTTAAAATACAATATTTCATCACATTGACCCAAAAGACACTTTTCACTAATAAGAAAGATAAAATGGTCATTATATATATGTTGAGTTGGAATATTTCCCTAACATTCTTAGTTTGTTGACTGTTGAGTTTTTTTACAAAGTCAAAAGTAACATTTTAAGGGGGTTTATAATAATTGTATTTTTGAGGAGGTTTTTAATAATTTGCCTATTTTAGGAGGGGTGAAAACTAAATAACCTTTGTTTTTTTTTTTTTTTTAATTTGCATTTGGCTAGTGCATAAAAAAAAATATTATTTTGATTTAAACACCTAAAAGATTTTTACTAGTATTGCTACACAAGTGTTCAGAAATCCTTCTTTAGTTGTTCCAAGTAATATTATTGTATACATATATACATTGAGTTATATTAACACAATTATAGATATTCAATAAATAACATATGTATAATCTGTCCTAATAAGGAACACATAGCGTAACATCGATTTATCATACAATACAAGTTATAACATACTGAAGTCTACATTTTTTGTAAGAGGAAATGAAATGTATAGCTTGCATATGACCTAAATAATTCAATATCCATTTATCTATTTCATCCTCATGAATTCTATTTTTGCTCATACGTTTTGTAAATTTTTTATATAGAAATATAAAAAATTGATTACTAATAAAAAACATAATATAATTCAATATCAATACCCCAGGGTGGCGAGCCTGGGGTCACTCACCGTGAAGCACTGAATGGTCGGGACTTGATCGCCGCCACCGACGATGCTGAGGAGAAACAATATGAAGAGAATGGGGCTCATGAAGCCAATTTGCAAAGGCGTTTGAAACGAAAGGAGGGTGAAGACGGCCAAAAGCGCAAAAAGCGAAAAACGACTTCTCCTCCATCCGACGATGCAGTGACCACTCCCGTTTCATCGTCAGCTAGAGGTAACTCTTCTCCTCCTAGATCGTCCTCCCCTTCTCCTGTTGGGCTGGTGAATCCCTTGTCCCCGGTTCCCCAATCGAAAGGGAAGGAGAAGGTGAACGAGGAGGGGTTGAGGGAGATATCTCGTTCGTTGTGGAAGGTACCCGGCTCCGGGATCTCAGACTGTTCGGTTTCGTTCAGGCAGATTATGAGTTGCCTGAATCCTGTCGACCTCGGCGCGGCCCAGTCCATGTCAACCTCATGGCTTCGCATTAAAACGATGTGGTTTCAGTACGTGGTGAGGTTTTTTTTTGGTGATAATTATCTCTGAATATTTACTAGTTTCATTCTTGATGGGAATGTCTTTTGTACATATACTTTTTGTACAGTCATTTTTTTCATCTTTGTTGTGTATTGGCATTTAACTCTTTTGTTTGACAGACTGCGGTGATGTCAAATGAGTTGTACATTCGCGCGGACAACGCCAACGCCAAGCGACGTCGAAAAGAGCTTGAGGAGTTTCGACGCCAGGCCAAAGTCTCGAAATTGATGGAAACGACTGCCTTGAAGGATCTGGAGGCTGTAAAGAATCGACTTTCCATTGCGGAAGGGCTTCTTAAGGAGAGGGAGTCGAAGTGGGACACGGAGCGGAAGGAATGGGAGGCCCGAGTTGGTTCTCTGAAGGCGAATTTAGCTTCGCTTGAAGGGCAGCTCGACAAGACTCCGTGCACGGACTCTTCCCTCCTTTTACATATAGAGGAGCTGAAGAGGACTGAAGCCACTTTTCTAGAATGGATGCGAGGATGCCTGGAGAAATTGGCTGAAGTCATGAAAGCTGCCGAAGTGAAGAGCTATAATGAGGGCTACCGGAAGGGCTACGAGGAGGCTGCAAATGGAGCCTCTCCCATTGTTCCCCTGGACTCATCGTCTGTTGATGACGACGATGACGATGACGCCGAAGGGGCCCAAGGACAAGGATACTGGTCGCAGCAACCTCCCTGTCAGAAATGAAGGCCCATGGATGTTGAATTCGTGTGTGAGGCTTGAAAAAACTCACGGTTTTTGTTTTCTCGATGAACATTGTTTGTCTTTGTTTTAAGAACTTATTGTTTTTGATGTGCATCTTCTTCTTGCATGGTCTTCATCATTTGGGCTTAACTCTTGACAGATCTAGTACTACTCAGGGTAGGAGTATTGCTCCGCCCGATCTCTACATCAATTGTGGTGGTGGAGTGCTTTCCTACAGACACTGAATGGGGATTGCTCTTGCGCGACCTCTGTGAGTCAAGCCCAAGTGTGGATGGGGTCATACCCTTGCGACCCCTTTTCTAGAGTGCTACCCAGCGTAGGAGTACTGTATGTACGCGTGTGACCTCTACACCAATTGAGGTGGTTGAGTGCTCCCTACTTGAACTGGATGGGGGATTGCCCTGCGTGATCTATTTTCAAGAGTGTTGTCCACCCTGGCATAGTACAGTCCCTCATGTATTCTCGCTCGAGTGCTATTTGCTGTAGGGAGGAATGGCTCCGCGCGACCTCCTTCTCAGAGTACTTGCGTGACATCGAGGGGATTCACGTCTCGGGAGGATTGAGATTGTGTTAGAACTATTCATAGAAATAATAAATTATGTTGTATTTCAAAGAGTAATTAATTTGAAGAACTCATATATAATATTATTGATAATATAAAAATAATAAGATGAAGAGGAAAAAAGGGTTGAAATCGTCTGATTGAGAGACACATAGGAGATGCTATTATTGGAACGAATGTGTCCTCCATACGCACGGAGTTTTACCAACACAATGTTCCCGAGATACAATTCGACCGGCGAGATTCCGCCGACTCCCCATGGTGCGATCAAGTGGACTACTCGAACCGAATCCCTGTATTGTCGATGCTCGGAATGGATAGATAAGGCTTGATCAAGATCTTTTATAAAACATGAAAGGAATTTTGATATTGGATAAAATTCTTAGAGAAGAACTTAATTGATTCTCCCTTTGTTAGATACTAAACAATTCAATATATAGGGAGAAGTTGGGGAAATGTAACGGCCTATACATTGAATCACATTAACGTTTAACACATTAATTCAAAACATTTTCAATGGTTAATGACCCAATTATAACCCATATAATAATTCATAGAATTGTAACCGTCAAAGCTATTAAAATTTGGATCACAATTAAAATATATCCAACAATCCCCCACATGATCCAAATTTAAAATAAAGGAATAGAATGATATTTGGGCAATTTTACTATGTCATAAGTATAAGTGTCTTTCGGACTTGAACTTCCACATAGTGGAAATTAGTCTTAGAATGAAATGGACCGTAATGGATATTTCACCTTGAACTAAGCCATTGTAGCTCACTCTTCGACTAATTAATCACACAACATAGCACGACTTAAGGATTCAGTTCTTCTTAAAGGTAGCGTTATAGGCCGTGCGCTGATATCTCGTTTCATGAGTGTAGATACCCCAATTTTGATCATCCAGAAAGACAGAAATACTCAAGTAACACCCGAAAATATCCCACATTTGGACATCTAACGGAGAACTAAAAGTTCAGAAACCCTAACCCTAGACCCTAGCTTGACCAAAACCTAAACCCTAACCCTAAAACCCTACCCTGACCTAAACCCTACCCTAAACCAGACCCTGGCCCAAACCAGGAACCCCCACCTAAGAGAAACCCTAAACCCCAAATCCCTGGCAAGGGGCGGCTATCCCTAACTAGCCGCCCCATACCAGGCGGCTAGTTAGCACTAGCCGCCCCCCTGGCTGACCTTGAACCGCTTCCCTGGATGGGACATAAAACAGCATTAAATGTTCATCATTGCGGCGGGTTATGACCTTTAGCCGCCCTACCTTGGCCGGATCAACCCAAGTAACCGACCCAAGCCACCGCTTGTCAAGATGGGACGTTGGCAGGTCATGATAGGGGCGGCTATCAGGAAGTAGCCGCCCCATCCTGGGCGGCTAGTTAGAACTAGCCGCCCTTAACCTGGTCATGGCAGAAGAACTAGAGAATTAATGAGGGGTCTAATCAAATACACTATTAACCAAGCCACCCTTTTACCCCCTGGGTATTCCCCTGCCTCTTTTTTACTATAAATAGAGGAGGTCCCAATCCACAAAGAAGAACAACATCCACAACCAACAACACACAATTCACACCCATTTGATATCCATTCCCTTTCCCCACTAGAAATCCCAAGAGAGAGAAAAAGAGAGCCCCTTTTGTGAGAGAAAAATCCATTTCCTATACAAAAAACCCTCTCATTCCACCCTCCAGAAACCCAGGCTAAACCTAGCTTAGCCTCTGTCCAAGACCAAACCCATTTCCTACCGAAGTTCTGCCCAGACCAACCAAGCCCCGGATGGCTAAACCCTAGTAGCCGCCCCATACCCGACGGCTGGATCCGACTAGCCGCCCCATATCCACACCCCATTTGCACCCCTTTGTCCCAAGACTCCTTTAGCCAAGCCCCGGAAGCAGAATAGGATTACCTGTTTTTCACCTCTGTGTACGGTATATCCGTGTCTCAGAGCGGAGACCCCACAAACTCTCCACGTAGGCGATCAAATCCAACACCAACTTTTCTGCTTTTTAGAAAAAGCAGGTGGCTATCACACAAACCCTGGAATCCTCTTGAGCCGCTGTCGGGCGCCTCAACCAGGAACGACACCACCCTTCCGAGAAGACGATCCGACCGAGCCCGCCAGGGCACGCACCCGGTCCGAATCCCCGAAGAACCCCCACACACGCAACCCCACCCCCTCCCATATCGGATCCTTCAAACACCTAACGGAATCCGATACCGACAATGAGTACTTTAAGGATCACCCTGGTTCCCGTAGATCGCGGCCCTACGATCAAAACTCACATATGTGAGTCTTAAAGGGTACTTGTAACCAAACATACCCTACCTTCGAGTATATAACTCTAGGCCTTGATTCCATCAAGAGTATAAACTCAGCCTACGCCATTACAGTTGAACACTGATCATCATAAGGAAGGACTAAGAGAATAATATTTAAATTCAGTGCTCCTCCAGTCACTTGCCAATTTGTAATCCATATTGAACTTCCTTCATGGAATCTCCAATCACAGAAGTTGGATACAAAATTGAGATGACTCATTGGAGGGTATCCATCCCCCTCGATGAAAAATTAAACCAGCCTACTCGCTATAATAATAATAATAATAATAATAATAATAATAATAATAATAATAATAATAATAATAATAATAATAATAATAATAATAATATTATTATTATTATTATTATTGAAGGTTATATGCGAATTTATTCACAACAACCCCCACAACTCATATAATATAGCATGCTTTATGAAATGCAATATTCACCAATGAATATATAATTATAATATATCAAGCCCTTTTCTAATACTCATAATTTCTCGACTTGATTAACATGCTAACTATAAGATGAAAACATCATGCTCATTTATTTTATATATTCATATGTCCCCACAAATTATTTTATGAATATGTTCATCAAATTCTCTCATAATGAAATAAATATCTCTAATAAAAAATGAGCATATAAATGAAAACAATTTTGTATGCTAAGTTTACTACACAAATTATAGAATTTAAATTCTCATAACTTAGTTATATTTATAACCCTCATATTAATATGAATTCACAAATTATTCTATGAATAAATGCATGGCATTTCTAATAAGGAGAAAATTGTGAAATGAATCTCTACTCATAAATGATTATTTATTTTTCATATAAAACAAAATAGAATCCACTTACATTCTATTACAGTTTTCTCTACACACCACATGCTTTTAATTCTAATAACTTGGTATAATTTATCACATAAACATATGAGTTACAAAGAATCATCATATTGACATATGTATATATAAAATGTCATTTATCAAGTTATTTGCATGTAAGCACGTGTGATTAAAATAAAATGGTATTTAATCACATACCTTAAAACTCTTACATTTCACTATTCATAGAAATCATAAATTATGTTGTATCTTAAAAAGTAATTAATTTGAAGAACTCATATATAATATTATTGATAATAGAAAAATAATAATTTGGAGAGTAAAAAGAGTTGGAATCACCTGATCGAGAGGCACATAGGAGATGCCATTATTAAAACGAATGTGTCCTCCATACGCACGGAGTTTCACCGACACAACATTATCGAGATACAACTTGACCCGTGAGAGATTCCGCCGACTCCTCGTGGTGCTATCAAGTGGAGTCCTCGAACCGAATCCTTGTATTGTCGATGCTCGGAATAGATTGATAAGACTTGATCAAGATCTTTTATAAAACACAAAATGAATTTGATGGATAAAATTCTTAGAGAAGAACTTAATTGATTCTCCTTTTGTTAGATACTAAACAATTCAATATATAGGGAGAAGTTGGGAAAATGTAATGGCCTATACATTGAATCACATTAACGTTTGACACATTAATTCAAAATGTTTTCAATGGTTAATGATCCAATTGTAACCCATATAATAATTCATGTAATTGTAACCCCAAAGCTATTAAAATTTGAATCACAGTTAAAATATATCCAACAGATTGCGCTCTGTAGTCTCGTTTTCAAGGGAATGAGGCGCTGCACATGCGAGACCAACGATACGAAAAAATAGACGAGATAAAGATAACCAGCTCAAAATTTTAGTAGTAGTATTTCTTTAATTGCATTATATTCTAGGGCTGAGGTATAACTCTCCCGTCCATGTTTAAATTAATTTATTCTTGATAATCATTTTCGTGCAATCCCTTTTCAAGTTTAAATTTTTTAAGGTATATCAATGTCTAATAAATTATATAAATTATAAAAATAAAATATATTCGTTAATGAATTGTGTAAGATAAAGAAGATTGCATTAAAAGATGCATGGAAAGCAAGGAAACTGATTCTGCTGCTTGATGTAGTGCAGAGTCACGCTCTTCTATAGTTCTGCGGATCCGATCAATGATGCAAAATCTGCAAGCTCCAATGATGCTGTTGATTCTTCAAGAAGAATGTCGGATGGTGAGCTTCAACAATCTATTGATTTCTTGAAGAAATATCGGATGTCGGAACCTACATAATTGATATTCACCATAAATAACAAAATGAAGAAAAATAATAAATTTTAATAATAAAAAATTAATTAATCATGTGATTTACAGGTCTATTTTTAGAGCAGATAATCCTTAACAGATTAGGATCTCAACTGATTATCTAAATCTGCAAAAATCACTAATGAATTCTTATTTAATCCTAATTAATATTCAAATTTAATTCAAATCAAAATTTGAAATTCAAATATAAATATATATAATAAAATAAGGGAATAAATCCTAACAAACTCAAAATTACAAAAAATAGTAAAAATAACTTTCATCCGTCTGATTTGACCCCTAAGACGACCTCAAAACGCTTCGAAATTTGGCGTAGCTACTACTCCTGTAGGACTCGTTGATACAAACGCGTGAACATATTATGCCATTTGAAATCACGGTGCTCTCAAACGATCAAGATGTCTTCTTCTTTTCTGGTCCACCTGATCTCATCCGTCCATATAATTTGTGGCTATGATATCTGCATCACTGCTGTTGAGAAAGCTAAGAGTCTTGGTTTGTTCGATTTTGGAGGTATATCAAATCAAAGGTTAATGAATTAATCGACAAAATTAGCGAGTACTTACAAAGTTTCATGAAGAGCAACGCCGTGGGTTGTAGCATTCTTCATCTGGAAGTATTAGTCATCTTGGTCTTGATGACAAAATTGAAATGCAGACTGTATCATATAGTAATGCATGTGGTGTATGAATGTATCGAAGACTTTGGTGTGTTTTGATTGCTGATGATGTGACTATATATAAGTTAAATGACGTATTTTGTTGGAATGATGTGATTCTAATTGGTGATTTGGGCTGCTATGATTTTCTTAATCATATCCTTTAGTTAAAGGCTTAAAGTCAGCTTGATTTTTTTATGAATAAGGGATAGTCCGTGGGACAATCATGCGGATAGTCTATATATATTTTGATTTTTAATAATAGTAAACTATCAATAATGATGCATATGTGTTTATGAAAAATGTATATAATTTTATGATTATCAGATAAATCCAAGATAGTGAAAACATAAAAAATTGCTAACGAGGTATATACCTAGAGTTGGGAAGTGTATATATATAGATTATTCTCGCGGATTGTGTGAACATGTCCCTTTTTATACTTACCACCATTTATTTCATGTTTTGGGATGGCCACTAGGGAGGCTAATTATTTTGCTATGATGAAATCTGATCAAACCGAGTAACAAAACCATGAATTAAATAAAACGAGACACAACAAGAAAAAGAAAAACATATGATCCAGTTCATGTTGGAATCACATTTTATGTGACTTTCCAAAATTCTCATCGAGCCTGTATGGTTGACACCGATATATCGTTAACGCTATACAATTCCTCTATAGGGCTGGATGACCAATCTATCTGAACATGGCTTCTAGCCACCAGAAATCCAGGCTGCTTAGGCTGGGGCAACACGGCAGCTTCACTCCCTAACATCATCACCACCGATGGCATCGTCGGTCGATCTTCCACTTGTTCTTGAACACACAACAGCCCCACATGTATGCATCTCAAGACCTCCGATATGGGCGATGAATAGCTCATCGAAGGGTCGAGAAGCTCGAGCACGCTCTCTTCTTTCCACAGATTCCATGTCTGCAACAATGCTCAACATTCGCTTATTTTTGTCCACTGAATCTAAATAAAGTGTGGTTTTTTCGTACACTCACTTGTGCGAGAAGGTTCGTTTGACACTGCGATTGATAGATTCCTCTGTTCTTCTTCCCGCTGATGATCTCTAGGACTAGAACTCCGAAGCTGAAGACGTCAGATTTCACTGAGAAGATCCCGTCCATCGCATACTCGGGCGACATGTATCCACTACATTTGAAAATAAACCCAATTATATATATGTGCTTTGAATGCCTACGAGTTTAATAAACAATTTTCAAATATTTTGAAAACAAATTTGAATTAAATATGATTACTATAAAAACAGAATTTTCAAAAGCTGCCAATTTCCAAGCGCTGCTTTAGTAGTATAGTTGTAGACTTACTAAGTTCCAACCACCCTTTCAGTGTTAGCCTCCCCATGGTCTCCTCCAAAGAGCCTCGCCGTCCCAAAATCCGAAATCTTTGGATTCATCTCATCGTCGAGAAGGATGTTGCTCGCTTTGAGATCCCTATGAATGATTCGATACCTCGAATCCTGATGGAGGTATACGAGTCCTCGAGCGATCCCTATTATGATGTTGCGACGCATTTTCCAATCCAAGTAGATGCTCTTCAACGTATCTGAACCACGCCATCCACATCAGAATCGGTACATCAAACAGGATACATGGCTAGTAAGATCATAAGAGCTTATGAGATCAAACCGAATAAAAATGTGTCTAAGCTCTTGTTAGACATGTATTCGTAAATCAAAATCCTCTCATCCCCTTCCACGCAGCATCCGAGAAGGCGAACAAGGTTCCTGTGCTGGAGTTTTGCAATCAACGAGACTTCATTCTTGAATTCGTCGAGGCCTTGTGTGGAATTCCTCGAGAGCCTCTTTATCGCCACGTATTGATCCTCCCCAAGTTTGCCCTGTTTTGTTTAATATCCATTGCTTAAGCATACTCGATTTCAAGTATGTAAAATGAACCATGTCTAAAGTTGAGTGATTACTTTGTAGACAGGACCAAAACCGCCCTCCCCAATCTTGTTAGCAATAGAGAAGTTTTTTGTGGCAATCTGTATTGTACTCAAATCGTACATGGGAAGCTTCACTGATGTTGTGCTACCAGTATCAGAGTTACAGTCATTCTGGATCCCTGAAAGGCTAGAGCCATGAGTTTGCTCTTTATTGGTCTTAGGGTCCGTTTGAATATGAGTTTTGGTAGATTCTGTATTTGAAAAGCTAAAAATTTTAAAACTCATATCTAAACACATTTTCAGCTTTTAACTATTTAATCCACAATCTTCATTTTTAAGCAAAAAAATCTTCCAATAAAATCTAATAAAACATAACTTTTTAAAAGCTGAGTTTAAAACATAAGATTTTAAGAATCTCAGAGTTTCAACCTCACATCCAAACACACCCTTAGTTAAATCACTTAATTTGTGGGTAATGATGTATCTAGAGTTTTTTTATAACTAATTTTAGAGTTCCTCATCACAAAAAAAAAGCTTTTAGAGCTAGGGAATCCCGAGCTGTATATGAACATATAAATATTATCTTCGTGCATAAATCTAATATGTGTTTATATATGTACAATCTTAGATGAAAGACGAAGAAAAAGAATTAATGTAATGAAAAAAAAATTAATATGTTTTTTTTTCTATTTGTAATAGAAAATTCTCGCATTTGCTCTTTTTTAGGGAGGTAAAATAGTTTACTATATTCTCCAAATAAGATATAACTGACAAATGCAAATGAAGAAAAAATTCTCTTTGTTTGGTACATACAAAAGTTTTTTTTTTACCGTCAGAAGAATTTTTTTTGTGAAATTAATTCTGCTTCACAAAATTGGTTTTCAAATAATCGGTTCTAATCAATTTTTTCTTATCTTTTAATTCTAAGATTGTATTTTAAAAATACTCTTATAAAACCAGTTAAAAGTAAGTAAGTAACCATTAAAAATTGGTTGAGAATTATATTTATGATAAAATTGTACCTAAAAATTGACTCCAAACGGGCCGCCAAAGCAATATTTATGTGGAAATAAAAATACATAAATATCCTCAACTTTAGTTACCTGTCTCAAGTCCTTTTGCATTAATCCTCCTCTTCAGTATGAAATAGATGCTGGCCCCCAGCAGAAGCATTACTATTACAACAACTGCCACAGTTGCTGGAGGTTCCTTTAAAATAACTGCTGCTGCTGATGTTCTTTCTCCTGGTGCTCTCTCTGTAGAATCTGCTTTTAACATATATTGATTTTAATGCATACATTAGATTCAACTCATTAAAACCAATGTAAAAAAAGATATACATACAATCAAACTGAAGAAGATAAAACAATCATCAATACCCCACCAACCACTCAATCAATGCATTCACATCAAATAAATTCAGACCCCCTGTAAGTGTAACACCTGTTTGAGTTGGTCCATTGCATTATCTCCCCATCGTACGGTCTAACGTGCCCTCTGTTTCATGGACCTCTCTTGTCTAACATTCAATCAATCCTTCTATGATTCTACAGATACACTGTAATTAGCATTTTAAATTTAAAACCCAAATCGACCCTGCCAGTTAAAGTAGTTGACCTTTTATCCATGCATCTTAAATTTCAATCTCCCTTTATCCTTAACTTTCGATATATAGTATAAAAAATCGATAAAAACCAATAAATCTACTGTCGGTTTTTGAGAACCAATTATGGATTGATTAAACTGGCTGATCTTTATTCACAGAAACTGTGATTGATAAAAAATATTAAATATATATAAGGTCTTTTTCTATATTGTATATATGAATGTCATGACATTCAAATAAATGCATATAACGCAAAGGTGAATTTTAGGACTGGGTGTACCAAAGCTTTTTAAAAAATGCGTATGTACCTATCTCAGAAGCCGAAACCCTAATGTACAAGTCCTGGCCCCCCTCCGCGTAAGACCTTAAATCCACCAAATCCCCGAACCACATAACGCAGCCACCCACACCTTCCCTCACATCTTTCGCACCATACCCTGCACACGAACAGTTCCTCAAACACGCCGTCTCACACTCCCTCAACCCCATCTCCCCATCCACAACAGCCCCCGACGTGTCCGGCACCTTCAACCCATTCACCACCACAAACCCATCCCCTGCATTATAAAATAAATAGTCTGACTGAGTTGTAATGGAATAAGATCAAATCTCAACAGAATGATTTGGTTAATTAACAAACCCCTCACCACCACCACAAACCCTGGTCCTCCTCACGCACCCATCGGACCAGTCCCTTATCTTCCAGTCCTGAGCCATCTTCGGCTCGAACCCCTTCAAGCACTCACATTGGTTGATGTCACTTGTGTTGCAGACCCCGTTGGGGCCGCATTTGTTGTACGTGCTGCATGGGTCCTTGGGCGCGTACCAAACCTGGTTCCACTTCTTTGGCTTGACCATCCACACGAGCCACTGGACCACCCCGGTTGGGGTCACCACCAGCCGAGTTAACTTGGTCTCGTTCGTGATCACCTTGTAAGTGTAGTAGGCCTCCTCGTTGGGGGTTAATGTGAACTGTAAAGCGAGGACTCTGAAACTTGATATCTCCGGACTCCCGCTGAAGCGGAGGCCGTTCCATGGCCCGGCCGGTAGAGGATGTTGGACCGGTTGTCTGTTAGAAGTTGCAACAAAAGGTGGAGGATCGATCTCTCCATCATCACCAAATAAGAAAATGTAATAGGAATGAAACAATTGATTTGATATTATATTTGATATCAAATAATTATAAAAATAATTAAGAGAATCATATACATTGATTTTTTCTTTATTTATATTTTATAAGTGTATATATATAGTTATAAATAACTCTCAATTACTATAATATGAATATAAGCTATTTATGCATTTTTTAAATCTTTGTAGTTCTCGTTCTCCAAGCCATAACACCTTATATAAAGTGGTGAAAAGGGTTGGGTACAAAATTAATTCAATCAATAAAAAGAAGTTATCCCGTAAAAGTGTGTTTTTCTTGTGTCATCTTTGATGAGAGTGATATTTTGCATAGTATTAGAGCAATACCAACATGGAAAATGATATGTCTATTTTCTTGTGCAGCCCTATTTATAGTTTGTACAGTTTAAATCATGCACTCTTTTATTGAAGCAATGTTATATGAAATGATGTATATACTGAGATACACTAGTGTATATTTTTCGTTGTAAAAAAATATTTTTTTTTTATTTCATATATTATAATATAACTTCATACACAACATTAACACCGTATATATTAGACTATAATAGTGTATGAGATTATAAAAGAGACGGTAAAAAAGACTGATTATATCATCAGCTCATACCAACATTGTCGTAGAGCATGATCTGGGGCGAGCCATGGAGGTCCAACTTGAAGAGCTTGTCACCCGTGGAGGGGTCGTCGGGGCTCCTCCAGGAGGTGATGAAGCGGTTGAGCCCGGTTTTCCGGTCCCAACCGAGCTTCATCTCCGGGAGCATCGTATCCGTCGGATAATCAAAGCTTTGCCACGAACCGTCCGATAGGACGAGGTTCCCGTTGTCCAGTAGACGCGCCATTGGTTTGTTGTATGTTGTGGTTTGAGAAGTAGTGGACCAGACGATGTTGGACTTGTTGTCGTGGAGGACTAGATTTCCGGACTGGATGGAGAGGGTGCCGTTGACGCCGATGAGAGGGTTGTCGCGGTTGGCGACCCAGACGTATGTGCGGTCGGGGAGGTTGTGGTACCATATGCCGACGTAGCGGTGGTTGTTGGAGGTGAAGAAGCCAAGTTGGAAGGTGTGGGAGGAGGAGAGGAGGGTTTGGCCGTCGTTGAGGGGTTGAGTGGGGGTTATGGTGTCGAGAGAGAGGGAGAGAGTGAACTGAGAGGAGGTGAGGAAGAGGAGGAGGAGGAGGAGGAGGAGGAGTGACATTTTTTGTTGTTGTTGTTGGTTTTGTAGATTTGATGGTTTGGATGGTTTGATTTTTTTAGTTTTTGGTTAGGGAAATATTCATAGAAGTCCATATAACCTTCTAAAAATACTTATGTAAATTTAAATAATTTTTTAGTTAAATTTAAAAATATTTTATTTAGTTAACTTTAGCTGAAAATATAATATATTAAAACTTTTTTATAATATGTTCAAAATTGTGAAAAATCTATTAGAATATAATTTTATAATATATTTGAAAGAGTTTACGTATGGTTTTTTTCGTTTTGAACACATTGTCGGTCGGTGAGTTTTTTATGGATGGAGTTAAAGTGAGAGACCCACTTGATCTTAATGGCTGTTTATTTTTGAACCGAGTGATAAAAAAGTGTGAGCGATGGACGGTCCAGATGGTGGCATGGACAGAAGGATATAGAGAGAAAAATAAAGGAAAGAAGAAAAAGATGGGCATAAATAAGAGTACGACCAAGGTGGTGAATGATTGAGGCTTATTTTGATTGACTATTTTTAAGCATCTGAAAAAGTAAAAGTCAACGGCTTCCGAATAATCACTCACACCAATGAGTAGAATTAAATTATTCAATTCCAGGTAAAAAAAAACTTGATACAATGTTTTATTCAAAATTAACTAATACTGATATTACTGATTGATATGTACGAACATAAAAGAATTAAAATCAAGATTTGAGAATTTTTATATCATACAAAAATAATGAAATAATTGTTTAAGCTTTTAAAATTATGATTACTAATATAAAAATAAAAAATTTCAAAAATTATATGGGGGGGGGGGGACCCATTATGAGGAGGGGCTCCTCTATGATTTTGAGAAAAAGAAATTTTAAGTGTGTGATTAAAATGTTATTATATGTTAGGGATATTTTTGTATTTGTGATTATGAGCGTTGATACACTGAGTCCTTTTTCAGCATGTTTTACAATTCCATATGCTATGATAACGTAATACATATTGTGTTATTATAATGTATGATGCAAAATTTTTTTTATCATTTTTTTAACTTAAAAAAATACACTCTCAATATGTATTCCATTTCATATAACAACATGCACTTCAATTGGAGAGTCTAATTAAAAAAAAAAAGAAAATTGGTGTGAACTGTAATTGGGGATATAATGGGGGCTAGATGCATCATTTTCCTAGTGGGGCACTGTTATACGCAATTTTTTTTATAATTCAAAATACAGTCCTATATATTTGATTAGAAATTCAGTAAAACATATATCTTATTAGACGATGCATATACCTCTTTACATTTTTTTCTTACGCTTACTAAAATGGTTATTAAAAATGGACCAATTCAATTTGAAATAGAATGATATGCATTTTTTTTTATTAAAGTATATACTTTATTAAATAATGTTTATTATTTCTAAAAAAAAACACATGAGAGGTCTAAGTTTTGGTTGATAAAAATGAATGAGCCTAACATTTTTCAAATATTATGTTATAAGAGGTTGTTTAATTTTTTTATTCACAAATATCTACTTATTTAATCTTTATACACAATAAAACAGCATGAGGCAATAAATTAGTTGCACAATGTACAATCAAATTATTTTAGATAATTTCTTTCTTCATTTAAAAATATTATGTAATATATTTATCTTAAATTAATACTTTAAAAAAAGAAAGATGTGATTCAAATTATGTAATTAAGTTGACCGACCCGGTCCCGAAGTCCTTCGGGCCTGGGAATGGGCTCGGGCTTTGGAATTTTGTTGGCTTGGTCCGAAGGAGACCCAACCCGGATCAAGCCCGACGCAGCCCAGGATGAGTCGGCCCATGGCCACCACTAATTCCATCTCCAGTGAATGATAGAACAATGTTGGTGCAGTCTTTTATCCAATGTTACGAGCAATCTTTTATCCAGCCTTATTTTCAGTTCACACATGTTTTAATTTTTAAATATATATTTTTATAAAAAAAATAAACATATATTCTAATGAATTGCATGGACTTATTTATAAAAAAATGTAAAAAATTTATAATGAGGTATATACCTCGTTAATGTGAATATGCGCTAGCTAACAAGATATATGAGACTAAAATTAGGGCTGAAAAAAGATCGTGTAACAGAGCTCATGATTTATTTGGTACACCCACGTATTCAAGTTGTAGTAGTTAACATAAACCTACTTTTAAAACTATTGAACAAACATTGAGATTGAGTTTTTTCTTTTATTATTAATATGTTTTTTTTCTTGGTTAAATCTTTCTCCATCAACAGGTGACAAAAATCAAATCCAAGTCCCTTTATTAAAGAAGGGGGTATCTCTACCATCCTACTAAGAAGAGATTCGGTACATTGAGATTGAGTTACACATCCATTTTCATCAAATTCAAAACAAAAATCCATAATCCCCCAACCCCTCACCGAGCTTCGATCTCCGTCACCGTGATTCCATTCACGCTAGATGATTCGACCTTCCGTTCGACTGACCAATCCAATGGCGAAAGATTCCTCTGCACGTAGAACCCGGGCTTTCTAGGTTGCGGCAGAACGACAACCTCGCTGCCCAACATCATGATCACAAAAAATATTGTCGGTCGATCCTCCGCCCGTTCTTAAACGCAAAGCAGCCCCATTTGTATGCACTTCAATGCTTTTGAGCTTGGCACGAGTACCCCATTGATGCGTCCAGGATCTCCAACGCGTTCCCTTCCTTCCATAGTTCCCACGCTTGCAACACAATTCATCTCTTTATATCATAATATCGATTTTTATAATGATCATGATTCGGACGACATTGTTTCAATACTTACATGTGCGAGGAGGTTCAGATGAGTTTCTAGGCGATAAATTCCCCTGTTCTTCCTCCCGCTGACAATCTCTAAGAGCAGAACTCCGAAGCTGAAGACATTGGACTTCACCAAGAAGAGTCCATTCATTACGTACTCCGGTGACATATATCCACTTCAATTCAACCCCAAATTTGACATGCATATATGGTTAATCATGAATCATTAGAGATATCCAAAGTGAGACAGCTTAATCATGAATCATTAGAGATATAAAAAATGAGACAGTTGGGATTAGGTCTGGTCAGTTTTCTATATAAAACTGTTCTATCTTCTATTGGAGACTGACCATATCAACATTGTTGTTTTGAAAACTTACTACGTCCCTACGACCCTTTTGGTATTGGCTTCTCCATGATCTCCTCTGAAAATCCTGACCATCTCGAAGTCTGAGATCTTGGGGTTCATTTATTTGTCTAGGAGGATGTTGCTCACTTTCAGATCCCTGTGTATGATTCTAAATCTTGAGTCCTGGTGGAGGTAAACAAGGCCTCAAGCGATCCCCATTATGATATCATAGCGTGTTCTCGAGTCCAATGAATGGCTCTTTGTGACATATGAAACATGTATTCACAAGTTCTCCATTAGTACTTCTTATTGCACTAACAAGCGAAGACTTGTATATATACCATACCAAATAAAAATGAGTCCAAGCTGTTGTTTGGCATGTATTCATAGATTAAAATATGTTCATCTCCTTCGATGCAGCACCCTAGAAGCCGGACAAGGTTCCTATGTTGAAGCTTTGCGATGAACATGACCTCGTTCTTGAACTCATCGAGGCCTTGTGTCGAGTTCTTCGAGAGCCTCTTCACCGCTATCTCAACCTCTTCTAGCTTCCCTGTTGGACAATTTTCAATATCATCTTCTTTTTGTAAATTATGTAACAAGAAATGGTTCAATCACCTTGTAAACGGGGCCAAAACCGCCCTCTCTCGCATTGGAGAAGTTGTGTGTGGCGATTTCTATAGTACCCAAATCAAACAGAGACAACTCCATTCCTTTCTCGCTACTTCTATAAGGGTAGTAGTCATTTTGGGATCCTAAAATAACATCAAAATCACTGTCATTTACATTCAAAGAAGGGCAAGTAGTTTGATATGTAAATATCTTGAGCAAAAAATGTGTCAATTAACCTCTCTTGCTGAATTGATTGGCTTTCTTACTCTGCCACTTCCACAGAAACAAAAAACTGGTCCCCAGAAGAATTGTGAATGAAACAACAGCAGCCGTGACTATTATTCCGACCAGTTTCATCGTGTGGTGTTCGTTGTTGTTCGGACCTGCATTTAAGTGAAGGAACAGTATGACAGATGCAGTTGAAGCATATAAATTTTATTTGAGAGGCTGATTTTTTTTTTATTGATGACGAGAGTTTGAATTGTTTGGCGGCCAAAATTGTTGGAAAAAATTTGTCAAAACAATTAATTAACCATTCAATACTTGTATATATTCAACAATCCATTTTGAGACTTTCAAACAATGTCATTTTATACCACTTAATTCTGATATACAAATTCTCATTTATTTCAGTATTTCAAACATCTATTTTGAGATTAGACTAATTGCGAAACATATACAAATTCGAAGTACTAGCAATGCAAGAAAAATTAAATAAATTGGAAAGGCGATTCTCAAACACATACCGATCTCGGAGGCGGCGAGCCTAAATGCTCTGCCCACCGTCAGCGTACATCCTCGTATCCATCAAATCCCCGAACCACATCACGCACCCGCTCCCCCTCCCGATGTCTGCCGCTCCATAAGCTGAGCACGAGCAATTCTTCAAACACTCCACCCTACACCATCTAGGCTCATCGCCGGGTCCACCACGGACCTCGATGTGTCTGGCATCTTCACATTCGTCACCGCGACAAACCCATCCCCCCCGCAACCGCAGTTGACCTCCCTCCAACTCATGCACCCGTCCGACCTGTCCCTCAAAAACCAGTCCTGCGGTGACTTCGGCCTGAACCCTCTCAAGCACTCGCACAGGTTGATGTCGCTTGTGTTGCGGCAGCCCATTTGGACCGCACTTTCCGTAGTTGTCGCACCGGTCCCTCAGCGCGGACCACAACAGGCTCCAAAGCCGCCGCCGCTTCACCCACACGAGCCGCTGCACCACCCTGGATGGACTCATGGTAAGCCTCATCACGACGTTGCTCTGTTTCACAAAGAACCTATAGCAAATTTTTAAAAATCGAAGAGTTGAATGAACTGAAAAAATGAAGGGATGAAGGGTCACTAGTTCAATCATTGGATCAACAGGATTTGAACATAAAAGAGGTTATATGCATTTTTCCTTGTAAAGTGACAAGGGTAAAAAGGTAATTTAATCATGTGTGGTTAAGTTAATTAGACCCCCGTTTGAAGGTGTTAAACCATAGGATATATCAATATAGCCCAAACAATCATAGGATTATATGGATTTTCAAAAAAAAGAGGGGACGATATGGATATATGCAAACTTTTATAGGGTTATATGCATTTTTCCCTTATAATATAATAAATATATTAATTATCATTACTAAATAAAAAGCATAAAATATTTTAAAAAATATTTGCTTAAAGCTTTTATTTAAGATCATAACCTGATTTTAGTATATAAAATTTAAATTTTTTCTTAGATTTCATATTTTAACAAATGATTATTGACAATTTCTACGAATAAAGAACCATCCAATATAATCAAACCATAGCCAGTTGATTGAGTTTTACCAGTTATTTTATATCATCGAATTTTATGGATAAATTGAATTAATGAAATTCAAAATCGATGAAGATTTCTGGCTGTGCAACTGGGCTGGTCGTGTTTTAAAACACTAACCTATAGTACACTTCCTTAGTATTTTCGACGAATTCAAAGGAGAACATCTTGTAAATCTTCATCTCTGGGAGCCCGCTAAAGCATAGCCCGTTCCATGGCCCAGACCGGTACATCAAGACCGAATTCCCTAATAGCACGAGCTGCGGTGACTTGTGGAAATCCATGTAGTATGTGTAGTCCCCCATTGACGGGTCAACGGGGGTCCGCCATGATGTCATGTTGCGATTCAGGGCGGTTTTCAAGTCCACCCAATACTTCATCCTCGGGAGGATTGTGTCCGTCAGATAATTGAAACTTTGCCACGCGATCGAGCCCAATCCATCAGTCAATACGCCATCGTCTTGGATTCGTGCAACCGCATTTGTAGCGCCTTTAGTGGACCAGGCTGTGCTGCCCCCGCCGTCGAGGAGGGTTAGGCCTTCGTTGGGGGTGATGGTCAGGACTCTGGCGGTGTCGCTGAGGATTGGGTTGTTAAGGTTGGCGACCCAAACGTAGGTGTGGGTTGGGATGTTGTGATACCTGTTACAATAAAAGAAAAGACTTCTTCATTGTATCAGATGAGCCAAATGCTCTATATAAAAATATACGAACCAAACCCTAAAAAGATCAAAAAAAGAAAACTAGGGAAGCAATAGTATCATAATAACGGCTCTTTAACAATACCATATGCCAACGTATCGCTTGTTTGATCGGACGGGCTGGAAGAAGCCGAGCTTGAAGGTTTTGTTCGGGGAGATGAGGGTTTGGCCGTCGCGGAGGGGTTGGGTGAGGGTCATGCAGTCTCCAGCCATGGAGGGAGTGAAGAGAGTGAAACAGAGGAAGATGAGAATTGGATTTCGAGTGGATTCTCTCATGGTTTGTTCTGTTCAGTCACTGTATGCATAAATGACAATGGCATGTATGAAGATTGTATATGCAGAAAGCTTTGGCCCCAAGCCCCCACTGGTTTGATCTTCCTTTGTTGATTACTTTCACATAGCAGCCATTGAAGGTCAAGTTTTCAAAGTTGACTTGGCCTTAAACATAAATAACAACTAAATGATTGATATCTTCATGCATCAAAATTATTATTATTATTATTATTGATGACTTCATCAGTGGACTCTCTCATCAACTCTGTTTACCGGATATGCTTGGGAACAGAGTTGTACATGTTCCTCAATTCTTCATACAATAATAAAAAAAGGACTAATTATAAAAATTTATAGAAAAGATAGAGTTTGCTGCCTTCACTTTTATATAAGATCAAAAGTGGGATACAGAGTTGTACATGTTCCTCAGCCCGTGCGTCTCCCATAATGAAGAGGAAGAGCTAGGGTACATTAAATACCCTCCCCCCACGTGATATCACTCACGTGCATGCATGTGTTAATATGCATTTGCCCATTTAATGGGCCCTCAAATGGGCTGGACTAAGCCCACAAACCCAACAATCTCCCCCTCCAGCCCAATGAGAGAGGAACCCGGTCTGCGACTCCTCACCTGGAGTCTATACTGTCCAGCTTCTCGCAAAGCTCGAACGTATCATGTTCTTCATGAGATTGTGCCTCTGAAAACTTTTTGCCTCCCCCTTTTCAGTAAACAATATATACTCAAAGTTAGAGTAACTTAATGATGGTCTATACTCTCTTGATGTCCTCTTCATCGAAATTTCTGTAGTCTCTGACTCTCTCAATGACTTATTCATCGGAAACTCTATCTCTGACTCTTTCGATGACTTCTTTATCGCAATATCTGTCAATAACTCTCTCAATAACTTCTTCATCGGAATCTCTATCTTTGACTGATGACACTGCTACCCCTGCTCAAGAGCTTCCTATTCTGAATCTTCATCAACGTCAGGTATCTCTGGCACTTTACCAAAGTCTTCATTTTCCATCTTCTCCTCATTTGTAGCCGGCTGAGTCGGAGAAGGAATCGGTGTCAACTCTGCAACACCACCAACTGATTTTGGAACTCCATTGAAATCTTCAATAGTTTGATTTTCATAGAAGATCACATCCCTGTGCCAAACAATCCTTTTTGTTGCTGGACCCATAGCCTGTAGCGGAATTATTTTCCATAACCAATGAAGATACATGAGACTGCTTCATCTAGCTTCTGTCTCTCCTCTTCGGGTATAAGTGCCATAGCTTTACATCCAAATACCTTCATATGCAAATACGAAATCTCATTACTGGACCAAACCTTCTGTGGAATCTCCATATCCAAAGGAACTGATGGTGATCTGTTCATCAAATAGCAGGCAGTCGAAACAGCTTCACCCCAGAAGGTTTCAGGCAATCTAGCCATCTTCAATATGCATCTGGCTTTCTCAACAATTGTGTCATTTGTTCTGTGAGACCATTGTGTTGTAGAGTACCAGGCTCAGTCCTTTCGTGTGGAATCCTATGATGCAAGCAATAATCTCTGATCCTCCTCGAACTGTACTCTCCTCCATTAACAGTCCACAGTGACTTCAACCGTTTTCCTGTCTCCCGTTCCACCATGGCATGAAAATTCCAAAAGTGTTCAAACACCAGATCCTTTGTTCGTAACAAATAAACTCATACTTTCCTGGATGCATTATCAACAAACGTAGCAAAATACCTATTGTCACCAAGCGATTCAACCTCAAACGGACCATAAACGTCAGAGTGAATCAAATTCAAAATATTAGACTTCTTTTTCGAAAATTTATCGAAATAAACTTTATGTTGTTTTTCAATCAAACAGTAATCACAAGAGCCTAAAGACATACCATTGGTAAAGGGAATGTAAGACTTGTTTACCAGAACTTGTAGCTCCGTCTCGCTCATGTGACCAAGCCGCCTATGTCATAAATCCGGAGATGAATCCTCTTCAGCTGCATTCATTTCATCCTTGCACACTTTTATCTCTGTCTTGTACGAAGTACAACATGCCTTTTCTCTAGCAACAACTAGAGAACCCTTGGTGAGCTTCCATTTTTCATTGCCGAAGTGATTGTCAAATCCTTGACAATCCAAAGCGATCCTAGAAAGCATATTGAGGCGCAAATCAGGAACATGACGAATATCTTTCAAAGTCAATGTGTGTCCTATATCAGTGCGTATACACACATAACCGATTCCTACAATCTTTGAGTCACTAATGTTTCCCATCTTTGCATGGTAAGACCCTCTCGTATCAACTATCCACTCAGTATTCTGATATGCAACATGCGGGCATTTTTCCTCTCCAAAAGAGAGCTACAAAATCATCCATATATGCAGTCGCCACGATGTTCTTGACGTCCTCTTTCTTCTTCTGATAATTTTCCTCATTTTATTTTCTTTTCCAAATTCGGCAATTCCTCTTGAAGTGACCAAATTTACTGCAATGGTAGCATGCGTTTTCTTCAAACCTTGACTTGCTTTTGTACTTGCCATGATCTTCTTGTTCTCGACCATTGCTCCTCTCCTTGTTCTTTGTGACAAGTGCTTGTGCATCATCTGCACCCGCTGATTTTTTTCATTTTCTTCATTCAACAAGCAGTTCGTAACTGTACTCATAGACAACACACCATCTGGAGCGGAATTACTCAATATGACGACTAACGTCTCCCAACTATCTGACAAAGATCCCAAAAGCAGTAGTGCCTGCAACTCATCATCCGAAGTCATCTTTATATTAGTCAACTGATTCACCAAGATCTGAAACTCATTTAGATGCTCTGTTATACTATCACCTTTGAATTTTAAATTCATGAGTTTTTTTTATTAAAAAGGCTTTATTCCCCGCAGTCCTTTTGTCATACAAAGACAAAAGCATTTCCCACCCGTCTGACCCGTCCCTCAAAAACCAATCCTGCGGCGACTTCGGCTTGAACCCTCTCAAGCACTCGCACAGGTTGATGTCGCTTGTGTTGCAGAGCCCGTTCGGACTGCACTTTTCGTAGTCGTCGCACTGGTCCCTTGGCGCGGACCACAACAGGCTCCAAAGCCGTTGCCGCTCCACCCACACGAGCCGCTGCAGCACCCCGAATGGACTCATGGTGAGCCTCGTCACGACGTCACTCTGTTTCACAAAGAACCTATAGCAATTATTTAAAAATAGAAACAATTTAATGAACTGAAAAAATAAGGGGTGAAGTGTCAGTGATTCAATCATTGGATCAATAAGATTTAAACATAAAGGAGGTTATATGCATTTTTCCTTGGAAAATGACAAGGGTAAAAAGATAATTTAATCATGCGTGGTTAAGTTAATCAAACCCTAGTTTAAAGGTGTTAAAATGATTGGGTATATCAATATAGCTCAAACAATAAGAGGATTATATGGATTTAAACAAAAAAGAGGGGCCGATATGGATATACGCAAACTTTCAGAGGGTTATATGCATTTTTCCCTTATAATATAATAAATATATTAATTATGATTGCTAAAAAAAAATGGAATATTTTAAAACATATTTGCTTAAAGCTTTTATTTAGCATCATAACCTGATTTTAGTATATAAAATGTAAATTTTTTCTAAGATTTTATATTTTAACAAATGATTATTGACAATTTCTACGAATAAAGAATCATCCAATATAATCAAACCATAGCCAGTTGATTGGGTTTTATCAATTTTTTTATATCATCTAATTTTAAGGATAAATTGAATCAGAATTCAAAATCGGTGAAGATTTCGGTTTATCCGTTCAACTGATGTGTTTTAAATCACTAACCTATAGTACACTTCTTTAGTATTTTCAAAGAATTCAAAGGAGAACATCTCGCAAATCTTCATCTGCGGGAGCCCGCTAAAGAGCAGCGTGTTCCATGGCTCGGACCGCTACATCAAGACCGAATTCCCGTAGAGCACGAGCTGTGGCAGCCCGTGGAAGTCCATGTAGTATGTGTAGTCCCCCGTCGACGGGTCATCGGGGGTCCGCCACGATGTCATGTTGCTATTCAGGCCGGTTTTCAAGTCCACCCCATTCTTCATCCCCAGGAGGATTGTGTCCATCGCATAATCGAAGCTTTGCCACGCGATCATGCCCAATCCGTTGGTCAATACGGAGTTTCCATCGTCTTGGATTCGTGCAACTGCATTCGTAGCATCCAGGGCCGGCCCTGAGAATTGTTTTTTTATAGGGCCCTAGGCAAACTTTTAAAGCGGGGCCCCATACACATTAGAAAAATGTTCTTCACTATTATTTATTTTAAGTTACAAATGTTATAAAATTACAAATACAATATATACAATCATTAAAATTGAGACCTATTATATAAAAATTTATGTAACAACTACATCAGAAAACACTTATAAATAACCACACAAAATTGTATTCGTACTAAGATCAATCAAATAAAAAGGTACAATAGCAAAAAAAAAAGAGGAACTAATCAAATAAATATCATTTGAAAAGTATTTTTCTCGCATAGGTTGGGTTTTCAGTTTTTAGGGATTTCATAGGGGAGGATTTGTTAGGGATTTTAATAGGGATGATTGGAAAAAATAATGGCTTGGAATGGGAATCGATATGTTGGGTTTCCAATTTTAGATACTAGGGGTGCATTTTATTGGGCCTGGGCAGTGGGCCCTGAAGTGTGTATGATATGCAAGAGTCTATTCTTTTAGCACCTATATTAACTATTTTTTTTTTTAAAAAAAGATACACACAACCCCTATTGCAGCCCCAATTGCAGTGTATCCCGTTTTTTTTTAAATCATACACTCACATTTGAAGTGCATGTTGTTATATAAAATGAAGTATATACTTATATACATTAATGTATTTTTTTATAATAATAATAAAAAAATTGGATCATATACTATGATATGACTTATACACTATGATAGTGCAGTATAAACTACGTTATCATAGTGTATGTGACTGCAAAACAGGATGCAAAAAGGACTGCGTGTATCAACGCTCTTTTTTTTTTCATGGACTAATTCAAAAAAAATTTCATAGACTAATGGGCTTCAATTAGATGGGCTGGGGGCCCTCGTTGGGTAGGGCCCTAGGCAGTGGCCTTGGTGGCCTCTGCGGGCCTGGTAGCACCTTTAGTGGACCAGACTGTGCCGCCCCCGTTGTTGAGGAGAGCTAGGCCTCCATTGGGGGCGATGGTCAGAACTCCGGCAGTGTTGTTGAGGATTGGGTTGTTACGGTTGGTGACCCAAACATAGGTGCGGGTGGGGATGTTGTGATACCTATTACAATAAAAGAAAAGACTTCTTCATTGTATCAGAAAAACAATATGCTCTATTTAAAAATACACGAATCAAAACCTAAAAAGATCAAAAAAGGGAAAATAGGAAAGCAATAGCATCATAGGACTCTTTAACAATACCATATGCCAACGTATCGTCTGTTCGATCGGCCGGGCTGGAAGAAGCCGAGCTTGAAGGTTTTGTTGGGGGAGAGGAGGGTTTGCCCGTCAGGGAGGGGTTGGACTAGGGGTCATGGAGTCTCAGGCCATGCAAAGTGCGAAGAGAGTGAAACAGAGGAAGATGAGAATTGGATTTTGAGTGGATTCTCTCATGGTTTGTTCTGTTCAGTCACTGTATGCATGAATGACAATGGCATGTATGAAGATTGTATATACAGAAAACTTTGGATCCACTTGTTTGATCTTCCTTTGTTGACGACTTTCAAACAGTAGCCATTGATGGTCAAGTTTTCAAAGTTGACTTGGCCCTAAACATAAATAACAACTAAATGATTGATAGCTTCATGTATCAAAATTATTATTATTATTATTATTATTATTATTATTGATAACTTCATCAGTGGACCTTCTCATCAGCTCTGTTTACCGCATATGCATGGGAACAGAGCTGTACATGTTCCTCAATTATTCATTCAATAATAATAACAAAAGGACTAATCATAAAAAACTATAGAAAAGATAGAGCTTGCTACTTTCACTTTTACATAAAATTAAAAGTGGGATACAAGTTTGAATGTGAGATGAGGATAAATAGACACTAGTCATAAATTGTTCTAGTTATCGGGCTTCAATAAGTGTCATCGTGATCTCATTTGCGCTGCATGATGATTCTTGTTTTCGATTAGTCATCCAATCTTGTTGGAAATGATGTCCTCCATTGTAGAATCCTGGCTGCCTAGGCTGGGGAAGCACAATAGTCTCGCTGCTCAGCATCATGACTACAGATGGCATCGTTGGTCGATCCTCAACTTGTTCTTGAACACAAAGTAGACCTGTCTGTATGCATCTCATCACTTCAATGGGCGATGAGTAGCCCATCGAAACGTCCAACAATTCAAGGGCATTGCCTTCTTTCCATAGCATCCATGCCTGCGATAAATTTCTTTAGCTTGTAAACATCATCACAATTAATAACTAAAATTTCAAAATTGTGTGTTCATAGTAACTCACATGTGCAAGGAGGTTCATATTAGCTTGGGATCGATACACCCCACGGTTTTTCTTCCCGCTCATAATCTCGAGTACTAAAACTCCGAAGCTGAAGACGTCTGACTTCACTGAGAAAATTCCATCCATTGCATACTCTGGAGACATATATCCACTGCAAATCCAAAATGTGATGATTGTTAAACTCTGAATTATCAAAACTGATTAGGATTCAACTTATCTTATCACTTGTTTGGAACCTTGGTAGAGTATTTTAAGATATCGACATGGATAAGCACTGATAATGAATTTCACTACCCCTCCCCCTCAAACAGTTATCAACATTTATAAGTTATGATGACAGAGCTATTTGATACAATAGCTTTTTTAGGAGAGGGATGTATGGTGCCACACAAACGTGGGCTAAGTGCATTGTTGTTTTGAAAACTTACTACGTGCCCACAACCCTTTTGGTATTGGCTTCTCCATGATCTCCTCTGAAAATCCTCGCCATCCCAAAGTCTGAGATCTTGGGGTTCATATCTTTATCTAGGAGGATGTTGCTCACTTTCAGGTCTCTGTGTATGATTCTAAATCTTGAATCCTGATGGAGATAAACAAGTCCTCGAGCGATCCCTAAAATTATATTGTAACGCCTTCGCCAGTCCAAACACGAGCTTCTTGTGACATCTGAACCAAGATCAATAATACTCTGTTATACAGCTCCCATGGTTAAGGACATAAACATTTGCCTTACCAAATAAAAATGTGTCCAAGCTCTTGTTGGGCATGTACTCGTAGACCAACATGCGCTCGTCTCCTTCAGCGCAACACCCTAGAAGCCGAACGAGGTTCCTGTGCTGAAGCTTTGCGATCAGCATAACCTCGTTCTTGAACTCGTCGAGGCCTTGCGTGGAATTTCTCGAGAGCCGCTTCACCGCTATCTCTTGATCCTCCTCTAGCTTCCCCTGGGACTCAATTAAACATAATTTCATCCTCTTAAGTTAAATCAAGTGATTGTGAATTACATAATGAAAAATGGTACCTTATAAACTAGGCCAAAACCGCCCTCTCCGATCTTATTCGCATTTGAGAAGTTGTCGGTGGCCATTGCTACAGTACTCAAATCAAACTGAGGCAGATCCATTCCAATTGTACTATTTTCTGAGTAGTTTTCATTTGGGATCCCTATAACAGTATAAAAGAATCAAATCGTATATATTTCTCATGTATGAAGTGGGACATGTTACTATAACTTTATTGAGTACAAATGTGTTTCAGAGTTACCTCTCCTACTGACTTTATTGGCTTTCTTTCTCTTCAATACAAACCACCCCAGCAGAAGCATCAATGAAACGACGACAACTGCGACTACTACACCGATCAATTTCTTCATGTGGGGATGGTCATCTGGACATGCATAGACACCGGTGAAGAAATAGTGACGTCAAAATAGCTTTACCTGATTAAACACAGTCTTGGAATGGTTGAGTACTTGAGTTTGTAACTCCACACACAGTGTAATCCAAAAAAAAAAAAAAAAAATTAGAGTGCACTGATGTGTGTTATGTGTGGGAGCATTATGAAAATGTTTTAGTATTATATCTATTCTTTTGTAAGTCAGGGTTTAGGATAAACTTACAAATAGTCAGGATTATTGCAACCCCACACGATGTAATCCAAAAAACAATAGTGAATATAATTTTCCTTCCCTATTTGTGAACTAGTCAATCCTTTGTTGGATACTTCAGGTCGTGATTTTTCAACAAGAATCACAATTTGAATGGTTATTCCAAATTTTTTTCAAAGGGTGACAAACAACGATTTCCGAAGAATCTAGTGAAACAATATTGAAGAAAAATATTACACTCGGACTATTTTAAAATCCAAAGCGTAGACTAAAAATCATGTGCCCCATTTATTGAGGTATATACTTTTATGAAATGTGAATTTATACTTACATGAATTGAATGATGTCATTCATAAAAAAATATATAAAACTTTCAATGAGATATAATTCCATATAATGGTCAAAGGAGGCTAATAATATATATAGGACTGTATTTAGAATTGTAAAAATGATTGAGTATGACATGACTCATACGGAAATTCCAGTTACATACCTAAATCGGAAGCTGCAAGCTTTATATATATGTCTTGCCCACCATCCTCAAAACTTCTAGTATCCGTAAGATTGCCGTACCACATAACACACCCACTCCCGCTCCCGATATCCGCCGCCGCGTAAGCGGTGCATGAGCAATTCTTCGAACACTCGCGTCGACATTCGTGGAGGCTCATTGCCCTGTCCACCATGGACGTCGATGTATCCGGCACCTTCACGCCCGATACCACCGCAAACCCATCACTACCGCAGTCCAACTCCGTCTTCCTCACGCACCCGTCGGATGCCTCTTTCAGATACCAATCCTGCGGTGTTTTCGGCTCGAACCCTCTCAAGCAATCACACAAAGCGATTTCATCAGTGTTGCAGAGACCATTTGGACCGCACTTTCCGTATTCGTCGCACGGGTCTTTGGGCGCCCACCAAATCAGGTTCCATGTATGCTGCTCATCGAGCCATACGAGCCGCTGCGACACCCCGGATTGGTTCAGGACCAGCCTTGTGATGATGTTGCTCTGTTTCACCCTATATGTGTAGTACACATCCGTAGAGTTTTGAACGAATTCGAAGGTGAACTTGTCCACGTATGTCTTCATTTCAGGGATCCCACTGAAACGGAGCCCGTTCCACGGCCCGGTCCGGTACATCAACGTCGAGCGCTCGAAGAGCTCCCATTGGGGCGATCCGTGGACGTCCATATACAACGAGTAGTCCCCTGAAGACGGATCATTGGGTCCCCTCCATGACTTCAGGCCGCGATTCAGGCCGGTCTTCAAGTCCCACCCGTACTTCATCCCGGGCAGGATCGTGTCGGTCGGGTAGTCGAAGCTCTGCCAGGCGAGCGCTCCGGTGCTGTCTGTTAACACGAAGTTTCCGTCGTCTTGGATTCGGGCGATGGGGTTGGTCGCATTGGTTGCGCCTTTTGGTGACCATACGACGCCTCCCCCTTGATTAAGGAGGGCCAGTTGTCCGTCACGGTCGATCGTCAGGACTCCTCCTGATGCAAGCCCGGGTAGGCATCAGAATACGAAAAGCCTCAAAACTAATAAAATCTGATCCATTTTCCCTCCATAAAAAGGTCTTATTTATAGACCTAAAAAGTTTGTCAAGAATGCATCTCCAACCAACAAACTAATCAACTTCCTAACCAACTTTTTTTCAAATTAAAAATAGAAAAAATTCCTAACCATAAAAAATCATAACTAATTTACATCACCTGATCCTGTGTCATCGACGAGTGGGTCGTCGCGGTTCGCCACCCAAACGTAGGTGCGGATGGGGAGATTGTGATACCATATGCCGATGTAGAGTTTGTTCGATGCGTTGAAGAATCCGAGTTCGTAGTTTCCGTTCGACGAGACGATGGTTTGGCCGTATCTGAGGGGTTCGGTGGGAGTTATGGAGTCTCCGCCGGCAATGGAGAGAGTGAAAAGGGTGAAGAAGAGAAAGGCAAGGATGGATTCTTGAGTTCTTCCTTTCATGATTTGTTGGGCATGCATGTCATGTCTCCCTTCGATGGAATTTGTTTTATTTTCAACAAATATCAAGATAGAATGGGAAGACTGACCTGTGTGTCTTCTTGCAATGGTGTTCCAATGCGGTTATTGACTCTTAACATATACAACCAAATTAAATAGTCAATTCTTGTACAAGAATTGTTCACATTTCATCAACTGTTCTAAAGAACCTTGTTCAATAGATCACACTTGGGAATTTATCAAGTTTTCAAAGGTAAGACGTGAATTTAGAGTGCTGTTACACTCAGTTAAAAAGTCCGACTATATCTCAGATTGCACGTCAGACTGCCGACGTGCATTTTTTTTAATGCCACGTCAGCTCTCCAAAAAGTAGTAAAAAATTTCCCCCCAAAAGTTCTCACCAATTTTTTTGGATCCATAACTCTGTCATCCCTCCTTTTTAAATCCATAAAAAATATTTCATTTACTATTTTTCTCTCTTTCAAACTCTGTGTCAACCACCACAAACCAGCAATAGCAACTCCATGAAAATGCAGTAAATATTCCTCGTTTGCATTTATTGGACGAAAAACATGTATACACATTGTTTTCAGAAGATTCCAACATTTATTCCTCTGTTTCGAATGTTTTATCATCGTTTGTGACAACCTTTTTTTTGTTGTAAGGCTTTAGAAGATGACAAATTCAAATCTGTTTACCACTGTTCAATCATAGACAACTTACTTTTTCGCTTTCTTTTTTTAATACATATATACAAATGGTTACTGTGTGTATATCAACTTAAATATAGCATGTAAATGCAGTTGGTTGTTGTGGACCAAATGAAGACGAATGAATGAGAACAAATTGGAGAGAGCGTTGAACACCGAGCTGAAGGAAACCGCGATAAAGAAGTTGAAGAAATTAGATATTACGAAGAAAATGAAGAGTTGATGACTGGGATGGAGTTTAATAATATTGAGGAAGCATTTTCTTGGTACAAGGCATTTGCTTTTCACTCTGATTTTGGTGTCATGAGGAGTGGAAGAAGATTCACTCTCGATGGTGACTTGAAGGCAATTATTTTTGCATGTTCGAAGGAGGAAAAACTGAGAAAGAAGAAGGCCGAAACTACCACAATCACGAGCTTCTCTCAAGCCCGCTATAAACCCACTTACAAAACCAATTGCAAAGCTAGTATGCAAATGAGAACGTTCGTTGATGGAAAATGGGTATTGTATCTTCTTGTTCTTAAACACAATCATGAAGTGGACCCAAAACTCTCACGATTTCATAGATGTCATCGCGCACTGACCGCACACGCCATGAAATAATTGGCTATTAATTATACTGCAGGACTTCCTCTGTGCAAGACATTCAACACGCTAACATACGAAGGGGGAGGTTACGACAATCTTCCATACACTGAACAAGACTGTCAGAATTATCTTCAAAAAGTGAGACGCCTGCAGCTTAGAGAGGGAGACGCTGAAGCACTACTGCAGTATTTTAGCAAGCAACAGGAGTTGAATGCCTGTATTTTGGGCAGATGCAAGTTGTCGAGCCGCGTATTAATATTCCAGAGATGTTGTCTCATTTGACACAACATATCTAACTAACCAGTACGCAATGCCATTCGCACCCTTCGTAGGAGTGAACCATCATGGGTAGTCAATTTTGATAGGTTGTGGATTGCTTTCTAATGAGACAATAGAAACCTATATATGGTTATTCAAGTCTTGGTTAGCTTGTATGGGTAACCTTCCACCAGCCGCAATAATAACAAACCAGTGTAAATCTATTAGAGGTGCCATCAAAGAAGTGTTCCCCATGTCTAGGCATCGCCTTTGTCTTTGGCATATCCCGAAAAAATTCTAGAAACACTGTGTAAGGTGAAGTTATTTTTAATTTCTGTAACTGGCTAATTGTTTTAACCATGTTAATATTTAATAAGTTTCTTCTGGTACATGCACAATTTAATCGAGTATATATGCACGAGTTCTTGTTTACATGTAGATAAAAGTTTAACTTACGAAAATACGTGACATATTAATTTTGTACATGCATTCTTATAATTGTACATACCATGCAAGTTGAACGGTACAAAGAATTGAAGGACAACCTTAGTAGCCTCATCTATGATTGTTTAACTGTTGATGAATTTGAAGTTGGCTGGAAGAATATGATTGAGGATCATCACATGGAGGACAAATTCATGGTTGAACACCTCGTACGAGGATCGTTATCGATGGGTGCCGGTTTTTGTGAAAGACACGTTTTGGGCTGGCATGTCCACTACCCAGTGTAGTGAAAGCATGAATGCTTACTTTGATGATTATCTAACATCGAAGACAACGTTGAAACAGTTCGTCCATCAATATGAGAATGCGCTCAGGTTCAAACATGAGAAAGAGACCCTTGAGGACTTCCATTCCTTCCATTCTACCCCACAACTTATTTCTCCACTAAAGATGGAAGAACAGTTAGCCAATGGATATATCACTAACATGTTTAGAAAGTTTAAGAATGAGTTGAGGCAACTAATCCAGCTCAATCACACATGCATTGGAGGTGAAGATGGCTGAAATTTTTTTTCAAGTCATTGAGATAGTGAAAATAAACCGCGGAGAAAATAAGTAGTTGTGATTTGATGTTTTGTACAAAGGAGCAACCAAAGAGGTGAGTTGCATCTGCAAATCATTTGAATTTCATGGAACTTTTTATCGCCATGCTCTATGCATTCTTTGTTCCGAATTTGTGACTGAAATGCCTGATAAATACTTAATTAATCGGTGGAGAGGATTTCAAACACATTCATTAATTGGCGACTACTGAAAATTCCAAGTCCCTGTTAAACATACCGGGAGTATGACAACCTGTATAATTTGGGTTTGCAAACTGTACAAGAGATTGTGTATATGGTGAGTTCATTTTCTTATACATCTATGTTTATGACGACTCTATTTGAGGAATTGAAGGTGAGAACAATGAATCACATCTTAACATTGGTTGATGCAAGCATGCCCCACTAGCCTAATTCAACTGATCAATCGACTAACCATGCAAACAATAATATAACAAATAGTGAGAAGGTGCTCAATCCTATAGTAGCACAGGCGAAGGGTCGTCTGAAGAGCAAAAGGAAGGTTTCACGGTGCGAAATTGCTGTCAACAGGCTTCAAAATGTATGTGCTATATAATACCAGTACATACCATTGTGCTATCATATAGTAGCTATTGGTTTTCATTCGATAACTTTCCTCTTTATATTTCAAAAAAGAAAAAATACGAAGCAGCGGTAGGAGAGGTCCACAAGTTTAGTTCAAGACATTGGGATGAGATCACAGATACAAAGTTCACAACAAAGTTTTCAGATGGGATCACAATCACACTAGCTATACGAAAAATTTGACATGTGGATGGCATCACAGATGTAGAATGCCAACAATTTGGTTATTTATAAGTGAATATTTTGTTTAATTGATCGCTTATTATTCGTGTTACTTGCATATAGAAACTAAGGTTATTTATAAGAAGTGAATATTTTGCACCATTGATCACTTTTTATTCGTGTTACTTGCATATACATATTAAGGTTACAACAGTGAGTTCACGCACGTACTAAACTGAACCTGACATTTACCGATCCTCTTAAGCATGTAACAAATCAACAAACATATTTCAAAACAATGTACTATCAAAACAATCTATTCGCATATGATAACACTTAGCATATTCCAAATCTCCTCAGCATATAATAAATCACCTAATAAAGTATTGCAGAATCAGTTAATGACAATGCCTCTCAAGAGACATATACAAAATACTGCTAAGCATATACCTATCTTTCTTAGCATATAACAATCCAACCAAACACAATCCTGTACAATCAGTCAATAACAATGCATCTCAGAAAACATACATGAGCATATAAGAAACCAACAAACACAAATACTCACATAAGGCATATACAAAATATCACTTAGCATATACTAAATATATCATGTCATATACCAAAACAAACAACATATACCAAATATATCCTATCATATACCACCCAACGAACAATATATACTATATATATCCTGTCATATACCACCCAACAAACAACTCCACACACATCACAAAATAACCACATGTCACAACAAAAAGTTATAACCAAATGTTTTAAACCAAAACAAGACAATTTTACACCATTCAAAACATGTAACAAACTTGTCTCATCATACTTTGCAATATTCATCACCCATGAATCCTGCAGTTATCAAAGCACGCATATGTGCCATATCTTTCGTGGTGTTCAAATAGGTACGAATATCCAGTATCCTACATGCAATCCAGTGACATACGAAGACACCACAATCTTGGTCTCCAGTCTGTTACGGAGTCGGGACATCAATAACCAGGGGCCACCCTACTGCTTCCTCTAGTATCGTCTTTTGCAACAAATTTACTGCTTTCCTCACCCAGGCACCATGCTCTTTTCAGAGGGAATCATACACTAGGAATTGTTGGTTCATCATGTTGATTTCCAATAGGAACCAATGTTGTAACGTAAACATTAGAACGAGGATAACTCTCACTTGGAACTAGTCAACCTCATTCAACTTTCACTTGGAACGGAAGAAGCGTTTGCATCCCTCAAGTCCCCTATCAATGTATTGCTGTAATAACAAAAGAGGTTAGATATGACAGTGAGCTGAAGGCTAATCCAACACGAGGCACGGGTGACGTCGTACATTTAAGGCTGCTGAGATGTACAAAATATTTTTGTTTGCCGCAGATCTACCAACGAGTCTGGAGAAAACATCAACCACATAAGACAAATAATTGCGTATATACCATTTTAGAGTTGTCATATACCACTTTAGAGATGTCATATAAAATATTTCCTTACATAACCAAATGAAAAGAGGTTATATACCTCTTCACCAAGCCATTGATTGGAAATTACTTTGAAAAGGTACTTCCGACTAACCAGAGGGTGCACAAAGCTTCCATCATCTGCAACCTCCCACACTGGAGAATCATCCATTACCGTATTCTCTAAAAAAATTTCTACGAGAGCTCTCTGCTTTGGGGTGCATTTTTCCTTCCCAGGATAATTCTAAATAAGAAGGATGGCGAAATAAATACTCATTCACGATACTTGGGTTATGTATGTGATTAATGTATTGGTATTTACCTATCTGTGAACTTTATCAACCGACGTGTAGATCGGTTGAAGTTTCTCTACCACAATCTTAGACTATGCAATGGCCAATGCAACATGTTGCTCTGTCAATTGGTGCTTTTCCTTCGCTAGTTGTTTGGATGTCTTTGTCGCACTCGGTACTTTTGCTTTCTTCTGTTGAGTGACTTTTTCCAATTGAACTTCCTGCCCCTGTAGCCGCCCCCTTGTTGTCGGACCCACGGTCTTTCCAATCACAGGTTGTGGTAACCCGACAGCTGTTAGGAATAAGCATAATTTTTTAATTAACCAACTAATTAATATACGCATGACAGCAAACATATACCCATCCATACATGGTATGTACCTAGCCAAACACATCATATAATTAATCAAAGCTAAGATAATTAAATACATATACCTGTAGATTGTGGGTTACAAGCATTCCTCGTATTCATGTTTCTCTTCCTCTTGGGACCAATGAGTGATTTATCCCCAACATTGTCGGTGCCATCATCATTTCTCTCCTCTTTGTTTACCACCTCTTCGTCCACCGTTTTCTCTTTCAACGAGTTCTGTGTCACAGATTCATCCTCCACAAGATTCTCTTCAACTGATATCTCTTTCCCCTCTGCCTCCTGCATAGGCAAGTTCAAAATATCTTCACATACGGACTCTATCACGGCTGTCACACGCGCTTCCTTTGACAAAGCATCTTGGGGCCCTGGCGCTTCCTCACTTGCATGCTCTTTGGGCGGGGGTGGTTCGTCTGTCGCATGCTTTTCGGGCACGGGTGGTTCCTCTGCCACATGCTCTTCGGGCACTTCCTCTGCCTCATGCCCTTCGGCCAGTTCCTCTGCCGCATGTTCTTCGGGTGTTTCATATGCTTGTTTTACCTTGGTTTTTGTTGACTTTATACCCCTTCCAACAAACCGAACCACCCTCTCAATCGATCCAACTGACTTCACTAATAAAACATAAATTCCTGTTATATGACAGTTTCTGATATGTATATACCACTGTAGAAATGTATATACCTGTACCTTTCCCTGGGAGTTTAATGTGTTCTCTCTCTGCTGCTAACTTTTTTCCCCTTGTTTTAGCCATGACCAAAGGTGCTGTAGGATGACCAAGTAAGTCATACATACACATACATTGCACATGAAAAATGTAATGTGATATATACCATATATAACATATTAACACATGAACATATTAAGTTGTATTGCACATGAAAAATGTAATATGGTATATACTTTACGTAACATTGCACATGAATATATTAAGTTGGTATATACCTGATTCATTCACTTTCGTCCTCTTCTGGGTTCCAATAGTTGATTTGGTTTTCCCTGTACCTAATTTTGTGCTCTTGTTCTTGCCGGCATCGCCAGTACTGTTGAAAAATTTATTCACAGTATTAGGTGGTACATACTATATTTATTCGAGCACATGACAATATAAAGTGGTATATACCAGCAGTGGTCATTGTCTTGCTTGAAGAAGAAGTACCCTTAACTTCAACCATACCAATTTTCTTCCTTTCCACCTTCTCTGGAGTTCTCCTACTTGTTTCCATTTTGGCCTTTTTGTCTAGGTCCTTGGAAGCCACTGTTTGTTTCCTCTGCTCCCTCTTTCTCTTTTTATTTGGTGAAGAAGTGGATGGTGAAACAACATTGATTGGCATGGGCATGTGCAGAACTCTTTCTAACCCCTTTATGAGATCCTCTACTGAATAGAAACCTAACAGCATGGGCATCAACACATTCTGTGTTTCTAGAGCGCCATTGTCTCATCCCCCTCCACTTCGGGCAACAAAACCCTCTCCTCTTCAATAAAATCAATGTTCTGGTTAATCTCTTCCCATTTCAACTAATTGAATAGTCTGATGTATGTCGTTTTCCTCCCACATGGTATGCCCCAGGTTGTCCTATCTCAGAGTGCTCGTACAACCAAACCTATAAACAAATCAATGTATGTATATTTACATGTTGGATATACTAATAGGAGTCTGGTATATACCACCTTATTGAGGAACTACTTTCAAGTATATACTTAATTTCATGGTATATACAGAGAAATACTACTTACATTGAGTGTTATCGCACATCCACTGAAATATCCTTTTCCATCCGTCGCATCTGATCCTCCGGCCTTCATGAGGTTCCGGGATGACCTGTTAATAGCTTTCACAACATACAGGTGAACGGTTCACCCAGCCATATTCCCCAATGTTGTCCAAATCATCAACAACGTCGACCAACCCAAATGGGCATGCGTAATTTAACCTGCAAAACAAAAAAAGTGGCAAAAAGGTGCAAAATGAATAATCTGGCAAAGTCCTTGACTGACTTCTCATCGTCTTGGCCACCAACGCCTTCATGACCTTCTCGATGGCGGAGGTGGTTGGGTACTTCTCATTTTGTGAGGGGAAGTATTTGTGATAGAAGGCGGATGTAGGACTTTTGCTCTCGAGGTCTACAGGCTTTTCGCGGGCCGACAGACTGAATATGATCGCCACATCCGAGGCCATGAACCGGAGTTCCCGACCCTTCACCACAAATCTCTCCTGCTGCAGGTTCCAGAAACTAAGTATTTTTTTCAATAAGCATTTCTCCGTCCTTATCGGAGGGATGTCGATGAAACGTCCGAATGGGGTGGACTGATAGCCTCAAAATGCAGGGACCTCTCATTCAGCTCCCATTCCTTGAAGATATTGATAGTCTGTGTCGTTGTACACCTCATGTTGATAGTCGTCGTTGAAGACTTTACCTTATTCAGAGATGCCTGGAAGAAGACATACAAAATTAGATGACAAAATAACACATGGATACTGGTTATGGGGTTGTTGTATATACCTTCACATTGTCTTTTCCGGTGTCCATGGTGAAATAATGAACAACAAGAATCAGAGGAGATGGTCCAGAGAAACAGAAGAGAAGGTAGACGATGGGGTTGAAAGAGGACACGGTGGGGTTGAAAGAGGAGATAGTGGGGCTAAAAAGTGCAGATAGTGGGGCTACAAAGAGGGAGATGGTGGGACTCAACTAACTGTCTGGGTTCTATTTGATTTTACTATGTCGCCCCTGCCTTTTCATTTCTGGAGGGGCATATACATCATTACGAAATGTATATGAAAAGATCACAATGTGAAGGACAAAAATGCCCTCGCCGGCATCATCAAAACTGCAATGATGGCGACGCTTATACCCACATCAAGAATCACATACACGCTGTCAGATCAATCTCAAATCTCGTGCACATTATATATAAATAAATAACACTAGAAAAAAGAAATCAGTAATGAACGAATAATCCATAAGCAGTATATACCAGCCTAATATAAGCATATACCAGTTTAAGAAGGTATATGCTTACATAGCATATTTGGCTGAATTTTTTAATATAGCATATTTGGCTGAATTTTTGAATCAGCAATATTTATTTGTGAAAAATACCTTTTTGAAACCATCTGCTACCAAAACAAAATAAGAAAATGAAGAATATCTATGAAAAATGAAACCATATTCTAAAAAAAAATCTACAAAAACATAATTTATGAAACCAAACCATATGCTAACTAAAGAAAATAAGAAAAACAAGCATATCTGTAAAAACATAATTTATGAAGCCATATGCTAACAAAAGAAAATAAAGAATCTATGTGAAAAATGAATAATGAAACCATATGCTAAAAAAAAAAGAATATCTAAAAAAGCATTAGTTATGAAACAAAACCATATACTAACTAAAGAAAATAACAAAAACAAACATATCTAAAAAACATAATTTATGAAGCCATATGCTAACAAAAAAAGAAAATAAGGAGCAACAATCAAAAGGGAGACAATGGTGAAGACGCAGAAGATCCATACTTCAAAGACAGTGAAGACGCAACAGAGGTACCACACTGACAAAATGGTGAAGACAAAGGTGAATAACACACTTGCAGACGCCGATAGTAAGCCATATCTATGATATCAGAGGGTGAGTGAGAGAGGCGAAAGGAAGAGAGATAGAGAGAGAGAGATTTCGTTTTGTGAAAGACGAAAGTGTTGCTCAAAGAGAGTGTGAGTCTTCTGTAGGTAACAGGAGAGAGACCGAAGTTGTAAACGCTGAAAATTGAAAGCTTTTTGTGAGAACTTATCGTCAGCTTGTCCTCGATAGTCATGCCAGTTATATTTGTGTTTCTTGGTATATATCAGATAACTAAAGTATATATCATATCCGAAAGAGTATGCTCAGCTTTTTCAGACTCTCGGTGCCTACAAACATCCACTCAAGCCATCAAATCAATTCAACACAATCCCTTATTTTATTTAAAAAATGTTACAATCCTTTAATACCCGTCGATTCAAGTCAATCGGTGAAGCGTTTTTTATTTAAAAAAATGTTAAAACATTTAATGATTATCAGTCAGTTGTGTCAGACTGCAATTATCGAGGAATTTTGAATTTCAAAATTCTCAAAACTCATCCGGGCCCGCCGAATGATTACACGTCACCCCGCTCTCGCCACGTCAGATCCTACGTGGGGTCTGAGTTTGGAACTGAGAAACTGACTGAGTGTAACATTTTCTATGAATTTAACAAGAGAACTAACATCCATCACATATAAGAAAATTCCAGAATGCAACCGTGTAAGAGTGTACAATTCTCTATAGTGTCCAATTCTTATTTGGTGTTTTAGTCAAGACATGCATAGTCAAGACATCGACCTCCATCAATAATCTTGAAAACCTAGTTGTTAGAATTAATCAGAAATAGAAATAAGAGTGTACAATATCATTAGGATTTACATCCAATATAGTACAAAAGAAAATGAATAAAAGACTAATCTATCTTTAACGACAAGAAAGATTAAAATTCCCTAATACATATAAATATTTCTGACAATAGTGAGTAATGTAAAGGGTAAAGATTTAATAACAAAAAATAGACCCCAACATAAAATAACATTTCCAATACCTCACTCAAAAGTTATAGGTTAATCTCTCATCATGTCATTGATTTAAAAATTGGTTATCGGTTAGGTTCATCACGCGTTGGATAATTTGATTGTTCAACGCGATCGTGACCGTTTGATCTTATCACTTTGAGATACAAAATTTAATTGAATCCTAAAAAAAAAATGTTAGCTAGAATTTAATTGATTCTAATTTAAATATTAAAATTTGATATAGTACCTCAGTCATAATGACTCAATAAAATTAGATGGTCACGATTGTGTTGAACAATCAAATTCTCCAACACTCGTTGGACCTAACCCGATTCTCTCATGAACTTGAAGACAAGACTTAACTTTCTTCTATATTTATAAGAGACATGCCAATATTTTAAACAAATCTCTATTGTGATTTATGAATGTTCAATAATGGGACCTTATATAGAATATATAGATCCAAACCAACATGTCCTTTTTTAGAAGAAGAAAAAAAAATAAAGAAGATTCAAACGAGACCCACCCGGCAGATTTGGAAACCGTAATCTTCAAGTATGTAATTTTTTTTTGGGAGAATTGTCCATATACCCCTAGATCAAACCCCTCATTTTTTCCTTACCCCCTGACTTTTCAGAATTTTTTTTTACCCCTGCAGCTTTATTCAATTGTTTTATTACCCCTGCCTTTTCTAAATCCCACAACTACCCTTCATATAAGACAAAGAAAAGTCACATCCTCTTTTATTCTCTTCTTCTTCCCAAATTAGATCCCCTTTTATTCTCTTCTCACCCAAACCAGCTGAAACACTTCCTCAAATAACCAGTTTTTCTTCTTCTTCCTCAAGAGAGAACTTAAAATCTTACTGCAAATCCATCGCCGACACCGAGATCATTCACACGGTTGTCGTTCGTTGTCCGCTATTCACATTCCCGCTCAACGATCCGTCGTTCACCTCATTGCTCTTCACGCCGTCGCCATCCCATCACATTTTGATCGTTTCCTTGGGTCACAATCGACAAACGTATGAGAATCCATTGCCCAGCCAGTTATCAATGGACTTTGAAGTGTGGGTGAGAAATAATTATTGTTTAGGGAACCTATGTAATTCATTCAACTATAATGGTGTGTTATTTAATTTTACTGTTTGCACTTAAGAGTGTTTCCTCCTCGCAGGTTTGAAACAGTATGATATTTTATCATGTGTTCTGTATACCCATTCTAAATTCTAACATCCCCTCATGTATTAGTTACTCTTTTTAGATATGAGTTACAAAAATTCTAATATCAGGTTACACAAACATTATATATTAGTTAGAGATACTTTATATAGTAGTTACATAAATATATATTGAAACAGGACTGTACGTTTTTTTCATGTGTTATGTATACCAATTCTAAGTTATAACATCCTCATATATTTTTCTTCCAAAAAAAAAATAACCCCTTATATATTAGTTACAGAAAATTTGTATATGCTTTATAGAAACTATAAAATCAAGTTACAGAAACTCTAACATCAAATTACAGAAAATTTATGTATTAGTTATAGACAACAGCGGAGCCACATGGGGAAGAGTGGGGCAGTTATACCCAACTGTCCCAATGACCCTATTCATAATTTTAAACCAATTAATCAAATGACATGTGCGTTTTGGTTTATTGTAATTTTTTTTTTGGATGGATTAGATTATTAGTTATCAAAATCAATGGTTTTAAGATAGTTAAGAGGGCTAACATTAAACTTTATATATTAGTTACATAAAAATATATATATTGACACAAACGGTATGTTATTTCATCTGTGATGTATGTCAACTCTAAGTTCTAACATCCCCTTATATGTTAGTTATAAAATATATGTATGAGTTACAGGAACTCTAACATCAAGTTACAGAAATTCTAAAATCAAATTACAAAAAATTTATATATTAGTTACTTAAATATATGTCCAAGTTACAGTAGGTATCATAGATATTTACAGAAACAATAACGAAACATAGAAATATAATTGATGCGTACAGATATGATTGACATGGTTACAAATATTTACTATTCATCTACAGAGAGCATTCAATTGAGTGAAAGAAGGTTAAATAAAAAGATGGTTAAATATACATTCTCAGAGTGTCTTTACAGTAGATTGAAGAACTGAAAGTCTTGTGGACAAAAAGAGATACATCAAATGTTTGAATTATGACGCTCTACGCCAATCCTAATAAAGTCACTGATTGTCTTCCCCTTTATCCTCTTCAAATCCTGCTGGGAGAAATCGAACCTAGTGAAAAGACTTCAAATTAAGCAATCAATATATTTCATAATGAAGTATCTATCTGATGCATAGATGCAAGCACAATTTAACATATTTTTAATAGATACAATTGCATTACTAATAACAAAATGCATTAGCCCTAATTCACACCCCCTAACATCAATGTACCTTCCAAATGAATTCCTATTACATGGGACTAAAAATAGGATTAATAAAATCCAGAAACACATTTAGATGTTCCCTAAATATATGTTTCACATTCTATACCCTAACTAATGAATTTATCAAAATCACAAGAATGACCTACCCTCAGAATTACCAATCACGTGTTATGTATGCCAATTCTAAGTTCTAACACCCTCTTGCATATTTTTCCTCCAAAAAAAAACATCCCCTTATATATTAGTTACAGAAAATTTATATATGCGTTACAGAAACTATAAAATCACGTTACAGAAACTCTAACATAAAATCACAGAAAATTTATGTATTAGTCATAGACAAGGACAGAGCCACATGGGGAAGAGTGGGGTAGCTACCCAACAACCCCAATGGCCCTATTCATAATTTTAAACTAATTAATCAAATGACATGTACGTTTTGGTTTAGTGTAATTTTTTTTGGATGGATTGGTTTATTAATTATCAAAATCAATGGTTTTAAGATAGTTAAGAGGGCTAACATTAAAATTTATATATTAGTTACATAAAAATATATATAATTGAAGCAGAATGGTATGTTATTTCATATGTTATGTATGTCAACTCTAAGTTCTAACATCCTCTTATATGTTAGTTACATAAAATATATATATGAGTTACAGGAACTCTAACATCAAGTTACGGAAACTCGAAAATCAAATTACAAAATTTTTTTTTATCCCTGACCAATGCCACATTTAATATCCCTACCCAAACTACCCCTAACACGGCGTCACCTACAATCTCCCGATCAAGGGCGTCATCTCCGACACCGACCGCTGCTCCATCTCACTTTTCACCCTCTCCTCCCTCCGGAAGGCCGCCCCCGCCCTCTCCGCTGCTGTCGATTCCACTGGAAGCTCCTCGAAGTCCCCCTTGATACGCCCTTCTAATGACCTTCCTTGTGATTTTGATTAAGTAGAGGCTACAAAGTTTTGATTAGTAATTACACTAAACCAAAATGTACATGTTATTTGATTAATTGGTTTAAAATTATGAATAGGGCCATTGGGCAGTTGGGTAACTGCCCACTCTTCCCCATGTGGCTCTACCCTTGTCTATAACTAATACATAAATTTTATGTAATTTGATGTTAGAGTTTCGGTAACTTGATTTTTAGTTTCTGTAACTTATATATTAATTTTTTGTAACTAATATATAAGGGGATTTTTTTTTGGAGGAAAAATATATGAGGATGTTATAACCTAGAAATGGCCATGGCATACATAACACATGAAAAAAACGTACAGTCCTGTTTCAATATATATTTATGTAACTACTATATAAAGTATCTGTAACTAATATATAATGTTTGTGTGACACAATGTTAGAATTTTTGTAACTCATATTTAAAAAGAGTAACTAATACATGAGAGGATGTTAGATTTTAGAATGGGCATACAGAACACATGATAAAATATCGTCTTGTTTCAAACCTGCCAGGAGGAAACACTATTAAGTACAAATAGTAAAATTAAATAACACACCATTATAGTTGAACGAATTACATAAGTGCCCTAAACAATAATTATTTCTCACCCACACTTCAAAGTCCATTGAATACTGGCTGGGCAATGGATTCTCACACGTTTGTCGATTGTGACCCAAGGAAACGATCAAAATGTGATGGGTTGGCGACGGCGTGAAGAGAGATGAGGTGAACGGCGGATCAGTGAGAGGGAATGTGAATAGTGCACAACGAACGGCAACCGTGTGAACGATCTCAGTGTCGGTGATGGATTTGTGGTAAGATCTTAAGTGCTCTCCTGAGGAAGAAGAAGAAAAACCGGTTGTTTGAGGGGTTTGGTCCAGGGGTATATGGACAATTCCCCCTTAGAAACCAAAAATTCTGAAAAGTCACTCTACAAGTTCCAATTTAAAGATTGAATAAAATGGGATTGGGTAAAACGAAGATCCTATTTTAACGATAGGTTAAAAAGATTAACCGTACTCCATTTTAATAAAAAAAAGGAGCATGGTTGGAATTGTTCATACTACTACAATTTTTGACATTGATCACGGTTGTTTTGATCACGCTTTTAAAAAAAGTGTGATCATAATAATTATGATCACGTTTTTTTAAAAGCGTGATCTTTATAATATATGTGATCACAGTGTTTAATAAAACATGATCTTTGATACAATAAAGATCACGGTTGACTTAAATCTGTGATCGTTTAATAAATATTCGATAACGGTTAAGTTAAAGCGTGATTGTTTCATAAATAAAAGATTACTTTTTAAATTAAAGCATGATTGTTTCTTAATTAAAAGATTACGTTGTCTTTAAAAACGTGATTGCTTCATAAGTAAAAGATCACGTTTTAAGTGAAAACGTGATCGTTGCTTACATAGAAAACCCTAATATGATCCCAAAATAAAATCTCATTCGACCCCACTTTATCCTCTCGCGACCCCACCTTCTTTGCCAACTCCTCCTCTGCAGACCCCATCTCGATCTAGCCCCCGCCAACTCCAGCCCCTCCGTCGACCATTCAGCCGTCGCCACCGCCGCCTGCGCCCGATGACTCAGCCGCCTCTTCCGCTGCCGCTTCCCCCTCGGTCGACTGCTGCCGTTGCCGCTGCCGCTTCCCCCTCAAACAACGTCCGCTGCCGCTTCTGCTTATCCCTCCCATTCATCATCCGAATCTGCTGCGGGTATGTCGATCTCTCTCACTCTTTCTCTGCTTGCCGGCTGCAATGGTTATGAAGAATATTTGAATAAGTGGATATTTGAATCAGAGGGTATGGTTTGAAATATTTAATCAACTCATTGAATCAAAGGGTCTCCTTTGAAATCTTTGAATCATAGGATTCAGAGAAATCTTTAAATCTCATTGAAAACTTTAAATCTCATTGAATCAAAGGAATCAGAGGGTACCAAGATAGTTTGAAATCTTTGTATCAATGGGTATGGTTTCATGTCTAGTTGAAGGTCTATATAGAGAACATTTCTATCTAATGTTGTTCACAGTGGATAATTTTTTTTTCTTATGGGATGTCCACTATTGTCTGCTTTCATGAAGCATTTTCTGCTCACTCAAATGTTTTTTTGGTTTCTTGTTTGGTTACCAGGCCTTTATTGACTGGTATCAATTTTCTACGAGTGATTCAAATTGTATATATATTTTTTTATATTTCCATTTAATATATTATATATGTTGTAATGGTGAAATTAGGTTATCATATTTATGCAATGAACTAGTAGATGCAATTTTGATATGCACTGCAGCCGCTTGTGATTAACACGTCTATGTTTGCTATTTAACTGTAGTAAATTTGGCCAGAGAACATATTACCATTATGCTTAAGGTTATTGCATTACTGACAATATCCTCTTATATATTTTTTTTGAATGATAGGTTGGAGCAATCTATTAGATAAGTTTTTTTTGATGGTTAAATCAATTTTTGTATTGCTATATGAAAAGGAAAGAAATTTACAGTGGAGTAATAAGGGTTACACAATCCTGGTTTCAAGGGGAGATAGATAAAAATCTCCTTAGAATCCAAGCACAAAAAAGACCAAAAAAAGGGCCATATTAGAGATTTTTGCGGGTGTAAGGGAGCCCTGTTTTGTCTGCTTGGATTGCTGTCCTTAATGCAGGCCATACATCATAGTTGGATAGGGTGGCTTCCCCCCGGTCTGATTTAAATGATGCCAACAGGTCAGCCGGGGCGTTGCCCTCCCTGTGGATGTGGGAAGCTTCCCACTCATCTAAAGAATCAAGCGCTTGGTGAATGATGCGGAGGCTGTGAATAGCACTCCATGGACGGGTGCCTTTTCCTTTAATCCAAGCGACCGCCGTGGTGGAGTCTGATTTGATCCATAGTTTACGGACCAGAGCAGAGTTTGCTAGTTGAACCCCTGCTTCGATGGCCTTCAGTTCCAAAAGATTGATTGTGGGAAGGTCCTCTCGTCCTGCAATTCCTCTAATGAATTCTGAAGCATCATCCCGAAGAAGAGCGCCATAGCCTCCTCTATCGTTGGCTAAGGAGCCATCAGTATTAAGTTTGAACCAACCCATTCTTGGAGGAATCCACCGGACCAGAGTAGATATTTCTTGGCGTTCTGAAACAGTAACACCAAAGAAGGCAGCAATTTGAAGTACCTCTGGGGACAAAAGAGACTTGATTGTTATGGTGGAGAAGCGAGACTTAATTGAATCTTTGATCCACCGAAGGACAACCTGTTTGCGAGTCGAGAGATTCTTAAATGCTCTAGCATTACGTTCAGTCCAAATGTACCAAATGATGGTAGTCAATGAAGTCTGTAAAAGAGCCTTTTGGATAGAGGATGTGGCTGCCTTGTCTAGCCACCTGGGGAGATCAAGGAATGATTTGGGAGGAGAAAGCCTGATATGCATCCCCTTAGAAATAGAAGTCCAAAGATATCTGGAGAAAGAGCACTTTAAGAAAAGGTGGTCAACATCTTCTATTTGCGAAAAACAGAGCAGACAAGATGAGTCGCGGATGAGACCCTTTCTTATCAACCGAGCTCGAGTTGGAAGTTTATTGTGGAAGGCAAGGCAAGCCAAGCGCAAAGAGTATGTCGCGGAGTTTGATTCTGCATCCAGAGCCATGAGGACCAATTTACAGTGCCAACAGAAAAACGAACAGATTGCCAGGCTGATGAAAGGCCTAGTGAACCAGATTTAGAGGGGGTCCAAACTAGGACATCATCTCCAACACCTCCTACCTCCAGTTGTTCTATGTCAGCCCAAAGGGGATCAAGAGTTGGAGGCCAGCGTGACGGCTTCTTCCACTTCCCATTGTGAATCAGACAGTTCAGTTGAGTAATCTGAGGAGGACCCCACATATAGGAGGTACGACCATAGTAATGTTTTAGCCCCTTGCCATGGAGCCATGGGTCTGACCATATATTAATGGTCTTTCCTTCAAAGATTATATATTGGACTTTAGGAGCAATCCATTGCCGAGAATTAAGAATTGAGATCCAAGAGCTTGAACTGCCTAATGGGGGGGTGGACCGTCCAAATATTTCTGCCTTTTAAATATCTTTTGGATACCCAAACAGTCCATAGTGAATGGTGATTGTGAAGGATTTCCCAAAATCGGACACCCGCTGCTCCCTTATTCCATTCTTTGATTGATTTGATACCCAAACCACCTTCCGAGAGGGGCTTACAAATAGATTCCCAAGCAATGTGATGCATTTGCCGGGATGTAGAATGTCCTTGCCAAAGGAATGTTCGAAGAACCATTTCGATATCACGCATCAGCTTGCTAGGGAGGCAGAACGAGGATGACCAGATATGAAATGAGGATAGAACCGATTTAATGAGTTCGATCCTTCCAGCTCGGGACAGGGAGTGCCCTTCCCAAGATTGAATACGTTTTCGGACCTTGTCAATAAGAGGCAAGCAATGGGAATATCTAAGCGAGCCATTCAATAAGGGGAGACCAAGATATCTGACCGGAAGGGATTGAAGAGATATATTTAGAATTCTGCAAAATATTTGAGATGATGAGCTGCAAGACGAAAATATCTGGCTCTTTGACGAATTCAATGAGAGACCCGAGATAGAAGCAAAAGAGCTGAATAAGTCCTTTAATGCTGTAGCAGTGCTTGGTTTGGTGTCAGAAAAAACCAGCAGGTCATCCGCAAAGCAGAGATGGCTTACATTGAGAGATCCTTGAATAAATGGGCCAATCTTTCCATCCTCGACAAGCTTGTTAATCCGCGTAGAGAAGGAATCCATAACAAGAACGAAGAGGAGAGGAGATAAAGGATCACCTTGGCGGATCCCACAAGAGGAGGAGAAGAACCCTGCTGGAGATCCATTGATCAAGACTGAAAATTTTGGTGTAGTTATACATTCCATACATAAAGAGATCCATTGATCACTAAAGTTGCATTTCTTCAGAACTTGTGCCAGATAATCCCAGCTGATGCTATCAAATGCTTTCTTTAGATCAACTTTGATGCAAGCTCTAGAAGGACTTTGGCTGATGTATTTAATCAATTCATGAGCAAGGAGAATGTTATGGTGGATGCTACGGCCTTTAATAAATGCAGATTGGTGGGGGCTGATCAGCTTTGGAAGCAGAGGTTGGAGTCGCGAGGCCACGACTTTGGTGATGAGTTTATAAAAAGTGTTGCACAAAGATATAGGCCTATATTGATCAAGGGAGTCTGCAGTAAGAGATTTAGGGATTAAAGCAATAAATGAATGATTGACCTGCCGTAGGAGTTTCCCCTTTTGAAAGAAGTGATTGATAGCGTTCAAGAGATCCTCCTTGATTAATTCCCAAAAAACTTGATAGAACTTTGCTGGGAAGCCATCCGGACCCGGCGAACTCAAAGCTTTCATCTGGAAAAGAGCATTTCGTACTTCAAATTCAGATGCAAGGGAACAGAGACCAGTGCTTTCAGCTTCCGAGACACCTCCAGAGGAAGGTGGAAATGGCTGAGCAGGTGACGAGTTCTGATTAAGAAGACCCTTGTAGTACTGGACAGTAAGATCCTTGATTTCCTCTGACTCAGAGCATAGACTACCATTAGGACGACGAAGACAGCAGATAGAATTCCTCACTGATCGGGACTTGATGGAGTTATAAAAGAATTTGGAGTTAGAGTCTCCAGCCACAAGCCATAATTGACGAGATTTCTGTCTCGCAAATTTCTCTTCCTGATGAAGAAGATTGGAGTACTTGAGTCTAGCCTCTCCTTCCGATGCAATCAAAAAAGGATCTGCTGGAGACTGCTGAAGAGCTGCTTGAATTTCTGCTAACTCCCATTTGTGAATAGAGAGGTTATACTGAATAGGCCCATAAATGTCCTTGTTCCAACGCTTGAGGGCCATCTTGGTGTTTGCAAGCTTTTTTACAAATTGAAACATCGGGTCTCCATAAATTGGAGTTTGCCATACCTCATGAACCATGGGAGCGAAGGACGGAGATGCCTCCCAAGCTTCAAAATATTTGAAGGGTCGGGGACCCAGAGACATAGGGGGATCACTAACTACCTTCAAAGGTGAGTGGTCAGAGATGCCAGGGGGAGATACTCAACAAATGAGTTAGGGTGAGAAGAAATGTAAGCTTGGTTTCCCATCACTCTATCAAGCCTGCACATAATACGATTGTCCTGACGATTATTCCAAGAAAGAGTGTGCCCGATGGATTTCAGATCCTCGATTCCAGCATGAAGAACACATGAGTTAAACTTGCGGAGGCGACGGGAGTGAGCAGGTTGGCCCCCCACCTTTTCATTGCTGAATCGTACCTCATTGAAATCCCCCCCAACTATCCACCCTTGGCTACCGACCGATGCAGATAAGCGTTTGATGGAATCCCATAGTAGTTGTCTTTCTGAGCTGCTGTTGGAGGCATATACCGAAGTGATTAAGTGCCTCACATTACTCTGTTTGAAGAGCACTGAGCAGTGGAGGAGTTGGCGTGAATATTCAAGTACCTGGACATCCACCTGGGCAGGGTGCCAAAGAAGGCAAATATGCGCCTCTGGCGCCAAGAAAGATGATGGATAGCACCCCAGCTTCCTTTTTAAAGTGCGAAGCGAAATTTCATCAAGCTTGGATTCTAGGATACTTACAAGATGAGGCTTGTGGTTGTTCAGAAAGGCTTTTAAATCAAGCTGCTTTTCTGTTCCTTTCACTCCCCTAATGTTCCAGAAGATGCAGTTCATCATTAAATAGATGGATGTTGACAGAATAAATTGCATCCCTTGGATAAGGTGACTAACATTTAGAAGAAGAGTCTTCCTCATGAGAAGTCACTGAGGAAGCACTTTTGGTTGTATTTTTTGAGTGAGAGTCTGAGTCATTGGACTTTTTACTTCTTCTCTTATTCTTGGAAGGATGAGCATCCCCTGTGCCACGGTCTTTACCAGTTGAATTGACTTCCATGGTCTTTGGTTTCACTGTGTTTTGTGCCACTTGAAGAGGCTCAGCCTTATCTTTGTGCCCCTGAGTTTCATGAAGGCCACCTGATTTGACTAACTGGGAGGGCTCTTCATAGAGATCAATAATTAGCTTCGGCATTGGTTCCGAAGAAACAAGGGAGGTAACCAAAGTCGTATCAATAATGGGTTGAGTTGGGGGAGCTGCATGAGATTTAGGATTTAATTCCGCCTTGGAAGGCTGAATTGCAATAGATGAAGACAGACCCTCAACAGTGGCTAATTGTGCCTTGGTAGTGGATGCCTCTGGATGCTCTTTAACGGCTTCTTTCTCAAGTAAAGACCTTTCGCCAGATGTGTGAGCTTCTGAGATCAGCTCCTCTTCAGTAACATTAGCTAAGACCGTAAAAGAGTTGTTTTGGGAAACTTGTTGGGAAGCATGAGGTGAGGGTGCTGTTTTGGTCTGTGGGTGCATTATGGGAACCCAGACACCCGCAATCCCACCATTAGGAGGGATTTCATTTCGCTGTATTCCCTGGGTAACAGGGACTGCCTTTGGGAATTTTTGAGCTTGGAGGCCACCATTGTGAATACATTGTGACTCAGAATGTCCAAAGGTGTTGCAAGCTTTACATGGAGATGGTTTCCATTCATACTCAACCTTGATTTCTTTAAAACTCCATCCTCTTTGAGACGAATTGATTCGGGCAGTATAGAGAGAGCTGAGATCTCGACACAGATTCGTGCATATTCTATACGTGTGTAGTTTGCTGTAGCAGAATCCATGTAAAGAGGCACCCCCACAACACTGGATAGTTTACTAAGCATTCTTTTTCCCCATAGGTGAAGAGGAAGTTGGGGGAAGCGAATCCAAATTGGAATCGTTTCCAATCTCTCCATCTCCATTTGCATACCTCGGTGCCACTGACGAAGAACTATAGGTCTCCCCCCATCAGCCAGGGGCCCCCTTCTATAACCTTATTCAGGTCATCCTCGCATGTAAACCTCACCACAAAAAAGCCTCCTCCTCTCATTAACAAATCAAGATGTCCCTTTGGTTTCCAAACACGATTGAGGTATTCAATGAAAGCTCTATAGAATGGTTTTTTACCAATAACATACCCGATAAGGGAGAGCCTCCAGTGATCGTCCATTTCAACTAGGTCCGCCTATTAGATAAGTTGCCCCTCAAGATCTACGTTAAATATATAAGAAACAGAAAAAAAAATACAATAGACTTTCCCATGGTCCATAAAATGCCCAAGCGAGCACCCGTAATGCCTCTCTCCTACCTCCATTGCCAATGGTTAGCCGTTATCACCGCCCAAGTATTATCCACATAGGTCCTTTTCCGATTAAAGAGGCAATCATTGTGTGCAAGCCATATACCCAACACAGTGTGAAAACTTCGTTCCGTTGCTTCGATCTCCACAAGGTAGCACATGGAAAAAATAAAGCATAAAAATGCTCAAGTAGGGTTTTTTAAATTGTTGAGCTGTTCTTTGATGTTTGATTACATTTTATTTTGGCTGATCCACTCGTGGACTTGAGCTATGCAGATTATGACGGAAACACTAATATACTTGGCGCATCTTGATCATGAGGATATTAAACAACAAGTATTGTTCTGATGCTATTTGGGCTTTATTTTTTGCAATTATCTGTCTTAGTTATTTAATTACACTCAAATGCAATTTCTCCTCTTGTTAACTGAACTTATACAATGGGTTCCATGTCTATAATCCATATTTATGGATTTAATTTTTGCATCTTAAAGTATTTTTACTATTTTTTTGGAAAATTCATAAATCTGCGCATGTTTGTTTTTCCTTTCAGCCTCTTATGACTTCTGATAATAGAGACATAGTTTAACTAATATATGGCATATATTGTCTTGATACTTTCAGATGCTGACTAAGTTGAGTAAACAATTGAATGGCGAGGATTGGTCTTGGAACAACTTAAATACCCTGTGCTGGGCAATTGGTTCAATATCAGGTTCCATGGTTGAGGAGCAGGTAAACTGTCAATTGTTCATCCTGCCATTCTGAAGGATGGTCTACCATGTCTTCATTTCTCAATTAATCATATCTGCTGTTTTTATCTTGTTTTCCCTATTCATCAAAAAATCTTGTTCTTCCTTTTTTTGGCGATGTTACATTTGTTCTTTGATTTGATTTTATCTGATTGCTTGATATAGATTAATGGTGTATTACTCTTATCAAGAGTGCATAGTTGTCCTTACTGAAAGGTTACATATGATGAATAGATGCTTGCATCATCCATGTTGGAGTTGCAGTACCTACATTTTTAATTTTTGAGGAGCTTAGGTCTATATCTGCTTCCTACAATGAAGCAATGCCTCTTTTTTTTAATATAATTAAGGTGGTGTGCTCCTGCCTTATTCCCTCACAAAAAAACATTACGCAGTTGGGGGATTAGGTGTACATATATTAGAACAAAATCCAGAAAAATGGCTGAACAATTTGAAGGATTTGGTGATGATGTAATTAGAAAATAGGACACTTTTTGAATCTAGTGATAACATGGTTAGAAATATAAGGTTTAAGAACAAGACCTGACAGACTTTTGGAAACCAAAGCTAATATCTTATACCACTTATAGCATTTTAAGAGCTCCTAAGACATGCATCTTGTTTCCCTTTTTTTTCCAATCCTGTCACATCTTTGGTTTTACATGTACATTGCTTGTGATTTCTTTTGTCCAAATCTTACAATCATGGCCGGGTTGGATCACTGTTCCCTGTCAAACATCTGGATACCTTTGGGTACCAAGCAATCCATTATTGGATTTTAGATATCTACACCATAATTATATTTCTGAAACTATAACTGGCCATTTGCTTGGCATTCACATTTTAGAAAAATGGAGTTATCCAAAACAAGACTACGAACAAGACACCTATTGGATTACCTTTACACTCATCGGAGTTTCTTCAAAGAAAAATTCACAATGGATTCAAGTCTCAGTATGACTTATCATATTTTAAATTTTATTTTTAATCATAAATTTGATTTTTTTTTCATATGTAAAATTTTAGTGCCCAAAACAAAAGGGGAACATTGAGTGTAGTTATTTTGTTATGAAGTATATGAAAAACCTCATCGACAATCAAGACATACACATTCAACAAAGGGTAAGATCAATATTATTTTTGTACACATTGTTTTGATTGTTTTAATAAAATTTATCGACTAATAATATATTTGATACAGTTTAATGGAATATCCACCTATACTAAAGATGAAATAAATGAACTACGGCTTGACTAGATCAATGTAATTCAAGAACAAATGTACTACGTTTATGTATGCTTACATAGTTCCAATTTTTGAGGTATTATTATCCCTTTTGGACTTTAACAATATTTTGCTCTTTACTTAATTGTTATTGAATCTCACAAGTCAATTATTGAATCTTAACTTCATTTCAGGTAGTTCTAAAATTTATCTACTTTGCGGCTCATCGGATAATCTCTTTTTGTATGTGGAATTGCGAGGAGAAGGTCATGAACTGAATTTTTTTTTTTGTGATGAAAAAAATACACAAGTTACACTTATTGTGGTTTCTTTGACTTATTGTAATTATAATACAATTATGTGTGTGAAACAATACTTGTACGAAGTTTGATTCATATCAGAGGAATGAAAGTATTTTTAATGAACATTTCTCTTTTGTTATGTGAATTGAATTGTAAGAGCAGGTACAATCAATGTATGAAATTAGTAAATTGTGATTTTTAAAAATTTAAGATCACAGATTGTTTATAAAGCGTGATATTAATAATGTAAAGATCACAGATTATTTATAAAGCGTGACGGAAAAGAATATAAAGATCATGGTTCTTTCAAAACTGTGATCGTTTGGATATGAAATATCACGTTTTATTAAATAAACGTGATCGATTCCTATATAACAATCACAATTTCTACCAAAACCGTGATCATTTATCACTTTTGATCACGCTTTTGAACCGTGATTAAAAAGATGATATAAACAATCACGCCCTCGTAATTACAGTTCAAAACCGTGATCAAATGTCTTTAATCACAGTTTTAAACCGTGATCAATGTCAGAAATTATAGTAATAGCACAAGAGCAAACAGCAGTTTGCTTTTTTCTTTCCTGAAACATGATAGAGGAGACGCCGGGCCTCTGACACATCCAAAAAATTTATGACCTCCTTTTGTACCATGTCATACAACAATCCAGAGACAAAATCTTCTAAATCAACTGTGGGGAAATCATTTGCTTTTCATCTTGACCTTCTTTCCAGCTATTATGTGGATCACTCTCTTTAGTTCCTTGGAAAGATCTGTTAATTGGAAAACTTGGGCCAGATCCATCAAATGACTTTGATGTCCCCTTCGCATGCTTCAATACTGTGGTGGTGCTGCTAGACAATGATGACCTGAACTGGGAAGATGGAGTCCTCTTAGCTAGAAAACCATTTGGAGACAGTTTTGATATATTCTCAGCCCCACCCAAGGACTGCCGACGTGCAACGCCATTGCTTACACTCCTCTCCAATGTAGGGCGGCTACCACCACTTGTGGACATTCGTAATCCCTCTTCCAATACTTTGAGACGCAGTTGGAACTTTTCCTGAGCATTAAAATAAAAATCCATAAACATATGAACAATTATATAATAAGCAATGAGAATCAGGCTTCTAAAGTAAAATCCTTACTTTTAATTGTGCTTCAGACTTTTTAGTTGCAAACCAAGCTTTAATTAAGTTGGTGAGCAACTCCCACCTCTATGAAAGAGGTCAAGGATTAAATTATGAAAGCACCATTTTTAAAAAAAGTTGGGTCACATTGGATTCGTGTTGAAAATTTTCAACATGACCCAAAAGTTCATATTGGATTACATTCAAATTGGACTTGGGCCCTTCTACAAGAATACAGGGGGCTTTATTTTATAATGGAAAAAGATACACGTAGCCCTCATTGCAACCTCAATTGCAGTCCATTCCATTTTTATTTTTTTAAATCATACGCTCACCCTCTGAAATGCATGTTGTTATATAAAATGAATTATATACTGAGATACATTAGTGTATTTTTTTTCATGGTGAAAAAATGAAATCAAAATTTGTACATGTTCCTCAATTCTTCATACAATAATAATAAAAAGGACTAATTCTAAAAATTTATAGAAAAGATAGAGCTTGCTACCTTCACTTTTATATAAAATCAAAGGTGGGATACAAGTTTGAAATGAGAGATGAGGATAAATAGACACTAATCATAAATTGTTCTAGTTATCGGGCTTCAATAAGTGTCATTGTGATCTCATTTGCGCTGCATGATGATTCTTGTTTTCGATTAGTCGGCCAGTCTTGTTGGAAATGATGTCCTCCATTGTAGAATCCTGGTTGCCTAGGTTGGGGAATCACAATAGTCTCGCTGCTCAACATTATGACTACAGATGGCATCGTTGGTCGATCCTCAACTTGCTCTTGAACGCAAAGTAGACCTATCTGTATGCATCTCATCGCTTCAATGGGTGATGAGTAGCCCATCGAAACGTCCAACAATTCAAGGGCATTGCCTTCTTTCCATAGCATCCATGCCTGCGACAAATTTCTTTAGCTTGTAAACATCATCACAATTAATAACTACAATTTCAAAATTGTGTGTTAATAGTAACTCACATGTGCAAGGAGGTTCATATTAGCTTGGGATCAATACACTCCACGGTTTTTCTTCCCGCTCATAATCTCGAGTACTAAAACTCCGAAGCTGAAGACGTCTGACTTCACTGAGAAAATTCCATCCATTGCATACTCTGGAGACATATCCACTGCAAATCCAAAATGTGATGATAGTTAAACTCTGAATTATTAAACCTGATTAGGATTCAACTTATCTTATCACTTGTTTGGAACCTTGGTAGAGTATTTTAAGATATTGACATGCATAAGCACTGATAATGAATTCCACTACCCCTCCCCCTCAAACCGTTATCAACATTTATAAGTTAAGATGACAGAGCTATTTGATACAATAGCTTTTTTAGGAGAGGGATGTATGGTGCCACACAAACGTGGGCTAAGTTCATTGTTGTTTTGAAAACTTACTATGTGCCCACAACCCTTTTGGTATTGGCTTCTCCATGATCTCCTCTGAAAATCCTCGCCATCCCAAAGTCTGAGATCTTGGGGTTCATCTCTTTATCTAGGAGGATGTTGCTCACTTTCAGATCTCTGTGTATAATTCTAAATCTCGAGTCCTGATGGAGATAAACAAGTCCTCGAGCAATCCCCAAAATTATATTGTAGCGCATTCGCCAGTCCAAACATGAACTTCTTGTGACATCTAAACAAAGAATAGTACTACTGTGTTATACAGCTCCCATGGTTAAGGACATAAACATTTGCCTTACCAAATAAAAATGTGTCCAAGCTCTTGTTGGGCATGTACTCGTAGACCAACATGCGCTCGTCTCCTTCAGCGCAGCACCCTAGAAGCCGAACGAGGTTCCTGTGCTGAAGCTTCGCGATCAGCATAACCTCGTTCTTGAACTCATCGAGGCCTTGCGTGGAATTTCTCGAGAGCCTCTTCACCGCTATCTCTTGATCCTCCTCTAGCTTCCCCTGGGACTCAATTAATCATAATTTCATCCACTAAAGTTAAATCAAGTGATTGTGAATTACATATGAAAAATGGTACCTTATAAACTAGGCCAAAACCGCCCTCTCCGATCTTATTCGCATTCGAGAAGTTGTCGGTGGCCATTGCTACAGTACTCAAATCAAACAGAGGCAGATCCATCCAGTTGTACTATTTTCTGAGTAGTATTCATTTGGGATCCCTATAACAGTATTAAAGAATCAAATCGTATATATTTCTCATGTATGAAGTGGGACATGTTACTATAACTTTATTGAGTACAAATGTGTTTCAGAGTTACCTCTCCTACTGACTTTATTGGCTTTCTTCCTCTTCAATACAAACAACCCCAGCAGAAGCATCAATGAAACAACGACAACTGCGACTACTACACCAATCAATTTCTTCATGTGGGGATGGTCATCTGGACATGCATTGACACCGGTGAAGAAATAGTGAAGTCAAAATAGCTTTAGCTGATTAAACACAGTCTTGGAATGGTTGAGTATTTGTAACCACAGTGTAATCCCAATAAAAAAATATAGTGAATATATAATTTTGTAATTGATGTGTGTTATGTGTGGGAGTATTATGATATTGGTTTAGTACTATATCTACTCTTTTGTAAGCCAGGGTTTAGGATAAACTTACAAAGAGTCAGGATTATTGCAACCCCACACGATGTAATCCAAAAAACAATAGTGAATATAATTTTCTCTTCCCTATTTGTGAACTAGTCAATCATTTGTTGGATACTTCAGGTCGTGGGCCAATTTTTCAACAAGAATCACAATTTGAATTGTTATTCCAAATTTTTGTCAAGGGGTGACAAACGACGATTTTCGAAGAACATAGTGAAACTATATTGAAGAAAAATATTACACACACTCTATATTAAAATCTAAGGCATAGACTAAAAATCTTATACCCAATTTATTGAAGTATATATTTTTATGAAATGTGAATTTATATTTTCATGAATTGAATGATATCATTCATAAAAAAATATACAAAACTTTCAATGAGATATATAATTCAATATAATGATCGGAGAAGACTAATAATGTATATATGACTGTATTTAGAATGGTAAAAACCGTATATCAGAGCTCATATGGAATTCGAGTTACATACCTAAATCGGAAGCTGCAAGCTTTATATAAATGTCCTGCCCACCATCCCCATAATTTCTAGTATCCGTAAGATTTCCATACCACATAACACACCCACTCCCGCTCCCGACATCCGCCGCCGCATAAGCGGTGCACGAGCAATTCTTCAAACACTCGCGTCGACATTCGTGGAGGCTCATTGCCCTGTCCACCATGGACGTCGATGTATCCGGCACCTTCACGCCCGATACCACCGCAAACCCATCACTACCGCAGTCCAACGCAGTCTTCCTCACGCACCCGTCGGATGCGTCTCTCAGATACCAAGCCTGCGGTGTTTTCGGCTCGAACCCTCTCAAGCAATCACACAAAGCGATTTCATTAGTGTCGCAGAGACCATTTGGACCGCACTTTCCATAGTTGTCGCACGGGTCCTTGGGCGCCGACCAAATCAGGTTCCATATGTGCTGCTCATCGAGCCATACGAGCCGCTGCGACACCCCGGATTGGTTCAGGATCAGCCTTGTGATGATGTTGCTCTGTTTCACACTATATGTGTAGTACACATCCGTCGAGTTTTGAACGAATTCGTAGATGAACTTGTCGTAGGTCTTCATTTCAGGGATCCCACTGAAACGAAGCCCGTTCCATGGCCCGCTCCGGTACGTCAATGTCGAGTGCTCGAAGAGCATCAATTGGGGTGATCCATGGACGTCCATATAGAACGAGTAGTCCCCCGAAGACGGGTCCTCGGGGCCCTTCCACGATGTCAATTTGCGATTCAGGCCAGTCTTCAAGTCCTGCCCATTCTTCATCCCGGACAGGAACGTGTCCGTCGGGTAGTCGAAGCTCTGCCATGCGAGCGCTCCGGTGCTGTCTGTTAACACGAAGTTTCCGTCGTCTTGGATTTGGGCGATGGGGTCGGTCGCATTGGTTGCACCTTTTGATGACCATACAACGCCTCCCCCTTGATTGAGGAGGGCTAGTCGTCCGTCACGGATTGTCAGGATTCCTCCTGATGCAAGTTTGGGTAGGCGTCAGAATACGAAAAGCTTAGAAAGAGAGAAGCCCTCAAAAATAATAAAATCTGATCCAATTTCCCTTCCCTCCATAAATGGTCTTATTTATAGACCTAAAAAGCTTGTTAAGAATGCATCTCTAACCAACAAATCCTAACAACTTCTTAAATCTTTTTTCGAAATTGAACAACTTCTTAAATCTTAATCAACTTGTTTCAAATCACAAATAGAAAAAAAATCCTAACCTTGAAAAAATCTTAACTAATTTACATCACCTCCGGTGTCATTGACGAGTGGGTCGTCGCGGTTTGCCACCCAAACATAGGTGAGGGGGAGATTGCGATACCATATGCCGACGTAGAGTTTGTTCGATGCGCCGGGTTTGAAGAATCCGAGTTCGAAGGTTCCTTTTTGCGAAACTAGGTTTGGTCGACTCGGAGGGGTTGGGTGGGAGTTATGGAGTCTCCGGCGGCGATGGAGAGAGTAAAGTGAGCGAAGAGGAGAAAGGCAGCAAGGATGGATTCTTGAGTGCTTCCTTCATGATTTGTTGGGCGTGCTGTCCTCTCCCTTCGATGGAATTTGTTTTATTTTCAACAATTATCAAGATAGAATATTCTGTCATTGTCATTGACTATATACAACCAAATAGTCAAGTCTTGTAAGTTTATTAAATTAATTCATTCAAAGATGCAAGAAAACAAATGTTAGGGACAATGGTTCTACAATATTGAGTTTATTAAATTATAAAATATAAATTTAAATGACTAGAGTATGTATTTTATTATATTTTATAATACTAGTTTAGGTGCATGCGCTAATACGCGTATTAATTACTAATCATATATACATAATGAATAGTGAAATAAAAATGTTTATTATCTAAAAAAAACAATTATTTCAAAATAGGTTCATAATTTTCAAAATCGGCCATTATATTATTTATCTCTTTGCAATGAAAATAAATAGTTGTAGTTACATCTTAATTGAATTATAGCATGCCCACATAAATAGAAGTCGACTATGTGAGATGATAAACAATTGAAAAGGTCTTCTCATAACTCTAAGTTGCAAAAAAAGTTTTACATCCAAGCAACACAGAATATGGTTTTATACTTCTAATTTTATTGATTTATATGCACATGATAGTTGTACATCAACATACATGCTGCTGCCCCTTGAGAATCAACAGTTTTTTTAAAGACAAATATATATATAGTAGTTCACACAATGTTTACGTTGCATCACCTTGAGCATTCCCTCGTGTTTAAATAATGCTTGACACCAAGATGGAGCATCTACTGAGGTGTAGCCCCAATGGAAAAAGCTTGCAGTATTGAAGAAGAATGCAAAGAGACAATTGCACCAGTGAAAATTATAAAACAAACTATATAAAAACAGATGAGAGGAAAAATCAAAATACATATTGTTTTCTGTTCTTGCAATGCCCAAGGGGGATCCATATTCCCTTGCACTCTGAAAGCAAGACTTTTAAACCATAATCCAATTTTCTATGCACAAAAACCTTCCAGGTCCAAATATTGTCCAAACATTGTCCACATTTGCAAATGATTCTAATTGTTAATCATATAATGATGGGATCCAGGGTAGGACTTCATACAATTGTTTCTATAAGTTGCTCTATTCACAATATGATTTCTGAATAGCAATGATTGAATTAAAGACTCAGTTAGACAAGATTATTAGGGATATTAATATCTTTTGATCCATCACACACACACAGAATATTTGAAGAATACTTGAATGGGATTATCTGAAGCGATTGTCTCATGGTGTTGAAATGCCTGCACTTAGTGACATTCATGAGGATGATTAATATTGGCATTGCTTCCATCATTAAGTAAGAGGACCGCTGCTCCCAAACCTCTCTGCACCAGATCTTGCAATATGGGTCTCATGAAGTGATCAATGCATCTTTTAAAAGAGATTAAATTTCAAATTTCATCATTTTAAAAATACAAACTAAGATATATTGTAGATTTTAAGTATGAAAATCCTAGAGGAGAATAATATATATCTCTGTGATCTCTTCATGAGGAGAATAATCATGTGACAATGGTGCAGAACAAGCAGTACTACATGCCATCAAAATTATTAAGTTCCTTATCCAAGATAGAAGCTAGCTACCATAGATGCATGCACTTTATTGTAACCTAAATGAAAGGCATGCAACAAAAATCAGATAATAGTCTCTAACATGCAAACCATGAATCAAAACCAATCAAAAGCTAAAAAGCTAAAATAATTCCACCAAAAAAATAAAAAAAATGTAAGCACAACAACCACCTTCATTCTCACTCTGGCACAAGCGAACAAAGGAGCCAAATTATCCCAATCTTATGCCCTCTTCCATTCCCACTGAGTGGGTGCACAATCACCTAATCATCAAATAAATAATAAAAACACATAAAATTTTTCTAACATAGAATTCTATTCCAAATAAATAAATAAATCCAACATTCAAACTAATAGAAGCAACTCAAGCATGACATGCAAATCCTTGTGACTGAAGATGTACAAAGTCAGGAATTAGTTTCCTTATTGGAATGCACTCATGCAGAACAATGTCTAGGATAATTTAGAGCGTGATCCACATTACTTGAGCTACTGACAGGTATATATGCACATGTAAAAGAACAGAGAGAATAAAGCAACATAAACTAAGATGAATTGCCATTTCTCTTTTTCACCAACAAATTGCCATCATCAATTTAACTGTTTCAACCACAAAAACAACAAAATTAGAAATTGGAAAACTAACCAAGAGTGTAAAAGAAACACACGTACTACAAAGAAGTAGCGCATCATCATTAATAAGACATACAATAATACAATTGACAGAAACATTCGAGTCATGCATTTCATTAGCCTACCACAAAACAATCAAAGGATCTCTCAAAGGGAATCTGCTACCAGAAGAAATGTCAGTATCGACTGACAAAAGACAAACTATTTTTCATTTTATTTGTATTGATATTCACACATAGACATGTATATAGAGTCCAAACAGGATAAAATAACCAGTCAAACAAACAAAATCATTGAAAACCTACATTAACCAACAAAAGTAGGATTATTAGCCACTGAGGTTTTCATTGAGGGTAGTTCTTTCTACACTTGGAAATCGGGACGCACCCTAAAATATATAAAAATAAATATTTATAGTTTATTTGGTGATGAAGATAGAAGATCTTGCATGCCAACTATGCGTCTAATGGAAAAACATGTAGTAAAAATCATTAACATAAAGAAAACATCACAAATAAAAATATCAACAACCAAACGTAACATTCAACACTATCAATCTCATATATGCAAAGTTTAATTCTTTCAAAAATATTATTTTATAAATTTGTCCCAACAATTAATAGCATCACATTCAACACTTCTGATGTAGTGTATTAACAAGCAATTTTAAACTTCTGATGTAACATTCAACACTTCTGATGTAGTGTATTAACAAGCAATTTTAAACTTAAAACAAGACAGTCATCCACATGTTCATTGCATTACATCAACAATGAGCCATTTCAGTAATATTTAAAGCAGAGGAACTACAGTGTCTAATATATATAATAAGTATATATTTCATAGATGAACAATAACAGGGGGCCTTTTTTTTTTTTGCAAAACTTGGCATTTGGCAACCCCAAAATGGACTCTAATAAGGGGGCAATCTTACAGCATCTATGCTTTTTTTCAACTATTAGAGCACAATGAGCTATATTAACCAACCAAAAAATTGTCAAACAGTCGCGTGTTCTTAGCCATCTTTATGATTCACCTGAAAAATCTAATTAATCCAAGTCAGCACACAACCTTAAGTCATAAACTGAATATCCCTTGTCATAGTTGCTTGAATGAAACATAAAATCATTGGACATAGTAGAACTGCATCATATGCAAACATTGACAGAAATTCTGATATCATGAATATTTTTACACACAGTACATTACATAATATAATAACACAGCAAAAACTTTAAGGAGAACATGACATAGTGAAGGTTGAGGTAAAAAAAAAATTCTTCTACACAATTAAGCTAATTCAAACTTTGCCAAGCAGAAGTAACTATATTCTTTCAGTTGCACATATTAGTAAAAACCAAACTCTAACAACATCTAAGAAGACAAGGAAGCGGCCGAAGATAAAAAAAATCATCAGTTCTATCTATCTAAATTCAAACCATGAGTTTCTTCTTTAAATTGTAGGAGTTGTCATGAACGTCCTTTGATGCTTTAATAAAAAGAAAGGCTGCTTCACCAAAGCAAGCAAGGGAAGGGGCATAATGTCCTCTCAGCATTTCGATGACACAATCACAAGCTTGTAGCATTACCCATATTCATGTTTGCTAGCAATAAAAACAGGATAAATAACGGGGTTTAGCTAAATTCATCCATTTGCAAGGTATTGATTGAAGACTCCCTATAACCGATCATTTACTATCTAAGCATCTGCAAACAAAAAAACAAAGAATCATAGCCATAATACCTGCATCAATTGAGGTCTCATTTGAGACTTCAGATCCAACATGTCAGCATTGTCAGTGACAGAATAGAAGGACCCAATCACATGTGTATATCAAAGGGGCAACAAAGGAGATTTCACAAAATAAATAAATCAAATTCAATAGACTTATAAAATTTATTAATGCACATAATGAAAGGTCAATAAATTTTTATGTCATTTATCAATGTGAGTTATATAATTATATTACATTATTTTTTAAAAAAAGGTCATAGATAAAAAAAAAAGAGTAGAACACTACCCATATCAAATGAAGTCACTCAATGAATAAGAAAAATCACATATATTACTTACCTTGTTAACTACAGTCAACTTTCCACGTCTCTAACCTGAACAATTCTAAATCGAATATTTCTTCTACAAGTGATCCTTCCTACATAAAAGTTGAAGTAAACGTAATTCAAAAAAAAAAAGTTAATAAACCAAAGGAATAAATCCAAAAGTGAATAACACATTGACACCTCAAATGAGTCCACTCAATGAATAAGAAAAATCACATATATTCATTACCTTGTTAACTACAGTAGACTTTGCACGTGTCTAAAAGACTTCTTCCTACATATAACATTTGAGAAGCATGAAAACCCACATAGATTATGCAAAGGAAGAATTTAAAAACTCAAATCTGTTAAGATCACCCCATAAAATTCTGATAATCAAATACATCCACAAAAAGGTATACAAAATATAGACACACACATTGAATGAAAACTATACATAATAAATACACACCTAAAACCATACAACAGGAAACCAATAAAAAACTTCTTGTTTATTCCATATAACACAATCAATTAAAGGAAATATAAGAATATGAATAACTCGTCACGTCTATTCTTCTTACTCAAAACTCCAAAACTTCATCACAAAAATGAAATACCTTTGCATAACATTCTTAAGAAACCAAGCAAAAAAAACATTCTTAAGAAGAAACAGAGTTTTCACTGGAAACAGATGATGGTCTATGGATTAAACAATCATTCAAAAGAAAAGTTGACATGTATGAATGAAATCAGATTTGAAAGCATAAGAATACCACAAACAAGGAAAAGACTACCACAAACAAGAATACCACTTCATCTTCGAGGCGGAGCTCTTTGTAGCGGCCTTCGGAGAGGTAAGGAGCCGCCCGGCCAAGCAAGCAAAAGACCGCATCGTCTCCATCGTCTCCATGTCTCCACTTCATCCGATTCTCTGTATCTCTCTCTCTCTTGGTGGCTCTTGTGGAAAACCCTAGAAACCAGTCTCTCTTCGTGGTTCTTGTGGAAAGCCCTAGAAACCGGAGAGCCCCCAAAAATTAAAAAAAATGGAAACCGATTGTACCCCTATAAATGACCCAGGAAAAACAATAGACTAACATGTTATTTAACTGACTTTGTAGGGGTAAAATAGGATCAATCCTTATAATATAGAATAGCTTCGACCATTCTTTTGTCTTTACGATATTGCCCCCTGAAAAAACCAAATACATGACCACAGAAACATGTCATTAAACATAGTTTTATGGGTAAAATAGGAAAATCAAAAGAGTTTACACCGTTTCGTCTTATTAGGTACAAAGTTTATAGGGGTTTGGTTGTGAAATTGATATAAACTTAGGACAAACGTGCAAAAAAACCCATAAAAAGACGAAATTGGCCGGTTTTACATAGTGGCCTTATTATAAAACTGTTATAGATTGAGGGTTCATTTGCAAATAGCCCAGAGGAGATAAAAATTTGGATGAATCCTAGGGAGGGACCTGATTGTTAAATTGGTAGAAAGTAGGGGGATTTCTGCAAATATCCCACAAGATTTGTCCCGGCATGGTTACACCGTTTTGTCCTATTCGATGCCGAATCTTTTAACAAGACTGTACTACTAGTATAGATATATTTGTCTAATATAATAAGTTTTAGAGATTGTGCTATAAAAAATGACCAGCGCCTCTTAGATAAAACAAGATTGTATACCTACCGGGCAATGTTTTATTTGTATCTTATTATATTTTATATATACATTAGTCTAATATAATGTATTGGTTTAGAGGAAACCTGATAAAAAAAAGCTTGTCTGCCTCACCAAACAGTACAATGCATTGTTTGTTTCAAAATATTTTAAAACAGGAATATATATCCTCGATTAGGTGCATTTCAAAACACAGTATTATGAAGAGTCCACAACTAAATTTTAAAAAAATAAAAACTTCATCTAATTAGATATATATATATATTTTTTGATAAAAAAATATATATCCCTTTATTTTAATGAGGCTCCATTTTAAAGGTGAAATAATGTTAAAGAGACTCTCATGCTATGTTAGAATAAGAAAGAAAAATAATAATGGAACCGTAATTCTATTAGAGATGAACTCAATTCCTTCACATAATAATGCATGATAGTTTTACACATGTAACACTATAATATAATGCATATGTGATCTAACAATTTAATAGAATTGAATAGAATCATTTATAGTTAGTGTAAAAAAAAAGGATGGATGGTTAATAAAGTATAACAATTTAACGTATATACGTCATTTAAGGAGATGTATACATGGATGGCTAACAAAGTATGTCAGAGTACATTTGAGATGGTAAGAAGAAATGTGTGTAACAGCCAATTTATAAATAATGTTTATTTATAAATAAAAAAAATTTTATATCAGAGTTATTAAACTAACTTAAAAGTTAGTTTAATATTCATTCTTATATTTTTGAATATTGGAACGGTAATTCTTTGTCTGATCACCACGACATCCGCTGATCCGCAGCTACCAGATCCTATCATTTGGTTGGCTAGTTTTTCTTTTTTATATAGAAAAAAATAAATGGATCTGTTGCTTTGCTTTTGGAAAATGAACTTGGTGGCCCCCGCTTTTTTGTATTAAATAAAAAAAAATGATATGTTCATCTCCTCGTGGAACTAGGCCTCTCAATCGGATGGATCGGATTAGGTCCATATCTATATTCATATCCGAATTGAATATCTAAAAAAATATCTGTATTCGATATCCGACGGATATTCCAAAACACATATTCATATCCGATCTGAAAATCTAGATACGGATTAAGATAATATCCGAAATATCCGAACCAGAAATTTTTTTATGGAATTTTTAAAATCTTAAGTTCTAACATGGTTAATTAGGTATCCTCTAAAGACATAAAAACACAAATTCTAATATAATTAAACAAGTATCCAACATGGTTAAATGTGTTTGTGTTTTACCCTAGATCATAAGCCATTTGATTTTCATCTAAGGATTGAAACTAATTCTAACATATATAAATAAAATAACAGTTCGGATACGAATATTGTTCGGATCGGATATAGGCAATATCCGATCCAAAAAATTTTGAATACGGATAATTTTTTTCAGATACGGATACGGATTTTCGGATATCGAATATTTTCTGTATTTTTGGATACAGATTCGGATCGGATACAGATATTTTTTCGGATAATTGACAGGCTTACGTGTAACCTCATTTACCATCCATATCATTCACTAACAAATAGATTAAATTATTAAACTACTCAATCATTTCCTAAATAAAAGAAAGCCCAAATGAAACCCTCTTCATTATTTTTATATCCATGATATCTATTTTCTGGTGTAGCCTCTTTTCAACTTATATTATTTGATACTTTAAATCGGTATATGGTGGTATAGCCAAAATTCCATAACAATGGAAGAAAAATATGAACCTTCACGAATGAGATATGAAAAATAAATTAATAAATAAAAACTAAAATAATAGTAGCTTCAATGTTATATAAAAAAAATTGTTTTCAGTTTTTTTTTATTATTATTTCAACTATGGGAACTCACGCCCTCAATAAAAGGTAGACGGAAAAGACTATCATCTAGGATGGCCCCCAAATACCTTGTCCGGGTGGGAGAATAGAAGAGGAATATGAATATAAAAGAATAAAATAAAAAAGTTGTTTACTTGTAGGGAATACGTGGATATAACTATATCAAAAAAGGTAAGCATAGACTAATATTCGTATTTCAGATCTTCTAAATTGTGTTATTCCATTTAATCTAAGGAGCGCTAAAGTCTATTTTTAAGGCATACGTTTATCTAGACCTACTATATATATTATAAAATACACAGTCATTCATTTAAATATATATTATTTTTTAAAATAATATGTTATAATAAACTAATATATACATAACAACCGTCCTTACCCATCTATATATAAATATTAACCAAAAATGGTTTTCAAATGTCTTCCTTTCTTCATCACAATAAATAAAATAATAATTTTTTTTTTTTGAAATAACGGTAGACCATATATTACTTCCAAAGAGGTTACATAGGTCTGAGTTAAAACAAAGAGTGAGAAAGATAAAAGAGCGTGGAAAGGAAGGTGAGTGACCCAAGAGGTTTGGGCACATTCACACCTCCTTGCCATAAAAAGGCTCGTAAAGAGGAGCAAAAGAATGAGCAGGAATCAAGGAGGGGGGAAGGGTGTGAGGAGATTTGAATAGGCATTGGCAGCTGCTCTAAGTTATGAATATCTTTCCCCTATGCACATTCACACTCCTTGCCCCCGCCAGTGAGCCTCCCCAGTCTCTGATAAGGCCGACTGTCATCTCCCATAGATTTTCAATGTAGAACCGCTGATTTCTGAAGACCACACCGTTTCTAGTTAGCCAGATCGCCCACACCGCTGTAGGGGGGATGATACTAGCTACTCTGACGTGCACCGCCTCGTCGCCCAAGTTTGGCGCCACCACCATGTGTGTCCAAAGGTCCTCCATGTTCTGAATGCGAACTCGAGAAGAAGTGGCCACACTAATGAGGTTCCACAGCTGCATCACTGCTGGGCAGGAGCAGAACAGGTGCTCTACCGTTTCCGTATCCACTGCACATAATTCGCAAGTTGTGTCCATGTGTGGTCGCCATTTGGCTCTATAGGACTTCGTGAGTATTCTCTGTTGGAAGACAAGCCAAAGGAAGATCTTTACTTTAAGAGGAATTTTCCACTGCCATATCTTGAGGTTCTTGGACATCATGCTTGTGAGCCCAGGTGAGTCCCTCTTCCACCATTCATAGCCCTGTTTGACTCTATAATTTTCCACCATATTCTCCCCCCACACCATGGAATCCTCGCTGCAAGGGTCCGGGGCCTTCTGGTCGAGGCATAATAGGAGTTCCGCCACTTCCTGGACCTGCACATCACAGCTTATGCGTCGGAGGTTCAGCAGCAAATCCCCACCCGAAACACAGTCCACCCAAATATGTTTCACTGCCACTTCCTTATTCTCTGCAATAGCAAAAATATGAGGAAATTTTTTGGCAAACGGACTATTCCCACACCATATATCCCGCCAAAAATGGATTTTGTCTCCTCGACCGAGTTTCCATCTTATAGATTTGAAGAACTCCTCGCTGAGATTGAACCAACCGCGACAGAGGAATGATGTCCTGCTAGAAACCTTAGGAAATAAAGTTTCAGAAGATTGGACCCCATACCTTTCCTGGAATAGCTGAACCCATTGTTTAGATGGGTGATGGACCCACTGCCATAACCATTTTGAGAGGAGGGCTTTGTTCATAGTGTCCAAATGGAGGATCCCGAGTCCTCCTTTAGATTTCAACTCGCAAATAGACTCCCATTTCACCAAACAAGGACTGGAGGAGTCCCTATTTGCTCCCTTCCAGAAGAACCTCCTGCGAATGGTGTCCAGCCTTTGTAGAATACCATGTGGAACCCGAAACATAGATAAGAAGAACAGGAGGAGGTTGGATATCACTGAATGAAGAAGAGTAACTCTCCCCCCTAGTGATAATTTCCTGTGTTGCCATCCTTCCAATCTCCTCTCAACCCTTTCGAGTAACGGTTGCCAGTCCTTTGACACCAGGCGGGTCTTCACTAAAGGGAGGCCCATGTGTTTATTAGGGGCATCGGATATCTGACATCCGAGGAGGGCCGCCAACTCCGCAACCGAGGATTGCTCTACGTTTATGGCCCATACTTTGCTTTTGCTCCAATTTAAAACCAATCCTGACAAGAGTGAGAAACATTGCAAAATAAATCTGAAACCCAGGATTACCTCCCACTCCGGTTGAGCAAACATCATCGTATCATCTGCGTATTGCAGATGTGTAATTTGAGTACCCTCCTCGATACATGACAGCCCTTTTATCCAGCCCTTCGATTCTGCTTTCATGCACATACGACTCAGTACGTTTGCAACAATGGCAAATAATATAGGAGATAGGGGATCACCCTGACGTAACCCTCGGTTAAGAGGGAAGAAGCCACATGCTTCTCCATTAATCATAACTGAGGCTTTAGCAGTGCCAATACACTGTTTCATCATTCTGATCCATTCTGTTCCGAACCCATGCAAAGCCATAACATGGAACAAGAAGCCCCAGTCCACTCGATCATACGCCTTTGAGAAGTCTAGCTTCAGTACCATTCCCCTTCTTTTATCTTTGTGCAAATTTGCAATTATTTCTTGTGAAATTGCGTACCCCTCTTGGAGACTACGCCCAGGTATAAAAGCGGACTGATTTTCCTCGATAATGTACTGGCTGACCTGCTTGAGTCGCTTCGCCAAAACTTTCGCGATCATCATGTACACCCCGTTAACAAGGCAAATCGGTCTGTAGTCTTCTATCCCCTCGGGTCCTTCCTTCTTTGGAATCAATACAAACATAGAGGAATTTAGACAGCCCATTCCCCTCTGATGCGCCTGAAAATCATAGAACATATTTATTATATCAGCCTTCACTATGTTCTAGAATTTTTGAAAAAACACTGGGCCGAATCCATCAGGACCAGGGGCTTTGTCCCCGTCAGTCCCGAACACTGCCGCTCTGATCTCTATTTCTGAAAACGGAGCGTTTAGTGCGGCTTGGAGATGGGCAGGGATCTTCTTCAGCTCCGGATCATCCCAGACAGGCTTCCACTGTTTATCTTTTCTGAACGCTTTTTGAAAATGTAACACCACCTTTTCTTTGAGTAAAGCTGACTCCTCCAACCATTCATCATCGAATTTGAGTCTAGAAATTTTGTTAATTCGTTTTCTTTGGTTGGCCACCTTATGAAAATACTTCGTATTGCCATCCCCTGCCTTCAACCACAATGCTTTAGACTTCTGCCGCCATTCCATCTCTTCAGTCCTGAGGATCGAAGCATACGCCTCCTTTGCTTGCTTGCGTTCTGATCTTTCCATCTCCATTAAGCCCTCCCTTCCTCAATTAAGTCAATTTTTGTAATCACCTCTGACCACCTCACTTTGTCATTGCTCCGATTCATTCTACACTGCTTGGCCCATGTCTTTAGCTTGTTTTTCATTCTACGCAGCTTGAAAGCAACCCTTCTGGCTCCCGTTTGACCCCCAACCGGCCGCTCCCAACACTCTCTTACGACCGTCTCCAATCCCTCGTTCTCGGCCCACCACGACTCAAAACGGAACAGACTTTTTTTCGCCAGTGGATCTTGAGACCGTAGCAGTAATGGAACATGGTCAGAGGTGGTCCGGGGGAGACCCCTGACAAACAGTCCTCCCAATCCGGACACACCAGGACACGGTCCAGCTTTACCAACGTCGGGGAGTCGCACATATTTGACCAAGTAAATGCTTGGTTAGCTACAGGGAGGTCCAACATATCTTCCTAATTAATCCAATCCGAAAATGCCGACATGGAATTGATTGAAGACAGCCCTCTATTCCTCTCTGTAACGAATCTGGTGACATTGAAGTCACCCATAATACACCATGGAACTTGCCATTTTGCTTTTATTGCGGATAGTTCACACCACATGGCTGTGCGACCCGTCTCGTCGTGGGGACCATACACCGATGACACCATCCATGTCCACCCTGAAGAGTTATCTTTCAAAAGAGCTGAAATTGAATATTGCCCCACCGATTGATCCAGCATGGCCCATCTTCTGGAATCCCAGCAGATGAGTATACCCCCTGACGCTCCCACCGAGGCCTTAAACACCACCTGGTCTAGCCGTCCAGACCCGATGCTTCTTATGACTGTCTGGTCCACCAGCTCTAACTTCGTTTCTTGAATGCAACAAATATCCACCCTGCTTGAACGAACACACTCCGACACTGCACGAGCTTTTAGGGGGTCGTGCAATCCCCTGATGTTCCACGATAAGCAGCTTAACATGAGGGGTTGAGATGCTCCTCTGACTGAGAAGAGACCTCCTTCCTGGCGGAAATCATCTCACCCTCCCCAAACACAACCTCGTCCTCACGGGACGCCACATCAGAAAACATACTTGGTCTCGGTCGTGATGGAAAAGGACCCCCGTCGCTAAAAGCTCTTTTTAAAAAATGAGTGAAATTTTGCTTGTCACTTGGTACGGGAAGCTTTATATCCATATCCCTTGCCTTCTTAAGAGCTCTTCGCCAACTGGATGATACCTCCTTGAGCACTTCCTTGCCTTTGTTAAACACTGGGGTGGTCGTTGCCTTATCACCGGACTGCCCTTGTTGAACTTGACCCACCATCATTGGCGTACCGACTACTTCCTCTGAACCCTTTTCGTGATGTAGGAACCCCGCTTTGGCAGGGTGCAACGGAGTAAGAGGGTCAACTCCCTCGACCTCCCCGTCGTAATTTTTTAAAGATGCAAGAATGAATTAATGGTATTAATCATGTAATGTCATCACTTTTTATTATTTTATTTTTACTAGTTTTATATTGGGATAACGATAAAACAAAAAACATATCTATCCATACATGCGTATATATATAAATTTGATAATATCATATCGATATCGACCGGATCTTAATATTTTTTAATGATTTTTTTGCATATACCTAAAAAATCACATTTTGATAAAATATTTCTAATGGTTTGTTATTTCCATCAACCCCCCTCTAAGGGCAAAGCTATTCTCACTACCCGAGTTACTATTTCCCACTACCCAAAATTACGAAAATGCCATTATTTATTTTATTTTTTCGTCTTCCTTTCCCACTACCCAGTTCGAGAGCGTCTAGTCGAAGTGTTCTTCACTGGGACGACAGAGGCCCGTCGAACTGTCTGAATAAGTGTCGACAGAGGCCCAGTCGAACTGTGTTTCACTGGGACGACAGAGACCCGTCGATCTGTCTAAGCAAGTGTCGACATGGATGTGTCGAACCCTTCAAAACAACAACTTTCTTCTAAGAATCAATCAATTATACAATCATTTAAGTCCTTATGAAAAACAAAAATGTCATTTAAGTTATTTAAGTCTTTTTGAAAATTATATATATATATATATAAGAAACAAAAATATCAAACAAATAGTTATTTGAATCAAATAAACAGTAAACATTTCATATAGACAAAAAACATTATTTTCTTTTCTAAATAAGTGGAGTCTTTTCTAAACAAACTCCACTTGTTTAGAAAAGAAAATAATGTTTTTTTTTCTATATGAAATGTTTATTGTTTATTTGGTTCAAATAACTCTTTGTTTGATATTTTTGTTTCTTATACTTAAATAAATATATATGTAAATGATTTTCAAAAAGGTTTAAATAACTTAAATGACATTTTTGTTTTTCATAAAGACTTAAATTATTGTATAAATGATTGATTCTTAGAAGAAAGTTGTTGTTTTGAAGGGTTCGACACATCCATGTCGACACTTGCTCAGATAAATCGACGGGTCTCGGTCGTCCTAATGAAACACACTTCGACTGGGCCTCTGTCGACACTTATTCAGACAGTTCGACAGGCCTCTGTCGTCCCAGTGAAGAACACTTCGACTGGACCCTGTCGAACTGGGTAGTGGGAAAGGAAGACAAAAAAATACATAAATAATGGCATTTTGGTAATATTGAGTAGTGGGAAAGATCAACTCGGGTAGTGGGTCTATCCTTGCCCCCCCTCTAAAGGGTTTAAATTACTGCATGAACTCTTTCTTTTTCCTAGTTGATAGATTTTCATAGTTTCAAATGGAATTTTATGATTGATTGTGGGGTATTTATGTCAATAAACACATTTTGAGGTGTAATATCTCTCTTTTATTTGTAATTTTATAATAAATTTTACAATTGAATAATTTAATAATTATAAAAATATTATATTATATTATATTATATTATATGATGTAGGACAGATTTAGAAAGAAATCATTGCATAATATTTGATTTCAAATCTGTTATCAAAATAAATTTTATTAGATTTTATTTAAGAATTTAGAATTTTTAGGATCTTATATTCTGTTTTATTAGATTTTAATAATTATCACTGTAATTGTGTCTTTATTGTTTTTAGTAGAGTCATAATTAACACTATGAATATTTATTTGATGTTTGTGGCCTATATAATTAGTGCCACCATATTTTGTAATAGACAACTTTTGATCAATTATATTTTGAATTTTCTCTCTTTTGAGGCTTTCTTCCTTGTGGATTCAAGGATTCTTTGTGGATTCAAGGAGCTTATGAGATCTCAACGCTGGTTGGATCTTTTTATCCGTCTCACGCTGCGTTAGGTGGTATCAGAGCGAGGATTAGCCTGGCTTCGATGACACATAGCCGTGCAGGAAATAATCATCCCATTGACGGTGATCTTGGGGTGCAGGAGCTGTTTCGGCCGTTGCGGGAGGACCAACAGCCACTTCGAGAGGAGTTTCGTCAACAAACGCGGCAGACTCTTCATGAGGTGAAGGCTGGCGTGAATCTCAACACCGACAACAGACGACCTGGGTGTGACAGGATGCGCGCCGAGGGATTTGCCCGAGGCTAACCTGTTGCTTATAATGGTGTTCGACGACATTCTCATTATCTACCCGATTATGAGGATGAGTTGGATGATGAAAGCGGTGAACTGTACGACTATCAGCCGAGAAAGCGGCACACATATTACAACAATTATTTTTCAAAGGTGGACATCTCATATTTCAACAGTAATTTGTCAATCGATGAGTTCCTTGATTGGATCTTAGAGATTGATAAATTCTTTGAGATAATGGAGGTGCGTGAAGAGGAGATGGTTAGATTGGTGGCTTTTCGACTCATGAGCGATGCCGTGAATTGGTGGAACCACCTTCAAAGGACCAGACAACGACAAGGAAGAGCACCTATTCGAACATGGAGGAGGATGAGACGACTTCTCATGAATCAGTTCCTTCCTCTAGATTATGAACAATATTTTGCTCCAGTTGTACCATAATTGTCGCCAAGGTAATCGTTCCGTATTCGACTATACCGCTGAATTTTTAAAATTTTCTGGTCGTATAACCTCGCAGAAGCTACATGGCGACGAATGACCCATTATCTTAATGGGTTGAGGTCTACAGTTCAAGATCGTACTGCTTCAGAAGAGATTTACAGCTTGACGGAAGCAATATCTGCGGCCATAAAAGTGGAATCACAATTGGAGAGATCAAGGGTGCACGTGATGTCTAAAGACTCTTCCATGATCAACCCACTAGATGTTGCATTAAATCAAAATATGGTTGATGGATCAATGAAGAAAACCGAAGAAAGTTCACCAGAAAATCAGGAGAATCTAGTGACCGACCCACATGATCAACTTCTAGTTGAATCAGAAATTGATGAGGACAGGGCAAATAAAGAAGTAAATGAAGTTGTTCTCTCCGTTAAATCTGAAAAGATTACTGGAGGAGAACAAGAGAAGTCATTTTTTTATTCCTTAGTGGTGACTCCAGATAAAGAAAAGCCCCTACAAATGTTCGTGTTGCAGACTACATGCCACATCAACATAAGTGTTTTTGATGTCATCGTCGACAACAATATTGCGACTACCACAATGGTTGATTTGATTGAAAAGAAATTTAAAATCAAGAAGGTGTCTCTCCTCTTGCCAAAGGTCCAATACAAAGATACATCAAATAAGATGGAAGAAAAAGTCTTAATCTCTCCTATTGGTGTATTTGATTACATCAAATATCATCCTCCTGATCATCTAAGATCATTTCTTCTTAAATTCGAGGACGAATTTTTTTTAAGAAGAGGAGATTGATGTAGGACAGATTTGGAAAGAAATCATTGCATAATATTTGATTTCAAATATGTTATTAAAATAAATTTTTATTAGATTTTATTTAGGAATTTAGGATTTTTAGGATCTTATATTTTATTTTATTAGATTTTAATAATTATCATTGTAATTATGTCTTTATTATTTTTAGTAGAGTCATAATTAACACTATGAATATTTATTTGATGTTTGTGGCCTATATAATGAGTGCCATCATATTTTGTAATAGACAACTTTTGATCCATTATATTTTGAATTTTCTCTCTTTTGAGGCTTTCTTTCTTGTGCATTCAAGGATTCCTTGTGGATTCAAGGATTTCTTGTGGATTCAAGGAGCTTATGAGATCTCAACGCTGGTTGGTTTTTATCCGTTTCACACTGCGTTATTATATTACACAAACATATATATGGGTTAAAAAAAAATTGAAAAGTGTTAGTTTAGGACAGTTTTTAAAAAATATTTATTTATTTACACACATAATGGATGATGACTAATTTTCTTCTAATTGATGAAAAGTCTATCACTACCTCGGTCGTCAGAGTATATGACCCCCTTCAGATATAAAAATCGACAGATCACTATCTTGGCGGTTGGAATACTTATTCCATTAAATTAGAACAAACAAAAATGATTGTTTTTTTTTTTTTTTTTTTTCTTTCACTTATAGGGACCGAGTCATTGGAATACTTTTACTATCTCCACGTTTGAAAAAAAAAATTGTTTGTTTTATTTTAATGGAAGAAGTATTCCAACCACCGAGGTAGGGATTTGTAGATTGTTATATGTGAATGGGGTCATACTCCGATGACCGCGAGTAGAGAAGATAAACTTTTCAACCAGAAGGAAACCTAGTCTTCATTTACAATGCGTGTAAATAAAAAAACACATTGTCTTAAACTAACACCTTCAAATTTTTTCTATCTATTTATACGTAATATAATATATTATGTTATATATGCATAAATAATATAACCAAAATTTTCATAATTATTAAATAAATTATATATAAAAATTATTATGAAGTTACCAATAAAAATATATGATATACCTGAAAATGTGTTTTTTATATATGTCCCTCAATCAATCCTAGATTGTTAAATCTTCATTTGAAACTCTCAAAATGTCAATATCCATCGAATAAGGGAAAAAAATAGAGTTCGTGCATAATTTAAACCTTTTTATAAATAAAAAACCATTAAAAAATATTGAGATTTTGTCGATATAAATATTATATTATCCAATTTATATATATACACATATATAGTTTGAAAGTTTTTTTGTTTCATTATTTTCACAATATTTATTTGTTAATTGAGAGATTACTTGGGGATGAAGTTATTTATATCTATAAATATCTTTTAGGGATTCATGGTAAGACTAGGCAAGACATTATACAATGTAGAGATCCTAAGGGAAGGTTGAGAGAGTTCTAAGAGGGTAATTCCTTGAGAGGGTTTGTGAGTCTCTTAATGTATCTCAACTATCAAAGTGAATTCTCTGTTTTTTGCCCCATAGAAGTAGGCCTTGGCCGAAACATATATATCTTGTGTTCTTTGTGTGATGTGGTGTTTCATTCTTGTGTTTGATCTCGTGTTTGTTGTTGACTTCCGCGATGGCCTTTCCAACATGTTATACACAATCTCAACCCCGTGTTTACTCTCATATGTATAATTTCATTTCTTTTGTAATTGTGTCTATAAAATTCATTGGAGTGTCCATTTCATTTGTATGAAAGTATAGACTTCGTTACGTGAAATATATATTCTTTAAAAAATCAAAGCATGTGACAACTGCATTTGATGTATTGACTGATGAGCTTGTGTCTAACATTTTCTTTTTGAATATTGTCTCAAGGATACATGCTTGTTGGGGTGAATTATCACATAAAACCTTTCAAAAGAATGGAAGCCATTGGAACTAGGCCTGTCAACGGGTCGGGTTGGGGTGGACCTGGACCCGACCCGTGGCAGGACCTGGCGGATCTAGGGAAATGTGGACCCGGACTCGGACCCGTCGGACCCGGGTCCTACCCGACACGGATGGCTGGTAAAGAAAGGGGGAGAGCTCATGAATTTGTTTGCCTTATCATTTTATTTGAAATTTTTTATAATAAAGCATTATTATTGAAACTATGTTTGAAACTAGTGTCCTAACACTATGTTTGAACATAATTTTATACAATTCAAAAGAGGTGAATGAATTATTAAACAACATTCAAAACAATAAGCACTAATTTAAACAACATATTAACCTAAACATTAGAGACTGTCAATGGTTGAGTCGTGTGCCATTGTGGGCTTAGTTGGTTGTTATGAACTTGTGGATATGATTTATGGGCTTGTTATGAACTTATGGATACAAAAATGAATTAAGTAAGAAATAAAATTATGGGTCAACTAATACTAATAGTCTTATAATATATGAGCATATATATTAATAAAACAATCGAATCTCGAGTCCAACGGGTCGGGGCGGGGTGGACCCGGACCTGATCCGTTTGTATGTTCGGATCCACTAGGTCGGGTCCAACTCAGGTCTGGTATATTACACATGTAATCGGATCCGACCCGTTGATAGACTTAATTAGAACTACATTGATGTTATTAGAGATATTGCACATACATTAGAATACTTTAATTTTTTTTATAAGGATAATTTAGTCATTCACTATTTCATCTTTTAACTATGTATTTGGGTTAGAATCTTCAAGGATGCCTCAACCTAAGACATCTATTGTAAGCATGTCAATCGAATGGATACAAATTAAATCGGATACGTTAATATACATATCCTAACTTTAGGATTCAGATACGAATATTAATTTTCAGATTTGGATCTATTCGGATACGGATCAAATACCGATATTATTCAGATAATTGACATGTTTAAATATTAACATTAAATTGGATTCAAATGATATATTAGAGAGATATAAAAATTAAAATTAAAATTTTAAGGTTCATTATCTCTCTTAGATAACATACATTGACAATTTAATAGTATAATAATATATTATGATTGTGATTGATCAGATATACAAGATAGCAAATATATATGAATAATATATAATATAAATATATATATTTTACAATATATGTTGGATACGGATATTTTTTGGATTGAATACACTGATGTATGTTTAAAGAAGGGCATGTTGATTGATATGTAACTATCTTGAGCAAAAAAATATGTCAATTTAACCTCTCCTGCTGAATTTATTGGCTTTCTTCCTCTGCAGCTTCCATAAAAACCAAAAGCTGGTCCCCTGAAGAATTATGGATGAAACAACAGAAGCCATGACTATTATTCCGACCAGTTTCATCGTGTGGTGTTCGTCGTTCGGACCTGCATTTAAGTGAGGGAACAGTGTGACAGTTAGGCATATAAATTATATATATATATATATATATATATATATATATATATATACACACACACGCGAGTGATAGCGTGCGGGTCGTGCGGTCGTACGGATCCGACGTGAGTCATCCGATCGCGGGTCCATCGCATCCAACGGTCGAGATGAATCGCCCCCGACCGTCTGATGCGATGGACCCGTGATGGACCCGTGGTCGACGCCGCACGACCGCACGACCCGCACCTAATCACTCCTATATATATATATATATATATATATATGGTCGTGATTACGTGCGGTGTGCGGTCGGTGCGGTTTACGACGTGGGCCGTTCGATCGCGGGTCCATCGCATCCAACGGTCGACGTGAATCGCACCCGACCGTCCGATGCGATGGACCCGTGATCGACGGCCCGTGATCGCGCACCGCACCGACCGCACACCGCACGTAATCGGATCCCTATATATATATATATATATATATATATATGAGAGGCTGACTTTGATTGATGATGACAGTTTGAATCGTTTGGCGGCCAAACTAGTTGGAAGAAATTTGTCAAAACAATCAATTAACCATTCAATAGGAATTGTACATTAAAACCAAATACACAATATCAATGTCAATTACAGAATCAATGTTTACAGTTATGTCACAAATATATTATTTTGATACTTACATAATAAATAGACATGCATGCACCACATGCCCATTTTCAATTACAGTTTTTATGCACTAACTAACAGGTCTGATCATGCAAAGTTCACATAAATCAATAATCCTGAAGATGATTATGCGTACTCATTAGAATTTTGAACAAAGAGGTGTATTAGTCGGGCATCAAAGCGAATATGTAGCTGAACCATCTTCTTCATATCACGATCATCTACCAAGGTCACAAATTCGTTTATCGCAACCTAAATGGAGTACTTCATCGTTATTTTAGATGGATCCAAGTTCCATCTTAAACCAACTCTCCGATAAAACTTTGAAACCCAACATCTTCTTCAATATCTGCAATGTATGAATCCTCTCTGTATTTACAATGGGTAGGTAATGAAGATAACGGGTGGGTTTCGGTGAGGGTTTCGGCAATGGGTTTCGACGAGGGTAACAGTGACTGGGGTCTTCGCCGGGTGGAGGAGAAGTTGGTGGAGGAGGAGAGAAGGGTCAATGCGGTCGTGGTCGGGTGGTCGGGTTGATGAGATCGGTGAGGGTTCAAAAAAAAAGGAACAAAATGGATTTTGTGAGGCTGGTAGGGATTGTGGAAGAGAAGGGTATTAGTGGAACATATAAGTGATGTGACATGTCAAATAGTAGAAAAAAAATAAGTGTGTACAACCAGGGGTAAATTTTTTTTTCAAAAAGGTGGGGGCACAGAAAAAATTCAGATTGACCTGCATGGGTATTTGGACAATTGACCCTAATAATAATGACTCTTTAACAGTACCATATGTCGACGTATCGCATGTTCGATCGGCCGGGTTGGAAGAAGCCGAGCTCGAAGGTTTTGTTGGGGGAGAGGAGGGTTTGACCGTCGCAGAGGGGTTGGGTGGGGGTCATGCGGCCATGGAGGGAGTGAAGAGAGTTAAACAGAGGAAAATGAGAATAGGATTTTGAGTGGATTCTCCCATGGTTTGTTCTGTTCAGTCACTGTATGCATGAATGACAATGGCATGTCTGAATGTTGTATATGCAGAACGGTTAGGGCCTACTTGTTTGATCTTCCTTTGTTGATGAGTGATGACTTTCACATAGCAGCCATTGATGGTCATAATAATTTCAAAGTTGAGTTGGCCCTAAACATAAACAACTAAATTATTGTCAGCTTCACCTATCAAAGTAGAATAAAATATAATTTTTTATTAGCTCTGCTTGGGAACACAGAGTGGACATGGTCCAAAGTCACTCTGTTTTAGTTCTGCTTGTGTAATACATTATACTTTCAGAACGTGAACTTCTGTGCTGGATACTCGGATCCTCAATAGATAAATCAGTGATTTTTTTTCTGCAAATGACATCAATATTGGGATTATTTTCTTGAAGTGGATTTTGTCACTTATATAACACACTCCTGCTAGTCATTTTTCTATTTATCTTGGATTATGTATGGTTTTCTATTTATCTGATTTATGTCAAGATATTACAATATTTTTTTTATTGGTAATTGAGGATAGGCAACCAAGGCGGTTGCCTAGGGCCCCCACATTTGGAGGGCTCTTGAATCTTAGAAAAAAATATTTATCCCTAATTTATTGGGATTTTTATTTTGTTTTTTGAATATTTATCTTATATGTAATTAAAAACATTTTCATATTTCTAGTTTAGTTGTTTTGTTTCCATTTAATTGTGATTTGTTTTATCTATTATTTAATTTGATTTATAAAAATAAAACAATAGTTTTTTTATTATTTATCTTCGGTATTTTTTTGTTATTCTCCTTTTTGTTTGTATTAATATTTTTTTTTGTTTTTCATTCCCTGTTTTATTGGGTTTTTGTGTTTTATTATTGGTTAATATTTATTTTGTTCCCATTTTATTCAGGTTTTATGTGTGTGATTTACAAAACAAATATCATATTGGCCAGTTTACACGTTACTTTTCATATCATATATATATATATTTATTTATTTATGTTTATTTTTATTTTATTTTTTATATTTTATTCAAAATTTCTGATTTGATTATAATTTATTTTTTATTTTAAAAAAAATCAATATTTTCTCTTTGTATTTCATTTAATCTTGTTTGCCCCTTTTTTTAAAAATATTCAAATTTTTTTATTATAGTAAAATAAATTTAAAAAATATTATTTTAGGGGCCCCATTCAAGATTTCGCTTAGGCCTAATTTGTTTTTCAATTTCAAGGCCAGCCCTTTTGAGGACTTTGTATTGCTATGTATAAACAAATGTACAAAATATAGAAGAGTTACAGAACTAATAAGAGAGAAAAAATAAGCCAAACCGAGGAATATGTGAATAAAGTCACCCAGCATCCTGCCTAACTCTTTTCACTCCCTTAAAAGAAGCAACCTTGTAGTAAAAGCTAGATGAAGTAAACTACATCGAAATGACCGCTTATACAAAAATATTTTGGAGCTCATTGTCAGGCATGTTACCTACTTGCAACGAGGATATAGCATACCCACTTTATCATATTGTATTGATGCTTCTAGCTCCGGCCAAACAAGGTGGGGGGTAAGATCAAATGCGCACCCATTGTCTACCCCTTGATGCCAAAATGTCTACTAAATTGTTTCTTTCATGAAATATATGCGTGGTCTTCCAGTTTACTAAGTATTGGAGACCTTTTGTTAGCTTCCTCAACAGTCTAATAGCAAACCATGGCGACTGACCTTTGCCTTTAACTAGATATTACAACATTACTAAAAAAGAAACAAAATTGAAATAAACTCAGCATTATTGATAGAACCCGATACAGGCAAATCTAACTATCGAGCTTGTAACACAGTCATCGTTACTTCATTCACGGAATACGATTCTTCTTCGCAACCTGAAGATTGATCCGCTTCGGGTATTCTCCTCCTCACAGAGAAACTGGGCTGCCTGGGCTGGGGAAGTGCCACTGCTTCACTACCCAACATCATCACCACCCATGACATTGTTGGTCTGTCCTCCGCTTTTTCTTGCACACACAGTAGACCCACTTGTATACATCTCATCACTGAATTGACAGGATATACATCTCTGATCCACGCAACGAGAAGTTCCAATCCCCTACCTTCCTTCCATAATTGCCACGCCTTCAAAAAAGAAAAAAATTGATCCTTAATTAAAATTTAGTCTGCATTTGGATGTGCTGTTGAAAGGCTGGGAATAAAATCTTATATTTCAAACTCAAATTGAAAATCATTGTTTTGTTAGCTTTTCAGTTTTTACCTGAAAAACCTTTATGGAAATTTAAAAAGATAAAAGCTAAAAATGTGTTTAATGTGCCCAATCGCATATCCAAATGGGGCGTTAGTGTATAATAACCAATTCTTGTTCTTTTCACACTGGTTGTATTTTACTTACATTTCGAAGGAGGTTCGACTCCGGTTCCGATAGGTAAAATCCTTTGTTCCTCCTCCCACTCAGGATCTCCAACACCAAGACTCCAAAGCTGAAGATGTCGGATTTCACCGAGAAAACCCCATCCATGGCATACTCAGGAGACATGTATCCGCTACATTCGAAGAATTTGAATTGAGTTTTCGTTATTTTTAATGAATGGTGAAACAGATTTGTGAACAGAACTTACTATGTGCCAACCACTCTCTTGGTCTGCGCTTCATCTTGATCTCCTCCATAGATCCTCGCCAATCCGAAGTCCGATATCTTGGGTTGCAAATCTTTGTCTGAAAGGACATTGCTCGCCTTGAGGTCCCGATTAATGATTCGGAGTCGAGAGTCCTGGTGAAGGTAGAGAAGTCCTCGGGCGATCCACATGATTACGTTGTAGTGCGTATTACATTGTAGCGCGTCTGCCAATCCATTGACGCAATTTTCGTTAAATATAGCGAACATTTTCATTTGAAGTGAGTCATCTATGCAGTACTAGTTCAGCTGCAATGAAGGGCTCTACCCAAACATTTTTTTTTTTTGTTATTCTCCTTTATTCCCACCTATTCTTCCTCTATCCCTCTACCCAAACGCCCCCATAAGGTTCCTGATTATACTAGACTTGTTGTCAGACCATCCTTTTGTCAATAATATTGAGTTTATTCCAATTTTATTCTCGTTTGAGAGAGATACAGTAAGATCTTAAAAGAGATCAGATTTCTTTAATTCTTCTGATGCATTAATTAAGGTGGTTGTTTCATTGCAAGATTATATACATACCTAAATCCGAAGCCGCCAACCGCACATACAGATCCTGTCCACCGCCGGGGTAAGTCCTGCTGTCGATCAGATCGCCGAACCAATTCAGACACCCATTGCCGCTAGTAATATTCGCGATCGCGTACGCGGTGCACGAGCAATCCATCAATCACTTCCTCGCGCACTCGTCGAGCCCCCATCGTTTCGTTCACCATCGCATTCGACGCGTCGGGCAGCTTCACCTCGTTCAGCTTCAAGAACCCGTCGTCTCCTCCCTCCCCGCACCCGAGCTTCGTATTCCGAACGCACCCACCCTTTGCTTCCCTCAGAACCCAGTTACTTTGGGACTTCGGCGAGAACACCCTCAAACAATTGCAGATTGGGATGGTGTCCGTTTCGCAGAGACCATACGGTCCGCATAGACCGTACGAGTCGCACATGTCGTTCGGCTCCGACAGGTACTCCGTCCACGATTGCGTGCCGTTGTCCCACACCACCCTTTCAAACACGCCGGAGGGATCCAGGAACAACCTTGTCAGCTCTGCATCGCTGCGTAGCTGATACGTATAGTACACTTCATCATTATTTGACACATAAGTGTAATTGTATATGCTGTTGGCCATCAGTTTCGGCACTCCGTTCCAATGGAGCTCGTTCCACGGGCCGGACCGGTAGGTGACTACGGAGAGGTCCCGTGTCAGGACTTGTGGCACCCCGCGGAGGTCGATCATAATTGTGTAGTCCCCCGGAGATGGATCATCCGCGCTCTTCCACGCCGTCAAGTACCGGTTCAATCCTGTCCTCATATCCCACCCAAACTTCATCCCTGGCATGTGCGTGTCCGTCGGGTGGTCGAAGCTTTGCCAGGCGAAAACGTTAGTATCGCCCGCGCTGTCCATCAAAACCAGGTTTCCAGATTCCAAGAGACGCGCGACGGGGGAACTAGTATTCGTGGCGGATGAAGAGGACCAGAAGATGGTGCCGGTTTGATTGAGGAGCACGAGAGTGCCGTTTTCTGTGAAATTCAAGACGCCGGTGCGATCGAGGATTGGGCGTTCTCTGTTTGCGACCCAGACAACTGTTTGGACTGGGATTTTGTGGTACCAGATGCCAAGGTATCTGTTGTTGTTGTTGGAGTTGTTGGGGTTGAAGAAGCCGAGCTCGAAGAGCTCGTTCGACGAAACGAGGGTCCCACCGCCATCGCTCAGTGTGTCGGTTGCGGTCATGGAGTCTCCGGCGGTGGAGGGAGCGGTGAAGGTGGAGAGCAAGGAGAGGAGGAGGAGGAGGAGGATGAGCCATTGATCAGACATTGTTAGTTTTGCCTTCCAAGACTGACAAGTGTTGGAGTTGTTTAAAGTGGATTGGTGTCTTCCCAATATGAGTCAATTGGTAAATCCTGACCGTTGGATCGGTTGATTTTCATAGGATGAGTGGTGGCAGTTTGACTTTGACGACAGTGACAATTGTGACTGCCCCCACCAATTTTGGCACTGCATTGATAAAGTCTGTGTCGCTATGTTCACATTATTCGTGAGAGTTTTGAATGGCAATCTGGCTTGACGTGGTGATGATGTAACAACATACACAATCATTAATTAATGGGTTTGTTTGCATTTATATCATTTGAAAAAAATGATATTTGTTTTTATACCACTATAAACACTCTATTTTCTTTTATACCATTTAAAATATAAAAAGTTTGTATATTTGTCACTCTAATTAAATTTTTTATTATCTTTCTAAATATGTTAATTAACGCAATTTAGTCATATAGAAAGATCAAAGTATCCTTATTTTGTTTTTTAATATATTCTCTCACAGTATAATATTTATTTTTATGATAAATAATCTATATTTAATAATATATATAAAATATAGAATTTAAATTTAAAATAAAAGATTTTTAATCAACAAAGATTTACAATCATGCATACCTTATCATCAAACGTTTTCTTTATATTTTGGATTACATTAATCTAATAAAAGTAAAATAATATTTCACTTAAATATTTATCATATTAAAATTGATAAAACTATTGAAAACTCAATAATATATATTTAATTTGAAGCAAATATGGAAAGAAAAAAAATCAATTAAGTTGTTCACAATCAATTATTAACACAAATATTAGACTATTATTATAAACATTAAACTAAGATTATTTTTGTCCTTTCTTTTCACTGGTTATGTGACTATAGTTAAGTTTGGTTCTGATGATAATAAGTGATCAAATGATATATTTTTACATTAAATAAGATTTTGATGGTATAGAAATGAATATGTGATTTACAATGATATAAAAATAATTAGCATGTATTTGAAGGATACATATGCAAAAAACCTGTAATTATTATTAGTAGTCCAATCAAATATATAAAACTGTGTAACACAATGTATACTCTCTTTTTTAATAATATATACTCGGTTATGAAAAATGTTAAAATATCTATATTTAATTCATACAAGTTCATACTTTATTTTCCAGTGGTTAAAAGTTAAATGTGGGCTCCAATAGGTTGACTGATTTTAAAGTTTTAATGCAATTTCAAACATGTCTTTAGACTGTCCAGGTCATGTATTGATGGGATCTCATTAGTACATTCTTGGATAAAATAGAACATCTACCATCAATGATTTCATGTATAATTTTTGGGAAAACTAATTAGGGTTCACGTAATCATCCATCTATTATTTTTAGGTCTCTAAAAATTTCTAAGTTTTTTAGGCTCCTAAAGTGTTGAAAAATTATCCTTAGGTCCCTCTATCTGGATTTGTTCAAAAATACTGAGGAGTGTTAATAATGTACTTGAGATACTTAATGTATTTGAGAGTGTTTACAGTGTACTTGAGATACTTGACGATGTGCTGGAGAGTGTTTACAGTCTACTAAAACAATTGGGTGAGGGGCATTCTATGCGAAGGTAAACAATGTAATGGGAGTGTTAACAGTGTACTAGAGATACTTAACAATGTACTAAGAGAGTGTTAACAGTGTACTAAAATAATTGTGCGGTATTTTCAGTATTTTTGAAAAGTATCCGGCTGGAGGGACTTGAAAATAATTTTTCAACGCTTAGGAAACTAAAAAAACTTAAATTTTTTTAAAGATTTAAAAATAATAGACGGGTGATCAGATGTACCCCTAATTAATTTCTCTATAATTTTTCAATAAGCAAAATGTTTTAACTATTTAATTGATACACACCTTCTATCATGTGATGAAGTGATTTAAATAAACGAATGTAAATTTTCCCAAGCCAAATGCATTGTCTTACGTGGACCAGTGTATGAGTGGTGTTTCTTTCGCCCCCGGCGCACCAGTAATAAGTCCTCCTTTTCTAGAACTCCGGAAGCGTTTTTCAATGAAAAAAATCTTACATTGAAGGAAATGTATGACATTCATTCCCTTTATTGGATTCTTTTATATGATTTATTATGATAGAGCAGCAGATTGTTGACTTTTTTTTTTTTTTTTATGTCAGAGCAGCAGATTGTTGACATGGTAGAATAGGACGTTCCACCCAACTTGTTGGTCGTTGGTTCATAACTTAGGGTGTGTTACTGTTTTTGTGCACAAGCACAAAGGGGAATTGAAAAAAATAATGAAATTTGAGTCACAAAGAAAATAATGAAAAAAAATTATTTTATCTTTGATAAGTTTATATCGTGTTTGTGTCTGTAATGAAAAGTGATGAAAAATAAAAACTGTTGTTCATGCCAGTGATGAAAAATGATGGAAAATAAAAATTGTTAGAAGAAAAGTTTTAGATCTATTTAACAAATAAAAAAAATAAATCACAAAAACATATCTAAGATCTCAATCTAAATAAATGATGCAAAAATAATAAACTAAAAAAAACTTTGATCTATTCAACAAAAAAGAAAAAAATCTAGATCCACTCAATAAATCAAATATGAAATTATAGAAAAACATTTAAACAAGAATCACAATTTTTTTTTTATTTACTTTTTTTTGGGGGGGGGGGGGATTCTACAACAGACTCATATTCCAATCTAGAAATTCTTATAAATAACTCATCAATTTTTGAATTCAGGTATGAGTTTGGATATTCCATATCACACGTGAACAGAGTCGGATGTAGATTTAGATATTAAGGTGTACATTCTGAAAAATATCTAGATCGAATTAATATTTCATTATTATTTATTACCACATATATGTATATTTTGTATATTTACAAAAAAATTATGTTGGTAAATATTGTTTTTAGTTCTATTATGATCAAATATTCTTATATTAGTATGAGCAAAACTTGAACATAGGACCTTTTAGTGAATATGAGATATTCATATTAACCTGTTTAGATGATTAGGTAAATAATCAATTAATTCTGCGTGTCCAATTAAATTCAAATATTATACATACTCGTATATGGATAAGGAGACGACAACATTATTGCTGGAAAAAAAAACACTGCAATCTCCCTAGAAACCCAAAAGTACATATCAAATTGATTTTTAGAAAGCAATTATCTTAGAATCAACAAAAAAAATACATTGATCAACGTACCATACATATAACATGGTAATTATTACTTCATCTACGGTGTACCATTTGATTCAACGGGATTATAACTCGAATACATTTGATGCCCTGGTTTGAGGCATCCTTGATGATTCCAACCCAAATATATAGATATATAGTTAAAAGATGAAATAGTGAAGGACTAAGACTAAATTACCCTTATAAAAAAATATTAATATTCTAATTTCTAAGTTTTGCACAACATCTCTAACAACAACATCAATGCAGTTTCAATAGCTTCCCTTCTTTTCAAAGGTTTTTTGTCTCTGATAATTCACCCCAACAAGCTTGTATACTTGAAACTCTCAAAAAGAAAATGTTAGTCACAGTCTTAATCAATACATTACATCTAGTTGTCAATGCTTTGGTTTAAGGAATATATACTTCACTTTTCATGTATGGCCCGTTTGGGGTATGACATAAGATTATTTGCCCTTGATACGCCGTCAAGTATCGGTTCAATCCCGTCCTCAGATCCCACCCAAACTTCATCCCTGGCATGTGCGTGTCCGTCGGGTGGTCGAAGCTTTGCCAGGCGAAAACGTTAGTATCGCCCGCGCTGTCCATCAAAACCAGGTTTCCAGATTCCAAGAGACGCGCGACGGGGGAACTAGTATTCGTGGCGGATGAAGAGGACCAGAAGACGGAACCGGTTTGATCGAGGATTACGAGAGTGCCGTTTTCTGTGAAATTCAAGACGCCGGTGCGATCGAGGATTGGGTGTTCTCTGTTTGCGACCCAGACAACTGTTTGGACTGGGATTTTGTGGTACCAGATGCCCAGGTATCTTCTGTTGGAGTTGTTGGGGCTGAAGAAGCCGAGCTCGTAGAGCTCGTTCGACGAAATGAGGGTCCCGCCGCCGTTGCTCAATGGTTTGGTTGTGGTCATGGAGTCTCCGGCGATGGAGGGAGCGGCGAAGGCGGAGAGCAAGGCGAGGAGGAGGAGGAGGAGGAGGAGGAGGAGGTGCCATTGCTGGGACATGGTTTTTGGGCGGCTGTAGTTTTGAGTTTTGGCTTCCAAGACTGTTGGGAGTTATTTTTGAGTGGCTCGAGGTCTTCAAAACATGGGTCAACTGGAAAATATTGACCGTAGGATCGTGTGATATTCATAGCATGAATGGTATCAGATTGACTTTGGCGATATGACATTGTCAATTGTCACAAACCCGGCCCCACCAACTTTGGTACTACATTGCGAAAGTCTGTGGCCGCTCAATGCACGTTGTTTGTGAAATTTAATTTGATGCGGTAAAGATGTAACAAAAATAAACAATCCTTTAATATTGTTAGCCATCTGATCAACATATTTTTTGAACGTGCGTCAGATCATTTTATAGCCTCATCTTGCAGTAACATAACATTTATTACTTTCTCATTAAAATATATGATCTATTTTTATTTTTATTTTTATTTTCTATGTTTTTCACAAACTAGTTGACGCACATGTGCGTTGCACATTAATTGGTTTGTTAAAATATAATAGAAAAATAGTAGTTGTAATAATAGATTTTTTTCTTAAATTAAAGGTTGAAAACATTCTTTGTGTGATACAATTTTATATTTTTTATATATAAATATAAATAGCAAGCTTACAAAGATACAAGACAGTAAAAATGAAACACTTTGTTAGATATTCATAACTTATAATTGTGATAGATGAATAGAATTGATAGAAAATTATCTCATGTAATTCAAGTAATCATGGTTTGTAGAAGAAATGAACATCTAATAACATTAATCAATAACTTATAACACATTTAAGATATAAAATGTACAGATCTTATGGAAAAATCTGATTTACTTAATTTTCAAAGTGTATGGTGGACTAACAATTGAGTAGCAGATCTCATCTCCCTGATATCAATGGAAATACAAGTATTGATGAGTTTACAAAGGGCCACTTTACAAGACTGCAAGAAAGGAATGAAAATATCATTAGTTGAAATAATTCAAGACACTTGGATTCTCCAATTGTAGTGGCATATTCGCACAACATGAGAAACATGCATATTAAGGAATAATTCCTCGGCACACATAAATTGGCCCTTGATGACAAGGTAGGATGTTGTTGAAAATGTCATTCTCTGGAAGAAAATAAAGACAATTTTAGAAACCTCATGAGCTGTATTACAAGATAACACAAATGATATTTTGTGAAGATAAATGTTCTGCATAAACATGGATTTCAAGAGAGGCAGTAGTAGAAAATCAATGACCTATTACATTGCAACACTAAAGGGTAAATATAATCTATCTAATGAGAAACTGAAATATAGACGATCTAAATTGTGATGAAATGTAAAACAAAACTTTCTACAAAATTAAATGTCTCATGGATGCATAGCATGTCATTTAAGATGAATCCAGATGACCATAGACCAAGATATACTTACCGAAAACCTGATGGTAGTAGTAGTGAGTCATCACCAAAAGGTGCATCAATTGGGAAAATATGATTTCAGCGCAGGTACCTATGACATTATCATCTACTCCAATACTGCAAAGCTACAAAAACCAGTAGAATGAAAACAATGGTCAATGTTCCAAAATAAAAGATATAGTCATCTGCCATATAAAGACTAAATTGCATTATGATTACCTATTACGAATAAACATGTGAAATTTTTTTTTTTTTGAAGAGGGTTTTTTTTTTGTAACAATTGACTCTTTTTCTGATTTTAATTAATCACGATAGCTAGTCCATAGTTCTCTAAGAAAAAACATTACCAAAAGTGCTTACTTACAAGAGAAAGAGAACGCAAGAGCTAATGATAACTTGAAAATGGCTAATGATCTCCAACTTAAGCATGTCGAAGAACTGTATTAAATGCAGAAATATGGCAAAAGTAATGAATACAACCAGTCTAATCTAAATTTAAAACTTATGTCCAATGATATTAATAATGGAAACATGAAAGATGAAAGGAAATCTCCATAGAATTGTTGCTAGGAAATCTCCATAGAAATATCATGAGATTCATTGTCATAAATGAAATATACAGAATTATTGGAGCTTGTATTTGTTTTGTATTATAATTTTCAAAGATAATAGACATATCATCATATAGGGTAGACAGTATAAGACTTACATAACTGTAAATAATGTGTTCTAGACATGATAAGATACAAGAAAAGGCATAAATAAGAAGTATTTTTTTATTTATCAAAACTGGAAACATAACATTTTTGGCTGTGTAATATGGAATTTTCCCCCTTCTATAAATGCACATGTAAATTTCCTGGATGGGCAGATATCTGCAGACAAGCGTAATAATACATAAACACAGTGTAACTCCTCCTTAAATAAATAAATAAATATAAGGTGTAACCCCCCTTTGAGAACATGCAAATATGTTTAGCTGCCTATCAGGAGTAGATTATTCAGCTGACTTACAAGTCGTGGACCCCATTAAACACCATGTTTTCAAATATAATTTCACTCTCATAACTTGGCACGATGATAAATTTCCATTCAATGCAATTTCCAGAATGTTGCATATAATGGATATTTGAGGCTATGCCACATCATTAGCATTTTCTTTTTTAAACAAGTAGTCAAATATGCTTTATTCTGGCCAACATCTCATGATGAAAAGTCATGCAGCTTATGGAATCAAAATCTGGTCTTTAACCCTTGAAATTATATGAAGATGCATGAGAACTATATATTCTCTAATTTCATTATATTATATACACATAAAAGACTATAGAGTATGACAAGCGGGTGGATATCCATGCCCATCACAAGAATACAAACCTTATTTTTAAATAAAGAGATTACAAACCTGTTAATGCTAGCTTTAAACCTGTCTCTATTTCGGGGATCCGTGGAACCAATACACCTGGGGAATCCAGGACATATATGCTAGGTTGATGTGCAATCTGTGATCATTTCATGCTTAGTATAAATATCCTGAAAAGAACAGCTCCCAAAGATGGAAAATTCTTTTACTTGTAGAAAGCAAACATTCATCAATATTCTGTGCTTGTGAATTTTAGACAAAAAAATTCTCAAGTCACCTAGATCAAGATGACTGCCAATAACTGTTTCATCTTTTTTTAGAATATAAAATGTGAATCATAGAATCTGATGTCATTTAACACATCAACGCTTCTCCTAGACTACTATAACAAACTACCGTCTCTATATGCTGAGACAACTAATCTGTTGATAGTTGGACATATAAGATCTAAATCAGAGCAGTCAAAGGTGACAAATGGAGACTTACATGCATCTAGGTCCTATGCCAGATGGTATCAATCAACCAAAAGGTTCAATTTATTATAAAAGGCTCTAGATTGGCAATATGAACATCTACAAATTCCACTGTCCAATTTTTCCTTCACCGAGAGTCTTCCTCAAAAGGGAGCAAGCCTATGTCTTGACCCTCACAAATGAGGGAAGTATATACCACCAACACCATGACACTTGCAAATAACATAAACTATCTAATCCTAGAAAATGATTATATCTAATTGAATGAGAACCATAGACATCAGAAAAAGAGAAACCACTTGCAGCTAAGCAGATAAGTGCAAACATTTTGATCTTCCATGTAATACTCACCTATCTCCCTCTTTCCATTCCCTATCTTCCTGTTTGCAGCCAGACAACTATAAATTTAATTAAAAAAGGCCACTACCTTATATCCTGCATTATCTTGGGTAACTCCTGGCCATGGTCCTACAGTAGCTCGCTTCACTTTCTCCTACACTATGTATTTTTCAAAAGTTAAAATAAATTATTTTCATAAATTAACACAGAAAAATGATAGAAATACATAGAGCACTCTAGTGGTTATTAAAATATACATATTGCAGTTGTTAAAAAACCATATTACCAGGAGATCGAGATGATGCTATATGATGAATAGAATTGATAAGAGCTGACTTGCCAACATTGGGGACACCAACCACCATAACAAGAAGCGTAGGCTCCTTCGGTATTTGTTCTTTTAGTTTCAGCTCCACAAATGAAATAAGCATATGCAAACATTCTGAGGTATAAGGGAGAAATCTATCCAGCATATGCAAACAACGGTGATTATGATCAATATTCTGAGAAACGTGTGGATGTGTCTGCACATGCATATTGGCAGTGAAATGGGTGAAAAATAAATTGCAGGGTTTCAATATAATAAAGATAAACTAACAGAGCAATTGAAAACAAATCAGTGCCAGGTTGTTCAGCATATGATACTTCCAGAAAATAGTAACTATCTGAAGGCATTGACTGACCTTCTTAACAGACCCTGTGCTGTGGGCATTAACTGAAATGCAATCTTGCTTGCACGAATCGAAATACTGAGTCCATTGCTGAAGATTTAAGGAATAAAATTAGGCCATGAGAGATGAAACAAATGGAAGTATATAGATTTACAAGAAAGAACAAAACATGAAAAATAAGAATAACCAATAATTCAAGATATGGGCATATGGCATTTCAACATTGTTGGCACCAGGAAAATGTTAGAAGTAAAAACCCAGTCCTAATTAGTGACATTATTTGATGATGTAGTGTGATAGCCTGACAGGTTCACTTAGATTTACTTGTTGATCCAGAACCACACTATGCTTGATGAGCCCATAAAAATAGGATCTATTTATTCAAAGCGGTCAGTTACAACAAAAACAACTGAACATCCAGAGGACTTGGAAGAGTAGACAAGAAAAGGTGGTAAAAAATAGTGTACTATTTTATCAATTCTATACATAGGATCCTTCAATTCCATACACGACACAAATTGGAGACCCACAAATTCCTTAGATCTCAACATCTCAAACTCCCAAAAATCCCAATCCCACAGACAGGAGGAGGTTGAAGAACAAAAAGAGTAACTTTATTTGTTCTCTTTGCGGTCTTTTTTGTACATTGTGATGTTCTACTTTATTTTATTTCATGGAACTATTAACCGGTTGAAAGATGTAACAAACATCTCTCTCTTGAGGAGATTCGGATGGTGTTCCTCCATTTTTTTTTCAAAAAATCAAAACCCGCAAAAAAAAAACATGAAATACTAAAGATAGTCAAACAAACACACTAATCGCATTCATAATTTTTCCTAATAACATAACTATTCTACTTCAATACATATATCAAAAATAAATTTCATAATCCATATAAACCTTAGGATACACACAAACTCAAGAAAGTAATTCTAATTTTTTTCCTTGTTATCTTGAATTTTTATATAATTCATTTGAGATAGATTTAATAAATATCTTTAATTTTAAAATATTAAAATTTTAATATGTTGATATCTTTACATAAATCCAATTTTGAGATAACATTTGAACAAATTGGATATATAAGTAATTGTTAAATTAAGGAAAGGGTATAAACGAAAATAAAGAAGTTCTTGCATAGAGGTCAGAAATCTAACTTATTTACGGCTAAAGACAGTCAAACAAACACACTAATCGCATTCATAATTTTTCCTAATAACATAACTATTCTACTTCAATACATATATCAAAAATAAATTTCATAATCCATATAAACCTTAGGATACACACAAACTCAAGAGTAATTCTAATTTTTTTCCTTGTTATCTTGAATTTTTATATAATTCATTTGAGATAGATTTAATAAGTATCTTTAATTTTAAAATATTAAAATTTTAATATGTTGATATCTTTACATAAATCCGATTTTGAGATAACATTTGAACAAATTGGATATATAAGTAATTGTTAAATTAAGGAAAGGGTATAAACAAAAATAAAGAAGTTCTTGCATAGAGGTCAGAAATCTAACTTATTTACGGCTAGATAAGCCACTGTAATCCAGTACTGAAGTATAGCATTAATGGTGTCATCTACAAGAAAGGTGAAGGTCATGGGCAATAGGAAAAACAAACCACCAGACAACATTTCAACAAATCAGAAGGAGTTGAATAAAATTCAAGAACCAAATTAGTTTCTCACACCAGGTATCCTCCATCACAAAAAAAAATGTTATATCAAAATGATGCATAGATTTTAAGCAAGAACAACTAACCTTGATGAAGCCAATCTCCTTCGCATTGCCGCGGAAGCACTGTCTGCAGCACATAAGTCCATACTTCCTGATAATGGAAGTTTCCATAAATTCAGATGAAATAAAGAATAAAGAACATTCTTAGATGAATAAAGTAGTAGGAAACCTAGACTATTTTTAGTGGTTTCATAATTTAGGGTGTAAGTAAAATTGTAATAGAATGCAAAAGATAGATAGTGAAGCCCAAAAGCCCTATATATCAAAAGATTCCATCTCCTATTCCACCAAATACCAATAACATTTTCTTCTTGGAAGATCTTTTCACACCAACATAGAGTATGAGTGTTATAATCCTTAGAAAGAAGGGTTTAACATTCCTGATGATGTCCACAAAAAACAACCGTGTTCACTTTCGTAAATACATTAATCATAGAATTTGTATTATATATTTAACTTTTAGATCATATTCATAGACAGTGGCGGAGGAGGACGCACCAATCTTAAGCGGAGACATGACCGCCGTGGGCGATTCAGACGGATCCATCGGAGGAGGAGACGCCGCCGGATGAGAAGAGGTTGGTGACAATGGAGGCATCGGTGCCAATGACGGGGAGGGGAGAGAGAGGGGGGGAGCGGAGGAGGTGGTCGAGGGAATAAGAAGATGAAACAATAGAAAAAGATGAGAATGAGGTGGTTTGGGAAACAACGAGAAGATGATTAGTTGGTGAGAAGATGAAAGGCGCTTTGGATAAATCGGTTAACTATTTTCATTTGGGATAGGGATAGAATTTCAGAATTTGACATGGATAAAATGGTCAAGTGAATGTTTTTTCAGGATCCATGCTTTTATAAGTAGTATTGATATTGATTTAGCCATCAATTTTTTTATTCAAAATTTAATATTTTAAATTAGATTGAATGATACCGTAAATATGTTATAATATTTTACAATTTGATTTAAATAAATAATATCTATATATCTAATTTTAAATATGTACATTTAATTTATATGAATACGTATTTTTTTATTTTTTAAACAATGACATGTTTTATTAGTATATTAGAAAAACAATAATGATTAAAGGAATGTCAGGTACAAAAGCTCCAACTCTGCTCAAAGTTGGCCTTGGACGTAAGGCGATGTCAATCATCAACACAAGCATGAACCTTTGAGTGCAAACATGGTTGCAAAAAGAGAATGGGTGTAACATTTTCATGTAGTCAAAGTACAGTGTGGAATCGAACTGGATTTATAGATTTCAAATTTCTATTCTCTTTATTTAGAGAATAAAAAACAGAGATGTAGTCTCTCTTGTGTTTACATTTCTCTTCTTCTCTATATTATTTTTTGGGGAAATATTCATACAACCCCCATGAAATCTTACCGAAATTCATATAATCCCCTGACTTTTCTTAAAATTCATATAACCCCCTTAAAACACCTAGTAAATCCAAATAACCCCCTTAATAAAATTTTCATTAATTGGTGATGAATATTATATGAATATTTTGTTTGGTTAACCCTGACTAAAAATATATTATACTAAAAAACCACTACAATGTGTTAAATGCGAAAAATCCTATAAAAATGACGATTTTACCTCTCTAGATATATTATAAAACCCTATCTGGAGGGGTATAATTGTCATTTATAAAAGATGTTCTACATTTTTAACACATTGTAAGGGTTTTTTTATATACTGTGTTTTTATAAAGATTAACCAAACATAATATTCATCATCTGTAAACGTAAATTATATTAGGGGGTTATTTGGATTTATTAGGTGTTTTCACATTGTTATATGGATTTTAAGAAAAATTAGGGGGTTATATGGACTTCAGTCAGTTTACAAGGGGTTATATGGATTTTTCCCTATTTTTTATATTTATTTTACATTTAGATTTTCAACACAAGGAACAAGGAGCGGCTCCTCTCGCATTGTGAGAAAAAAAAAATATAAAGGTGCAATTAAATTTTTATTGTCGGAGATATTTTTGTAATTTTTTACCGAATAAAAAAAAGGTATATTGTGGTTGTCAATAACTTATACTAAAATTTGGGTAGTTCAAATTAATACTTAAAAAAAATGTGATTCATATCAAGATAATGTTAGGTATAACCTATTTTTCAATCCCAATTACAGTTTTTATGTGTTTTGAATTTCCTTAAAATAATATACCTCATCATCCAATGAATTACATGTTTTTATTAAAAATAAAGCATGTACTGTAATAAATTGAATTGATGCATTTATAGAAAATGTGAAAAATTTCTATCAAAACATATACCTTGTTAATGTAAGTATATGCTCCGACAATTTTTTATCGACGCATATGAGACTGGAATTGAAGCTGAAAAATAAAACTGTGTATAACAACACTCTTCAAATTATGCAATTAAGCTGATCCGAAGCCCAACCCGACCCGAACCCAGAGTCCTTCTGGAAAAGGGACAGCTTTGGGCTGTGAAATATTTTTTGGCCCAGTCCAGTCTCCACGCCCAAGATAAGCCTGGGCCAGAGGAGACCTGACCCAGATCCTTCGATGGCCCATCGCATGGCCACCTCTAGTCCTATCTCCAATGAATGATGATTATGAGAAAAATTAATGGAACTCCTTGAAAACTTATCAAAATCTTAAAAAAAATATAATAAAATCACTAAATATCCATAAATCCCTGCAATTTTTTTCTGGTTAAGGGTCTGTCCCTCAATTAAAATTCTGTCAATGGAGAAAAAATATTCTTTGAATATTCTATTTATTTGGCTGTATTATTTCAAACCATATTCGATTAAGTCCCTGCAAAAGTAATAAAATTCGAAATAGTCTTTTTGATGATGAAAATGCCCTTGAATTGATTAAATACAAAAACTGATAATCTCTTCCTCGTTGAGTGCCCTCCAATTGTTAAATTCTTTTTAGCAGTGTTTATAAAAACACACAGCTCCCAAATTAAATCTCTTCATCCACGGCTCACCGGTTCGATCCCTATGGGATGGAAGAAGGTGGGGGGGGGGGGGGGGGGGGGGGAGAGGAGTCTCTGGCGATTGGTGGAGAGTAAAACAGAGGAAGATGAGGATTGGATTTTGAGTGAATTCTCTCATGGTTTGTTCTGTTTAATCACTGCATGAATGAATGACAATGGCATGTCTGAAGATTGTATATGCAGAAAGCTGAGGACCCACTTGTAGATCGGCCTTTGTTGATGACTTTCACATATCAACCATTGATGGTCAAGTTTTCAAAGTTGACTTGGCACTAAACATAAACAACTAAATTATTGATGAGTGCTGATACACTCAATTCATTTGACAGCTCCATATACTATGATAATGTAGCGTACATGAATGGTGCGAGGAGTGTGAAACATAAGAAGATGAAAATTGGATTTTGAGTGAATTCTCTCATTGTTTGTTCTGTTTAATCACTGTATGCATGAATGACAATGGCATGTTACAAGATTGTAATATTGTATATGTATAAAGGTTAGGACCCACTTGTTTGATCTTCCTTTGTTGAAGAATTTCACATAGCAGACATTTATGGTCAAGTTTTTGTTAACAAATTGTGTGTTGATAAACACAATCATATTAGGGCAATACCTAGATACTCATAAAAATCACATACGGGCCTAAAGCCCACAGTTTTCAAAGTAGAATTGGCCCTAAATAGAAACAACTAAATTATTGATAGCTTCACGTATCAAAATTATTATTATAATTATTATTGATAACTTCATGCAGTGGACCTTCAAACACCTAATTTTGAAATTCTAAGAAAAATTTATCAATCAAAACATATTTTAATACTATGAAAATATCCATTTTTAAGCAATCATCGAATCCCCTAACACAAACATGGTATTCCCTCTTCAAACCCTTCAAACCCTAGATTCATACAAGTAAAACAACACTTTAATTTCTCCTCATTCAGCGCCACAACAAATTAATTTTTTCAGCCCAAATCAAAATTTTGATCTAAAACTGAAATAGAATAATCATATATACATAAAAATGAAGAAAAGAATGAGAATCCTTATCCAATATCGCATGTGAATTGCTTCACAAAGCTTTTCACAAATTTTCTCTTTATTTTCCTCTTAAGCTTACCAGATAAGCTTGGGAATAGAGGTGTACATGTTTCTCTATTCTTCATACAATAACAAAAAAAAGACTAATCATAAGTTGTTCCAATTATCGGGCTTCAATTATTGTCATGGTGATCTCATTTGCGCTGCATGATGATTCTTGTATCTGATCAGTCAACCAGTCTTGTTGAAAAAGATTTCCCCCATTGTAGAATCCCGGCTGCTTAGGCTGGGGCAGCACGACAGTTTCACTGCTCAACATCATAACTACAGAAGGCATCGTCGGTCGATCCTCTACTCGTTCTTGAACACAAAGTAGGCCCGTCTGTATGCATCGCATCACTTCGGAGATGGGCAATGAGTAGCCCATCGAGACGTCCAACAATTCAAGGGCATTCCCTTCTTTCCATAGCATCCATGCCTGCGATGAATTTCTTTTGCTTTGTAAGCATCATCTCAATTAATAACTAAAATTTATAAAGTATGTGTTCATAATAACTCACATGTGCAAGGAGGTTCATGTTAGCATGGGATCGATACACTCCACGATTTTTCTTTCCGCTCACAATTTCAAGTACTAAAACTCCAAAGCTGAAGACGTCTGACTTCACTGAGAAAATTCCATCCATTGCATACTCTGGAGACATATATCCACTGCAAGTCCAAAATATGATGATAGGTAAACTCTAAATTATAAATATTATTAGGATTCAGACTTATCTTATCCCGTGTTTGGAACCCTTGTAGAGCTATTCGCTCCTAATGCTATACCAAGATAGATAACAAAAATAATGCTTAATAAATAAAATTTTTATTATATCCACCATGGATAAATTCAAAATATACAGTGGATAAGGGATAGATGTTGGTTTATAACTTTTAAATTGTTGCTTAATTATACCATGGGATTTGTTTTATTTTTTTTATTTTATGAATGGTGCCCCTCGTTATAATCCCAAGACCTTCTTTAGAGAGAGGGAGTGCTAGCTGACTCACCTAAAACTCAGTTTGAAAATATTCTTGAGTGATGTTTTATGTTTTAGGATGTGTGTATGAGTTTTAGGTGGATTATTTTTAAAGAAAAAGGTGATGAAAGGGTATTTTAAGATATTAACATGGATAAGCACTGATAATGAATCCACTCCCCCTCCCCCTAGAACAGATATCAGGATATAAAAGTTATGATGACAGAGCTATCTGATACAATAGCTTTTTTCAGTAGAGGGATGTATGGTGCCACACAAACGCGGGCTAAGTGCATTGTTGTTTTGAAAACTTACTACGTGCCGACGACCCTTTTGGTATTGCCCTCTCCATGATCTCCTCTGAAAAGCCTCGCCATCCCAAAGTCTGAGATCTTGGGGTACATCTCTTTATCTAGAAGGATGTTGCTCGCTTTCAGATCCCTATGTATGATTCTAAATCTTGAGTCTTGATGGAGATAAACAAGTCCTCGAGCAATCCCCAAAATGATATCGTAACGCTTTCTCCAGTCCAAATATGGGCTTCTTGTGACATCTAAACCAAGATCACTACTACTTTGTTATACAACTCCCATGGTTAAGAACATAAAAATTTGCCTTACCAAATAAAAATGTGTCCAAGCTTTTGTTGGGCATGTACTCGTAGATCAACATGCGCTCGTCTCCTTCAGCACAACACCCTAGAAGCCGAACGAGGCTCCTGTGCTGAAGCTTCGCAATCAGCATGACCTCGTTCTTAAACTCATCAAGGCCCTATGTCGAGTTCTTCGAGAGTCTCTTCACTGCTATCTCTTGATCCTCCTCTAGCTTCCCCTGGGACTCAAAATTAAATGTCAATTCATCTTCTTTAGTTAAATAAAGTGATTTTGAATTAGAGAATGAAAAATGGTACCTTATAAACTAGGCCAAAACCGCCCTCTCCAATCTTATTCGCATTCGAGAAGTTGTTGGTGGCCATTACTATAGTACTCAAATCAAACAGAGGCAGATCCATTCCCATTGAGCTATTTTCTGGGTTGTTTTCATTTTGGGTCCCTATTACAGTAGAAAAGAATCGAATCACATATATTTCTCATGTATGATGTGGTACATGTTACTATGACTTTATTGAGTACAAATGTGTTTCAGATTTACCTCTCCTACTGACTTTGCTGGCTTTCTTCCTCTTCAATACAAACCAGAAGCTGAACCCAAGCAGAAGCATCAATGAAACAACGACTACTGCCACTACTACACCGATCAATTTCTTCTTGTGGTGCTCGTCATCTGAACCAGCATTGCATTGGTGAAGAAATAGTGTAACACAAAATAAGGACCCGACGAATCAACACATTGTTTTGGAATGGTTGTTTTGTTTAATTTTTTGGATCTCAAGGAAGAACTGTAGAAATGAGTTACCCTATGATCGAAATATTGTTTGCTGCTATGAATGAAAACAAGGGTCGAGCATTGACAGTTTTGCAATTGATGTGTGTTATGTGTGGGAGCATTATAGTAATAATTTAGTATTATATATATTCTTTTGTAAGTCACGTTTAAGATAAAATTACAAAGAGTTAGGTTTGCAACCCCACACGATGTAATCCGAAAACAAATAGTGAATATAATATTCTCTTCCCTATTTGTGAACTAGTCAATCCTTTGTTGGATACTTCAAGTGGTGGGCCAATTTTTCAACAAGAATCACAATTTGAATGGTTATTCCAAATTTTTGTCAAGGGATTTCCGAAGAATATCGTGAAACAATATGTGAAGAAAAACAGTCCATTATAAAATCCAAAAAATAGACTAAAAATCATATATCTTATTTATCAAGATATATACTTTATATAATATGAATTATATACCCTAATGAATTGAATGATATTATAGATATAAGAATTACAGTTACATACCCAAATCGGAAGCCGCAAGCCTTAGATAAATGTCCTGCCCACCATCCCCATAAGTTCTAGTATCCATAAGATGGCCATACCACATAACACACCCACTCCCGCTCCCGATGTCCGCCGCCCCATAGGCGGTGCACGAGCAATTCTTCAAACACTCGCCTCGACATTCGTCGAGGCTCATCGTCCTGTCCACCATGGACCTCGATGTATCCGGCACTTTCACACCAGATACTACTACAAACCCATCACCACCACCACCACCACCACCGCAGTCCAATGCCGTCTTCCTCACGCACCCATCGGACGCGTCTCTCAGATACCAAGCCTGCGGTGTTTTCGGCTCGAACCCTCTCAAGCAATCACACGAAACAATTTCATCAGTGTCGCATAGACCATTTGGACCGCACTTTCCGTAGTTGTCGCACGGGTCCTTGGGCGCCGACCAAATCAGGTTCCATATCTGCTGCTCATCAAGCCATACGAGCCGCTCCGACACCCCGGATTGGTGCAGGATCAGCCTTGTGATGATGTTGCTCTGTTTCACCCTATATGTGTAGTACACATCCGTCGAGTTTTGAACGAATTCGAAGATTAACTTGTCGTAGGTCTTCATTTCAGGGATCCCACTGAAACGAAGCCCGTTCCATGGCCCGCTCCGGTACATCAATGTCGAGCGCTCGAAGAGCTTTAATTGGGCCGATCCATGGACGTCCATATAGAACGAGTAGTCCCCTGAAGACGGGTCGTCGGGGCCCCTCCATGATGTCAATGTGCGATTCAGCCCTGTCTTCAAGTCCCACCCGTACTTCATCCCGGGGAGGATCGTGTCGGTCGGGTAGTCAAAGCTCTGCCATGCGAGCGCTCCGGTGGCGTCTGTTAACACAAAGTTTCCGTCTTCTTGGATTCGGGCGATGGGGTCAGTTGCATTGGTTGCGCCTTTTGGTGACCATATGACTTCTCCCACTCGGTTGAGGAGGGTTAGTCGTCCGTCACGGTCGATCGTCAAGACTCCTCCTAATGCAAGTTCCAGTAGGCATCAGCATAGTCACAAATTTGAGATTTGGTGGTAAAAAAATAAAAGAAAAAGAAATATAGAGCAAAACTAAAAATTTGTTACCTCCGGTGTCATTGACGAGTGGGTCGTTGCGGTTCGCCACCCAAATGTAGGTGCGGATGGGGAGATTGTGATACCATATGCCAATGTAGAGTTTGTTTGATGCGCCGGGTTTGAAGAATCCGAGTTCGAAGGTTCCGTTCGGCGAAACAATGGTTTGGCCGTCTCGGAGGGGTTGGGTGGGAGTTATGGAGTCGCTGGCGATGGAGAGAGTGAAGAGGGTGAAGAAGAGAAATGCAAAGGTGGATTCTTGAGTGCTTCCTTTCATGATTTGTTGGGCATTCATTCATGTCTTCGATGGAGTTTGTTCTATTTCAACAAATATCAAGATAGAATGGTCAGGCTGACCTATGAGTCTCTTCTTCATTGGGAGATAGCCGGTGTTCCAATACTGTTTTTGACTCTTTTCACATATGCAACCAAATAGTCAATTCTTGTACAGTAATCGTTCACGTTTGATCAACTGTTCTAAAGAATTTTTGTTCAATCGATCACACTTGAGAATTTATCAGGTTTTCAAAGATAAGACAGTGGATTTAACAGGACAACCAACTCCAAGACACACATAAGAAAATTCCCGGATGCAACCGGGTAAGAGTGTAGAATCTTCTATAGTGTCCAATTCTTATTTGGTGTTTTAGTCAATTAGTCAAGACATTCAAATCCCTCATTTGGATTTGCACCTAATATGTATAGTAAAAATAAATAAATAAAAGACTAATCTACCTTTAATTAAGAATGACTAAAATACCATAATACATATAAATATTTTTAACAATAGTGAGTAATGTAAAGATAAAGATATAATAACAAAAAATGGACCCCAACATAAAATAACATTTTCAATACGTCGTTCGAAAGTTACAAGATAATATCTCGTCTTGTCAATGATTTATGGATGTTCAATAATGGGACCTTCTAGAGAATATATAGATCCAAGCCAACATGTCCTTTTCCGGGAGAAAATAAATAAATAAAGCTTGTTCTGGGAGAGGGAGAGCTGCTGCCATTCTTGATAACTGGGAAGATTGAACTTGACCAAACCGGAGGCAGGTATGGGAAAATCTTCATGTAGGGTCACATTGGATCAGGGTTGGAACTTTTCAATATGACCCAAAATTTCATATTGGATTACTTTCAAATTGGATTTGGGCACTTCTACAGTGATACAGGGGCTTTACTTACAAGAATAACAAGATGGATCTCAATGGGTCACCTGATCAGCTACTCTTGTTAAGAGATTCCAAATCATCTTTGCAATACCTATCGTGGCCAATGATAGTGAGCTTTTACACAGACGTGTTTACATCCTCATGTTTACTCTCATGCATATAATTTTTCGCTTCTTATGTAATTTTTTGTATATAATTCATTTAAGTAATATTTCTTTTTTATGAAAGTATATGTTTCGTTATGTGAAGTATATATATCTTTACAAAATCAAAGCACGTGACAGTTGCATGTGATGTATTGATTGGATTGTGTCTAGCATTTTTGTTTTAATTATTGTCTTATAAGATGTTTCATTTTTATAAGAAATCTTGTGAAAACATGTTTCAATGTCACAAAAAGTTGTTCATTGGACCGGAAGAACAGGGGAATTTATCAACCCGAAACTCATCCAAACCTTGTAGCATGTGTATGAATAACAATTCTCATTCAGTTTTTCATTGGATTCATCACATATGTGAAGTAGTACTAAACAACAGAATTGTGAATTTCAGGTTTGGGTACTAATGAACCAGGACAGGACGATGGACCATTGTAAGTGACCTGACTTTTGCTTATTCTGTTCCATTCCATGTTGTATTGATTATTGTAAGTAACTTGACCGATATTTGTGTCCACCATTCCATTCCATGTTGTATTGATTATTGTAAGTAACCTGACCGATATTTGTGTCTACCATTCCATTCCATGTTGTATTGATTATTGTAAGTAACCTGACCAATATTTGTGTCTACCATTCCATTCCATGTTGTATTGATTATTGTAAGTAACCTGACCGATATTTGTGTCTACCATTCCATTCCATGTGGTATTGTTGTAAGTGACCCAATTGTTATTTGTTTGTTCCTTCCAGTTCCACTCTTCATTGTTGTTGGTTATATATCATTTGAGTTTCAGAATTATTTCCATCACTAATGATTCATAATATTTTCTATTATTGGTTGAACCTTCTTGTGTGCTTGGTATCGCTGCTTGTTATATATTATCTTGGTGTGCTTTGAGATGGAAGACCATGGATGCCTATTGCTCTCACTTCCTCAGCGCGTGTGAGTATGTATGGGTCCAGTAGGGGGGCTCGGAGATAAACCCTACTGTGCCTGGACGATCCGAGGGTCAGGTATTGAATCCGCGGTGGACATTCTGAGGGCCACACGCGAGGGTTGTGTAGATGTGTGTATATGTGGAGTACAACTTAGACGCGGGGGCTGAGGTGAGGTCGTGGAAGTGGTCGATCCATGCGTTGTAAATGTATTTGAGGGCCACAGTGAGTATATTTGACATTATTGGTGTTCATCATATCAGAGAGAGTTTGAGAGTATCAGTGCATTCCTTCCTGAGCATGAGTTGTGTTTCAGAGTGTCATTTTTCAATCATTAAGGTGCACCCTAGTGATATCTATTGACAGTATCAATTGTGACTTGTTAGTTGTGTATTCATTTCTTGTTCATTGGGGAGTTGATCAGCGATGTTATTCTTTTTCCTTTATGTGGATATTCATTCAGTGATTTCTTTTGATATTTATTATTTGGCCTCATGTTTATTGAGATGTTTGAGCTGGTATTCCATTGTATTTGAACTTCACCTTTGAGTTATTGTGCGTGGAATGTCTGAGTTACTTACTGAGCATCTTTCGTTCATTTCATTCTATTTCTCCTATTTTTGCATAGTAGAGGCGGGGTTTCTAGGCATTGGCTTTGTCTTCTTTTGGTGCCACGTCCAGCTGGTGATAGGTAGTTACAGATGTGTATATTTTGATGTTTGAATCTGTACATGATTATTTTGGTAGAGACTGGTCTAGGGAACCAGGCCTGTGTTAAAATGCTCTGTATATATGGATGACTATATATGAGGTGTGTTAGATGCTCTGTTGACTGCTTAAACTATCCTGAGTGAGTTTATATAGGTGATTATATATATATTTTCTTGATTATATGTTATCCCAGGGTTGTTATCGTACATGATTATAGAGCGTGGATATTTCGATGTTTTAAAAAAGAAAGATGGTGAGTTTCGAGGCAGGTGACGCTCTCGTGCCGGTGTTTTTGGGCACGGGCACAGGAAATGAAAAGACTAAAATTACTAAACTACCCTTAATACATTTAACATCCCCTCCCAAACTCTGAAGGGTAGAACAAAGATGTGTGCAGGGCCCAGATTGGCATGCAAACGGAGAAGAAGCAGTAGAAGAAAAGCACGCAGATGGATGAAGAAGAAGAAGCTTTTCTGCAACATTGCAAATGCTAATGACGAAGCGTATCGGAGCATTTATGCAACACTGCAAACACTGATGGCGATGGCGATGTGGATGGCACGAACTTGAGGAAAGGAGGCTTGCAGAGAACACGCAAGTAGAAGGCGCGGAGGATTGCAGAGGTGCAAGGAGGCTCACAAAGAACGCTCGAGGAGAGGCCGCAAAGGCTCACCGGAGGGCAGCCAAGGGTAAGCGAGCAGTGGAGAGTGGTCGAGGGCAGCATTGAGAGGCCGAGGGCGATCGCATGGCACCTACGAGTGGCGAAGAGTGGCTGGATGATCATTGATATCACAGAGGTGCGAGGTGGCACGAAGAGAACGCGCGAGGAGAGGGCGCAGAAGCTCACATAGATGTGAGGAGAGGATGGCACGCAAGCAGCATATGGAGAGGGCGTGGAGAGTCGCAAGGTTCAACGGAGAGCGTAATAGTGCAGTCCGTGCAACAGGGAGATGCACGGAAGTGCAAGGGGAGTTGCAAGATTGCACAAGAGCGCGGGAGGGCAATCGATGCCGCAGGGAGATGTGTGGAGGTGTGCAAATCTGCGAGGAGGAGGATCAAAGAGATCTCGGATGAATAAAAGAAACACACCGATGCATAGAGAATGAAAAATCGAGCGAAACGGAACCTTGAAATAAGATATGTTTTAATGTTATGAAAATCCTGAGGTGGTCTCCAGAGCCAAAGGTGGTTGAGGGCGGCCCGAGAGCTTCCGGAGGTCCCGAGAGCTTCCGGAGGTGGCAGAGGGTAGATGGTGAGCGGCTGAGGGTAGCCGGTGAGCAACCAAGGTCAGTTGAACGGCGAGCCAAGGCGGTGGAGGATGGCTTGAGGCATTGGAGTGTGGCCAAGGATGACCGGAGAGCGGTAGGAGGCAGCCAATGGTGGTGGATGATGGTCGGAGGGCGATTGTGGATGTCCAAAGGTGGTAGAGAGCGGCCGAGGGTGGTGGAGAGCAGTCGGAGGGCTGCTAGAGAGTTGCCGAAGGACCACCGAAAGGCAGCGGCTGTAGGTAACCGGAGGCAGCGGTTGTAGGTAACCGGAGGCAGCATAGGCTATCGAAGGGCGGCATCCGGTGGTGGCCAGCAGAGGATAGCGGCGGCCGGGGGTGCTGTCGGCTAGATGGCTCCGGGACACACATGGGCACTCTGGGGCGCACTGTCGAGGTGTCCCGGACAGGATCCCGGGAGTGGCTGGGATCGCACGGCCGCGCTGGGGCGCGTTGGGAGTTCAGCGGCGAGATCCTGGGAGATCCGGGGTGCTGTCCCGGGAGCGTTGGCAGGCGTTAACACTCGCGAGCACGTGCTGGCACTCACGGGCACGCGTGGGCAGGGTAGTTCCCAGGAGATCCAGGAACACTGGCACTCGCTGGCAGGACATATCCTGAGAGATCCGAGAGCCCTAGCTCGCGCTGGCAGGGCAAGTTCTAGGAGATTCAGGAGCGCTGTCATGCTTTGGCAGTGCAGGTCCAGAGAGATCCGCGTGCGCTGGCACACCTTGGCAAGGCAGATCGTGGGAGATCCGAGGCACTGTCCCGAGATCACTAGCATGTGCTGGCAGAACGCGTGTGCTTGCGCAGATCGCATGATTGCGCGGTTGTCTTGGCGTGCGTATGGCGCGGATGCGGTCGCGCCAATCGTGCGGGCATGCTTGAGGGGGGCCGTGGAGGCTCACGCGGGCATGGCATGAGTAGAGGGCGCGATTGGTTGTGGAGGCCTGCACGGACGGGCGCGGTGGCGCGCGGACGAGGGAGCGCAAAGGCACACGGGCTCAAAGATACATAGATGGGCGCAAAGGCATGCAAACGTACGAGGAGGTTCACGGCGGCGCGCGGACAGACACGGAGCTGCTCGGTGGCGTGTGGACGTGAGCAGTGGCGCACAGAGGAGGGCACGTGGTGGCACGGAGGGTGCATGGAGGCACACGGACATTAGAGGTGTGGAGAGCGGGGGGGGGGGGTGAAGTGTGGATGAAGCAACGGATGGCGGAGCGTCAACGATCTCATGAATAAAAGTCCTCCCCCACTTCGATTGAAGACTTCTCAATCGGAGCAGGGAAGAGAAAGAAAAACTTTTGTAGATCTAGGATATTTGAGGTGAAGGCTCTGATACCATGTTAGAATTTAGAATGGAAGGGAATGAATCATTGATGTTATTAGAGTTTGTACCTAATATTTATAGTACTTGAGGAAAGGAAAAGATTGAAATAACCAAACTACCTTTAATACATTTAACAACATTCACCACAGGATAACTACTTGTAATCAATGATTTAGTCTCATTTTTATGTAATTTTCATGGAATTGACATAAGAAATAAGCACAACTTGAATATGTTACAATCAAAGAGAGAGAAATGAATATGAGATCTGTCTATTACTGAGGAATCATTAGTCTCATTTTTATGTAATTTTCATGGAATTGACATAAGAAATAAGCACAACTTGAATATGTTACAATCAAAGAGAGAAAAATGAATATGAGATCTGTCTATTACTGAGGAATCATTAGTCTCATTTTTATGTAATTTTCATGGAATTGACATAAGAAATAAGCACAATTTGAATATGTTACAATCAAAGAGAGAAAAATGAATATGAGATCTGTCTATTATTGAGGAACTCAAGTCCTTTATATAATGGTACAGGACAATGTTACACGTGTGACACAAAAATACATGTAATTTAGTAATACATATATAATCTAATAGAATCATACAATGGTGAATCTTCTATCGTGCCTGTAACATGGTCATCGTTACTCCATTCACGGAATGTGATTCTTCTTGGCGACCCCATGATCGATCCGCTTCAGGTACACTATTCCTCACAGAGAAGCCAGGCTGCTTGGGCTGGGGAAGTTCCATGGCTTCACTACCCAACATCATCACCACCCATGACATTGTTGGTCTGTCCTCTGCGTGTTCTTGCACACACAGTAGACCCACTTGTAGGCATCGCATCACTTCGATGACGGGATATACATGTCCAATTGTTGGGTCGAGGAGTTCCAATCCCCTACCTTCCTTCCATAATCGCCAAGCCTTCAAAACAGAGGTTCTTTATCAAAATTTAGGTGTATAATCATCGCTTATCGAACTTTTCGTCATGTCGTACTTACATTTTGGAGGAGGTTCGAATCCGGTTTCGACTGATAAATTCCTCTGTTCCTCCTCCCACTCACGATCTCCAACACCAAGACTCCAAAGCTGTAGACATCGGACTTCACTGAGTAAACCCCATCCATGGCATACTCAGGAGACATGTATCCACTGCATTCAAAGAATTTGAATTGAGTTTCATTATTTTGAATGAATGGTGAAACAGATTTGTTAACAGAACATACTATGTGCCAACAACTCTCTCAGTCATCGCCTCCGCTTGATCTCCTCCGAAGATCCTCGCCATTCCGAAGTCCGATATCTTGGGTTGCAGTGCTTTATCTAAAAGGACATTGCTTGCCTTTAGGTCCCGATGTATGATTCGGAGTCGAGAGTCCTGGTGAAGGTAGAGAAGTCCTCGGGCAATGCCCATGATTATGTCATAGCGCTTCTGCCAATCCATCGATGCGCTTTTCGTTATATCTAATCAACATTTACATTTGAAGTGAGTCACTTATAAGGTAATAGTTCAGCAGAAATAAAGGTTGGTTATATGTGATGAAAACAAACCGAATATAAAAGTGTCCAAGCTCTTATTAGGCATGTATTCATAGATCAACATTTTTTCATTTCCTTCGATGCAGCACCCGAGGAGCCGAACAAGGTTCCGGTGCTGAACCTTCGCGATCAATGTGAGTTCATTCTTGAACTCCTCAGTGCCTTGTATCGACTTCTTTGAGAGCCTCTTCACCGCTACGTCTTGTCCTTCTTCCAACTTCCCCTGCACATCATCATGAACCGTTCACATACTTCATCTTAATTCATGAATTTGTGACATATAAAGTTTGAGATTTACCCAATACACTGGTCCATATCCTCCCTTTCCAATCACATTCGAAGCCGAGAAGTTGTTCGTCGCGTTTCGAACAGTTTCTAAGTCGAACAGAGGAAGCTCTGTTTCATTTTCACTTCTTCTTTCTCTAAAGTACTCATTTGCGCCACCTCTTCTATTCAGTTTCCTTGTCCACCATCTCCTCCTCTTCGAACAGTAGCCGATGACACCCAATAACAGAATCCCGGGAACGACAGTCGCTGCAACGATGACACCCACGGGTGTCTTCTTCTTCTTCTGGCCCCCCTCATCTACACCAATAACAATTCCAAGCATGAAAAATGAATTACCAAAATAGGATGTTTAAAACAATGTCTAAAGCGAGAAACTTGTTTTATGATATGATCTTTCATGGTACATGTTGTTCCATGGCTATTGAATTAGAGCAATTCAAGTAATGATGCAGATTAGGTGGTCGACACGTTCGTGATGTGATTGGAAAGAACATCTTTAGTAGTTGGTATGAAAAAAACTCAACGATCTCATAATCCCACAAAATTTGATGTGATGACATAGTTGCTACGCAACTCAGCAAGTTGCTACGCAATCCCAAAAAAATAGTTGCTACGCAACTCAGCAAGTCAATTTTAGACAAATTCTATCATTAATGTCATCAATAATCAAATTGGCTATTTATGGTAATAATTCATAGGATTGTATCTCTTTTCACAAATATCAGAATTTATCGCCTGCAATTCTAACTGATTTGTAAAATCACGAATTAAATAGTTATTATATTCGTTTAATATTTTTCATTTTTAATAAATTCACAACCATGCTTGTAGCCTCATGCCTAATCATCTATTTATCAATAATATTGAGTTTTTTTCATTTTTATTCTCATTTGAGAGAGATATTAAAAGATCTTGACAGAGATCAGATCTCTTTATCATTGCGAGATGATACACATACCTAAATCCGAACCAGCCAACCGCACATACAGATCCTGTCCGCCGCCAGCGAAAGCCCTGCTATCAATCAACTCGCCGAACCAATTCAGACACCCGATCCCGCTACTGATATTCGAGGTCGCGTACGCGGTGCACGAGCAATCCATCAAACACTTCCTCGCGCACTCATCGAGCCCCATCGTCTCGTTCAGCGTCACATTTGACGCGTCGGGCAACTTCACCTCACTCAGCTTCAAGAACCCATCTCCACCCTCCCCGCACCCGAGCTTCGTATTCCGAACGCACCCTCCCTTCGCCTCCCTCAGATTCCAGTCACTTGGCGACTTGGGCGAGAAACCATTCAAACAATTGCAGATGGGGATGGTGTCCATGTTGCAAATGCCATACGGTCCGCACAGACCGTATGTATCGCACTTGTCGCTCGGGTCCGATAAGAACGACATCCACGATTGCGCATTTTCGGCCCACAGCGGCCTTTGCATAACTCCAGAGGGATCTAAGTACAGCCGTGTAACGACTGCGTCGCTGAGTAGCTGATACATGTAGTACACTTCATCATTATTTGACACATAAGTGTAATTGTATAAGCTATTGTTCCTTTGCTCCGGCACTCCGTTCCAACGGAGTCCATTCCACGGGCCGGCCCGAAAGGTAATTACGGAGCGGCTGTCCCGTGTCAGGGATTGCGGCACCCCGCGGAGCTCGATCGCATTTCTGTAGTCCCCCGGGGACGGATCATCCGCGCTCTTCCACGCCGTCAAGTATCGGTTCAATCCCGTCCTCAGATCCCACCCAAACTTCATCCCTGGCATGTGCGTGTCCGTCGGGTGGTCGAAGCTTTGCCAGGCGAAAACGTTAGTATTGCCCGCGCTATCCATCAAAACCAGGTTTCCAGAGTCCAAGAGACGCGCGATGGGGGAACTAGTGTTCGTGGCGGACGAAGAGGACCAGAAGATGGTGCCGGTTTGATTGAGGATCACGAGAGTGCCGTTTTCTGTGAAATTCAATACCCCGGTGCGATCGAGGATTGGGCGTTCTCTGTTTGCGACCCAGAAGACTGTTCGGACTTGGATTTTGTGGTACCAGGTGCCCAGGTATCTTTTGTTGGAGTTGTTGGGGCCGAAGAAGCCGAGCTCGTAGAGCTCGTTCGATGAAACGAGGGTCCTGCCACCGTCGCTCAGTGTTTCGGTTGTGGTCATGGAGTCTCTGGCGGTGGAGGGAGCGGCGAAGGTGGAGAGCAAGGCCAGGAGGAGGAGGCGGAGCCTTTGATCTGACATTGTTAGTTTCTTTTTTTTTTACTTCCAAGACTAAAATATGAGTCGATTGGCAAATATTGACCGTTGTGATAGTGGAGATTTCATTGGATGTGGTGTTAGATTGACTTTGACGATTTCACTGGGCAATTGCTACAAACCCCACCCATCTGTTTTGGCACTACATTGCTAAAGTCTCTCTTAAAGTGTTTTTAAATTATGTTATTTATTTATCGATCTCTTATTTTTTCATATTTTATTATAAATATCTAACTTTTAACGCTTATTTATTTTTTAGTCCATCTGTCAATCATCCATCTATATAACGATAATTTGTCACATAAGATTTTTATATTTAAATCTATGTAAACTATGTTATTTAGTGATTCATCCCTTCATTCTTAATATTTTATTTCAAGTCCACAACTTTAAACTTCTATTTTGTTATTAATCCCTAGACAAAATTTTTGTATCATTAATATTTTAATATTTAAAATTTGTATATAAAATGCTCAATGAAATATCTAAAATAAAATTGCTTTATATTTAGGTGTCACAATTTCAATTTTATTCAACACTACACATGCCCAGCAAATTTTTTATATTGTATTCTCTTATAACTTTAGCTATTTAATTATGATTGATTATATAAGCAGAAAAATAATGATTACATAAGAAAATTTTGAAGACTTATTCATTTTTTATTTTGATTTAAATGATTTTTTTTGTTGAAATATTTTGAGTATATTTAGAATTATAAATTTAAAATTTAGATACCATTAACATATACTATTATAAAAAAATAAAGTGACACATTAATGTATTATATGGACACAATTATAGAGAAAAATGATACAATCTATGCACACGTGAGGATATAAACTAAAACTGAAATAAACAACCACTATCCATAGCCTCAACCGCAAAGATGACTTAAGGCGACCCATTGAGGTTGAGGTCCATCATATAAGTTTATAAAGCCCCCTGTATTCTTGTAGAAGAATAACCAGAGTCCAATGTGAATCTAATCCCACATTAAATTTTGGGTTAGGTTGAATAGTTCCAGTGACACAAGTCAAATCTTCCGAATATTCAAGGATGACAAACAAGCTTTTTTCCCCCTTCTTGAAGAGGACACGTTTGTTTGGATATATATGTATATATATTTGAATAATCCATACAAACATATGGATATCCACATATATGCATAGAGAAGAAAATTTCATCTTGCCTGTGTCGGACATTCTCGCCTGATCAGATTTCCTGTGTGACCTGGGGCAACAAATAAGAAATCGCCATGTAGGCAGTAAGAGTCTATCAAACAATGAGCATAATTGTTTGCATTGTCTATGTAGCGTTCTCTTATTGGTTGCCAAAGGAAATTCCTATACGGTATGTATTCGGCATGGGTCATGTTCAATACGGTACGTGTATATTCGTAAATCATATAGAATAAATATGAAAAAATACAGGAATAGTTAGATATTTCTTAGATATTTTAAACATTAGTATGTATTAATGAATTTCATATGCCTAATGTTCAGTATAGTACGTTTTGTATGGAAGATGTCTAATCAGAATACTTTAACGAATATTCAGAAAAATATAGAATAATTTGTTAATTACTATGGTATAGTACACTAGGTAAAGTTTTGAACGAATTCGAAGATGAACTTGTCATAAGACTTCATTTCAGGGATCCCACTAAAACGAAGCTCTTCCACGGCCCGGTTTGATACGTACATCAATGTTGAGCACTCGAAGAGCTTGATTTGGGGCGATCCGGCGGACATTCATATAGCACGAGTAGTTCCCCAAAGACGGGTCGTCCGGTCCCCTCCACAACGTCATATTGCGACCGAAGCCCGTACGAATGCCCTTTCCATACATCATCCTGGGCAGGATCATGTCCATCGGGTAATTGAAGCTTTACCATGCGAGCTCTTTTGATGGGCGATGGGGTCGGTCGCATTTGTCACACCTTTTGATGACCACACAACGAGGCCCCCTCGATTGAGGAGGGCTAATCGTCCGTTACAATCGATCCCCAAGACTCCTCTTGGTGCAGGTCTGGGTAGGCGTCAAGATAAGAAAGCTTAGAAAGAAAAACCCTAAAAAATGAGAGAAATGTGGAGCAAAACTAAAGTTTTATTACTATACAAAAGCCAAGGTTTTATTGTCCAACGTATTTGTGACCGTTGGATCTTATCACATCAAAATAAATATATTAATATTTATTGTAATTGAAATATTTTGTCATTAAATACTTTCTTTATATGGTAAACAACCATAATGGCTTTCAATATATTATCTTGAAATGATAAGATCTGACGACAACGAATACGTTAAACAATCAAATTGTCCAACTAGCGTTGGACCTAACCATATGCCAATGTAGAGTTTGTTTGATGCGCCGTGACTGAAGAATCCGAGTTCAAAGGTTCGGTTCAGTGATATGATGGTTTGGCGGTCTCTGAGGGATTGGTTGGGAGTCATGGAGTCTCCGCCGGCGATGGAGAGAGTGAAGAGGGTGAAGAAGAGAAGGGCAAGGATGGATTCTTCAGTGCTTCCTTTCATGATCTGTTGGGAATGCATGTCTTCCTCTCATGGAGTTTGTTTTATTTTCAAGAAACATAACACAGCAAAAAATTAAAATAAAGATCCAACAAGCATTGAGATCCTTCAACAAACAACAATTCTCAAAGAGAATAATAAAACTCAGAAAATATATTCATAAAAGTTGAAAACCCTATATTACAAGCCTTCCTTTTATAATAGGGAAAAACTTGCTAAAAATAGTAAAAATAAAAATTTATTATAACTAACTCTAGGGGATTTCAGAAGATCTTCGGATTTGATTTCAGTCAAATCCAATTTATTACGAAGGAGATATGCTAAATTTAAAAAGTTACTAAAAATAGCAAAAAGGCCATTTTGAGGGCCAAAAAATGGGAAAAATGGAAAAATAAGGGCGTATTGTGGCATAGCGACATCTCTTGAAGATCTCATCGATATCTACTTCCAGTAAAAAATTTAAGCGATTCCAAGTTCGTGGAGCCATTTATTTCTACTAGCCGATTTTTTTGTAAATATTTGAAAATCTTAAAATTGACCCTTTCGGGTTCATCGCTCCTAGAACACATCGACCACCCGTTCTGCATCAAAATATCAACATAGAATGGGAGGGCTCTTCTTCATTGTAAGATGGCGTTCCAATAGTGTTATTGAATCTTGACATATACAACCAAATAGTCATTTTCTTGTACACGAATAGTTCACGTTTCATCAATTGTTCTAAAGAACTTTTGTTCAACCGATCACACTTAAGAATTTATCAAGTTTTCAAAGATAAGAAAGTGAATTGAACAAGAGAACTAACATCCAAAACACACATAAGAAAATTCGGGAATGCAACCGGGTAAGAGTTACAATCCTCTATGATGTCTAATTATCAATTCTTATTTGGTGTTTTAGTTAAGAAATATTCAACACATCAACCTCCATCAATAATCTTTGAAACTATAGCTGTCAAGATTAATCGTAGATAATACTGAATCAAATCTCTCATTAGAGTTGGCACCAAATATAATGTAGGACAGGTCATGCAAAGGAGACCACCAGAAGAGCTCCACTAAATAAATCACAAATCAACAGTCATGATCTCGGAATTCCAAAAAAATTTACATGGAGAAAGATATCGAGGAGATATCGGAATTCCAAGAAATTTTACAGTCACGATCTCGGAATTCCAAGAAATTTTACATGGCGAAAGATATTGAGGAGATCTTCTAGATTAATTATTATACAACAAACAATTCTTATTTTTTAAAAATTCATTTATTTTTTAGGCCTTTAAATTAATGATTTTACTATTTTTAGTAAATTTTATATTTGTGATATCTCAATCATAACAGATCGGATTGATTTCTATAAATTCTTATGATCATTTAGGATCTCATAGAATCAGAAAATTAGTTTTCAAATTTTACTATTTTTAGTAATTTTTTTAATTGTATGTGATTAGTATAAATTGCAGACTTGTAATCTAGAGTTGACAGTTTTTCATCAATAATATTTTCAATTTTCTCTCTTTTGAGGCTTTCTTTCTTGTGGATTCAAGGATTTGTTGTGGATTTAAGGAGCTTATTGCTGGTTGAATCTTTTTATCCGTTTTTCGCTGCGTTAGATGGTATCAGAGCGAGGATTTGTCTTGTTGTGATGGCAAATAATGAAGAGAGGAACAACCAATCTGATGACGATGGTCATGGATTGGAGGATCTGTGGAAAGCGATCAAGGAACAACGCAATCAAATGTGAGAGATCCGCACGATGATCGCTGGCTTGAACCTCAACGCCAATAACAGTTATCTTGAAGGTGATAGGAGACGCACTAAGGGAGTTACCCAAGGCCGACCTATTGCTTAGAACATCGTTTGACATCCTCCTCGTTATCAACCTGATGATGAGGAAGAATCAGAGGATGAAGGTGATAGATCTCAAGTATATCAGTCGAGAGGACGATGTATAGAACACAATGATTATCGATTGAAGGCGGATATTCCGTACTTCAATTGTAATATGCTAATCGAGGATTTTCTCGAATAGATCTCAGAGGTCAAAAGATTCTTTGAGATGATGGCGGTCTCAAAACAAAAGATGATCAAATTGGTGGTTTTTCGGTTGAAGAGAGGTGTCGTCGTTTGGTGGGATCAACTCCAGAAGACTCGGCAGCAACAAGGGAAGGCACTTATTCGTACATGGAGGAAGATGAAGTTGACCCACTCTCCTTCTTCTGCGAACTCGGCGCCATCATATATATCATCACCGTCAGTTATGTTGTTACTTTTGTCCTCATCAATATCTAATTCAATCTGATGCTGATCTTAGGGTTAGATCTTCAGACTCTTCTGACCTTCTGAAGGATTTTCTTTGGTCACCTTTATCGATCCATCAACCATAACCTGCACGTTTGATCTCTTTAATTGTGATTTCACCATTGCGGCTTGGCGATAATTTTGATACAATTGGGGCACATATCGTTCATAATTTGGTGGTAGAAATTGATCCGTGAGGAGTTTTTCATCCTCCTCCACGTACGAACAGGTGCTCTTCCTCACCGTTGTCAAGTTCTCTGAATTTGGTCCCACCAAGCGGCGACACTACTTTTTAATCGAGGCACCACCAATTGATCATCTTCTCATGTGAAACCTTTATCATCTCAAAGAATCTCTCAACCTCTGAGATCCAATCAAGAAAATCCTTGATTTGCATATTACCATTGAAATAAGGAATATCCGCCTTCAATCGGTAATTGTTATATTTCATACGCCGCCTCCCTGGCTCATATCTGTGAAGTCCATCATGTTCGTCATCCAAATCTTCCTCATCATCAAATTGATAATGAAGAAGACGTCGAATCACGTTTAGTGCAATAGGTCGGCCTTAGGCAAATCCCTCAGCGCGTCTCCTATAACCTTTAGGATGCTAGTTGTTGGCGTTGAGGTTCAGGCTAGCAATCATCTCGCGGATCTCTAGCATCTGATCGCGTTGTTCCTCGAACACTCTCTGCAGGTCTTCCAACCCACAACCACCGTCAATAGGTTGGTTGTCTCTCACTTTGTTATCTACCATCGAACCCAGGTAAATAATCGCTTTAATACCACCTAACGCAGTGAAAAACGAATAAAAAGATCCAACCAACGTTGAGATCTCATAAGCTCCTTGAATCCACAAAAAATTCTTGAATCAAAAATAAAGAAAGCCTCAAAAGAGAGAAAATTCAAAATATTATTAATGAAAAACTGTCAGCCCTAGATTATATGTCTGTAATTTATACTAATCACATAAAATTAGAAAAATTACTAAAAATAGTAAAATTCGAAAAATCATATAATAAGAAAATTTCTAGAGAATGAGTGCTGATACATGCAATCCTTTTTTACAGCCTTTTTGTAACTCATACACTATGATAACATAGTATATACTGTATTATCATAGCGTATACTACACTAGTATATATTGTAATCCATTTTTTTCACCATGAAAAAAAATACACTAATGTATCTTAGTATATATTTCTTTTCATATAATAGCATGCAATTCAAAAGGTTAATGTGTAATTTTATAAAAAAAAGAAAAACATGATGAACTACAATTTGAATTGCAATGGGAGCTACGTGTATCTTTTTCCTTGAATATATAAGTCCAAACCAACATGTCCTTTCCCAGAAGAAGAAGAATTTAAAAAAATCAAAAAAAGGGAGAGTTGTGTCTCATGCTTTCAAACTTGTTTACCTGACCCAACCGGAGGGGCAGGTTTGGGAAAACGTAATCTTCCAAGTTGGGTCACATTGGATTCGGTTTGGAACATAACCTAATATTTCATATTGGATTACATTCAAATTGCACTTGGGCCCTTTTACAGGAATGCATGGGGGCTTTACTTACAAGATGGATCTCAATAGTCGCTTGATCAACTCTCGCTGTTACACACAATTTTATTTACAGTCTCGTGTTTATTCTCATACGTATAATTTTCACTTCTTTTGTAATTGTATATATATAATTCATTAGAGTATATATTTTATTTTTTATGAAAATATATACTTCGTTACGTGAAGTATCTATTCCTTAGTGGGGGGCATAGTCACAAAGTCGCCGTATCATACGCGAATGATCGGTGATATTCGGCGAACCAAGCAGTCAGCGAACACATCGGAAAAGAATCGGCTGATTCGGTTGGTTCGCGTATATTTGATAAATTCGGTACTATCCAGGTATTATTTGGAAAATTCGGGGGCACTTTCGGAATTCAACATATAAAAAAATGAAAAATGTCGATGGGGTCCTCTGCCTTGCCTTCAAAATAAAAACAGATGGGGTTTCTTAGGGAGGCTTTTAGGGGTATTAATGGCCCTCAATTCTCTGAGGAACGATGGGGAATTCTTGATGTGTTCCTAAATTCTTTTGGGGGGATTGGTCATTTGGTGGACCTAAATTCTTTGTGGTGTTATGATGTTTTATTTCTTGATGTGTTCATGTCTTTAGATTAAGTTTTTTTAATTTAGAAAAAGGGCTGATAATATGGTATTATGGGTTTGATTTAGTTTTGATTTTTTGTGTTTTTCATGGTATAATTAATGGAGAGCATTGAAGTCTCTTATCTAGGAGTTTAGGTTCTATGTATTATTTAAAACTTGATAATATTTTGTGTATACCATATGGATGATTTTTTTTTATGGATTTAGATAAGGTGAAGTGATCATGGATGTTTTAATTTAATGATTATGTTTACATGATGATTTATGATATATCATCTTAAAAATGCTTTATATTATGTATTTTTTTATGATTATAATGTTTATTTGTATATTTTGATAATTATGTTATATATATAGACTGTTTTTAGGTCCTCGAATTTTTTCCGTATCCTATCTCCGAATAATGCGAATCGTACTGAACAAAACCCTCACCGAATTTTGACCGAATGCCGAATTTGTTACTATGGTGGGGGGACCTATATCTTAGTGGGCTTAGCCCAAAAACAAATGCGCGCACTCCCCACCCAATTGGATTGGATATGCAAAATAATTTTGTAGACAAAATTTATTTGATATATTTTTTGGGCCATGACCTATTCTTCCATATTTTTTTTAAACGGGTCTCTCTTGTGGATTGTTGGATCAGCGGTTAAGAGGAGACCATTGGATCAGTGGTTAAGAGGTGACTGTTTTTCTCCCTTATACAATCCATCCAATCCGAGCATGTTTTGATCACCAAATTCACTAACTCCCTCCAGTTCCATTGTCTGTTTGCATTATGTATATTGCATTCAGTCCAATTCAATGTGTTCAGAGAGAGAGAGAGAGTCATATACAATGTACTCGTTGGTCTTGTGGTTTGAAGTGCTGCCACCACTCGATGTCCGACCGCTGTACCCTAGGTAGATTGAATAATGTATTTTTTTGTTGAATTTAAGAAAATCTACTTTCAAAATATCTACGGAGATTGCAGTGTTATTTTTCCGGCAATAATGTTGCTGTCTACCTATCCATATATTCAAATACGTATAATATTTGAATTTAATTAGACACGCGGATTTGATTGTTTACCTAATAATCTTCTATAGGTTGATAGAAATATCTCATCTTCACCAAGGATCCTATGTCCAAGTCTTGCTTCTACTGATAAAAGAATATTTGATCAGAATAGATCTGAAAAGCAATATTTACCAATAAAAATATATTCCAATAAGATATTTTTATTTGAATTTGTATAAATATACCTAATTTATTATATTCTAACATAGTCTTCTTTGAATAATCTCATTTATATTTTATATAATATATATATTAATGAAGTATTAATGCGATATAGATATTTTTCAGAATGTATACATTAATATCTAAATCCCCATCTGACTCTATTCATATGTGATGTGGTATATCTAAATCCATAACTGAATCCAAATATTCAATTGTTTATAAGAATTTCTAGATTGGAATATGAGGCTGATGCAGATTTTTTTTCCCCAAAAAAATTGATAGGTTTATTATGACCATGTTTTTGGATGCTATATTAAGTTATTAACCAACAACCAAGCAAGTATGGTGGAAAGTGTTAACATATCTCACATGCCCACTGATTGCAAAACAATAAAAGTATTACCAGGTGATCATAACTGATCCTAGATCCAATAAAATGGGATCTAGATTCCTCTATAATTATATACATAATTGAGATCCTATTAGGATCTGAAAACTTGTGTGTTACAAAAACATCTCCTGAACGTTAAAAATATATTTTCAATTCTTTATCCATCTCTTCCAGAAAGTCCTATTCTAACAAGTCAATAATATGATGCTCTATCATAAATCATATAAAATAATCCAGTAAAGTGAATGAATGTCAGACATTTCCTTCTATATAGGATTTTTTCATTTAAGAAAGCTTGCGAAGTTCTAGATAAGGAGGACTTGTGACAACTGGCCAGGGTGAGTTGGGTTGGGAAAAGGAAACTCCACTCATACACTGGTACAAATAAGACAAATGAATGTTGGCTTGAGAAAAGTTTCATTTGGTACGTAAATTTCGTAAATACATGTTTGGAATGACGTACAATAATAAAATATTTTATTTATTAAAAAATTATATACAAAAATCTCATAAATCTTTCATGATGGATGTGTCATCTGTCAAACGATATATTTGTGAGATTCTTATAAATACATGTATGAAATTTTGGATTAGAAGTTGAAATCTATCAACCCGTTTAGTCCACATTGAACTTTAACTACTGAAAAATAAAGTATGAACTTGCACATTGAACTTTAACTACTGAAAAATAACGTATGAACTTGTAAGAAATAAATACACATATTTTAACATTCTTTATGATAGAGTATATATTAACATAAAAAATATACATGTTAAAACGGTTTATATATTTTGATACATAAACGCCATATATATATATATATATATATATATATATATATATATATATAGGGAGCCGATTAGGTGCGGTTTACGGTCGGTGCGGTGCGCGATCACGGGTCCATCGTATCGGACGGTCGGGTGCGATTCACGTCGACCGTTGGATGCGATGGACCCGCGATCGGACGGTCCACGTCGTAAACCGCACCGACCGCATACCGCACGTAATCGCGACCATATATATATATATATATATATATATAGAGAGAGAGAGAGAGAGAGAGAGAGAGATTTTCAATAATATGCGGTCGTGCGGTTGCGATCGCGGACCGTCCGATCGCGGGTCCATCGCATCCAACGGTCGACGTGAATCGCACCCGACCGTCCGATGCGATGGACCCGTGATCGACGGCCCGTGAATCGCGACCGCACGACCGTATAATATCACGACTATATATATATATATATAGAGGTGATTACGTGCGGCGAACGGCGGATGCAGCAGCAATCACGGGTTCGCCGCATCTAATCGCTCGTGTATATATATGTGTGTGTGTGTGTGCGCGCGCGCGTGTTAACCCACCAGAGTCTTAATGAGTTGGGTAATTAACACCATGGATTTGTGTGTTCAATTCTCACCATCGACTTACCTAGGTGTCCTTAGTAAAGTTTTCGAAATGGATCAATGCGGACACCTCTTAGTCCTTGCGTAACATCATCACCACGTCAAGCCAGATTCATCTTAAAATACCATCACAAATAAACACTGGTGGCTCCAGGAATTTTGATTGATGGGGTCATTTAAAAAAATAAATTCAACAAAATTTTCAAAAAATCTACCTCTATCATATATTTATAAAAAATTAAACATTTCTTTTGAAAATAGAACAATAACTTACATTAATAAAAAAAATTAATCAACCATCAAAGAAAAGAGATAAATGATTTTTAATATATTAATTTTTATAATCTCAAACCATCAAAAGAAAAGAGATAAATGATTTTTAATATATCAACTTTTATAATTGCGTGTTCTTGGTGGTAACACTGTCCCGGGGGTAATTTATAGGTTTTAAATATAAAACATGGGGCTAAAAATAGGGTCAACAACAGGTGGGCTGGGTTTTTATGTTTTGAAATGATCATAATAATAATTTGAGCTTTGTTTTTAAATATGATGGGTCGATTGACCCCACCACCGCCGCCCCTGCACAGAGTAGCGCACACTTTTGAAATTCGATGAGGACGGTGACAATGGGCAATGTCATATAGTCAAAGTCAATCTGATACCTTCCATTAATTGACTTCTATTCTTTTCTTTTGAGAAATTTTTTATTTTTTCTAAACAAATCTTTCTCTGTCACAAGGCAGCAAAGCTCGAATGCACTTTCCCTCACTAAAGAGAAGTACCAAGAGGAATTTTGGTCGACATATTTTGAAAACCCCAATCCACTCAAAACAACTCCCAACACTTGTTAGTCTTGGAATGCAAAACTAACAATGCCCCATCAATGGCTCCTCCTTGCCTTCCTCTCCGCCAACAACTCCAACAAAAGATGGTTTGGAGGTGTCATGGGGGATCACAACTTGTGACTCCCGGGCAACACAATTAACACTTACAAATCTATTTTCATTTTTCCTCTTCTTCTCCCTTGTCTTGCTTGTGAGGCTTCGGACTATTGCAATATTTTCATGGGTTATTAAAAGTCAAATTTTTTTCTTCCAAAAAAAAAAAAAAAAACTCCAACAAAAGATACCTGGGCGTCTGGTACCACAAAATCCAAGTCCAAACAGTCATCTGGGTCACAAACAGAGAACGCCCAATCCTCGATCGCACCGGTGTATTAAATTTCACAGAAAACGGCACTATCGTAATTCTCAATCAAACCGGCACCGTCTTCTGGTCCTCCTCATCTACCACAAATACTAGCACCCCCCGTCGTGCGCCTCTTGGACTCTGGGAACCTGGTTTTGATGGGCAGCGCGGGCGATACCAACGTCTTCGCGTGGTAGCATATACAATTACACACATCAGCGACGCAGTGGTGACCCGGTTGTTCTTATATCCCTCGGGGGTGCTCGATAGGCCAGTGTGGGTTGAAAGCGCGCTATAGTGGACGGCGTTCTTATCGGGGCTGAACGACAAGTGCGACGCATATGGTCTATGCGGACCGTATGGGATTTGCGACATGGACACCATCCCAATCTGCAATTGTTTGAATGGATTCTCGCCCAAGTCGCCAAGTGACTGGGATCTGAGGGAAGTGAACGGAGGGTGCGTTCGGAAGACGAAGCTCGGGTGCGGGGAGGGAGGAGATGGGTTCCTGAAGCTGAGTGAGGTGAAGGTGCCTGACACGTCGAATGCGACGATGGACAGGACGATGGGGTTCGATGAGTGCGCGAAGAAGTGTTTGATGGATTGCTCGTGCACCGCAACCTCGAATATCAGTAGCGGGATCGGGTGTTTGAATTGGTTCGGTGAGTTGATCGATAGCAGGGCTTTCCCCAATGGCGGACAGGATCTGTATGTGCGGTTGGCGGCTTCGGATTTAGGTACGTTTAATTATCTTGCAGTGAAACAATAACCTTAATTAACGCAGCCGAGGAATGATAAAGAAATTTGAATGAATATAATAATCACTTAATTCGTGATCATATAAATCAATCAAAATTGAAGGCAATCAATTCTAATTTTTGTAGAAAGGGAAACAACGTTATGTTATAAATTACAAATTTGCTTATTAAATGACCCTGATGATAAAATTTGACAAAAAATTGACGTGCCAAGTTGCTTACTAATTCCTCATCCCCTCCACAAAATACGTCACCATGTCAAATTTTATGGGATTACAGGATCTTTGAGTTATATTCATGAATGCGTCACCCGATCTGCATCATTAACTGAATTTCTTTATTAAAATTGACATGAAACAACATGTACCATGAATGATCATATCACAAAACAAGTATCTCGCTTTAGACATTGTTTTAAACGTCTGATTTCAGGAATTCATTTTTCATGTTTGGAATTGTTATTGGTGTAGATGAGGGAGGCCACAAGAAGAAGAAGATGCCGGTTTGCAGCGACTGTCATTCCCAGAGTTCTGTTATTGGGTGTCGTCGGATACCATTCGAAGAGGAGGAGATGGTGGACAAGGAAACTGAATAGGAGATGTAGCACAATTGAGCACTTTAGAGAAAGAAGTGGTGCAAATGAACAGAGCTTCCTATGTTCAATTTAGGAACCGTTCGAAATGCAACAAACAATACAATTTCTCCACTTCGAATGTGCTTGGAGAAGGAGGATGTGGACCTGTTTATTGGGTAAATCTAAAACTTCATGTCATAAATTTCATGAATTATGATGTAAGTTCTTCTACAGTTCATGATGATGTGCAGGGGAAGTTGGAAGAAGGACAAGATGTGGCAGAGAAGAGGCTCGCGAAGACGTCGATACAAGGCGCTGTGGAGTTCAAGAACGAAATCATGTTGATCACGAAGGTTCAGCACAGGAACCTTGTTAGGCTCCTCGGGTGCTACATCAAAGTGGATGAAAGGATGTTGATCTATGAATACATGCCTAATAAGTGCTTGGACACTTTTATATTCGGTTTGTTTTCATCACATATAGCCAACCCTTTATTGAGGCTGAACAAGTACTGCATAAGTGACTCACTTCAAATGAAAACGTTGGCTAGATTTAACGAAAAGCACGACGATGGATTGGCAGACGCGCTGTGACATAATCATGGGAATTGCCCGAGGAATTATGTACCTTCACCAGGACCCTCGACTCCGAATCATCCATAGGGACCTCAAGGCGCTATGTAAAGAACTAAAACCAGATCTCGGTGAAGTCCGACATCTTCAGCTTTGGAGTCTTGGTGTTGGAGATCCTGAGTGGGATGAGGAACAGAGGATTTTATCAGTCGGAATCGGATTCGAACCTTCCTCCGAAATGTAAGTACAATGGTACAAAAAGATCGATAAACCAACGATTATACACTAAATTTTGATGAACCTTTTTTATTTTGAAGGCTTGGAGGTTATGTAAAGAAGGCAGGGGATTGGAACTCCTCAACGCGTCGATTGGACATGTATATCCTGTCATTGAAGCGATGCGATGCCTACAAGTGGGTCTACTGTGTGTGCAAGAACACGCAGAGGACAGACCAACAATGTCATGGGTGGTGATGATGTTGGGTAGTGAAGCCATGGAACTTCCCCAGCCCAAGCAGCCTGGCTTCTCTGTGGGGAACAGTGTACCCGAAGCGGATCAATCTTCAAGTCGCCAAGAAGAAGCGCATTCAGTGAACGAAGTAACGATGACCATGTTACAAGTGCAATAGTTGATTCACCATTGTATGATTTGAAGTGTGTTGGTTTCTATGTCCATTCCTTGAAAATTACATAAAAATGAAGATGAATTGAATTGATTACAAGTGGCTATCTTGCTGTGAGTACTGTCATCAATAACTCATTTGGGGCAAAGAGGTTCAATAATTTAAGTGTAGCCTCCTCTCGTTTCATCGAATACATCGTGCATAACCATGCTTCAAAGTCATAAGCAAAGCCTCACACACTGTTTATATGTGATATTGCTTACACTATACAGAAGTTATACATGTAGAAAGAATACCTTTTAAACTATGCCTACTGCAGCTTGCAATGGTGTCAGATACTCGTAAGGAAGCTGAAATGCCAATTAGTAACATAAATTAGTTGGACATTGAAGAGTAGTGTCCACATTATGGCATCCAATTCAGAATCATAATTAGCGTACAAGAAAACAGTTATACAAACATTCTATACCTTTCCCGTTAGAAGCTCCCATAGCACAATTCCAAAACTGAAAACATCACCTTGTGATCATAGGGCTTGTGTTTGATGACCTTCAAAGAAAAAGAAGAATAAGATTTAGTGGCAATCTTATTATTAAAGTATGCCCCAACAAAGGAGACAAGGGATCTTCGAACAAAAGGTAATAAGTAGAAAATAAAATTACTTAATTATTAGAAATTAATTACAATGGAGAAGAAAAGAACGAGTAAGAGTGGTATTCTTTGGTAGGATCAAACCAGAGATAGATCCTCTGCACTATTTCCCTTCCCTCCAGTGAACGTGTTGAAGTGGCCAAACAAGTACGAACCTTTAGATTGAAATCCAGTGCCCTTTGAAATATAAACCACACACAAACACCCACTTTAGAAGTCAATCAGAGAAATGCAATACAACTCAAAACGAGCAAACTTAGGCATCTCAAAGACAACAAGAGCAAAGTAAACACACAACATTACTAAGAGTTTTGTATCAAACTGTCACATATAACAAATTATAAATATCAAAAACAAGGTTTTACAATCTGTCCCATAAAAGTCAGATTTAATGTATCATATGAACTTAATCAGACATCAAGATTGACATTTTCATTGCTAGTAATGCTTTTCTTGTGCACTCATTTAAGTTAATTATCATATAAATAATGTTGTAAATGTTTAAAATTATAAGGTGCAAATGGAAAAGAGAGAAACAGAGAGATAAGAGACCAGGGAAAAGAAGGGAAAGAAAAAGGAAGTAGGAACCAAATCTATTCTGGCTCCGAAAAACCGGAGTGGTGAATTTGGGGTTTCTGTGGTTGCGGAGGCACTTGGCGAGTGTGGCGCCCGGAACATGCTCGTAAACGACGTAGAGGTTGTCGAAGGCAGAAGGACGAGCGGCTTTGGAGGAGTCTCTGATGCTGGCGTGTCAGTTGTGATGATGCCATTGGAAATGGAGGCGGTTATCGAAGACGAAGCGGAGGAGGAAGTTGCGGCGGTCGGGATTCGATCTTGCACCGGCGGACGTCAATGGTGAAGCTAGACCTCGCCAACGATGTGGATGCCGTGGCAGAGGAGGAGGTCGTAGTTGCGGTCGATCGATCCGCTGAGGGAGTTCTCGACGGGAAGGACGGCACGGTCGGCGATCCAGAGCTCCACCGCCTGCGGCGGCCTCTATGTACGCGCCGGGGATGCCCTGGTAGCCACGCGAGGCGGGAGCCGTGCATCGGGATGGGGGAGAGGTCGGCGATCGTTCAGGGGCTTGTGGAGGAGGACGAGGTCGGCGCGGTAGAGACGGATGCCGGCGGAGAAATCGGTGGCGATGGAGGGGCGGAGATGGGAGACGAAGGGGAGGTCGACGCGGCGGCGTTGGTGGGATTGATTTAGGGTTTCGATCAGTCCCCCCCTTGATTTTAGGGTTTGAGGGATTGATTTAGGGATCCCCCCTTTTGTTTAGGAAAATGAGAAGCAAAACACTATCCGACATGTCATGTGTGGCCCATGTCTTTAATAACAAAATAGAGGTTGTCCTTTTGAACATAATGAAGGTTTTTTTAGGAACACTCTCTCTCTCTCTCCATCACATTTATTGTGACAGTACTCACAAGTTCTTTCTCTCCTGCTTTTTACATTTTGTTTTATAAAGGAACTCTCTCATTTTAATTTTTTTTCTCTCTCACACTCTTTGTCCCTCTCTTTGCTCCTCCTTCGACAGAACTCCATGTATAAACTTGAAAAAATGCAGTCGGGCTGCAACACCTGAAAAACAAAGAAAATGGTACTCTAATGTCAGGTGTTGATACTGGTACGTAAACTCCTTGATCTGTAGAATGTTAACTGAACCTATGACCTCCATTAATAACTCTGCTTCTTTCACCTCTGTCACATTAGAAACTGCAACATACGGTCTCAGAACGCTTCAAGATGAACCCTCCTCGAGAGCCAGTTTGTTTAATTGAGAGTACTTCTCATTGTGAGCCAACTTTGCATCAATTAGCTTCATCTGAATCCTTCTCACCAACACCTCTAATTGAAGTGATGGCTAATGTAGCAGGTATTGTTGAGGATGAAAGATGTTTCAAAAATCATAATGCACCTATCTTAGACCTGGATGAGGATGACATAGGTCTCGAAGATCAGAATACAGCAAGTGTTCAGGTCGTTGTAGCCTTAAAGGAGCCAACAGTAGGGATGCGGTTTGCCACATTCGAGGAATGTAACGATTTCTATAGCAAATATGGTGATGCTATTGGGTTTGGTGTAAAGGATACGTAGCACAGTTTATGGATTTGATGGTTCAACAGTAAGCAGAGCTACTCTAGCTTGTTGTAAGGCTAGTAAGCCACCAACTAATCTGCATGGTGCATTTTATGGCCAGAAGCTCATTGCAAGATCAGATTGTCTTATGAGACTAAGACTGAGAAGAATGGAAGATGGTACTTACCTAGTTGTGGAATTTGTGTCTGAACACAATCATCCTCTTCTTCATAAGGATATGCTACGTTTTCTTATGTCCAAAAGAAATGTCTCAATATCTAGGCAAAAACGAATAGAGATTAATGATAGGGCTGGAATAGGTGCTTCTAAAACAATGGCATCCTTTGTAGAAAAATGGGAGGGCATGACAATGTACCATTTACTGAGCAAGATGTTAGGAACACACTGAAGAGAGTCAGGGCCTTGAGACTTGGGCATGGTGATGCTGAAGCCATCCATAAGTACTTCCTCCAAATGCAATCTAGAAATCCAAATTTTTTTTACGTTATGGATTTGGATGAAGTTGGAAGATTAAAGAACGTCTTTTGGGCTGATGCAAGGTTGAGAGCAGCATACAGGTTAGCATTTAACACCTCAATGCTAGTAGCCATGGTTAGTAAAGTCAATAGCAACTAAGAAGTTTCATTCTCTTCTACTATTAAAGTTCTTGTTAACTTGGAAGTCTCATCCTATCTGGAAAATCATAAAAACTTGGGTTCTCATTCAGATATGCTGGCATATGTTCGTTCCTCAACTAGAGCAATGAGAATGTTCAATGAGTGAATTATTTGCTTGCAGATTTATTTTACTGAATAATTCATATGAAAAGTCAATTATTATTTTTATACAGATGTTAACACTTTAATATTGAGCACCCCTTACTATTCATTGTTCAACATAAAGTACCACCTTACGCTTACACTTATAGCACCTTGCTGTAGATTTTGTCGTGACATGCCTTACTACATATAGGTACTTTGGAGATGTTATCATGTTTGATACAACTTATCTCACGAACAAGTATGATATGCCATTTGCACCATTCGTTGGAGTCAACCATCATGGACAATCTGTGTTGATTGATTGTGGACTTCTATCAGAGGAAACTACTTCAAATTACGTTTGGCTATTTAATACCTGGTTATCATGCATGGAAGGTCGATCACCGAATGCTATAATCACAGATCAGTCTAAGGCCATTATGAATGTTGTTCAAATAGTGTTTCCAAATGCGAGGCACCGTCTTTGCTTGTGGCATATAACACAGAAATTTCCACATAAATTAGGATCAATGCACACAACTAGGGCTGCACTAAATAAAGCAATTTATGATAGTTGACAGTGGAAGAATTTGAAATGAAGTGGATGGATATAATCAATGTTGATGGTTTGCTAGAACATGAATGGTTGACCACGATGTACAATTTGCACCATATGTGGGTTCACATTCGTTAAAGATTACTTTTGGGCAGGAATGTCTACAACACAGCGCATAAAAGTATGAATGCATTCTTTGATGGCTATGTTAATTCTAAAACCACACTGAAGCAGTTTGTTGAACAATATGAGATGGCATTGAAAAGCAAGTATGAGAAAGAAGCCCAAGCCGATTTTGATTCATTTCATAAGAAGCGACATCTTAAAACACATTTTTTCATGGAGCAACAGTTGAGTGATGTTTACACTATTGTCATCTTCAAGAAATGTTCAGATGAGTTTGCAAGGATGTGTTATTGTGATCTTGAAATCATTGACATTACAGGTATCATCTACACATTCCAAGTGAAAGAACATGTTCGGCTTAGCGAAGATAATCCAAAAATGTTCGTGAAGAAATATAAAATTACATTTGATGAAAGTAATCAGAGTGTAAGATGCATATGTAGGTATTTTGAACATAGTGGAATTTTATGCTGTCATGCCATTTGTGTCCTACGAAACCGTGGTCTGGAACAGATTCCCTCCCAATACATCTTGGACCGTTGGAGGAAAGACTTAAAACGTGTTTATGGTAAGAATAACCATTCGAATGCAGAGCAATCTGAAGATCCCATGGTTTGGTATGATGATGTTCATCAAAGGTTCCTTGAATATGCTGAAATTGCAGTTGTTAGCAAAGAGAAGTATAAGCAAGTTCTTAAAGTGATTGAGAACGGATTGAAAGAACTAGGAATCAATGCACAAGATAGTAATGTTGAGCAAGAAAACCCAACTAATCACATCCAGGATCCGAAGCAAGTGAGGTGTGTTGGCAGACCACCGTGCAAAAGGAAAGTTCCAATTCGTGAAAAAATAAGCAAAAAATATAAGAAGAAGGTGTGTGAACTTTCCTTTAATATTTCTACCCACTGTCACAGAATCATGCATGCTTAACCTCTCTCTGTTTTTTTTATATAGGTTGACAAAGATAGGACAACAAGCAACCAAGCAAATACACAACAAGCATCTTACTGTTGAGTTTATTTTTAGGATGTAGGAAAACTATAAGAGTTGGAAAAATTTGGGGAAGAAGGAGAGCTATGGGAGTGGGAGATTGTTTTTTTTGGGGGGGGGGGGAGCTGTGGGAGAGTTTTTTTGGAAAGAAAAAGAGTATGCCACTTTTTTGAAATATCTGTCATTTTCTTTTTATTTATGTTAAGTCTCTCTCATGAAAGAAAAAAAAATTGATGATGAAATAGGGTCCACAGGACATGAGTCCATCCGCGAGTCTCATATTGAGTTCGGGTCCCGGGATTCTTTTGTTTAATATATCAGATTGTTTTTTTTTGGTTATCTGAATATATTTTGTTTTATTTATTAGAGGATTACGATTTCCTCGGTAAAGAGGGTTTTCACGGACAGATTAAATAGGGGTAGTCGATACGGACTTTGATGGATTTTATGGACATTGTTTAAGTGATGACTTTGCAGACTTTCACAAACTTTCATAGACTTTTGCAGACTTTCACATATTGACTCTCATGGACTTTCACATACTTTTGCAGACTTTCACAAACTTTTGTAGAGACTTTCACAGACATTGGCAGACTTTCACATATTGACTCTCATGGACTTTCACAGTCTTTCACATACTTTTGTATACTTTCACAAATCACTCTCATGGGCTTTCACAGATTTTCACAGACATTTGCAGACTTTCACAAATTACTCTCATGGACTTTTATTGACTTTTAAAGACTTTACATTCTTTCACAGATTGACTCTTTTCACATATGGATTTCTATTAATAAACACAATAATGTTTTTGGATTTTTAATTAACAAATAAATAACTCATCATACCAAACATAAAATGTAATTTAATATAGTAAATATCAATCTTCATTTATTTGAAATGCATATTGCTAGAATGTCATGATAAAAATAAGTAATGAAAATAATTGATTGCAACACAAACAAATCCATAATTCTTACATTCATCAAACATATGAGTCGATATCAATATTTCATACATATTTACATTCATAAAAAATTCTTTTTCATTAAAAACAATCGATCTAAAATAATAAAAAAAACAGAGAAAAAAAAACCTTACATTGAGAAAAATCCATTAAGAGGTAACCCCTTTTTTTCATTATAGAGAGAAAATTTCATAGAGGGGAGGGATGGATTTTTAATTAGGAAGACAATAAAAAATAAGGAAATATATATATTATATAAAAATCATATATTACATCTCTTTAAATAAAATGAAATAAAATCATAAATTATATTACTTAAAATAAAATAAAATAAAAGTAGTCATTATATTACTTTAAATAAAAAATGAAATAAAAGCAATCAGTATATTTAGTCATATATATATGTATACCTAAATATATCTTTTTATTTTTATATATGTCTGAACATTATAAAAAAAATATATGCATGTATATTGTACAAAAATAGAAACAACTTCAAAGAAATCAAATAAAATATTATACATATAATCAAATATATGATAAATTTATATTTTATAAAATAATTGTGGATGATCTAGATATATATTATATAATATATAATAATAAAATGATTGATTGCAACACAAACAAATCTATCATTTTCATATATTCATCAAACAAATGAGTTGATAGCAATATTTCATTCAAATGGACATCAGAAGAAAAAAAAAGATGATAAATAAAAAAATGTAAATAAAAATATGAAATGCATGGATAAAAATCATAAATGAGTTTTGTTAAAAGAAAAAGAAGAAGAAATATTCACAATACTAGAATAAAAGTCTATGAGAATCCCACTTATTTGGGTGGGATTTTGAAATGATTTTTCCTTTGTATTTTTCTCTCTAAAGTCTACAAAAATCCATCACTTATGAAAGTCTTCATAAATCTTGTTTAAATTGAATGTCTACTATGAGGAGTCTCAATCGAATAACGCTGGACTTTTTGTCCACGAAATAATGTCTACATCGAATAACACTGGACTTTATGTCCACGAAATAATGTCTCAATCAAATAACATTGGACTTGATTAAAAATCATAAGATTTACAAATCCATGAACATGGACAATTTGTCCATGAAAATCCTAATTGACTACCCCCTTATAAATTTCGTCGGTGAATGGATATAATTGCTAACGAAAGTTATTTCCTTGGTAAATGTTCTATTGAACAAGCATTTTTCTTGTAGTGTCTCTTCATGTCATTGGTTTTAGTGTGTGTTTGTTATAAAATTTGTCAAAAATTTTTTTCACAAGATCAGGAACCTGTACGCGAGCGGTCTCATGAACTTCGAGACTGAATTTAACTTTCTTTTATAAAAATGACATGTCAATATTATAAACAAATCTTCTATTGTGATCAGGGCAGAGCCAGGATTGTAGTCAAGTGGGGATTTTAAATATACAAATATTATTATTTCTTTTTTTACATTTAATATTATTTTATTTTATAAATTTTAATACAATCCGAAATCGGGATGCAACTTGGACAGATTGAATCTTACCCACAACGAATTTTGGACAAGTTTGGAATGAGGTTTTAGCGTTCGGGTTTAATCAAGCATGAACGTAATTCGGGTTGAGTTTGGGTTGGAGATTTTGATAACTCGGATCAACCCGGACTTAAAATAGGGAGTGATAAATTTAATTATTCTAGTTAAATTTAATTGTTTAATTTGTAAGATAAAATTTTAATTATCCAATATTGCTTGGGTTGAGTTTGGGTTGAATTCCTCTACTTTTAAGTTGGGTTCAAGTTGTGGCCCAACCTCCCAACCCGTCCAAGTTACACCCCAAATCCCAAAATGTGAAATAAATTTTTTATAAATTAAATATATATTGCTTGAAAAGATGATTATAAAATGTCATTCAAATTAGAATATTTATTTTTTGTTTAGTTGCGACTTCTGAGAGAGCTGAGTTCTATAGGAGAAGGGAGAGAATTCTGATATTTTGAACACCAGGATATAGAATGTAGGATATTAAAAAATTTTAAAAAAATCATATAATAACATGGCACTAAACGACTTCTAACATTATTTAATCACACCTATTGTTTTGTTAGAAAATTCAAGCAGGGGCTTGAGGCCCCCCTTGCCCCTATGTGCCTCCGCCCTTGATTGTGATTTATGATTGTTAAAAAATGGAACCTTTAGTCTAGTTTAGCAAGGGAGATAAGTGGTGGGAGAAATGATAATTACGAAGATACGTGAGTGAGAGGACAATTTATTCATGTTTGGTATAAAAAAAATAATTAAGATAAACTGTGGATAATTGTTCCAATTTTAAAATAAAAATTGGATTCCATCAAGATTGAGATACCATTTATTCTCACTTTTTTTTCAATTTTAACAAATGTGAATATTAATAAAATTATAATAATTTTTATTCCTCTAAACCTCAAACCTTTGCTAAACTATCCCCCGGAGAATACATCCATTTATGCAAACCAACAGGTCCTTTTCCATGAGAAGATTATATATATAAAAAAAAGGCAAAAAAGCTTGTTGTGGGAGAGCTGTGTGTCATACTTGAAAATTTTCAACATGACCCAAAATTTGAAATTGGATTACATTCAAATTGGACTTAGGCCCTTCTACAGGAATACATGGGGATTTACTTACAAGATGTATCTCAATGGGTACCTTGATCAGCTCATGTGGCCATGGATATTGCATTGTTATACACAATCTCTTTTTACAACCTCGTGTTTACTCTCTCTCTCTCTCTCTCTCTCTCACACACACTGTTACGCCCTGAGGCATTACCAATCATACAATAACCAACAGGGGTCAAATAAGATAACAAGGCTACAGGAAAGTAGTAGCCAATAAAAAGAAATGATGTGGAAGTATAATATACAAATTAGTCTGTAAATCAAAAACATTATTACAAACCCGAATACACGATAACTGTCATGTGAGAGTCCAAATCTAGCCTAAATAAAATCATATGTGCAACACGCACTATTACCAGTATATACACAAAGAAAATGGGATTGCTGACAGCCTCGCACTCGCTAACCGAAAGGTGGGATACTCTACGCACGAACCACGTCAGATAGATGCTCTAGCTCCACGCCAACCCAGTCCCTGATGAAAAATAACACACGAGGGGTGAGCTACAAGCTCAGTGAGTGGCAAGAATCCACGCTCTATAAATATAGTATAATATTAAGCACATTGCTCTTATAAGGAAAAATATATGCGGAAGAACCCCAACCGATACATGTCACGTGGAGATGTGACCTCACCTCACCTCACCCTTGACCCGGAGGGGAACTCCTAGGACTCTTGAAAAGCAAATAATTCATTAATAGTAATGTGTAGTATCTCAAACTTGTACAACACTTCAAATATTATCTGCATCGATGTATAATACGTTACGATGCCTTGCATCATCCGGTAGCCCTCTCCATGGCGGCCTTCCAAGATAGGTAAGAATCCACAAGGTATTCAAATACACATTGAGTCTCCTATGATGTGGTGGCACTATCCAGGGTAGCTTCAACACTCGGAAGCTTCGATGTATGACGATACGGGAGGAAGCACTCCAATGTCATCCTCACCTTCACCCCTAGGGTGACATGAGACTATTAGAAAGGAAAAATCAACTCGTTAACTCCCTTAACCTTCCGGTAGCCCTCTCCCGGATAGCCCTCTTCCTGACAGCCTTCCAAGATAGGTACGAAGCCACAAGGGTATTAAAATACACATTGGGCCTCCTATGATGTAGCGGCAGAATCCAGGATAGCTCCAACGCCGGGTAGCTTCAACGCGGATACAAGGTAAGGGAGAAGCATTTCACGCTCACAATACGATCCTCACAGATCAACTATTATCCGCTAGGAATTACCATTGCTATACAGAATTCCCTTGAATTCTCGCACAGATGCATCCCTTGGATGCGGGGGAAAAGAAGCTAAGTCCTCGCACTCAATCATGACAAGACATGATCCTAAAGGTGAGTCATGCACACATTTAACACAGATAGGCCTGACATTCTATCATCATAGCTATCAGATAACAAACTCCAATACAACAATAAATTCTCATGAATTCCCATAGAAATGCATCAATCGGATGCAGACAAGATAGCTACAACATTTGCATGCTAAAACAAAGTATGATCCTGACAACAACAGATCATAGATATACCTGTCACAATTAAGGCTAAACAATTGAACATACATACAATTATCACATGAGATTTTCTATCACAACAAGGTGCATGGACCACATGTCCAAAGAACCTAGCATTCAAAAATTAACTGCATTTTCTAAATCAATCACATGATTCCACTATATGCACAAGATAATAGTGAGACCCATTTATTAGCTATCAATAAGTACAAGCATGTGCAATTAGATTCCCTAAACAAACATGGAATCGACAAATAACAAATGCTAAGTAACTTATGAAATAAATGACTTCACCACTCCTCATAGAATATTCTAAAGAAATGAAAGGAAATCACATTTCCTAACACAACCAAACTTCATCACTATAATTTAACATTACTCATCCAACATTAAGTAGAGGCAAAACATCAAACAAAGAAGAATTTAATAATTAAATGAGTCTTAACCACATTCTCCCAATGAATAGTTTACTTAGAGGCATACCCACTAGTATATGCAAAACACTATGTAACATATTAATATAAGGTCATGTTATACTCTATACTTAATGATATATAAGATACCTCAAATAAAACTAACAAGTATAGAATCCTACATATCATAATTCACATATAAACCTAGCATGCAAGTTATTTAGCATGATATGGATCTGATATAGCAATATAACTTATATTTAATTAAGCATCATTGGTTGTTCTTGCGGATCTCGTAGACCAGACGTGCGGCGATCCAAGTACTTGTGAGTGGTTTGATCCACCCATTTTGAGATGCGTTCGATGCATGTACTCATACATCGCGCATCCGTGGGGCTGTGTAGTTATACTCAATCTTGATTCCTTCACTTCTAACACTTCCTCTTCTTGCTCCATCTCCTTCTCCTTCCACCACCCAACACACACAACACCAAGGGCTGGACCAGATCCAAAAAGGGGGAAAAATTATGCCAAGGTCGTGCACATGGGGGTGGTTAAATAGGCAAAAGAGAAGTGAAAGACCGAGCTATCCTCGGAGTTAAAACTCTGCGCAGCCTTCACTTAAACGGCCATAACTTCCTCGATACAGCTCCGAATTGCACGATTCTAATGGCATTGGAAAGATAAGAAGATTATCTACAACTTTCATGTTTACATCCAGATCAAATAACCTCTCCAGCTATTCCGAAATCTAGGCTAAACATCATACAGGACTGCTGCCTGGATTTCATATCCCCAGGGTATAATTGGAAAAACACCCATAACTTTTGATACATGAATCCAGTTGATCTAATTCCACTTTTGTATGAAATCTAACTTAACACTGAACATCTCATGATAAAACTAGATTTTTACTACTTCATCTTGGTCATTAACAAAATTAAATCCAAATACCAATCGAAACTGCAAAATTTCTAAAAGACCTCAAAATGCTACAAAAACTTCCATTTAAGCCCAAGTGAACACCAGTACCACAAATATGCAATTTGATTTTGAAACTGAATGCCCGAACTATTAAAATAAATAAAACGCGATATTTGACCTTTAAAAGTGACACAGTCTTAACACACACACACACACACTTCACTTTTTGTATATGTTTCGTTACCCCCCGTTTGGGATGAAGAATAAAGGATGGATAGGGGAGAATACAGTAGAATAAGCCACAAACAGCTGTTTGTTTGACAAGAATAAACCTTAATAGTTATGTCTGGATAAGCTAGGATAATGCCTGATAACTATTCTAAGAAAATGGTGGAATTGCTTATCAGGGCTTATCTATGCCAATGAATAAAAATACCCTTATCTGTCATTTTAAAATATTTATCTCACCTAACACTCTCTGCACACATTCCTAAAACTGTCACATCTATCATATCACACTCATATCTCTTATACTTATTCCCAAACACAAATAATTTATGCAGGGGTATAATTGTCATTTAAAAAGTCATAAACTCTTATCCATCTCTTATCTACCACTTATTCTTATTTTATTCAAGGTGAACCAAACAACAAAAAGATAAATTTTACGTTTCCCAATGAGAATAACAGAAAAAACAACCAAACAAAAATTTACTTATTCAGCATGAATTGTTATCTATTCCAGTATAGCTATCAATGACAAATAATCTTATGTCACACCCCAAACGGACCATACATGAAAAGTGAAGTATATATTCCTTAAACCAAAGCATTGACAACTAGATGTAATGTATTGATTAAGACTGTGACTAACATTTTCTTTTTGAGAGTTTCAAGTATACAAGCTTGTTGGGGTGAATTATCAGAGACAAAAAACCTTTGAAAAGAAGGGAAGCTATTGAAACTGCATTGATGTTGTTGTTAGAGATGTTGTGCAAAACTTAGAAATTAGAATATTAATATTTTTTTATAAGGGTAATTTAGTCTTAGTCCTTCACTATTTCATCTTTTAACTATATATCTATATATTTGGGTTGGAATCGTCAAGGATGCCTCAACCTAAGGCATCCAATGTATTCGAGTTATAATCCCGTTGAATCAAATGGTACACCGTAGATGAAGTAACAATTACCATGTTATATGTATGGTACGTTGATCAATGTATTTTTTTTGTTGATTCTAAGATAATTGCTTTCTAAAAATCAATTTGATATCTACTTTTGGGTTTCTAGGGAGATTGCAGTGTTTTTTTTTCCAGCAATAATGTTGTCGTCTCCTTATCCATATACGAGTATGTATAATATTTGAATTTAATTGGACACGCAGAATTAATTGATTATTTACCTAATCATCTAAACAGGTTAATATGAATATCTCATCTATATTACTATATAAAAGGCTCTTAAACCAAAAATCTGTCGTTTGACCTATTTACCCCTGTCAATTCATTCAATCCCATTACAGTCCATTTACACCACTTTAATGACAATCATTTTTCATTTTACCCCTACACTTCTATTCAATTCCAAGAAAATCCATTTACATCATTTTAATCTCATTTATAGTATTTTATAATACATATATTTCATTATGTAACATATTCATTAATTAATTAATCTATATTACTATATAAAAGGCTGCTAAACCAAAAACCGTCCATTTGACCATTTTACCCCTCTCAATCACTTTAATCATATTCCAATCCATCCACATAGCCATTTGACCATTCTAACCCTCCCATGACAATCAATTCACACCCCTCTTAAATCAAAATCATCATCAATCCCAAAGCCATTATTATTATTATTATCATTATTATTATTCACACCCAAAACCATTTCACTCCCATGACAATTAGTCATTCACTGGATCAACCTAACCCAGTAAATCATAAAACAAAATAAACGAATATATCAAATACTCATTATATTATATTATTTATATTACCTATAAAAGTACCAATCCATGAAAAACATTCATTAGACATGTTTACCCTTACCAATTCAGGAAAATCCATTCTTATCCCAAATGATATTTGATCATACATATTTACCCTTTCAAATTATTCGTATTTACCATTTAACATTCTTCACAATAAATTACATGATATTATTTTTTTTTTCAAAATATATAATTATATAATATATCTACATATATTATATTGTAACCATTAGAAATTCTTTATATATAATAGAAGCTCTATGTATTTAATTATTTAAAAATTTTAAATTCATCTGGAAGGGAGATAAAATTCAACCAAAAATTAATATATACCCTTTCAATTATATGTCATATATGTATCGTGAAATATCCTAAATATAAATTTGTACATGACGTTTATGTTTTAATCAATGAATCTAAATTATTATAAAATCCTAATATATGTTATATTACATGCACATGTTACCAAATTAATCTATATATATATATTAGATTTCATTAATAAAGTCATATATTAAATATCAAAATTTTATATATGTATAGTATGTATTTTTTAGAGATTTAATATAATGATGATCCACATTATGGAAAAGTAGCCTGTTACCATATTACATGCACATGTTACCATATTAACCTATATATATATATTAAATTTCAGTAATAAAATAATGAAAAAAATATTAACTTTTTATTAGACATATTTATCCTTTTACATTATTGAAATTCAATTACATGATTACATGTGTAAAATTAATATATGAAATTTAATTTTTACATTTTTTCGTATTTACCCTTTCACGTTCTTCAATTTCAATTACATGATTATATGTTTAAAATTAATATAATAAAGATCTGTTGATTCATTTATATAAATTTATATAAAAAAAGACACAATAAGATGATTATATAAAAAACAATAATATGATCAAGAGTGTTCATAATTATTTTTAAAATTTTCAGTTCATCCCTGGTATCTTTTTAAACAAATAAAATAGAGTTTTTTTTAAAGAAAAGTTAGATTTTTAAAATAGATTTTTTTTTTAAAAAAAAAGTTAGATTTTTTCTACCTGATTTTTATTGACTGAATTTAAAGAAAACCAATAGTGAATTAAATTTTAATTTATTTTAACAACACTAAATAAAAATAAAATTAAATTAAATTAGGGTATGTGTGGTAAAAACAGGGAGTGTGGCGGGCTTTCTCCCACTTCGGGTCTCACATGTTTTATTCCCCATTAAAAAATTACCACTATTGATCCAATGAACTTGGTATCTCATTCTGTGAATTTAAAAAAAAGTTAAGAAACTGATTTAAAACCTCTGCCATTTCAGTTTTCCCCTTCATTAAACTTTTCAATTCAAACCTCTGCCTTTTCACCTTTCCCCTTCATTAAACCTTCCGATTCATGCTCTACCAATTCAATCCAGCCATTAAAACCCATGCATCTTCTCCAACATGTCGACTGCCGGTGTTCCACAAACGGCCACATTCATTCGCACGATCATCCCCGTCCTCGTTTATGTGGATAAATTGATCATCATCGATCTCTTCTTTCCTCCCTGTCTAAAAAAATTTCTGCCATCACATGGACTCGCATAGCCCTAGCTCGCACAGGGGACTCTCATTGCCCTAGCTCGCACGGCCTCCTCTGCAACGCTAGCACCGGGGCTGCCGCCGGTACTTCATATGATGATGCACGCTTTTATTCGAAAATGTTAATTTTATTAGTTAAATCCCCCCTTTTCGGTCATCGTTCGTATATATGATGCACACTTTGATTAACAAATGTTATTTTTTTTCCGTTTAATCCCCCTTTTTGGTATATTTTGGTTCTTCAATTTTTTATGGCCTTCTCATTGTTATGTATGAGAGAGAAAAAAATTTGTTCTTCAACTCATTGTTTGTTATATGTACAGTTAGACTTCACTTCTTCATTCTCTGTATTATTTATTTATTTCTTGGTATTTTTTATGGGTTTCTTATTGTTATGTATGAGAAAATAATTTCTGTTCTTCAAGTTTTTTTTTAATAATGTTTTAGGTGTTTTTTGTTTGCCCTTAACAAATTATTCTTTGTTTCTCTATTGCGGTTGGATGTAATACAAGTGTGCATCTGGTGGTAAATACCTTGATTAAAATAATGTTTGCTTACATCATTTTTTCATATTGCAACTATAAGTTACTTGAATATTCATTTTTATTTGGATGAAGATTTAACTAACCAGTAGAGTATATGAGTGATTAAGTGTTTTGAGTTTTTAGTGTAACACTTAATTACACATCTGATACAAGGATGATGATTTGATGACAAGATTATATAAGATCTAACCCAAAACCTGAGTTTTCCAGAAGTTATGGAGTAATAGTTTCTTGCAAAAACAGTTTTAAACCCAACTTCTCCATAAAATCAATTTTGCAATTATGCAATCAAACGCAATCTAACTCACAAATAACTTTGGTTCCAAAAAATAATTTCTTGTTCTCAGACATCCAATTCTAATAGATTCTACAGATGGAGAAATATTTACTTGAAATAGTAAAAAAATGAACGTAGATATCTAAAAGGTAAATTTTCTAGGAATCCTTGTAAAAGATTGAGAAAGAATGCCAAATTGACCTCATCATTATTGTTATCACTTTACACAGACCACGCAGTTTAATTTTTTTTAAAGCATATACTAGGATTAATATAGTACATTCACTCAAGATTGAAAGCATACATTTTTACATTTCCATAACGGAATATAAATTACGTCAAATGATTTAATATACCACATTATTTAATGTGGTGACTGCAAAAATGACTGCAGTATGGTACAAGTATACCCAGAAATCTTGTTGCGAAACTTAATATAGATATAAAGTATTAAATTGGATAAACAAGTTCATGAATCGAGTTTAAGAGCATAATACTCCATTTTACCATCAATCATAGGAACTGAGATTAATGGGGAAATATGAGAAGCAGAATTGTGTGTTCATACATACCATGTTAAATTAATCAACAACGGAAATAATGTCCCTCCAAATGGCATCTACTTGGAGTTCAGGCCTCCATTGAATTAATTTAGCAGCTCAGAAGCCTTAATCCTATAATTGTTATCCTTCTACCTCTTCATTTGAGGATTGGAATAACAGTGCAGCAGAATGTGACTACCTCAATGGTACATTCTCAGCAAACAAGTCTTGTTGATTATTGGCACATCAAGCACTCCAAATGTATGAACATGAATTCATTTATTTTGGAGTTGATAATCTGCACTTTCAAACTTGTGTGAGTTCTACAATAATATATCCTACATTTGAAAAAAATCTGGTTACATAATGAATTCATGAAACTATAATCCTGGAGTCCATTAGATCACAGAGAGGAAGCTCCAGCTTATTATGTAGAGTCCCCTCTGCAGTATTATTTTGTGTAACCAGGTATCTACTAAGCATATAATTTCTTTTTTTTTGGATATCAGGGATGTACAATTGATTGGACTGCATATAAGTATCATACTTCACTTTTTATAAAGGTACATGCTTACATGAAGTGAACCATTTCAACTGCCAAGAGTGAGGTTGTGCCTCTATTAAAGAATTCATCCATGATTAATACAAGACCTAACATACCACAATTTGAATTTCACGGGAGGGAAAACACATCAGTTGATTATAAGGAGGAATCCTATAACCTGTCATCACTTTTAATACATCTAAATTCTAAATACATGTATAGAGATACACTGTGAATAACCTCAGCAAACCTGTGTAATTAGAGGTTCATTAAATATCTTTCTAGCTCAGGTATTCCTGAATTTATATTACTGTTTTTCTTGAGTACTACGATCTTGTGGTTGAGTTACTCGTGTGCGTTAAATTTTTTTGTTCTGTTCTCAAGCAAAATTTTCTGTGTTTGCTTATGAAGTTGGAAAAATTACAAAATTTTTCTTGATAATCTGCACTTTCCAACTTGTGTGAGTTCTACAATAATATATCCTACAATTTTTGAAAAAAATTTGGTTACATAATGAATTCATGAAACTATAACCCTGGAGTTCATTAGATCACAGAGAGGAAGCTCCACAATTATTACCAAGTCTTATGATAGAACAAAATGAGATTTCCTTGGTATCAAACAAACATTATTGGCTGCAAAAATGAGGTTCAAAAGTTTATTGTAATGTACTTTTCTTTGAGAACTGGTAGGAATTCTACGATCGAATGTGAATACAATCCCTAAATAAAGGAAAACCAAATAAAAGAAAAAGAGAACAGGTTCAATGAGAAATATTGGGAGCTACTAGATCATAACATTTCCTTCCAGAACCGAAATTTTCTACTCTGCTAAAGTATATTTTCCTTTCCTTCTTTACCATAAAGATCAGATTGACACGATCCATCAGCCATACTTGCAGCTTTACAATGAATCTGACCCAATTGCCAATCTTCTTTAAATTGCTTGTTATGTAGAGTCCCCTGTGCAGTCTTATTTTGTGTAACGAGTTATCTACTAAGCATGTAATTTCCTCTTTTTTTTTGGATAACAGGGATGTACAATTGATTGGACTGCATATAAGTATTATACTTCACTTTTAATAAAGGTACATGCTTACATGAAGTGAACCATTTCAACTGCCAAGAGTGAGGTTGTGCCTCTATTAGAGAATTCATCCATGACTAATACAAGACCTAACATGAAATTACAACATTATAAAATATATGGTTTTTCTCTTAACAGATTCTTCTTCATTGCTCTAATCTGGTTGGAAGTACCATAGGAGTGCAAGAGGCGGTAAGTTCATATTGCAACTAGGAGGTATTCAGATACATAAAGTACATTGTTTAGACTCCATAATGAACTTTTTTTTAAAGTACATTTCCGGATTCGTTTGCTTATCAAACATGCTATTTTATATTTTCATATTCTCTCATTCCTTAATCTTGTCAAGCCTTTGTAGTTTGTACAATGTTCACTATGCCTAAGAAATAGGCCATTTCAAAGAGTACATGGGCACCGTGAAACCTGCCATATGGATTTCTTCATATCAATTGGTAGAAAACAGTCAGGGAAAACAAAAATCAAAATATGCTTCTTTAGTGGAAGTAACAAAGTTTCTCATGAATATTTGTAATTGGAGTGTACAGAAATAGTGAAACAAACTATGATCTATTGGGAATCGCAGTCAAAATTTGCGATTACATATTGACATTAAAATTTTTAAAAATATATATACTCGAATGGACTGGAGAAGTTGATCAAGCTCGAGTGATAGTAGTTTGGTTAGTTGCATTAGATAGACAAAATATAATCATAGACAGAACATGGATTTTGACTTGGATGAGGCAGGGATGATGATCTCATGGACAACATATCATCCTTAAATGTAGGAGGAATGTAGGGGATTTGAGTCGATAATGGATTTAATATCAGATCTTGATTATTAATACATTTACATGTATAGATTGATAAATGCCTAGGAATTTAAATTTGTTAAATGATTCAGCTGGATGAAAGGTTTGTTTATGTAATTGCAAGACTATTTTAAAGATCCTTGGTTCATGTACATTGGCTTCAATGTGAAAATTGGTATCTATAAAAATAAGGTACATTTTCCCTATCAGTTTGTTATAATTATTTTTGTATTAGTACTACCATCTTTTTTTATTATTTTGTAACTTGGCAAGCTTAAATTCAGAAGAAAATGAAAAGAATACCTATCAATGTGACTATAAAAAATTAATGTCTATCAAAACTAATAATGATTTGTTTGTAATGGCTGGTATTTAATATGAAGATCATATTACTGAGTCAATGTTAAGGTTGATTGCATAAATTTATGACACACTAACTTACATCAAATAATTTATTTAAATGAATAAAAGCACTATAAAAATAGGCGTAGTATGTGAAGCATGATTTACCTTTCTCCTTTTGCAATCTTATTTTTTGTTTAAAGTGTATATATCGATATTTCTGTTAAATTTTATATGTCATAATTTGGTTATTTCTACTACTACTTGCTTATATTTAGGATGCTTGTTACTTGAGTTGATAAACGAATTATCAAATTGCAATATTACATGTTCATGAAGCGTTTGGTATATACTATCTGTTCAGTTGTACATTATTTTTCTATACCTTAGCTTTCGGCATGGACCGTTCAACATTTATAAAAGGATTCTTCCTTCAAAACACACTTAGAGCATGTTTGGATATTGTACAAATGGGGGTGAGTTTTCATTTGCACATGGTCAAACATAATATTTTGTTTTGTTATGATGTTTAAAGCGTAACAAATAAAATCCAAGGTTTTCATTTGTCCCATTAAATGAGGCAAACAAAATCCCAACAAACCCATGTGTTTTCATTTGTAACAGATTTTATTTTCACACCTCTCAGTGTATGTAAAACAATTTTACATTTTTACCCTCTAACAAATTTATTAAAGTTTATATTATCCAAAACAAATATTTCATCTCCTAATCTTATCTTAAGAATTAAAATACATAATTATATTTTCTAAATTTATATAACTTACAATAATATAATTGTGTGGATTATAAATATTAATGTGGCATGAAAATATAAATGTTATTATATTAAAATATATCAATAAATCTTAACTAACTATAATAGATTTTATCCAACAAAATTGTTATTTATAAAATATTAAAAAAACCTTGTAGAATTATTTGTTAGTTGAAATCAAATTAATTTTTTTTATATATTATTATATTAGAACTTTTTTTTAACCATGTCAATTTATATATAAATTAAAAAAACTAATATATGCAATATTAAAATTTAATTTTTTTATATATAATATATTTTTCATAAATTTTTTGGTTTTAAGAAAATAATATATTTGATAATCATTTGAAAAAATATTTTATCTATTTATAATATTAATATCTTTTGACATAATAAATTAGCACATATTCAAACAAATGACTTACTAATTTTTGGGAATAGGTTATGCAAAAAATTAAATGAAAAAATTACTGTTCTTCAAGACATAAATTCTTTGTTATTCTAAGGTTTATTTGAACTTAACTAGCATCAGATACACTTTTACGATATTTTCCTCATAATTCTTCATGATTCTCTGTTGTAATTTTTCCCTTTAAGCTAAAAAAAGAAGGAATTAAGGATTTCATAGAGACTAAGAGCACTACTATTGTAAAAAGTGCATTGGCACAGGCAACTTTGCGAGAGGTTATGTAGAAATTCATTGAGGTGGTTTGAAATATTACTATTGCAACCAGGTAATTTTTCCATCCATATTGTACCTCTTTTGATATATGTTCAGGCGAAAAAAATAATTTCATAAATAGATAACATACATCCAGGTTCTCAAAATTGGGTAATTATTCTTCGGCTTAATGTTCATAGCAAAATCCCATTTATAATGGTAAAATACTTTTAAAAGCATCATCTTTCTTCTTACTCTTTCGAAGAATAGCAGTAATACATATGATGACAAAATGAAAGGAGCCATTACATGTAAGTCCAATAAACTTTAAAAAATAACATACTTCTAATGATTTAAAGTTCAATGAAAATTTAGGCCTAATCATTTATACATATATATGTGTATCAGTAAGTGGATAAGAAAAAAATTCCTATTTATATGCAATTATTTTTCAAAGTAACACCTCATACACATTCTATAATGATAATTATTGATTAATTTAAATATCAAAGATCATTATCAAACAATGACGAGAATGTATATATATATATATATATATATATATATATATATATATATCAAATAGAAAATAACTTAAAAATGGGACATAATAGTTCTAATGAAATTAAATATCTAACTCTTTCTTTGTTAAATTTTCAACATAATAATTCATGTGCAACGCACATGTGCTTCAACTAGTATTCACTAAAAGGTCCTATGTTCAAGTTTTGCTCAGACTAATATAAGAATATTTGATCATAATAGAACTAAAAACAATATTTACCAACATAATTTTTTTGTAAATATACATATATGTGGTAATAAATAATAATGAAATATTAATTCGATCTAGATATTTTTCAGAATGTACACCTTAATATCTAAATCTACATCCAACTCTGTTCACGTGTGATATGGAATATCCAAACTCATACCTGAATTCAAAAATTGATGAGTTATTTATAAGAATTTCTAGATTGGAATCCCCCCCCCCCCCAAAAAAAAGTAAATAAATAAAAAAAAATTTGTGATTCTTGTTTAAATGTTTTTCTATAATTTCATATTTGATTTATTGAATGGATCTAGATTTTTTTTCTTTTTTGTTGAATAGATCAAAGTTTTTTTTAGTTTATTATTTTTGTATCATTTATTTAGATTGAGATCTTAGATATGTTTTTGTGATTTATTTTTTTTATTTGTTAAATAGATCTAAAACTTTTCTTCTAACAATTTTTATTTTCCATCATTTTTCATCACTGGCATGAACAACAGTTTTTATTTTTCATCACTTTTCATTAAAGACACAAACACAATATAAATTTATCAAAGATAAAATAATTTTTTTTCATTATTTTCTCTGTGACTCAAATTTCATTACTTTTTTTCAATTCCACACAAACACAGTAACACACCCTAAGTTATGAACCAACGACCAACAAGTTGGGTGGAACGTCCTATTCTACCATGTCAACAATCTGCTGCTCTGACATAAAAAAAGAAAAAAAGTCAACAATCTGCTGCTCTATCATAATAAATCATATAAAAGAATCCAATAAAGGGAATGAATGTCATACATTTCCTTCAATGTAAGATTTTTTTCATTGAAAAACGCTTCCGGAGTTCTAGAAAAGGAGGACTTATTACTGGTGCGCCGGGGGCGAAAGAAACACCACTCATACACTGGTCCACGTAAGACAATGCATTTGGCTTGGGAAAATTTACATTCGTTTATTTAAATCACTTCATCACATGATAGAAGGTGTGTATCAATTAAATAGTTAAAACATTTTGCTTATTGAAAAATTATAGAGAAATTAATTTGGGGTTCATCTGATCACCCGTATCTTATTTTTAAATCTTTAAAAAAAATTTAAGTTTTTTTAGTTTCCTAAGCGTTGAAAAAATATTTTTAAGTCCCTCCAGCCGGATGCTTTTTAAAAATACTGAAAATACCGCACAATTATTTTAGTACACTGTTAACACTCTCTTAGTCCATTGTTAAGTATCTCTAGTACACTGTTAACACTCCCGTTACATTGTTTACCTTCGCATAGAATGCCCCTCACCCAATTGTTTTAGTAGACTGTAAACACTCTCCAGCACATCGTCAAGTATCTCAAGTACACTGTAAACACTCTCAAATACATTGAGTATCTCAAGTACATTATTAACACTCCTCAGTATTTTTGAACAAATCCAGATAGAGGGACCTAAGGATAATTTTTCAACACTTTAGGAGCCTAAAAAACTTAGAAATTTTTAAGGACCTAAAAATAATAGATGGATGATTACATGAACCCTAATTAGTTTTCCCAAAAATTATACATGAAATCATTGATGGTAGATGTTCTATTTTATCCAAGAATGTACTAATGAGATCCCATCAATACATGACCTGGACAGTCTAAAGACATGTTTGAAATTGCATTAAAACTTTAAAATCTGTCAACCTATTGGAGCCCACATTTAACTTTTAACCACTGGAAAATAAAGTATGAACTTGTATGAATTAAATATAAATATTTTAACATTTTTCATAACCGAGTATATATTATTAAAAAAGAGAGTATACATTGTGTTACACAGTTTTATATATTTGATTGGACTACTAATAATAATTACAGGTTTTTTGCATATGTATCCTTCAAATACATGCTAATTATTTTTATATCATTGTAAATCACATATTCATTTCTATATCATCAAAATCTTATTTAATGTAAAAATATATCATTTGATCACTTATTATCATCAGAACCAAACTTAACTATAGTCACATAACCAGTGAAAAGAAAGGACAAAAATAATCTTAGTTTAATGTTTATAATAATAGTCTAATATTTGTGTTAATAATTGATTGTGAACAACTTAATTGATTTTTTTTCTTTCCATATTTGCTTCAAATTAAATATATATTATTGAGTTTTCAATAGTTTTATCAATTTTAATATGATAAATATTTAAGTGAAATATTATTTTACTTTTATTAGATTAATGTAATCCAAAATATAAAGAAAACTTTTGATGATAAGGTATGCATGATTGTAAATCTTTGTTGATTAAAAATCTTTTATTTTAAATTTAAATTCTATATTATATATATATTATTAAATATAGATTATTTATCATAAAAATAAATATTATACTGTGAGAGAATATATTAAAAAACAAAATAAGGATACTTTGATCTTTCTATATGACTAAATTGCGTTAATTAACATATTTAGAAAGATAATAAAAAATTTAATTAGAGTGACAAATATACAAACTTTTTATATTTTAAATGGTATAAAAGAAAATAGAGTGTTTATAGTGGTATAAAAACAAATATCATTTTTTTCAAATGATATAAATGCAAACAAACCCATTAATTAAAGATTGTGTATGTTGTTACATCATCACCACGTCAAGCCAGATTGCCATTCAAAACTCTCACGAACAATGTGAACATAGCGACACAGACTTTATCAATGCAGTGCCAAAATTGGTGGGGGCAGTCACAATTGTCACTGTCGTCAAAGTCAAACTGCCACCACTCATCCTATGAAAATCAACCGATCCAACGGTCAGGATTTACCAATTGACTCATATTGGGAAGACACCAATCCACTTTAAACAACTCCAACACTTGTCAGTCTTGGAAGGCAAAACTAACAATGTCTGATCAATGGCTCATCCTCCTCCTCCTCCTCTCCTTGCTCTCCACCTTCACCGCTCCCTCCACCGCCGGAGACTCCATGACCGCAACCGACACACTGAGCGATGGCGGTGGGACCCTCGTTTCGTCGAACGAGCTCTTCGAGCTCGGCTTCTTCAACCCCAACAACTCCAACAACAACAACAGATACCTTGGCATCTGGTACCACAAAATCCCAGTCCAAACAGTCGTCTGGGTCGCAAACAGAGAACGCCCAATCCTCGATCGCACTGGCGTCTTGAATTTCACAGAAAACGGCACTCTCGTACTCCTCAATCAAACCGGCACCATCTTCTGGTCCTCTTCATCCGCCACGAATACTAGTTCCCCCGTCGCGCGTCTCTTGGACTCTGGAAACCTGGTTTTGATGGACGGCGCGGGCGATACCAACGTCTTCGCGTGGCAAAGCTTCGACCATCCGACGGACACGCACATGCCGGGGATGAAATTCGGGTGGGATTTCAGGACGGGATTGAACCGGTACTTGACGTCGTGGAAGAGCGCGGACGATCCGTCTCCGGGGGACTACACAATTAAGTTCGATCTCCGTGGGGTGCCGCAAGTCCTGACACGGGACCTCTCCGTAGTCACCTACCGGTCCGGCCCGTGGAACGGGCTCCGTTGGAACGGAGTGCCGGCACAGACGAGCAACAACAACATATACAATTACACTTATGTGTCAAATAATGATGAAATCTACTATATGTTTGAGCTACTTAGCGACCAAGTCGTGACAAGGCTGTTTTTGGATCCCTCCGGAGTTCTTGATAGGCCGGTGTGGGTCGAAAGCGCGCAATCGTGGACGACGTTCTTATCGGGGCCGAGCGACAAGTGCGACGCGTACGGTCTGTGCGGACCGTATGGGATCTGCGACATGGACACCAACCCCATCTGCAATTGTTTGAATGGGTTCTCGCCCAAGTCGCCAAGTAACTGGAATCTGAGGGATGCGAAGGGAGGGTGCGTTCGGAATACAAAGCTCGGGTGCGGGGAGGGGGGAGATGGGTTCTTGAAGTTGAGTGAGGTGAAGGTGCCCGACGCTTCAAATGCGACGGTGGACGCGACGATGGGGCTCGATGAGTGCGAGAAGAAGTGTTTGATGAATTGCTCGTGCACGGCGTACGCGACGTCGAATATCAGTAGCGGGATCGGGTGTTTGAATTGGTTCGGCGAGTTGATCGATAGCAGGACTTACCCCATTGGCGGACAGGATCTGTATGTGCGGTTGGCGGCTTCGGATTTAGGTATGTATATCCATCTCGCAATGAAACAACTACCTTAATTAACAGAGCTGAAGAATGATAAAGAAAATCCGATATCTGTTAAGATCTTACAATGTCTCTCTCAAACGAGAGTAAAATTGGAATTAACTCAATATTATTGACAAAAAGATGATCTAGCATGAGGCTACAAGTCTAGTTCAATTAGGAACTTTATTAAGTCTAAGTTCAGAGTTTATTAAAAATGAAAAATATTAAACGAATTATAAAAACCACTCGATTTGTGATCATACAAATCAGTCGGAATTGAAGGCAATTAATTGTGATATTTGTAGGAAGAGAAACAACACTGAATTATTACTATAAATTATAAATTCACTTATTTAATGGCCTTGATTATGAAATTTAATTTGGCCAAAAATTCGCTTGTCAAGTGGCATAGTGACTATTCTTGATGCCGTGCACAAAATATGTCACCACTTCAAATTTTGTCGGATTATGAGATCATGGAGTTTTATAAGTACTGGTTACTATTCAAGTATCTTGCTTTTCAAGCAAAAAAAATATAAAATAAAAAAGTATCTAGCTTCTATACATTGTTTTAGATGTCTGATTTCAATAATTCATTTTCCATGCTTGAAATTGATATTGGTGTAGATAAGGGAGGCCACAAGAAGAAGAAGACGCCAGTAGGTGTCATCGTTGCAGCGACTGTTGTTCCCGGAATTCTGTTATTGGGCGTCGTCGGATATTGTTTGAAGAGGAGGAGATGGTGGACAAGGAAACTGAATAGAAGAGGTGGCACAATTGAGTACTCCAGAGAAAGAAGAAGTGCAACTGAAACAGAGCTTCCTCTGTTCGATTTAGAAACAATTCGATATGCAACAAACAATTTCTCCACTTCGAATGTGCTTGGAGAGGGAGGATATGGACCTGTCTATTGGGTAAATATAAACTTTTTATGTCACAAATTTCATGAATTGTGGTGTAAGTTCTTGAACAGTTCATGATGATGTGCAGGGGAAGTTGGAAGAAGGACAAGATGTGGCAGTGAAGAGGCTCGCGACGACGTCGATACAAGGCGCTGAGGAGTTCAAGAATGAAATCACGTTGATCGCAAAGGTTCAGCACAGGAACCTTGTTAGGCTCCTCGGGTGCTGCATTGAAGGGGATGAAAGGATGTTGATCTATGAATACATGCCTAATAAGAGCTTGGACACTTTTATATTCGGTTTGTTTTCATCACATATAACCAAACTTCATTGCTGCAGAACTAGTACTGCATAAGTGACTCACTTCAAATGAAAATGTGGGCTAGATTTCACAAAAAGCGCGTCGATGGATTGGCAGAAGCGCTACGACATAATCATGGGGATCGCCCGAGGACTTCTCTACCTTCACCAGGACTCTCTATTCCGAATCATCCATCGGGACCTAAAGGCGAGCAATGTCCTTCTAGATAAAGAACTGAAACCAAAGATATCAGACTTCGGATTGGCGAGGATCTTTGGAGGAGATCAAGATGAAGCAAAGACCAAGAGAGTGGTTGGCACATAGTAAGTTCTGTTCACAAATCTGTTTCACCATTCATTCAAAATACGAAAACTCAATTCAAATTCTTCAAATGCATGCAGCGGATACATGTCTCCTGAGTATGCCATGGATGGGGTTTTCTCAGTGAAGTCCGACGTATTCAGCTTTGGAGTCTTAGTGTTGGAGATCCTGAGTGGGAGGAGGAACAGAGGATTTTATCAGTCAGAACCGGACTCGAACCTCCTCCGAAATGTAAGAACGATGGAACAAAAAGATGGATAAACCAATGATAATACACTAAATTTTGATGAACCTTTTTTTTTTTTTTGAAGGCTTGGAGGTTATGGGAAGAAGGCAGGGGATTGGAACTCCTCGACACTTCGATTGGACATGTATATCCTGTCATCGAAGCGATGCGATGCCTACAAGTGGGTCTATTGTGTGTGCAAGAACAAGCAGAGGACAGACCAACAATGTCATGGGTGGTGATATGTTGGGTAGTGAAGCTGTGACACTTCCCCAGCCCAAGCAGCCTGGTTTCTCTATGGGGAAGAGTGTACCTGAAGCGGATCAATCTTCGGGTCTTCATGAAGAATCGCGTTCAGTGAACGAAGTAACGATGACCGCATTACAGGCACGATAGCCTCTCTTTTTTTTTTTGGAGTGTAAATAAATTGTATTGCTAGAGACAAATTCTTGTACAAAAAGGTGCATGATTTGTTGCGATAGTCAATTTGTTGCCATTGTGTGATTTAAATGTTATGTTATAGAGCCTGATCCTGTGTGCAGAGGTATTGTTGATGTTTCTCAGAGTGAAACAGGTGGTTTTTATTTTTGTTATTTGGTCATTGTAAAAGCCTCTAGAAGATAGTGTATTGATCTCTGGTGTGTTTCGTGGACGTAGACAAGATTTGTCGGACCACGCTATCCTTTATGTCTTGCTTTGTGATTTGGTTGATTTTTCTCTAGATCGATTGGTTCCCAAAATCCTCAAATCCTCACATTAAATTGTTCTGGTTTCTCTGTCCATTCCACGAAAATTACATAAAAATGAAGATGAATTGCATTGATTACAAGTTGCTATCTCGCAGTGAGTATTGTCATTGATAACGCATTCACAGAATATCCTTCAGAATCCTGAATCGACCTCTCATCGTCTACGAGGCTTCTCTGCATACTGAAAGTCGGGCGTCTAGGCGTCGGACGAGAAGCGCTTTCACTCTCGAGCATGAGAACGACACTTGACATCGTCGGCCTGTCGTTCGCGTGGTCTTGAACACATAAGAGACCCACATGGATGCATCTGAGAATCTCCTCATGTGGAGAAGAGCCAACTATGGATGGGTCTATCAGCTCCACCATCCTGTCCTGGTTCATTAATTCCCAAACCTGATACGATATTCGCAATTCTATTGTTTAGTACTGCTTCGCATATGTGATGAATCCAATGAAAAAACTGAATGAGAATTGTTATTCTTACATATGCCACAAGGTTTGGATGAGTCCCCGTCCTGTGGAATGTGCTATTCCTTCGACCGCTAATGATCTCAAGGACTAGAACTCCAAAGCTATAGACATCAGATTTCACTGAAAACAGCCCTTCCATCGCGTATTCAGGAGACATATAGCCACTGCATATCAACATAAGGACTGGTTAGATTTGTTCAAAGGATGTTGATACACTCAGTCATTTCTGCATTCCATTTTATAACCTAGTATATACTAGATTTGGGAATACAAAAAGATATTCATTCCATTCATTTGACTATATATTTCATTTTTTATATAGACATATACTTGATTAGGCAAATGTGTAATTTCAAAAGAAATTCATAACACAGTGGGGAAAGTGACTGCTGGAACGATTGTCCCAAACATTTTCCTTGTTCAAATTGCATTTTGTGGGAGTGTGATTGAAAAGGGAATTCTAGTACTTACTATGTGCCAACCACCCGGTTTGTGTTGGCGTGGTTCTGATCACCTCCAAAAATCCTCGCCATCCAAAGTCTGAGATTTTGGGGTTCATTTCTACATCCAACAACACGTTACTGGCCTTCAGATCTCGGTGAACTATTCTCAGCCGCGAATCACGGTGAAGGTATACGAGACCTCGAGCAATTCCTTCTATGATTTGGAACCTTGTAGTCCAGCTTAGCAGCTCTTTCTTCATGTTATCTGTTCAGTTTTGTTGGATGAAGTCAGTATGGGCATCCTAATATGTTAGAGCATTTCAAAGAAGTAAAAATGTTTCCACTGACCAAAGATGAAGGCATCCAAGCTTTTGTTGGGCAAGTACTCATATATTATCATCTTTTCACCTCCTTGGACGCAACAACCTAAAAGGCGAACCAGATTTCGATGCTGTAATTTTGCAATTAGAGAAAGTTCATTCTTAAACTCCTCTAATCCTTGCCCGGAGTTTGTTGATAGTCTTTTAACTGCGATTTCATCTCCTCCTGGTAACTTCCCCTGCCAATCAAAACTATATGAATACCTAACCAACCACAATTTCATATAATGAAGATCGGTATAGATCCCATCAAATATGGTCATTCTCTAATCTGTGACACTCACATATTAAGCATGTGAGATTGTGATAAGTGTGATTATTTTAATTACATGCCAATCTTCTATTAGAGACTGATTATAATTGGTGATTCAATGACCTATGCAAATATCATATACATGAAAGTTTTGTAGTACCTTGTAAACATGACCGAATCCTCCTTGGCCGAGTTTGTTCGAATCAGCAAAGTTTTCTGTAGCGTTTATGATGACCTCGAGACTGAATAGCATCAACTCTGTACCATTCGCATTGCTTCCTTCCTCACCGAACTCACTTGGGCCGGAAAACTCTTTGTGAATGTCAGTGCTTATGGGGATACTAATCACTGATTGTTGTTTCTTTGGTTTCTTCACCCACATATCTGAGTAGGGAATAGTTGAACTGCTTTAGTACCAATAGAATACTTGGTCATCACATGAAGTCTATGAAATTGAATGAAAAATAATACCTTTCACCCTTGCTTTGAATTTCCAGATGAAGTAGACACACAAGATTAAGATAGCAGCTACGATTGGTATCACTATCCATGCAATCCATAACTTGCTCTTGGTATCTGCAAATGATAAAGAATCAACAATATTATATCATCTGGAAAAACAATGAATGAGATGCTCTGTTATTCTATAACTTCAAAGGTGTTAATTAGATTGGAAGGTGCAGAATTTTATTGCTAAGTTTTGAATCCAGATTAGTAAATAAAACCATAGGTCATTGTGTATGGTAAGGTTTAGTGAAAAATATTGATGCTTTAAACCCTCGATCCATTTGTAGGTGCATTAAAACATTAAAAGTTGATCCATTTGTAGGCGGTTACATGATTTTTTTATCAATCTTATAATACAGTCAACAGTCATATCCAAAATTAAAGAGTGAATCCCACAAAAATTAAATTGTTATGGAATGAAACAAAATTCTGTGAATGGGTAAATAGACCCATATGAAAATCTTATTATTTTAGTATCTTTATTGAGTTGACCATCGATTTGTGCATAATACTCTTTTTTTAGGTCTACGTTGTCTGCTTATAAGAGTCTATCAATTGCAGGTCACAATGTCTATTCCTTGGATGAAACAAAGAACACATCCGTGTAGAATAAAATCAACATCCAACCACTCAAACAAAGCATGTATAAATAATTGAAGGATTTTCAAATGGTGGTGAAGAAATCACATTTGGAGGGCATGCTTTCGTTGGAACAGTCGATATAAATTTAAAAGTCATCGTTGGCTCGCCATAATAGACTCAACATGCACTGACTATGTTATTCCCTACCATTGCTACCTAACTCACCCAAACTTTGTCAAATGCAGCAATTCGAAATCTAAAAAACATGTCTTTTAATCAATAGCATTCACTGTGAAAATATAAAGATCAATTAACTTAATGCTTTGTTTGGATGTACGGTTGAAACACTGACATTTTTAAAATTTAAAATTTTCAAATTCAATTATTGAAAAGTGTTATTCTTTAGTTTTTGTCTAAAAAAAGTAAGAGAGTGATTTGAAAAGCTTGACGTTAAAAAAATGTTTTGATCTGTATTTAGGATTTTTTTATTTTTCAAACACGAATCTAAACAAAACCTAAAACCAAGAATGCTTACCCAATTCAGACGCCGCGAGCCTAACATAGACATCATTACCCGCGGAACCAGAGAACTGTCGCACATCGATCAAATCCTGTCCCCAATTCAAGCATCCGATCCCACTGACGAAAGCGTAAGCCCTACACGAGCAATTACCGAGGCACGCCTGCCGACACCCCCCCAAATCCGTCGCGTAAGACACCCAGTCAGATAAGTCCGGCAACTTCGCACTCCCCACCATCCAAAACCCATCCCCACCACCACCAGAACTACTATTCCCACCTCCACCACACCCCAACGGAGTCCTCCTCACACACCCCCCCGTCCAGTTCCCTTTAGCCCACTCCTCCTCCGACCGCGCAACGAACCCTCTCATGCACGTGCACGTCTTTGTGGAACCTCCTAGAGAGCATTCAATGAAAGAATCACATCAATAGATATTTTGAATTATCTAATTATAGGAATTTGAATTGTGTAACAGTATAAAAACTCTCTCAAATGCATCATTTGAATCGAAAGAGTCATTCCCAAAATACAAATTTCACAGCATTCTCACCATCATCGCAGACGCCGTAGTCGCCGCACACGTTGTAGAAGTCGCACGGCGACTTCGGGTTCTCCCAGACGACGTTCCAGGCCCCATCCGATCGTAGATCAACGTCCTCTCGAGGCCGTCCGTGTCCATCACGAACCGCAACAGCGACGAATTGAAGACCGTATACGTAAGATAATTCCCTCCATTGCCGTCGGGGACCATATTGAAGCCGTAGAGGTTCAAAGCTTGCATTCCGGGGAGTCCGGTGAAGGAACTCCGGTCCCACTGCCCGGACCGCCACCGGATCATCGACCCCTCCCACATATAAAGCTGTAGTTGCGATCCGATTGGGTTGACGCCGATCGTGTAATTCCCCGGCGATGGGTCGTTGGAGGACCTCCAGGAGGTGAAGTTGCTGACTCTCATCCCCGGCAAGAACGTGTCGGTCGGGTGGTCGAAGCTCTTCCATACGGTGGTGGTGGTGGTGGCGTTGAGGACTAGATTTCCGTCGTCGCCCAACGCCGCAAATGTTGTTGAATTTGTAGTGGTGTTGGATGACCAGACAATTGAATTGGTGGCCTTGTTGAGAAGTACTAGATTGCCGGCGGCGGTGATGGTGACGATGGCAGTGGGGTGGTGATTGGGTTGGCGCGGTTGGCGACCCAGACGACGGATTTGGGGGAGATGTTGTAGTACCTGTTAGAAAAATAGTACGGGTTAAATATACATAACAATATATATGTGTGGAATACACGGTTAGAGTACTGTATATTCCGATAATTAGTGGAACCCAAAGTGATTTTGTTTCAAAGTTTTCAACAGTACCATATGCCGAGATATCGGTGGGTGGAGTTGGTGGGGCTGAAGAAGCCGAATTCGAAGATTGAACTGGGGGAGATGAGGGTCTGGCCGTCGGACATGGAAGTGTTTTGGGTGAGAGTGTTTGATGCGTGGGAGAGGAGAGGGTGAAGGAAAGTGAAAAAGATGAAGAAGAAGAAGGAGAAATATTTGTTGTTCATCTCTTCTGAAGCTCTTCTTCCAAAAAAATAAAAAATAAAAAATAAAGAGACAGAGTTCGAGCTTCGATGATAAGAGAGACTTATTTTTATGTGTTTTTTCAATGGATTTCAAATTGAGATCGAAGTTGGTCCACGTGAAGAGAAAAGAAACGTGCATTGACTGGATGGATGGATTAATTTGAATTGTCTAATGGAGAGAGAGAGAGATATCTCAATGTAAGCATCGGCGGCGCCACATGCACTGTGGTGGGTTAATTGGTTCCATCAATTTTTGTTTAAATTCTGAACTATTACTGTCACACTATCTCAACTCACCAGTGACCTCACCACGCCCCAGTCTTTTTAATTCTTTGATGATTTTTTTTTTTAGTGTTAATATACTCAATTTATTTTGTAATCTGTTTTGTAGTCTCATACATTATGATAATGTAATATATATTATATTATCTTAAAGTATGAGGTTCTATCATAGTGTATGATATAAAAGATTATCATTTTTTCATCGTGAAAAAAAAACACTAATGTATCTTAATATATAATTCATTTCATAAAACTGCATGCATGTATTTCAATGGGAAGATGTATGATTTTTTTTAACAAAAGAAAACCAGTATGTACTGCAATTGGGGCAGCAATGGGGGTTGGAAATATCATTTTCCTTATTGTTTTATGAATGTAAATTGTTGTTCTATTTTCAAAAGAAAAGTTTATGTTTTTTATAAATATATAGTAAGAGTAGATTTTAAAAAAAATTTATGAAATTTTTTTTTCAAATGACACCATCTATAAAAATTCCTAGAGCCACCACTGAATGTAAATCCTTGTTTTTGTTTGAATACTAGAATAGGATGAAACATGAATAAATAAGCCTAGGAACACGTTAATTTACAAAGAAAAGATAGATACAATTATGTCAATTTGGAAATTATATGGTATTGTATTTTATATTCCTTCAAAATTTTGTTATTCTATTAGTATAAAAGGAGTCTACATATCAAACTATATTGTCATCACCTTTTATAAATTAGGGAGTCAAATGTTAAATTAGTTTTACATCTTTTATAATTCATTATTCACATCTTATTTACATTTTATTCAAGATAAGAAATTTTTTATTAATACATTTTTTAACAAAAATAACTAAGAATGTAACAAAACATAAAATATCTTTTTTTATTTATAAAAATAATTATCTGAAATAACTTATATAGTTGACAAAAGATGGGGACAAAGTTTGGTTTAGAATATTCTTTTGACTCATTGGCCACCCATATGGAATTAAAAATCATCCTACATTGGTTTGAAGCTTCCATTAATTGAAAAGTAGCAGTATTGGTTTTTATGAAGATATATAATTAAATTTAGAGCCATACTTTACAGTTGAGACTTGGGACAGAATCATCTGGTGGCTGGTGGGATGTATACTGTCTAGTTTGGTGGCTCTTGGTTGACTGGATTTGTTTGTCGTTTTGATTTATTTTATTTTTTATATTTTTTAGTTTGGTGGCTCTTGGTTGACTGGATTTATTTGTCGTTTTGAATTACTTTAGCATGATGAAATTGAGGAACTTTTTTTAGTACGAGGTCAATGTTTATTTTCACAAAAATGTTTTCAATATCTTATTTTGAGATATATAAAGTGTAATTTCCATAAAAAGTAAAATACTTGTACGAACAAATTGAATGCATATATTTTTTTTTACATTGTTAAGTGCTACGGTAGCATAGTATGTAGCAGAGTATATATTGTATTTATTAGAGATTTTATATACTACATTAGGTGATGTGGTGTTGGTAAGAATGACTACATAACTGTGTATTTTTTTTAGATGTTATACGGTAACTTTATAAATATTGTGCATCAAGTAAATTATGAGTCCTTGTTCGGATAGAGAATAATTAAGTTATTTTAATGTGTATGACTATTTTAGTATAAATAAGATAAAATGATTTTTAATTTTATTATATTTTGAATTAATTTCGTTGAAAAATATAATAATAAGGTTTTTGTTGTTGGATAAAATGTGAATAAGATATAAATAAATATATATAAAAAGTAAAAAAATGATAACAATTGATTTGATAGTTAATTTATAAAGGTAATGATAAAAGTAATTAATAACAACCAATAAAATTCCTTCCAACTGTGTAAGTAAGTCATATAATAAAATGGAGTTCGATTTGATTAAGGATTTTGTTTTTTTAGTAGTTAGATTAATATTAAAACTTCAGATTGATCAGGGCAAATATATTTTATACTGATAATTAATGTTGTTCTGAATTTCATATATTTTTTATGTTTATTTGAGGGAATCATACTAATCAAAATCTGAAAGGTATTTTAAAACAAAAAGCATAATAGATATAAGGGAATCTTAGGGAAAACCTTAATTAATTACAATATTGGGGACCCAGTATTACATACCATGATGAGGGGGATTAAATATTGAACTGCTACATGTGACTAGACCTTAAAAAAAAGGGTTAAAAACATTTGAGTCCCTATAAACATCTATAAACCCATATAAGTCCTTGTAAACTTGAGGTAGAACATTTACATCCCTAAAAACATAGAAAATGTTTAATACATCCCTACTATTAAATCATTTTTTAACCTATCATGGTTAAAATTAACCATAAGTGTGATTATACTATTATACCATTCACAATGCACAACATAGTGATTAACATAAGCTTTTTAACTTTTGTAATCACATCATCAATATGTAAAATAAAAAATCTAAGTAATATTTATAGTATAATAAATGCATTACATAAATAAAATCATCTTCATAATTATAATTGTTCGAAATAGAAGTAAAAAATAATAATAATGGAGTAGTACGCAACAACAACATCAAAATCCACAGAAGAAAAAAAAAGTGAATGAGTTTAATCAATGGCAAGATGGTCATTTAAAATGATATATATGTTTGTTTCTATTTTTCAGTGATTTATATGAGTGTTTAATTTTACAAAGATAGAATATTATGAGAATATATCGTCAAATTGGATAAAAAGTTAACTCATGGACTAAATTGATTTACCATAACAGTTTAAATGACTTGTATGTCCGACTCAAAGTTTGCAAGAATTTATATGGGTTTGTGGATGTTTACATGGACTTATATGGTTTGGTCTTAATATTTTAGTCCCCTAATCATAGTATTTAGTGTTTTAGTCTCTATATATAGGGGCTACCCATAGTTATTATATTAGAGATCGAGTATTTAATTAATATCATCATGTGAGGAACTATAACGTCTTGGTTTAGTATTTGATCTAATCATCTAATGGTCCTTGAGATATGACATACCATTGGGCTGAACATGAGAAAAAAAATTTAGCCCTTCTTTGTTTCCTGAATAAGTAAGTTGATAAGGAAAGATAAACATATTTGTTTAGCCTGAATAAACTGTATTAGTTATTCTTGATAACTTGAATAAATTGTGATATCTATATATGTGATAAGTTAGAATATATTGTCATAAGTCGTAACTATACCTGAAAAACATGGGTATAATTTATTCATTTTATCCATCATAAATTATAATTGTTATGATAAAACAATTACAAAAATAAACTTTCGCTCAAACCAATGAGAAAGAAATAGTAATTAAATAGAAAATTATTTATTCTCCTCTTTCCCCATATACCTAACCAAACAGGGGATTAGAGTTTCATTAGGACTAGGTTGTTAATTGTTAATGTTTTTTAAAGAATCCATAACAACCATTCCTTTCAAAGTCAAGGCATATAAGCTGGAGTTTGATTTGATTAAAAATTATTTTTAGTAGTTAACTTAAATCAAAACTCTAGATGAGAGTTACATTTTGATTGCATTAATAATTAATTGTTTCTTATTTAAAAAAACCGATCAGCATATTATATATATGAGCAAAATGCAATCTAAGGGAAAATCGAGTATTAAATATCATATGATGGAGGAGGCTAAATATTTTACTTAAATGTGTGAGGGAAGTCAAAACTTTTGTCAAACAAAGGTGTTTTTGTATATTTATATGTGAAGTTTTTGCCAAGGGCAAGAGGGAGGTATAATGTCCCCCACAGGCGTATTTCTTAATCCATCTAATTACTATGTAAACTAAACTAATATTAATACAAAAAATAATCTACACAGGGTTGGTTCTTTAACTAAAGTTATGAATTTTGTTTTCTAGAGGTCTGGAATTTGAATCTTATTGAGTTTGTCACTTTATCTGATGCACAAGGATTCGTGCTGGTGATTGAGTGCATCCTAATTCTTTTAATTAATGTTTGAGTTTTTTGTCACCATATAATTAGTAGACAAGATCAATGGATCATAATGACTCTTCAACCAATGTACTTTTATGATGTCATGCATCCACTCCATTAGGCAACAATTGTTAATTAATAGCTGAGATGAGAATAGCCTATTCGAATAAGTAGGTTGTCTCCATGTATATTTGATTTATCGAGGTGCTCTTTTGGTGGGCCTTCGATAACAACAAAAAAGAATAGTATTACTTAAACGGATAATGTTACGTGTACTTTATACATACTTTGATTTTTTTATATGTATACTTATATAATAAAGCATGTACTTTTACAAAATAATAAAATACGTATTCTAATAAAATTGTATAAATCTACTTACAAAAAGTGATAATTACATGTTTCATTGAATAAAACATATAGCTTGTCATATATTTAGAATAACATAAAGCACTACAAATAATGAACCACTATTCTAAGCGCTGATCATCAAGGATTGCACTTAGCAACGCCCTAATAGTTGTAATTTTCTGACCACATGGGGTGTTTGTGATATAATTCCATCGCATTGTTATATTAAACAATACTAGTTTAACTAATAACAATACTAGTACATAACAAAAGTTAACAATTACCACTATTACTGATGATGATGATAAAAAATAATTAATTTCAATAATTAATATTATAAAAATAATAATCAAAATAGTATTGGTAATTAATTACAGTAAAAGTAATTATCATAGTGTATACTACACTATCATAGTGTATACTGCAGTCTATTTTTTTCATTTTTTCACCATGAAAAAAAAAGATACTAATGTATCTCAGTATATATTTCATTTCATATAACAGTATACACTTCAAAGAGTGAATGTATAAGTTTATAAAAAAAAAATTGAGATAAACTGTAATTAGGGTTGCAATAAGGCTCTGTATATCTTTTTTCATTGCCTTCTCATTCAACTTAAGCCCAAGCCCAGCTTGTATATGGATCCTTATCATTCAACTTTGTTAGACAAAGGTCCATTAGCCCATCAAGCTACCATCCATAATTTCAAGGATGAACGTCACATTGGAAAATAATATGTACTGAGATTTTTTTAAAATAAATATATACTTTGCACATTGAAATATATACTATTATATGAATACTATTATATGAATTGAAATGCACATTGAGATACATTATATATATTTCTTTTTTAAAAAAATAAAAAAATTATAGCTCTGTACACTGCGATAGAACTCATACAATATCACAATGTATGGAGCTATGCTCACATCACATTATATAGTTTTAAGCCTCGGGGATGTACATCACATTAATTATATGCACTAGCCCATTGAAGTTTTTAATGCACAACGGGTGGCCGACGTGTTCCTGGAGCGATGAACCCGAAAATATTTATTTTGATATTTTTAAATATTTACAGAAAAATCAGCTAATAGAAATAAAATGCGCCCCGAACTCGGAATCGTCTAAAATTTTTATTGGAGCAAGATATCGAAAAGAACTTCAAAAGTTGTCGATGCGTCACAACGCGCACGTATTTTTCCATTTTTCCTATTTTTAAGCCCTCAAAATGACATTTTTATTATTTTTAGTGACTTTTTAGATTTTGAATATTTGTATCATAAGAACTCGTATTTAATTTCTATAAATAATTCTAAGGATTTTCTAGAATCCCCTAGATTTAATTACAACAAATTTCGTTGTACTATTTTTAGTAATTTTTAATTAGTATAAAAGAGAGACTTGTAATATAGGGTTTTCAGCTTTTTATTAATATATTTTTTAGTTATATTTTTCTTTTAAGAATTGTGTTTTGTTGAATGATCTCAACAATTGTTGGATATTTGTTCTAATTTTCGCTGCGGTAGTTTTAAACTAATAATAAATGCACAAATTAATTATATATGTAACATCAGATGTTACCTAGCTTGTTTGAACCTGATCAAGTTCTGGTCAAAAGTCTGGAATGCATGGCTGTGGTTCCATGTTGATCTACAAAACGCGCGGCGAATCTGGAAACCATGGACGGCCTCAGATTCTCCAGTGGGAACCACATGTATGGAAATTTATGCTTTTGATTGAGCTATCTAAGTTGACCCCATATGCATGAGAATACCCTTTTGAACAAGTGACTTATACTATATAGGCCATTGTTGACTCATGTAGATTATTGATAGTTTTCTTGCCGTTGGTGTTGATGAACACATATTTTTGGTTGGTGATATTCTGGACTTCTAAATGATGATGACCTTATAATCAAAACAGATATCAGTTGTTTTAATTTCATCAGAATATGTTTCACAGGCTAAGTCATATCTTACTTTTCAATTATTTTTATATATCCTAGCTTAACTCAGTTAGGCATCCCAGTGTGCAACTTTAGTACATATAGATCAATGAAGGGAAAATCGAGCCAAAGCGCACAATAGAACAAAAGATTTTACGTGGTTCAACAAATTTGTCTACGTCCAGAATCAAATACTCTCCCACGACCACCCCTTCCTCTCAAAGCAACCTAGCCCAATTTGAAAAAATCATCATGTCCAACATATATTATAAAAGGGAAAAATCAATGCAGCCCCCTAAAATATGACTGAAATCCATATAACCCCCTTACTTTCCTTAAAATCCAAATAACCCCCTGAAAACATCTAATAAAATCCAAATAGCCTCCAGAATAAAATTTTCGTTTATAAATGATGAATATTTTACCAATAAGTTATTTTGGTTAACCCTTACTGAAGAGACAATATGCTAAAAAACCCTTACAATGTGTTAAAAATGTGAAAAATCAAATAAAAATTACAATTTTACACTCTCTGAATATATTTTAAAACCCTATTCAGAAGAGTAAAATCGTCATTTATAGAAGGTTTTTTACATTTTTAACACATCATATGATTTTTTTGGTATATTGTATATTCTATCAGGGCAAACCAAACATAATATACACAAAATATTCATCATTTGTAAATGTAAATTTTATTCAGGGGGTTATTTGGATCTACTAAGTGTTTTCAGAGAGTTATATGGATTTTAAGAAAAGTCAAGAGGTTATCTAGATTTCAATCAGTTTACAGGGGGTTATATGACTTTTTCCCATTATAAAATTAATATGTAACGGTCTTGCACTATTTAAATTCAATCATCTTGAATGATAATTATAATTTTCTTTCCGCTCCACAGACTATATCTCTAAAAGCCACCCCGTGTGGCCACCTCTTACTAAAAATCAATCCATCTTAACCTAATAAGGAAAATGGTAAAGGCATAAAAAGACCAAACTATCTTTATAAAAAAAAAAAAAAAACTGGACAGTACTGCGGAAGCATGTGAGTGAGAGGTTGACCTTCGACCGTACAAACCCTGGGAATAGGTTACGCCTGCTATACTTGAATGCAATACATCTCACAACAGTTTTATATGTTGAATGGAGAGAGAGAAAAAAAACACACACACACACAGAAGTGAAAAGGCATCTATTATCTATTACAGCCAGAGTGATGCAAAGACTAACATATACAGTTTTTCTGTCACATGTATTGGCTCTGTTTTATACAGAGCAAGAAATATAATGTTTTTCCAAGCATCTAAAATGGTTGGTCCTAAAATGAAAAATGAAAAAAAAAATCAGTAGCTCTACCTCCCAACAATCACTGAAAGTGTGACCTGGTTTCCAGAAGAAGATCTCATGTTGTCCTCTGTTTTCTCCCTACCATTCAAGCACTTCTCTGTTGTGAAAGTTGGTTGTTTTGGTATAGCATCAGGTGCAGCTTCACTTGCCAACATGTGTACGAGAGAAGGCATCGCAGGCCGATCATCCGGACGGTCTTGAACACACAGTAATCCTATGTGTATGCACTTTAAAACTTCACATGTCAAACACGAGTCGCGTATTAATGGATCTACGAATTCGATCGCTCTGTCTTCGCTCCATAGGAGCCATGCCTGATACATTAAAAGTGTTAGAACTTTAGCGGTACTGGCAGAACACAATGAAATAAGCAGAATATGACATGCTTTCTTACATATCCTAAAAGGCTTTTAGAGGTCTGGTGATGGTGGAAACTGTTGTTCTTTTGGCCACTCAAGATTTCCAGAAGCAGTACTCCAAAGCTGTAGACATCGGATTTCATAGAGAATAGCCCGTCCATCGCGTATTCAGGAGACATGTAGCCACTAAAATTTCACTCATCAATGGAAAACATTATCAGAAACATAGATCAAACACAAACAAACATTGATCAATGCATGTGTTTATGATATTGTACTTACTATGTTCCCATCACTCTTTTCGTGTTCTCTTGATTATTATCGTTGCCTCCAAAAATCCTCGCCATGCCAAAGTCCGAGATCTTCGGGTTCATCTCTTCGTCCAACAAAATATTGCTCACCTTAAGATCTCGGTGCACTATCCGTAGTCTTGAATCTCGATGAAGATACAAAAGCCCTCGAGCGATCCCTTCGATGATGCTAAATCGCGTCCCCCAGTTTAGTAGTACCTGCTTAGTTGGATCTGCTCAAAAACAACAATGTGCCTCTATAAGGTGTACAATTTCAATCATAAGAAAACTTAGACTCATGCATTCATTCCTCTAGACACTACATCACCTACATATGAAATCACACATAATGTTGTATATAACCTATTATGTCATCATTTACCCTATTACGTAAAGCACAATTCATTCGAGTATCTATTTAATTTTTGTTATTAAAGTATGTAATTCATTAGACAAGTTTGACTGCAAGAATGTGACTAAGTTAAACTTTTTTCAATCAAAGAACCAAAAGTTGATCGTATCAGAACGAACCAAAGAGGAAGGAGTCGAGGCTTCGATTGGGCATGTATTCATAGACCAATATCTTCTCCTGCCCTTCAATGCAGCAACCCAAAAGCCTGACCAGATTCCTGTGCTGTAGTTTTGCAATCAGTATAACCTCATTTTTGAACTCCTCCACACCTTGCCCTGAATTCTTGGATAGCCTCTTCACAGCCACCTCTCGTCCGTCATTCATCTTTCCCTGCATATTCAAATTCATTAGTGTTGACATTTTTAAAAATATTCTTACGATACTGATTCAAAAACAGGCATACCTTGTAAACAGGACCAAAACCTCCTTGTCCGAGTTTATTCGAATTGGAAAAGTTTCTGGTTGCAACTTCTATTGCAGCTAAGTTAAACAAAGGTAAATCTGGGCAGCTCCCTTCAATGCCTTCTCCTAAAATGTACTCACCAGTGGTGTTACTGGTACACTGATCAAACAATGCAATTTGCTGACTGTTGTCATTGCTAGCTGAATTCATAAGAAGAAACATTGAAATTACACCCCAATTAATGTGTAGATTATATACATATCAAGTTAATAATTCATCAATACCTTTTTTTTTCTTCCAACACTTCCTCACATGGTAGACACACAAGATTATTTTCAACGGTGATACAGCCAAGATAACTATCAATATGATAATCCATGATACTTTGTGTCTCTTCTTGTCATCTGCAAATTCAAGAAAATTAGAAATTTTAAGCCTAAGCTCTTATCAATTTTTTTCATAAAAACTGTTTTATTGACTTTTTAATATATAAATGAGAAAACCAAAAGTCCAAACTAATAACTAAAGTTCAAAAAGCTTGTCTACGGAACATTTGGTTCTCTCAAACGTTGTAGAGTGTTAGAATAAATAAAAAGCTTCTTCATTATATCAAGCAAATATGATAACTCTCAATCAAAAACAAATATAATAACTATCCAAATAATGACTCTTTAACGGATAAAACTTACGAAACTCAGAGTGAGCGAGCCGAAGAAACACTCCATTGCCCCCAGAAGGGAAATGGTGGATATCGACCAAATCGTTCGTCCAAACAACACACCCAACCCCCGCAACATACGCATATGCCTTGCACGAGCAATTCTTCATACACTCCCCCCTACACCGGCCCTCATCGTAGACGTTCGCAATCCACTCCCATGAGTCCGGGTACTTCACCCCCTCCAATTTCAAGAACCCATCATCACCACCACCTCCGCCCCTCTCGCACACCAAAGGCATCCTCCTTACGCACCCGCTCGACCAATTCCCCCTCCCCCACTCCTCCAAGTCCTTAGCCACAAAGCCTTGCAAACAAGTGCAAATCGGCGCATCAGTCTCCCTACAAGTTCCATAGTCCCCACACGTATTATACAGATCGCAATCGCTTATCGGCTGAGCCCACACTGTTTCCCACTTCGCATTCGTCGCGTCCCATTGGTAGTGCTCAATCTGGCCAGACCAACTCAACCGGAACCGATCGAGCGATGCGTTGATCGGGGTGTAATCGAAGTAGATCTTGTGCTCCTGCTCGACGTTGCTGAGACTGAATCCGTATATATACTTAGGATTCATGTTTGCGATCCCCGTGAACGACTGCCTGTCCCACTGCCCCGTCCTCCAACGCGTCTTTAGTCCCTCGCGCATGACGATCTGCGGTGATCGATCGGAAGATATCCCGAGAGAGAATTTCCCTGTCGACGGGTCATCCTCGCTTGTCCAAGAATTGATGATATAGTTCACGCCCGTCCGGAGGTCCAACCCGATTTTCATGCCCGGGAGGAACGTGTCGCCGGGGTTGTCAAAGGACTGCCATAGCGTGTTTTCGGAGGATTCGACAACGAGGTTGCCAGAGTCCAAGAGCCTGATGTTCAATACGGTACATGTAAATTCGTAAGTCACATAGGATAAGTGCGGAAAAATACAGATAATTCAATCAGAGTATTTTAACAGATATTGAGAAAATTGCGAAATACTTTGTTACTATGCTGATATGGGTCGATTTGGATGAGACTGAAGCGTTCGATGAGGACCAGAGGAGGCGATCGTCTCCATCAAGGACTACTAAGTTGTTGTTGCTTCCGAAGGTGAGGACTCCTCCGGAGGAGGAGGAGGAGTTGTTCTTGATTGGGTTGTCTCTGTTTGCGACCCAGACGACTGTGAGAGGGGAGATGTTGTAGTACCAGATGCCGACGTAGCGGTTCGTGGAGTTGTTGGGGCTGAAGAAGCCTAACTGGAAGACCCGGCCGGCTGAGATCAGGGTCTGGTTGTCTTTGAGGGATTGGGTTTGTGACAGTGTGTATGTGGTTGCAGGGGATGTTGTTGTGAGGAGAAAGTATGTGGTGATGAAGAAACAGAGAGAATTGGTTTGTTTTCTGCTTGTGAGATCCATGGTTTTGGAGAATGGAAAGATTGATTTCACATGTCAAACATTATAACACACAGCGACATGGATTGTTGGGGTTGATTTCCTACTCAAGGAAATGAATAGGGGTTTTTGCATATACCCCCTGTAATGATCTAATTTGTCAAAATACCTCTGATAAAATACTATTTGTGGCAATGACTTAAAATTGTGCGTGAATGCTCTTTTGAGGGTACCATTGTAAAAATTTAAATATTTATATCATACATAAATATCCCTTAAAATGACAAGGGTGCAGATTTTAATCTTTTTCCAGGGGGCAACGATTGTATAGAGCTTCGAGGGGGTATTTTGAAAATATAGGTTGTTTGAAGAGTAAGAAAAAATTCCAAAATACTATTCAAACTCTGACTTTGAATCAGACTTTCCCCCGTTTGTTTATGGTATAAGACCCCGGAAGCCCGGATAACCCTGGATAAAAATTTTCAAGTGTTTGTTTACCCTGGATGACCACTGATAAAGTATGCTAGAATAAACTTTGATAAAGTGATATATGGATTCCAATCAACCCCTGAAATTAAAGTTATTCTCGATTATTCCACCCAAAGAATATGTGGGTCCACTATCAAATCAAATGTCATCACATCTTATAAATCACATGTCAAATCAACTATCATTATTTTTTTACCTTTTATAAATTCTTATCCATCATTTATTCACATTTTACCCAAACAACAAAACATTTATTCTTACGTTTACCAACGAGAATAATTCAAAACACAACTAAACTCGAAATCACTTTATCCTTATTTATACTCACTAATGCTTGAATAAATGTATATCATAGAATAAAACCTATCCCCGTTCCAAACGGGGGGTTAGTTTTTTGTTCATGTTGACTAAGGGCACCAGGACATCTCCTATTCATACTTCGTAGCACATGAAAAATGTATAGTTATCGATAGGTCCTGGGTTCGAGTCTTAGCGCTAACTTACCCACCTGTTTGTTGGCGATTATTCGAAAGAATTTTCCGTGGACCGGGACAAACAGGCGGAGGTAGCTTTCCCAGCTCAACCATAAGGTCAGCCACGGGAAGTCCCTCCGATATCAAAAAAAAAAAAAGTATAGTTAATGAATAATGAATAAACTGAATGACTCATTCATCAAAATTGATTAACCATTTAAAATGAACTGAAAAACGCCTGACTTGAACTAAATAATACATGTGATGTTGAAATCAATACTCTTACAACTGAATTATATAACTCATGAATCAATGTAAACAAGTTTAACATCAAAATAGAAGTTTTTTTTTTTTGTAACATTGGATTGAACAGAAGAAAACATATCTTTCATTTGACCACGTATTCTTAAATTAAATTGAACAATCCATGAATCGATCTGCACACAATTCATCTCGAGCTGAATAATTTCACGCGAAGTATGTGAAGTGTTCCTGTGTCAACCCCTAACAATAAAACCAATTCTGATAAAAATTAGTCATCACTAGTGTTCAAATTTAACTCTGTCACGCATCCTAGTGTTCTAATTTAGTACATATTCAATGAAGGAAAAGAGGAAAAGAAAATCGAGCGAAATAACACAATAGAACAAAAGATTAATTTAGGTGGTTCAACAAATTTGTCTACGTCCACAATCAGAAAACTCTCCCACAACCACCCCTTCCTCTCAAAGCAACCCCTTTCTCTAAAAGCAACCTAGCATGGTTGCCTCTAATTAAAAATCGATATATGAAGAAATAGGAAAATATGTCAATTATATGAAAAAAATATATATTCACTCTACATCTGCATCCAAAAACTTAAATATAAATATATGATATTCAAATATTCAAGTTGCAGATATGGATATCAATGTATCCAATTTGAAAAAATCATCGAGTCCAATATATATTATAAAATTAATATGTAATGGTTTTATATTATTTAAATTCAATCATCTTGTATGATAATTATAATTCTCTCCGCCTCACCACCTATATCTCTAAAAGCCACCCCTTGTGGCCACCTCTTATTAAAAATTAATCCATCTTAACCTAACAAGGAAAAGGGAAAAGCATAAAAGACCAAACTATCTTTATAAACAAAACTGAACAATAATGCGCCCGGAAGCATATGAGTGAGAGGTAGACCTTCGACCCTACAAAGCCTGGGAATAGGTTATTATCTCTTGCTATACTTGAATGCAAGACATCTCACAATAGTTTTACATGTTGAACAGAGAGAGAAAAAAAACACACACACTCACAACACACACACACACACACAAAGCAATCAAAAGGCATCTATTACAGCCAGAGTGATGCAAAGACTAACATGTACAGTTTTTCTGTCACATGTATTGGCTCTGTTTTACACAGAGCAAGAAATATAACGTTATTACAGGCATGTAAAATGGTTGGTCCCAAAATGAAAAAAGAAAAAAAATCAGTAGCTCTACCTCCCAACAATCACTAAAAATGTGACCTAGTTTCCAGAAGATCTCATGTTGTCTTCTGATTTCTCCCTTCCATTCAAGCACTTCTCTGTTGTGAAGTTAGTTGTTTTGGTATAGCATCAGGTGCAGCTTCACTTGCCAACATATGTACTGTAGAAGGCATCGCAGGCTGATCATCCGGACGGTCTTTAACACACAGTAATCTTATGTGTATGCACTTTAAAACTTCACATGCCAAACACGAGTCGCGTATTAATGAATCTACGAATTCGATCGCTCCGTCTTCACTCCATAGAAGCCATGCCTGATACATTAAAAGTGTTAGAACTTTAGCAGCACTGGCAGACCACATTGAAATAAGCAGCATATCACATGCTTTCTTACATATCCCAAAAGGCTTTTAGAGGACTGGTGATGGTGGAAACTGCTGTTCTTTTGGCCATTCAAGATATCCAGAAGTAGTACTCCGAAGCTGTAGACATTGGATTTCAAAGAGAATAGCCTATCCATCGCGTTTTCAGGGGACATGTTGTGACGGCCCGTGTCCCAAAACACCGACACGTGCACGCCACCAAGGCTCTGATACCAACTGTGGCGGCCCGTGTCCCAAAACGCCGACACGAGCGCGTCACGTGCCTAAAAAAATCCACCATAATCTTTTTTTTTTCTAAAACAAAACATCGAAATGTCCACCCTATATAATCACATATGATAACAACCCTGGGATAACAGATAATCAACATGATACGTATAATTCTATTCTAATTTTGATGTCATATCTGATTTTCATTTGTGTGGAATGTCTGGGTTACTTACTGAGCATCTTTCGCTTATTTTTGCAGAGTAGAGGCGGGGTTGGTGGACGTTGGCTTAGTCTTCTTTTGGTGCCACGTCCAGTTGGTGATAGGTATATATAGATGTGTATAGTTTGATGTTTTGGATCTGTATATGGTTATTTCGGTAGAGGCTGGTTTAGCCAACCGGACCTGTGTTAAATTGCTCTGTATATATGGATGACTGTATATGAGGTGTGTTAGCTGCTCTGTTGACTGCTTAAACTTTCCTAGGTGTTCTCAATAATGTCAGGTCGAAGCATGAATAACAAATGGACTCACTGAAAGGTCATCAACAGATAACAGAAACAACATTGCTGATAAACCCACAAATCAAACTAGAAGGAATAACTCAGAATAACACATCACAACCGACAAGGCCAACCAATAACATCAAGGGGTATCACCGATGAACTGAGAACAAATACCCTGAAATCACAATCAAGCTGAATTATCTCAATCTGAATGATAAGAAATCACAACTCTGATCCAAGAACATCCAGAGCATAGGATTGACCATCTACATGACCCCATCTCGGCCCCCCGCCGTCCAAGATGTCCACAACACACAAACCTCGCGCGTGGCCCTCGAAACGTCCACCGCGGATGTCACGCTACCTGCCCCCCCGTCGTGCAGGCAAGGTAGGGTATTAACCGGCCCCACTACAGGACCTGTACATACATGCGCGCTCATGGGGAGCTAATCCTCAACCCAAATGTAAGGTCCATGGTCATCCAACTCCAAGCAAACAAAAAGGTAATATAAGAAGCAGCGATATCAAGTACACCACAAAGCTCCATGGTCGGACAGCACAACCACGCTGATCATAGGATGTCAACAAATCACTAGGATGTATATCATAACATCAAAAAGGCTCACTATACTAACAAGTTAATTAAGTTTACGAGAATCAATAATGGATTATATAAAAGGGTCACAAAATAAGAAATACCCTGGAATCTCAAAATAAATAGACCAATGATATGAATATTCAGGATCTCGATCATTACAGAATCTCGAATAACCCAAACAGCAAATCAAATGGTAACAACAACAATAGAACGTGGAATGGAATGGAACAAGCAAAGTCGGTCGGTTACTTATAACAATACAACGTGGAATGGAATGGAACAACAAATATTGAACGGGTTACTTACCTCACAATTCAACACCCCAAGCTGGACTCACCCTATTCCAGCTCCTAATTCACGCAGAAAGGAACCCACTGATCAAAATATAACCTCAATCAGGTACTAAAATATAACCCCATTAATCAAACAATTCTCAAATCTACCAAGACAAAAATGACATCCCCATTATAAACCCTAAAAATGATACTGTAAAATCAACCATCAAATACCTATTTATCCAGCCCCAAAAACATATTCATATTCCCGCCCCAAATCACAAATTTAATTCAAAACTGAAATAAAACAACCCTATACGATAAATAACAATGAGAAGAAATAAGAATCTTTACGTGTATCACGAAAAATACTCCACGAAGCTTTTCCCAATTTTTCCTTGATTTTCCCCTTCGATTTCCACCCGAAATGAGTCTCGATGACTCACTCACTCGAAATAAAACGCCAACACCACCACCGACTCTCCCCTCTATCAAATGAAATTAATAAATCCATCAAATTACCAAATTGCCCTTTCCACTAAAATATGCACAGCTTCGACTCAAACAGCCATATCTTCTCGTTGGGAAATCAACTTCATATGAAACAACTTCTGTTGGAAAGTTGACGAAAATATCTTCAACTTCTATGTTTGAGCCAAGATCAGAATAAGCTTCTAACTATATTTAAAATAACGACGAATAAAAGACCTCACGATTTCTTCTTCTAAGGGCAGAAATGGTAAAACAGCCATAACTTTTCTAATATAACTCCAAATAATGCCAAACCAATTTTATATGAAAGGTAACTCAGAAATGAAGACTTCATATGTTGAGCGTGAATCCCAAATATGTCTCGAAGGTGCTTTTCAAAAATTAAACCAAATGTACGACTTCAGGGAGAATAAAAAATCAAAAGCACAATAGCATAAAATTATCCTCTCCTGCACACCAAACACGTAAATATTAGCATAAACCGGCATAAGAGGGTCTCGGCTATTACATCCTACCCCCCTTAAACAGGATTTGGTCCTCCAAATCTAAGAAGTTTACCTCAAGAAGTAAATACATGGGGATAATAACTCTTCTCATCATGAACAAAGTCGAATCATCCCTTAACTCATATCCAACTAATTGAGAAGTCATAAAAGTACCTCTAACAACATCACGAGTTGCCTGCACATCCTGCTCCATCACTGTGTAGACAATCCCTTGAGCCGGTTGCTTCTGTGTGTTCACCACTACTTTAGATCCCTGACTCTGTGCTACTGGAGTCTTCATCGTCTGAGGATACTGGCGTGCCATATGACCCTCACAACCACAAGTAAAACAAACTTTTAGGTGATTTTGCAAACAATTGTGTGCTAGATGCCCTGTGCGACCACAAACATAACAAACTGTAGAACGATGATCATCTCGACCGTGACCACTCTCCTGAGTCCTCTGTTGCTGTAATGGATGTCTATCATACTGCTGTTGACCACCTCGACCTCTCGGCTGATGGTCAAGGCGAATAGGTCCTCCAGCTCCTCTTACATGTTCTGTTCCAGCAGTCGCTGCACCGCCTTGTGGAATACGAGCATGTTCTATCTCCGCTAAATTCTGTTCAAGTAATAAAGCTCGCTCCAAGACTAGAGCATAGGTGGGGAATTTCAATGCAATCAGACTGATACGAATCTCAGGACGCAATCCCCTCTCAAATCTCCTCGCCCTAGCCTCCTCATCGCGCAACACGTGTGCTCCGAATCGCGACAATCGAGTAAACTCTGCATCATACTCTGCCACCGATCGTCTCCATTGCTGTAGATACAGGAACTTATGTTCCTTCTCCCTTCGTACTGCCTCTGGAAAATATTTTTCATTAAAAAGTTGTACAAACCTCTCCCAGGTGATTGAGGATGCCTGTGTATGCTCCACCATACGCCACCACAACTCTGCATTGCTAGCCAATCGGAATAGCGTCAAAGGAACCCTATCCTCCTCCTGGCACTTGATCGCCCGGAAGGTCTTCTCCAACAAGAATAACCACTCCTCTGCAATCAATGGATCTGTCGTACCATAGAACAGTGGTGGAGCCATCCTCATGAAGGTATCATACATCCCCCGCTCCTTAGCTGTCGCATTCGTCTGCCTGAGCTCTAGGGTAGCATTAATATGCTCCTGCAATGTCCCTGTCATGTCCCCAATGGCCTGGATCACCCTAACAGCATCTGATGATTCCGGGTGAGCCGCAGGCGTCGATTCAGATCCCTGATCCATCAAGACCTACAAAACACAACATCACATAAATTAAAAATACCTTCTCCTATCCCAAGTGCTCTGTATAATACTCTAGACAACTAAGCCTATCCTATAGCTCTGTTGAACTTCAGCTTAAATCCTCAATTGACTCAATGAGGTCTAACCTAGGCTCTGATACCAACTGTGACGGCCCGTGTCCCAAAACACCGACACGTGCACACCACCAAGGCTCTGATACCAACTGTGGCGGCCTGTGTCCCAAAACGCCGACACGAGCGCGTCACGTGCCTAAAAAAAATCCACCATAATCTTTTTTTTCTAAAACAAAACATCGAAATGTCCACCCTATATAATCACATATGATAACAACCCTGGAATAACAGATAATCAACAAGATATGTATAATCACCTATATCACAACACACCCAGGAAAGTTTAAGCAGTCAACAGAGCAGCTAACACACCTCATATACAGTCATCCATACATACAGAGCAATTTAACACAGGCCCCGGTTCACTAAACCAGCCTCTACCGAAATAACCATATGCAGATCCAAAACATCAAACTATACACATCTATATATACCTATCACCAGCTGGATGTGGCACCAAAAGAAGACTAAGCCAACGTCCACCAACCCCGCCTCTACTCTGCAAAAATAAGAGAAAATAGAATGGAATGAGCGAAAGATGCTCAGTAAGTAACCCAGACATTCAACACAAATGAAAACCAGATATGACATCAAAATTAGAATAGAATCAAGCTCAATAATCTCAATAATGTCAGGTCGAAGCATGAATAACAAATGGACTCACTGAAAGGTCATCAACAGATAACAGAAACAACATTGCTGATAAACCCACAAATCAAACTGGAATGAATAACTCAGAATAACACATCACAACCGACAAGGCCAACCAAAAACATCAAGGGGTATCACCGATGAACTGAGAACAAATACCCTGAAATCACAATCAAGCTGAATTATCTCAATCTGAATGATAAGAAATCACAACTCTGATCCAAGAACATCCAGAGCATTGGATTGACCATCTACATGACCCCATCTCGCCCCCCCGCCGTCCAAGATGTCCACAACACACAAACCTTGCGCGTGGCCCTCGAAACGTCCACCGCGGATGTCACGCTACCTGCCCCCCCGTCGTGCAGGCAAGGTAGGGTATTAACCGGCCCCCCTACAGGACCTGTACGTACATGCGCGCTCATGGGGAGCTAATCCTCAACCCAAATGTAAGGTCCATGGTCATCCAACTCCAAGCAAACAAAAAGGTAATATAAGAAGCAGCGATATCAAGTACACCACAAAGCTCCATGGTCGGACAACACAACCACGCTGATCATAGGATGTCAACAAATCACTAGGATGTATATCATAACATCAAAAAGGCTCACTATACTAACAAGTTAATTAAGTTTACGAGAATCAATAATGGATTATATAAAAGGGTCACAAAATAAGAAATACCCTGGAATCTCAAAATAAATAGACCAATGATATGAATATTCAGGATCTCGATCAATTACAGAATCTCGAATAACCCAAACAGCAAATCAAATGGTAACAACAACAATAGAACGTGGAATGGAATGGAACAAGCAAAGTCGGTCGGTTACTTATAACAATACAACGTGGAATGGAATGGAACAACAAATATTGAACTGGTTACTTACCTCACAATTCAAAACCCCAAGCTGGACTCACCCTATTCCAGCTCCTAATTCACGCAGAAAGGAACCCACTGATCAAAATATAACCCCAATCAGGTACTAAAATATAACCCCATTAATCAAACAATTCTCAAATCTACCAAGACAAAAATGACATCCCCATTACAAACCCTAAAATTGATGCTGTAAAATTAACCATCAAATACCTATTTATCCAGCCCCAAAAACATATTCATATTCCAACTCCAAATCACAAATTTGATTCAAAACTGAAATAAAACAACCCTATACGATAAATAACAATGAGAAGAAATAAGAATCTTTACGTGTATCACGAAAAATACTCCACGAAGCTTTTCCCAATTTTTCCTTGATTTTCCCCTTCGATTTCCACCCGAAATGAGTCTCGATGACTCACTCACTCGAAATAAAACGCCAACACCACCACCGACTCTCCCCTTTATCAAATGAAATTAATAAATCCATCAAATTACCAAATTGCCCTTTCCACTAAAATATGCACAGCTTCGACTCAAACAGCCATATCTTCTCGTTGGGAAATCCACTTCACATGAAACAACTTCTGTTGGAAAGCTGACGAAAATATCTTCAACTTCTATGTTTGAGCCAAGATCAGAAGAAGCTTCTAACTATATTTAAAATAACGACGAATAGAAGACCTCGCGATTTCTTCTTCTAAGGGCAGAAATGGTAAAACAGCCATAATTTTTCTAATATAACTCCAAATGATGCCAAACTAATTTTATATAAAAGGTAACTCAGAAATGAAGACTTCATATATTGAGCGTGAATCCCAAATATGTCTCGAATGTGCTTTTCAAAAATTAAACCAAATGTACGACTTCAGGGAGAATAAAAAATCAAAAGCACAATAGCATAAAATTATCCTCTCCTGCACACCAAACACGTAAATATTAGCATAAACCGGCATAAGAGGGTCTCGGCTATTACACATGTAGCCACTAAAGTTTCAATCATCAATAGAAAACATCATCAGAAACATAGATCAAACACTGATAAGCATTGATCAGTACATGTGTTATGATGTTGTACTTACTATGTTCCCATCACTCTTTTCATGTTCTCTTGATTATTATTGTTGCCTCTAAAGATCCTCATCATCCCAAAGTCTGAGATCTTCGGGTTCATCTCTTCGTCCAACAAAATGTTGCTCACCTTATGATCTCGGTGCACTATCCGTAGTCTTGAATATCGATGAAGATGCAAAAGCCCTCGAGCAATCCCTTCGATTATGCTGAATCGCGTGTCTTTCAGTTTAGTAGTACCTGCTCAAAAATAACAATGTGCCTCTATAAGTTGTACAATTTCCATTATGCAAAAATCGAACAACGTGTTGTTACACTGAGATTTCTGCATTCATTCCTGTAGATGATACATCAGCTAAAGCAACATTTTAAATCACATAATATGTAGTACACAGCCTATTATGTCATCATATACCCTAAAAACATAATTCATTTAGAGTATATATTTCATTTTCTTCTAGAAGTATGTAATTCATTAGACAAGTTACCGCAGGAATGACAAAGTATAACATTTTGAACCAAAAGATGATTGTATCGGACCGAACCAAAGAGATAGGAGTCGAGGCTTCGGTTGGGCATGCACTCATAGACCAATATCTTCCCCTGCCCTTCAATGCAGCAACCCAAAAGCCTCACCAGATTCCTATGTTGTAGCTTGGCTATCAGTATAACCTCATTTTTGAACTCCTCCATACCTTGCCCTGAATTATTGGATAGCCTCTTCACCGCCACATCTCGTTCGTCATTGATCTTTCCCTGCGAAATTTAAATTCATTAGTGTCAACATTTTTTTTTATATACGTACTTGTTTGAAATAGGCATACCTTGTAAACAGGACCAAAACCTCCTTGTCCGAGTTTGTTCGAACTGGAAAAGTTTCTGGTTGCAGCTTCTATGGCAGCCAAGTTAAACAGAGGTAAATCTGGGCAACTCCCTTCAGTACCTTCTCCTAAAATTTACTCACCAGTGGTGTTACAAATACTCTGATCAAACAATGATATTTGGTGATTGTTGTCATTGCTAGCTGAATTCATAAGAAGAAACATTGTCATTACACCCCAATTTAATGTATAAATTCACATATCAAGTTAATAATTTATCCATACCTCTTTTTTTTCTTCCAACACTTCTTCACATGGTAGAAACAAAAGATTACTTTCAATGGAGATACAGCGAAGAAAATCAATATGATAAGCCACACTTTGCGCCTCTTCTTGTGATCTGCAAACTCAAAAAAATTAGAAAACGTAAGCCTAAGATCCAATCAATTTTTCTTAATATATGAACGATAAAACCAAAATCCAAAACTAAAAGTTTAAAAAACTTGGCCAAGGAACATTTGGTTCCCTCCAGAAACACTGAAGAGCGTTAGAATAAATGAAAAGCTTCTTCATTATATCAAAAGAAGAAAATATCAAGCTACAAAAGAGAAAAACTAAGAATCCTAAATATGAAAAAAGCGAAAAACTTACGAGTCTCAGAGCCATCGAGCCGAAGAAACACTCCATTCCCCCCAGAAGGGAAATGGTGGATATCGACCAAATCGTTCACCCAAGCAACGCACCCAATCCCCATGACATACGCGTACGCCTTGCACATACAATTCTTCATACACTCCTTTCTACAACCACCCTCATCGACGACGTTCGCCATACAACCACCCTCTGGGTACTTCACTCCCTCCATGCCCAGGAGGAACGTGTCGATGGGGTGGTCGAAGGACTGCCATAGCACGGTGTTTTCGGAGGATTTGACAACGAGGTTGCCAGTATCCAAGAGCCTGATATCATAATGACAAAGTTCGTGTAATGACAAATATTTAGTAAATATGGAAAAGCAATAATTCAAGCAATCGTATGTATTAATGAATTTCACATGGATTTTGGTACAGTACATTTTGTACAGAAAATCTAATCAGAGTATTTTCACAAATATTCAAAAAATTACTTAGTATTTTGTTACTATGCCTTATATGGGTTGGTTTGGATGCGACTGAAACATTCGATGACGACCAGAGGAGGCGATCGCCCCCATCAAAGACTACTAAGTTGTTGTCGCTTCCGAAGGTGAGGACTCCTCCGGAGGAGGAGGAGGAGTTGTTCTTGATTGGGTTGTCTCTGTTTGCGACCCAGACAACTGTGAGAGGGGAGATGTTGTAGTACCAGATGTCGACGTAGCGGTTCGTGGAGTTGTTGGGGCTGAAGAAGTCTAACTGGAAGACCTGGCCGGCTGAGATCAGGGTCTGGTTGTCTTTGAGGGATTGGGTTTGTGACAGTGTCTGTGGTTGCATGGGATGATGTTGTGAGGAGAAAGTATGTGGTGATGAAAAACCAGAGAGAATTGGTTGGTTTTCTGCATGTGAGATACATGGTTTTGGTGAATGGGAAGATTGCATTTCACTTGTCAAATATTGTAACACACTGCAACATGGATTGTTGGGGTTCTTTTCGTACTTAAGGAAATGAACAGGGGTTTTTGCATATATACTCTTATAATAATCTAATTGCTGAAACACTATTTTCAGCAATGACTTAAATTGCAGATAAATGCCCTTTTGAGGGTACTATTGTAAAATTTTAAATATTTATGTAATGCATAAACAAACCTTAAAGGGCATGGGTGCAGAATTTAATAGTTTTCTCAGGGGCATTGATGGTATAGAGTTTCAAATGGATATTTGGATAATATAGATTGTTTGAGGGGTATATATGCAAAATTCTCAAATACTAATCAAACTCCGACGACTTCGAATCCGACTTTCATATTGACTAATAAGACACCATGACTTCTCAGGCTGTTCATAGCACATGAAAAATTAGTAGCTTTTTGATGTAGCGCGATCATAGACCGAAGAATAATATGGGTAGTTAATGAATCAAACTGAATGATTTATTAATAAAAATTGATTAGCCACATGAAATGAATTGAATAATGCGTGAATTGAACTAAATATTTTAATTGATATTCACATGAATACTTTTGCAACTGATTTATATAAATAGAAATTTTATAACAAGTTATATATCAAGTTTAACATCAAAGTAGAATTTTTTTTTTTTGGTAGGATTGTAGTGAACCGAAGAATTTTGTATTGAACTAAAACACATATTTCATTTGATCATGTATTCTTAAATTAAACTGAACAATTCATGAATCGATCTGCACACAATTAAGCTCAAGCTGAATAATTTCATGCAAAGTATATAAAGTGTTCGCGTGTCAGCCCCTAATAATAAAACTAATTGCAAATCGAATTTTGGTTTAAGTCGATAAGCATTTTTCACCTCTATGAAAGAGGTGAAGAGATCAAATTCTAAAAACACCGTTCTTAAAAAAGAAATAAAACTAATTCTAATAACGAATTCTCTTTTTTCTTCCCTTGTTACATTTGATTGGTTCACACTTGTCATTGCAACAGATGTTGATGTTTTTGTTACTTGTATATTGTATTTCAAACAGGAAGAATAGCGTGTCATAACGTAATCCAGTATTTCGTGAGCTGACATTTCAAATTTCAACAAAAAAATAAGCAAAACAGAGACTATTAGCACGGTTTTGAAGGTTTACTCTTCCTGTTTTGTCTCTATATAGAGTCGCCGGGTACAGAATTGGTGTAAACCCACGTTGGTAAAGCAGAAACATAGTCTGGCATTTTGTGTGTAAAATGGCGGCCTTTTCAAACGCAGTAAAACATCGCTTCTGGGAACTTGACCTCCAACGTGGTCGTTTGACCATGTAAATGACTATTTTGCCCCCTCACTTTTCATGAAATTTCAACAATTGTCCACTCCAGTAAAAACCCTAGCCCTCTTTTTATTTCCCTTTCACCCATCGTTGCACCCTCAACACTACCATGGCAGGGAAGTTTTGTCTCCAGTGACCATAATACAACAGTTTAGGGTTTACAAGTAAAAGGGTATGTCTTGGTAGTAAATCTTGGTGGTGACTTACTCTCATGTATGTTGGCAAAAATTGAAAAAAAATCAATGAAACTAAGCACACACGCCGAGGTAGCCTACCCAGCTCAGCCGCAAGGTCAGCTACGAGGGTCTCTTCAATATCATAAAAATAAAACACTTACAGGGCTTCCAAAGAAAAACAACATCCCGTCCAACACTTCCATGAATGTTTTGACACATTTGATAAACCTAATTGCTTCATCCAATCCAATGAAACACACAGGAAAGGGAAAAAATTGATGATAACATAAAGTTTGACCTGGTTATCCACAATCATCAATTGAAGGTGTTGTTAAAAATAATCGAAAAGGGAGAGATTACTAGATGATCGCTGTTGAAGAAAAAGGTCGGACAAGCTATCACAGCAGGGGACGGGGATGCGGCGCTTGAAGGGGGGTCATTTAGGGCTAGTATGCCAAAGAATTAAAATTTTGAGGATAAGTTGTCATAATTTTCTATAGTTTTTATTTCTCATGTATTGGCTATGTTTTATACAGAGGAAGAAATATAATGTTATTACAGGCAACTAAAATGGTTGGTCCTAAAATGAAAAATGAAAAAAAAAATCACTAGCTCTACCTCCCAACCATCACTGAAAGTGTGATCTGGTTCCAGAAGAAGATCTCATGTTGTCCTCTGATTTCTCCCTACCATTCAAGCACTTCTCTGTTGTGAAAGTTGGTTGTTTTGGTATAGCATCAGGAGCAGCTTCACTTGCCAACATATGTACTAGAGAAGGCATCGTAGGCCGATCATCCGGACGGTCTTGAACACACAGTAATCCTATGTGTATGCACTTTAAAACTTCACATGTCGAACACGAGTTGCGTATTAATGGATCTACGAATTCGATCACTCTGTCTTCGCTCCATAGGAGCCATGCCTGATACATTAAAAGTGTAAGAACTTTAGCAGTACTGGTAGAACACATTGAAATAAGCAGCATATTACATGCTTTCTTACATATCCTAAAAGGCTTTTAGAGGTCTGGTGATGGTGGAAACTGTTGTTCTTTTGGCCACTCAAGATTTCCAGAAGTAGTACTCCAAAGCTGTAGACATCGGATTTCATAGAGAATAGCCCGTCCATCGCGTATTCAGGGGACATGTAGCCACTAAAGTTTCAATCATCAATAGAAAACATTATCAGAAACATAGATCAAACACAAGCAACCATTGATCATTTCATATGTTTATGATATTGTACTTACTATGTTCCCATCACTCTTTTCGTGTTCTCTTGATTATTATCGTTACCTCCAAAAATCCTCGCCATGCCAAAGTCCGAGATCTTCGGGTTCATCTCTTCGTCCAACAAAATGTTGCTCCCTTAAGATCTCGGTGCACTATCCGTAGTCTTGAATCTCGATGAAGATACAAAAGCCCTCGAGCGATCCCTTCGATGATGCTAAATCGCGTCCCCCAGTTTAGTAGTACCTGCTTAGTTGGATCTGCTCAAAAACAACAATGTGCCTCTATAAGGTGTACGATTTCAATCATAAGAAAACTTAGACTCATGCATTCATTCCTGTAGACACTACATCACCTACATATGAAATCACACAATGTTGTATATAACCTATTATGTCATCATTTATAATATTACGAAAAAGCATAATTCATTCAAGTATCTATTTAATTTTTGTTATAAAAGTATGTAATTTATTAGACAAGTTTGACTGCAGGAATGTGACTAAGTTAAACTTTTTTCAATCAAAGAACCAAAGTTGATCGTATCAGAACGAACCACAGAGGAAGGAGTCAAGGCTTCGATTGGGCATGTATTCATAGATCAATATCTTCTCCTGCCCTTCAATGCAGCAACCCAAAAGCCTGACCAGATTCCTGTGCTGTAGCTTTGCAATCAGTACAACCTCATTTTTGAACTCCTCCACACCTTGCCCTGAATTCTTGGATAGCTCTTCACCGCCACCTCTCGTCCGTCATTCATCTTTCCCTGCAAAATTCAAATTCATTAGTGTTAACATTTTAAAAAAAATTCTTATGGTACTGATTCAAAAACAGGCATACCTTGTAACCAAGGCTAAAACCTCCTTGTCCTAGTTTATTCGAATTAGAAAAATTTCTGGTTGCAACTTCTATTGCAGCTAAGTTAAACAGAGGTAAATCTGGGCAGCTCCCTTCAGTACCATCTCCTAAAATATAATCACCAATGTTGTTAGTGGTACTCTGATCAAACAATGATATTTGCTGATTGTTGTCATTGCTAGCTGAATGCATAAGAAGAAACATTGACATTACACCCCAATTAATGAGTAGATTATACACATATCAAGTTAATAATTCATCAATACCTTTTTTTTTCTTCCAACACTTCCCCACATGGTAGACACACAAGATTATTTTCAATGGAGATACTACCAGGATAACTATCAATATGATAACCCATGATACTTTGTGACTCTTCTTGTCATCTGCAAATTCAAGAAAATTAGAAATTTTAAGCCTAAGCTCTTATCAATTTTTTTCATAAAAGTTGTTTTATTGACTTTTTAATATATAAATGAGAAAACCAAAAGTCCAAACTAATAACTAAAGTTCAAAAAGCTTGTCTAAGGAACATTTGGTTCCCTTAAACGTTGTAGAGTGTTAGAATAAATAAAAAGCCTCTTCATTATATCAAAAAAATATAATAACTACCAATAAAAAAATATAATAACTATCCAAATAATGACTCTTTAACAGAGAAAATTACGAAACTCAGAGCGAGCGAGCCGAAGAAACAATTCATTCCCCCCATGAGGGAAATGGTGGATATCGACCAAATCATTTGCCCAAACAACACAACCAACCCCCGCAACATATGCATAAGCCTTGCACGAGCAATTCTTCATACACTCCCCTCTACAACCGCCCTCATCGACAACGTTCGCCATCCACTCCCATGAGTCTGGGTACTTCACTCCCTCCAATTTCAAGAACCCATCATCACCACCGCGGCCACCCCTCTCACACTCCAAAGGAGTCCTCCTTACACACCCACTCGACCAATTGCCCCTCCCCCACCCCTCCAAGTCCTTAGCCACAAAGCCTTGCAAGCAAGTGCAAATTGGCGCATCAGTTTCCCTACAAGTCCCATAGTCCCCGCACTTATTATACACCTCGCAATCGCTTATCGGCTGAGCCCAAGCCGTCTCCCACTTTGCATTCACCGTATCCCAATAGTAGAATTCATCAAGGCCTGACCAACTCAACCGGAACCGAACGAACACCGACTCGTTGATCGGGGTGTAATCGAAGTAGATCTTGTGCTCCTGCTCGATGTCGCTGAGCCTGAATCCGTACAGATACATAGGCCTCATGTTTGCGATCCCCGTGAACAACTGCCCGTCCCACTGTCCAGTCCTCCAGTGCAGATTATGTCCCTCGCGTATGACGATCTGTGGTGATCGATCGGAAGATATCCCGAGAGAGAATTTCCCTGTCGACGGGTCATCCTCACTTGTCCAAGAATTGAAGAACTGGTTCACGCCCGTCAGGAGGTCCAGTCCGACTTTCATGCCCGGGAGGAACGTGTCGCTGGGGTTGTCGAATGACTGCCATAGCACGGTGTTTTCGGAGGATTCGACGACGAGGTTGCCTGAGTCCAAGAGCCTGAAATCATAATGACAAAATTCGTGTACGGTAAAAATTCAATAAATACGAAAAAGTATAGACTATTTTCTAGATAATTCAAGCAATAGTATGTATTAATGAATTTCACATTGATTTTGATTATCTAATCGGAATACTTTAACAAATATTCAGAAAATTACGAAGTACTTTGTTACTATGCCTGATATGGGTCGATTTGGATGGGACTGAAGCGTTCGATGACGACCAGAGGAGATTGTCTCCATCGAGGACTACTAAGTTGTTGTTGCTTCCGAAGGTGAGGACTCCTCTGGAGGACGAGGAGTTCTTGATTGGGTTGTCTCTGTTTGCAACCCAGACGACTGTGAGAGGGGAGATGTTGTAGTACCAGATGCCGACGTAGCGGTTCGTCGAGTTGCCGGGGCTGAAGAAGCCTAACTGGAAGGACTGGCCGGCTGAGATCAGGGTCTGGTTGTCTTTGAGGGATTGGGTTTGTGACATGGTGTCTGTGGTTGCATGGGATGTTGTTGCGAGGAGAAAGTATGTGGTGATGAAGAAACAGAGAGAATTGGTTTGTTTTCTGCATGTGAGATCCATGGTTTTGGAGAATGGAAAGAATGAATGATTTTACATTGTTATGTCTTATTTATATATAAAAAAAACTCTCCGGACTTTCTATTTGTTGTAGACACGAAAAAAATTCTATGGTGTGAACAACAAGGAACAAAATATTTTTTTATTTGAATCAATAAGAACTTGAATATAAAAACTTAATTAGTAATTTTACATACCAAAAAACTAGATCAATGATATTTAAGCAAAAAATGAATAATAGTTTAAAATTAAAATAAATATTATTTAATTATCTTAAGCCTAATTGCATATCTAGTCGGCCCCTACCCAACTTCACAAAGTGTGATGAAGATCATATAATTAGGAAGAGCAAGAACAATTAATAAAAGAAAAGAGTTGTTGTTGGTGATTGTTTGTTGAGAAATAAAAGATGTGGCCCTTGGAGCCAAATCGTGACTTGGCTTTGTTGTGTGTGATTGGATTATCATGTGGTTGATGTGATAGAAAATCTAAGATCTAAGATAATGCAGACAAATAGAGAAACACAAATATACATAAACACAAATATTTTGGATAATCAGAATAAATTACATGGATCTTATTTATAGACTCAATAACTTAAGTCTGGATAGAGTCAAATCTCAACAGAATTTGTTAATTATATCATTCAGTACAGATTTGATTTTATCCATTACAATCCCATCAAACTCTTATTCCTAATAGATGTCTCCAGAGAAATATATGAACATTGAATTTGGCCATGAAAATGGTGTAATATTAAATGTAAGTGCAAGCATTTAGAGGGGGATTTGTTTTATGACATCCCAAAATGACTATTTTGATCTTTGAATTGATGAGATATGTTATGTATATAGAAAAACAGTATACTTCTTGATAATTAGATGATCTGGAACTGAAAACTATGCAGTTGAAAGATACATTTATAGGTGTAATGAGACTCACTCTAATGGGATGCCACACTAGACTATATATAACTGTATGTGTACATGATTCAATAAAATTTGCTTACATCCACAAAGGAGAGAAGAAATCGATTCATTTTTATTAAAATATCTAGGCTAAATAAAGTCGTTGTCCTCAGCACCACCCTTCTCTTAAACAAATCCTATACACGACTATCTTTCGCAAATGCTAATCTCTCTTAACTGGATTAAATAAATAGAAAAAAATGACCAAAATATTCTAACAAAATAGATCCTACGCTTTCATGAATAGACTCATTCATTTTAGAATGTAAGACATTTCACATTATATTTGAAATATTTTGTCAAATAAATATAATTCAGCATTCAATTATTGAAAATTCATGGTTTGGAAAGAGACCCTGAACCACCCCAATTCATGAACATCTTAATTAAACAAAACTTTTGAGTCTCTAAAAGTAACACTGCTGGCCAAAGAGGTCTCCGTACTGCCATCACAATCTCCACACACAGCGACACTTCCAGTTTCATATTCACCAATACTGTACTCTGAATAAAACAGATTGTGTACAGTGAAATCCACACCATTATTTAATTGGGTTGTGTTAAAGATCGTGAATAAGTCAAATATACGTGTGTTCTTGCACTAAAGGGCAAGTAAAAGAAACTGAGTAAATTTAGGTCAAAAGAAAAATGGTGGAAAGTAAAAGATTTTTCATTTGACCAATTTTTTTAGAGTTTATGCACATGTTAAAAAATAATTCTACCATTTTCTCTCAAATTCTCACATACGAAGAAGGGAAAAGTTTTTTTCCATTTTTTTAAATAAGACAAAATAATATAGGGAAAGTAATAAAAAAAATTTATTTCCCTTGTTTGACACAAACACTAGAATTTTGGATAGTCAAAAAGAAAATTTTCACTTTCCATCATTTTTCCTTTGACACAAACACACCCTTAGTCGTGAAACAAATCAATTATGCGTATTGGCCCTACAATAATGATGCTTAATCCCCAGTAATCATAGCACAATGGTTCAAGACTTACATATGTGTTAAGGGTAGGTCATGGATTCAAGTCTTGGCGTTGTGTTAAAATTCTTATTTGTTTATCAAAATTTGAAAGAACTTTCTGTGGGACGAGGACAAACAAGCGAAGATAGCCAATCAGCTTCACCGTAATTTTATGATTCTTAATATTCCAACATTAAAATATAACAATCTTAGGATTTCTCATCGGGAGCAATTAAAGCCACCCCCACGAGTTCGACATAGATGAACATGTCAATTGGAAATCAAAAACCTTATTTCCGGTTCGACATAGACGATGTCTTCTATGTTTAAGATAGTTCGACATGGATCTTGTCAATCGGGAATCCGGTGGACCAGAGACAAATAAAATCTTAGTTGACTATCAACATCACATCGCATACCGTGTATGGAATAACAATGTTTGCATATGATGTAACAATTTTTTTTTTGCTCTACTTTAATATGCCATGTATATGATAACCTATATTCATTGGGTGTGGGGCAATCGTTCTTTGTGGTGTCGCCAACCGACAAAAATATTGGAGGGTTGGAATGTGTTGGATGAATCATTGATCTTCATAAACAAAGTCAAGCAAAATAGTTCGTAGTCATTAGTTGTAATATATCAATAATGTGTCTCACTTTTATTTTGTAGATTCATGAGATAGACATGTTGGTGATTGGATCACAAACATTATAATTCAATCAGATTTGATTACATCAAAGGTTTTAATACTTTATCAGAAAAGTAAGTCCAGGTCATCAATGTAAAAGTCGACCTAGTATATATTTGTCGACAGGGACTACGTCGATCGTATATCAGAAATTAAATGAGAATGATCCCAGTTCGACATGATACATGTCGAACCAACTTAAACACAGAATACATCATTTATGTCAAATGAGAATAGACTAAGGTTTATGGTTCATGATTGACATGATCCATGTTAAACCACCTTAAATACATAAAACATAGTCTATGTCAAAATAGAATCAGAATGGAACTAAGGTTAGGTTTTTTATTTTCGATCAACATGGTCCATGTCGAACTATCTTTAACACAAAAGACATCGTTTATGTCGAACTAGTGGGGTAGATTAGATACAATTTGTTTATTTAAATAAATAGGGTGGATATGATAACTCGTGGGGTGGCTGTAACCGCTCCCTTTCTCATCACCAAAACTAAAATATTCAATAACTAAACCCATTGGTGTCACCAAAGAATCAAAGATTATTGTAGAGTGCGGCCATTAGTTAAATGAAGCATTTTAATTTTTATTTTTTCTATATGTTGATCTTTCAACCGCCTATACATTTAACTAGGGGAAATGTATATTGTAGAAGATCAAATCTGTCACGCCTTAAGATTCATTTAGAAGGCTATATCACCCTAGCCCATCACATTCTATCATAAACACGACACCATCTTAGGTCGGGCCAACAAATGTCTGACCAGACCTGGGTCAATGGGGGCATAGCTCTTGTCCGACCTGACCAAAAGCACGGAGTCCACATCGGCGAGATAACAGAAAGCCCAGGAAATATTCCCTGACATAGCAGCTGTAACCAATTGTCAAAAATTGGTTATGATGAGTTGATCCCAAGATAACATGTGTCGACCAATCCAAAGGTCACGTGGAAGATTCTCTCTCACGCTATCATCATACCTCTACAGCATAACATGCACACCCTTGCCCTCTATAAATAGAAGGGTATCCCTTCCATTGAGACGGGTTCTTCTTCCCCAAAAGAAAAAGGGGGGACTTCTTCTTCTTTCCCAAAGGAAGACCCTACACTCAAGCTTAAAATCTCATTTTAATGGAGATTGGGCTTGACTGAAGGAGGTTCTTGGGACAGCACCACCTCCGGTGTGAGATTCCAAATAAAAAAGAACTACGTGTGGCTTGATCCCTTAACAAGGGTATGAAGGCAGCCTGATTTACATCAGGTTCAGTTCAGACAATCCTCGTCAATCGATCCACCGCGGACCCTCATCGTCGTTTTTTCGCGGATCTATCCAAATTAAACCAAGCTCGGATCGTCCTCGAGTCCGGCCCATTCGAGGAGGAGCACGTTTTCACCTCCCACAAATTGGCGCCCACCATGGGGCTCGGAAAAAAGGCCATGTCACTAAAACAGAGCTAGAAGAGATGGTGAGGATGAGAAGTGAGACAGATCGATTGGGTTTCAAAGATGAAGTGATGCTGGGGGCAAGCCCCCCTTCTATCTCTAAAGTCTCATATGAGGCATCCCAAAGAATGTACCGGTGGATTTACTCCAACTCTAGTGTGAAGGGTCCCCACCATGGATCTACCCATTTCTAGATCCGGATTAATTCCATGGATAATGGCCTAACAGAGCAGATCTAAGGGATGAACAAGAAGTGTATTTGTCTGAGAAAACCTACTTGGACAAATCTTGAAGAAGAACACCATATCAGACCATCCGGTACTTGAAGAAGAAGCGTCGAGGAGAAGAGGGTCACATGGATCCAGGGAAGCCATCTTTTCAAGTCTTCCCTGCAGACAGTACCATATGCCGAGATATCGGTGGGTGGAGTCGGCGGGGCTGAAGAAGCCAAATTCGAATATTGAATTGGGGGAGATGAGGATCTGGCCGTCGGAGATGGAAGTGTTTTGGGTGAGAGTGTTGATGCGTGGGAGAGGAAAGGGTGATGGAAAGTAAAGAAGAAGAAGAAATATTTGTTGTTCTTCTCTTCTGAAGTACTCTTCCAAAAAAATTAAAAAATTAAAAATAAACAGACAGTTCAGCTTGGATGATCAGAGACTTATTTTTATGTGTTTTCAATGGATTTCAAATTGAGATCGAAGTTGGTCCACGTGAAGAGAAAAGAACACGTGCGTTGACTGGATGGATGGAACAATTTGAATTGTCTAATGGACATAGAGAGAGTGATCAATGTAAGTCCTTGTTTTTGTTTGAATACCGGAATAGGGGTGAAACAAGGGTGAATAAGCCTAGGAACACGTTAATTTACAAAGAAAAGATAGATACGATTATATCAATGGAAATTAGATGATATTGTATTTTATATTCCTTCAAAATTTTGTTATTCTATTAATATAAAAGAGTCTACATGTCAAATTATATTATCAACACTTCTTATAAATCAGATAATCAAATGTTAAATTATTTTTACACATTTTATAATTCATTATTCGCATCTTATTTACATTTTATTCAAGATAAATTTTTCTATTAATCCATTTTTTAATAAAAATAACTAAAAATTTAACAGGGATCGAGTATTTAATTAATATCATCATGTGAGGAACTATAACATCTAGGTTAAGTATTTGATTTAGTGGTCCTTCCCGAGATATGAAAATACCATTGAGATCAACATGAAAAAGAATATTGTTAGCCCTTGTTTGTTTTCTGAATAAAAAAGTTGATAAGAAAAGATAAACATATTTGTTTAGCACGAATAAACTGTATTAGCTATATCTTGATAACTTAAATAAACTGTGATATCTCTATATGTGATAAGTTAGAATATACTGGCTTAAGTCGTAACTATACCTGAAAAACATGGGTATAATTTATTCATTTTATCCATTATAAATTATAATTGTTATGATAAAACAATTACAAAAAAAAAATCCCTCAAACCAATGAGAAAGAAATAGTAATTAAATAGAAAATTATTTATTTCGCCTCTTTAATTTCCCCGTATACCTAATTAAACAGGGGATTAGAGTTTTATTAGGACTAGTTGTTAATTGTTAATGTTTTTTAAAGAATCCAGAACAACCATTTAGATTCCTTTCAAAGTCAAGTCATATAAGCAGGAGTCCGATTTGATTAAAAATTATTTTTAGTAGTTAACTAATATCAAAAATCTAGATGAGGGTTACATTTTAATTATATTAATAATTAATTGTTTCTTATTTTTATAAAAAAAACGATCAGCAAATTATACATATGAGCAAAATGCAATCTTAGGGAAAATCGAGTATTAAATATTATATGATGAAGGAGACAAAATATTTAACTTAAATTGTGAGGGAAGTCAAAACTTTTGTCAAACAAAGGTGTTTTTGTATATTTATTATATGTGAAGTTCTTACTAAGGGAGGTATGATAAATGAAGACTAGATTAAATTGTTATGCCAGAAATTACAAAATATATGAGGTCTGAAAAATAGATTACTAATAATTATTTGCAAAAGCATGATCCTAGAAACAACTTTATAATTGTTCCTTCATTTCAGATAAATATGTGTAAATTAAATATTAATCATCCAAACCAGATTGACTAATAAAAAATAAGTTTAATTTTCTCCCATTAGAATTACATTGTATGTCATAGGACCATATTATAAACAATATGCGACTCTTCAACCAATGTACTTTTATGATGTCGTGCATCCACTCCATTAGGCTAATTAAGAGTTGAGATGAGAATAGTCTATTTGAATAAGTGGGTTGTCTTCATGTATTTGATTTATTGAGGTGCTCTTTTTTTTTTTTTTTGGTATACTTATTGAGCTTTTGGTGGGCCTTCAATAACCATAAAGAAGAACAGTATTACTTAAATAGATAATGTAATAGATAATGTTACGTGTACTCTTTACATATTTTGATTTTTTTTTTATGTGTATACTTCTATAACAAAACATGAACCTTTGAAAAAAAAAAAATATGTACTCTAATAAAATTGTATGGACCTACTTATAAAAAGTGATCATTACATGTTTTGTTGAATAAAACATATACCTTGTCAGAGATTTAGGACAACAAGTAGCATTGCAAACAAAGATTCTGTGTAACAATGTACCACTAAGGCAGTAACAGTAATTATTCTAAGCACTGATCATCAAGGATTGCATTTAACAACGTCCTAATAGTTGTAATTTTCTGACCACATGGGGTATTTGTGATATAATTCCATCGCATTGACCATATTATAAACAATATGCGACTCTTCAACCAATGTACTTTTATGATGTCGTGCATCCACTCCATTAGGCTAATTAAGAGCTGAGATGAGAATAGTCTATTTGAATAAGTGGGTTGTCTTCATGTATTTGATTTATTGAGGTGCTCTTCTCTTTTTTTTGGTATACTTATTGAGGTGCTCTTTTGGTGGGCCTTCAATAACCATAAAGAAGAACAGTATTACTTAAATAGATAATGTAATAGATAATGTTACGTGTACTCTTTACATACTTTAATTTTTTTTTTATGTGTATACTTTTATAACAAAACATGAACCTTTGCAAAAAAAAATAATAAAACATATACTCTAATAAAATTGTATGGACCTACTTATAAAAAGTGATCATTACATGTTTTGTTGAATAAAACATATACCTTGTTAGAGATTTAGGACAACAAGTAGCATTGCAAACAAAGATTCTTTGTAACAATGTACCACTAAGGCAGTAACAGTAATTATTCTAAGCACTGATCATCAAGGATTGCGTTTAACAACGCCCTAATAGTTGTAATTTTCTGACCACATGGGGTATTTGTGATATAATTCCATCGCATTGTTATATTAAACAATACTAGTTTAACTAATAACAATACTAGTAAATAACAAAAGTTAACAATTACCACTATTACGGATGACGATGATAAAAAATAATTAATTTCAATAATTAATATTATTAAAAAATAATCAAAATAGTATTAGTAATTAAGTATAGTGACAGTAATTATTCTAAGCACTAATCATCAATTGGACTCCACTCTTAAATGCCTTATCATTTAACTTAAGCCCAAGCCCAGCTTGTATATGGTATGGAAAAAGATACAGGTAGCCCCATAGCAGCCCGTTTTGCAGTACATTCTATTTTTCATTTTCTAAAAAATATATACTCATCATTTGAAGTGTTTGTTATTATATGAAATGATGTATATACTGAGATGCATTAGTATATGTTTTTTCATGGTTAAAAAATGAAAATAAAATTTGGGTCATATACTATATTAGAACCCTATATGCTATGATAAAGTATATACTACTTTATCATAGCGTACGGGCTACAAAACGGGCTGCAAAAACAGCTACATGTATCAACGCTAATATGGTATAAGCTCATCCTTATCATTCAACTTAGTTTAGACAAAGGTCCACTAGCCCATCAAGCAACCATCCATAGTTTAAGGATGTACATTACATTGGAAAATAATATGTCCAACCCAGTTTCTTTTTTAAAATAAATATATACTCACATATTGAAATACATAATATTATACGAATTGAAATATACGTTGAGATACACTAATATATTTCTTTTTAAAAAAAATAAAAAATTACAGTTCTGTACACTGCAATAGCACTCAAACAATATGATAACACAGTACATACTACGTTATCACAGTGTATACAGCTGCAAACATATTGTAAAACAGACTCAGTGTATCAACGCTCACATCACATTATATAGTTTTAAGCCTTGGAAATGTATGTCACATTAATTATACTAGTCAAGGGCACGCGCAATGCACATAATAACAAACATGAACAAGTAGTATTAACTTTTCAACATAAAAAATAGCAGTAACTTAATAAAAATATGAAGAATATCAATCATTTGATCAAACAACACTAATAAAAAGAATTAAATGAATATATTTTTTTTAATAAATAAAAATGAATGGAACAAACTATCATTATTAACAATTCAAAATAAAATATGAAACAAGATAACAATCAAACAACACCAAGAAAAATAATTGAATAAATATAATTTTTTTAATAAATAAAAACGAATAGAACAAATGATCATTGTTAACAATTCAAAATAAAATATTAAACAAGATAACAATAAACAAATAAACACGATAAACTAATAAATTTGTTATATATTGAAAATTAATTTTATTTGTTTTAACATGTTCAGGAATTTTGTTAGGATTAACATATTATTGAAACTAAATTAAATTTAAGTGACTAACAAAAATAAATTTATAGAAATGAATGAAACAAACTATCAAGGACGTAGCGCACACAATTTCATGGCAGGATCAATGCCTTTTAGAATCTATATATCCTCAATTAGTTGATTAATATCAAATTCCAGTTTTGTCATAAATAATTGAGCTACAATCTTTTACAATGCAATATTGTCAAGACTCTAAATAAATTCATTTGTTCTAAGCTATTCAACAATTTTGTTATGATGTTTTATTATCAATTTTTTCAGTACTTATTTTTATATATTTCTCTAAATCGATCATTTTGCTTTTGAAACCTTCCTTGCAAGAACCTCACCTTTCTAGCAGACATAGAAACCATGAAAAAATTAGATAATGAAATTCTAGTTCAAATATGAATCCAAGAAACCAGAACAATAAAAAATATATAAATATGGGATGTATGATGAGTCCTATATCTCGAAACTCCTCTAAAGGGTAATGGTCTTACCCATTCAAGAATGCATTTTTTTTGTATTATACTTAATAGTCTCACTTTGCTCTAATCTAGAAAAAATTTCGACAGCGTCCCTTTATAGTTCTCCAGGCACACGATATAGATAGATTCAAAATCCTGTTATTTTATAACAGAAAACCGCAAATCAATCCAATATGTGCTCTGAGAACATAAAGAGATACCACCAGAATTTTCCATAAATAGAACAAAGTTTGAGCCAATTAAACATCATACAAAAATTATGCATTCTCAAACTGTCCAATATGGACAATTCAAGGTATTTCATAATACTATGCTAGATGAAATCTATTTAATTGCTCAAGGCATGGATAGTTCAACAAATTTCATCATAACAAGTGTTATGAAATCTCTCAAAAGGGACTAAGGTGTAATCAATGTATGTATGATCGGAAATAAATTTAAGTGACTAATAAAAATAAATTTATAGAAATGAATGAAACAAACTATCAATTGATGATAATTTTATAAATAGCATTGATGATATCGAATTACAGTTCTATCATAAATAATTGTGCCATGATCTTCAACGATCCAATATTGTCAAGACTTTAATCAAATTTATTTGTTTTAAACTGTTCAAGAATTTTGTTAAGATTAAAATATCACTGAAACCATGTTATGATGTTTTATTTTCAATTTCTTCAGTTCTTATTTTTATATATTTCTCTAGGTGGATCATTTTGCTTCTGAAACCTTCATTGCAAGAACCTCACCTTTTTAGCAAACACAGAAAACATGAAAAAAAATAGCTAATGAAATCCTAGTTGAAATATGAATCCAAGAAACCAGAACAATGAATATATACTATATTATATACAAATTGAACCCTAAAAGAGCCAAAAAAAAAAAGAAATTATGGAAGAACAATACTTATTCAACAAAAACATTATTTGGACATTTCAACAAACATTAAAAATGCATGTACAAAACTACATTTTGCTGACCTTCAAAGGAGGACCTTTTCGTCCCCTGCATCATGAAAGGAAGAATAAGAAACCCTATTAATGATTCTCGAATGAAAAAAAAAAACACAAGAAAATTTGACCCCAACGAAACCATTTCAAATTTTTTTTAAAGATTAACCATCTCTTCAAGGATTCCAAACCGACCTAAAAACTGGAAGGAAAAAAAATTGAAATTCTCAAACCTATCTTCAATCAACACCAAGTGAACAGGGAAATCGAGGAGACAAATCGTGCGGCGAGACAACACGTCAAGAACACCGAAATAGTTTTTTAAAAAAAACAAAAAAAAACACTTTAACACGGCACATGTAAAATGTGTAACAGCAGGCGATGACGAGTCCCTTGCCCCTAAATTACATAAATCGCCTCTTCATTTTTTAAAATTAACAATATGTCTGAATGGATCTATCTGCAAATCTAAAAAGGCACGTGTAATCGCAATTAAAGTGTTTCAGGGATCTACTTAGAAATACGAGATATTCAGGGATCTATATACAATTTTACCGTTAAAGTGTTTCGCGCTAACCTTCTCTAGCGTTAACGTGTGCGTCTGGGCGAAACTCCTTTGTCTCCATTCGAGTGGTCGTGCATTAGAATGTAACTAGTTTTTATTGTACGCGCATTCGCGCGAGTTAATAAAATGTATTTCTAACATGACAAATGAACTTTATATTTCTTAGACTTCAAAGTATATGGGGATATCAAATTCTCAAAAATACAGGTAAATAATATTAATTTTTATATGAATTAATGAATTAAGCAAAACATTTGAATTCATAAGTCACATTAAGAAAATTTCTATATACATATTATCCTCGGCCTATAGGTAAGTAAAACATAATTTTTACCCATTAACATCGGAAGTGAAGAAAAATTTTCATGTGTCCAAACATCTGTTGTTTCAAGAGCATTAATTTAGAAATAGATATTTAATTTTTAAGGAATGTATTTCAAAGACTTTAATAACGAATGTGTAATAAAAATTTTAAAAATAAATTGATATTCTAATTTCCATAATATTTATGATACTAATAATCAATTAACTGATTTAAATATTTTTATCCGTAATCAGAATCCAGAAAAAAGAGAGAGAGACTAAAAAACAATTGGATACACTTCCTCCATGAAATAACTGATTTAAAATTTGGCGAGTCATGTTTTGATACGAGAGATTTCATTATAAATCTTAAAATCTGAATGAGGCATCTCTTTGTAACATAGATGGAGGTTTAATTATAAAACTGGTTCAAACTAAAGATGAAACTTCAAAGATCTCCCTATAAGAGTTGTTAGGGACCTAATAAAAAATATGAGAGACCTGGGCGCCTATCTACAAATAACCACGGAAAAATACAAATGTGACCAATTTGTCAGGGATCTGTTTATAAATAAGAAGGATCTAGGGGTGTATCTGGAAATGCTCGGATATGGGGACCTATCTATAAATAACCACAGAAAAGGACAAATTTGGCCGATTTTTGTAGGGACTTGTTTATAAATAAGAGGGATACGGGGGCTTATCTGCGAATAGCCGAATAAAATGATAGGCGTTAACATGGTTTTGGGCATTTATGAATTGAATGAACAATCTAAGGTGTTTTTTAAAAAAGCACCTTAAAAAATTTTTGGCACTATTGTAGTGCTTAGATGTATATATATATATATATATATATATATATATATATATATATAAAATTTTACGTGGGCCGTACATATCCAACGGTGTAGTCGCTTTACGATATGATGAGTATATATATATATATATATATATATATATATATATATATATATATATATGAAAATGATTGCGTGCGGCGAATGGCAGGTGTGGCCGCGACGTGGGCCGTCCGATCGCGGGTCCATCGCATCCAACGGTCGACGTGAATCGCACCTGACCGTCCGATGCGATGGACCCGTGATCGACGGCCCGTGATCGCTGCCGCACCCACCGTTCGCCGCACGTAATCACGTCCTATATATATATATATATATATATATATATATATATATATATATGTTAGATATGTAACATCAGATGTTGCCTAGCATGTTAGAACCTGATCAAGTTCTGGTCAAAAGTCTGGAATGCATGGCTCTGGTTCCACGTTGATCTGCAAAAGGCGTTACCAATGTGGAAACTATGGACGGCCTGTGATTCTCCAATGGGAACCACATGTTTGGAAATTTATGCTTTTGATTGAGCTATCTAAGTTGACCCCATATTCATGAAAATACTCTATTATACTATATATATGCCATTGTTGACTCATGAGGATTATAGATAGTTTTCTTGCTGTTGGTGTTGACGAACACGGATATTTTTGGTTGGTGATATTCTGCACCTCTGAATGATGATGACTTTCGAATCAAAACAGATATCAATTGTTTTCATCAAAATATGTTTCAGAAGTCATGTCTTTCTTTTCAATCATTTTTATCCTAGCTTAACTCTGTTACTCATCCTGGAGTTCAAATTTAGTACATATTCAATGAAGGAAAGAAAATTCAGTGAAATCGCACAATAGAACAAAAGATTATTTTAGGTGGTTCAACAAATTTGTCTACGTCCACAATCAGAAAACTCTCCCACAACCACCTCTTCCTCTCAAAGCAACCAAGCATGGTTGCCACTAATTAAAAATGATGCAAAGACTAACATGTACAGTTTTTCTGTCACATGTATTGGCTCTGTTTTACACAGAGCAAGAAATATAATGTTATTACAGGCATGTAAAATGGTTGGTCCTAAAATGAAAAATGAAAAAAAATCAGTAGCTCTACCTCCCAACAATCACTGAAAGTGTGACCTGGTTTCCAGAAGAAGATCTCATGTTGTCCTCTGATTTCTCCCTACCATTCAAGCACTTCTCTGTTGTGAAAGTTGGTTGTTTTGGTATAGCATCAGGAGCAGCTTCACTTGCCAACATGTGTACTAGAGAAGGCATCGCAGGCCGATCATCCGGACGGTCTTGAACACACAGTAATCCTATGTGTATGCACTTTAAAACTTCACATGTTGAACACGAGTCGCGTATTAATGGATCTACGAATTCGATCGCTCTGTCTTCGCTCCATAGGAGCCATGCCTGATACATTAAAAGTGTAAGAACTTTAGCAGTGCTGGTAGAACACATTGAAATAAGCAGCATATTACATGCTTTCTTACATATCCTAAAAGGCTTTTAGAGGTCTGGTGATGGTGGAAACTGTTGTTATTTTGGCCACTCAAGATTTCCAGAAGCAGTACTCCAAAGCTGTAGACATCGGATTTCATAGAGAATAGCCCGTCCATCGCGTATTCAAGAGACATGTAGCCACTAAAGTTTCAATCATCAATAGAAAACATTATCAGAAACATAGATCAAACACAAACAACCATTGATCAAAGCATGTGTTTATGATATTGTACTTACTATGTTCCCATCACTCTTTTCATGTTCTCTTGATTATTATCATTGCCTCCAAAAATCCTCGCCATGCCAAAGTCCGAGATCTTCGGGTTCATCTCTTCGTCCAACAAAATGTTGCTCACCTTAAGATCTTGGTGCACTATCCGTAGTCTTGAATCTCGATGAAGATACAAAAGCCCTCGAGCGATCCCTTCGATGATGTTAAATCGCGTCCCCCAGTTTAGTTGTACCTGCTTAGTTGGATCTGCTCAAAAACAACAATGTCCCTCTATAAGGTGTACAATTTCAATCATAAGAAAACTTCTCATGCATTCATTCCTGTAGACACTACATCACCTACATATGAAATCACACATAATGTTGTATATAACCTATTATGTCATCATTTACCCTATTATGAAAAGCATAATTCTTTCGAGTATCTATTTAATTTTTGTTTTAAAATTATGTAATTCAATAGACAAGTTTGACTGCAGGAATGTGACTAAGTTAAACTTTTTTCAATCAAAGAACCAAAAATTGATCGTATCAGAACAAACCAAAGAGGAAGGAGTCGAGGCTTCGATTGGGCATGTATTCATAGACCAATATCTTCTCCTGCCCTTCAATGCAGCAACCCAAAAGCCTGACCAGATTCCTGTGCTGTAGCTTTGCAATCAGTATAACCTCATTTTTGAACTCCTCCACACCTTGCCCTGAATTCTTGGATAGCCTCTTCACCGCCACCTCTCGTCCATCATTCATCTTTCCCTGCAAAATTCAAATTCATTAGTGTTAACATTTTAAAAAAATTCTTATGATACTGATTCGAAAACATGCATACCTTGTAAACAAGACCAAAACCTCCTTGTCCGAGTTTATTCGAATTGGAAAAGTTTCTGGTTGCAACTTCTATTGCAGCTAAGTTAACAGAGGTAAATCTGGGCAGCTCCCTTCAGTACCTTCTCCTAAAATGTAATCACCAGTGGTGTTACTAGTACTCTGATTAAACAATGATATTTGCAGACTGTTGTCATTGCTATCTGAATTCATAAAATTACACCCCAATTAATGAGTAGATTATACACATATCAAGTGAATAATTCATCAATACCTTTTTTTTTCTTCCAACACTTCCTCACATGGTAGACACACAAGATTATTTTCAATGGAGATACAGCCAAGATAACTATCAATATGATAACCCATGATGCTTTGTGACTCTTCTTGTCATCTGCAAATTCAAGAAAATTAGAAATTTTAAGCCTAAGCTTATATCAATTTTTTTTCATGAATGCTGTTTTATTGACTTTTTAATATATAAATGAGAAAACCAAAATTCCAAACTAATAACTAAAGTTCAAAAAGCTTGTCTAAGAAACATTTGGTTCCCTCAAACGTCGTAGAGTGTCAGAATAAATAAAAAGCTTCTTCATTATATCAAGAAAATATAATAACTACCAATAAAAAAAATAGAATAACTATCCAAATAATGACTTTTTAACAGAGAAAACTTACAAAACTCAGAGTGAATGAGCCGAAGAAACACTCCATTCCCCCCAGAAGGGAAATGGTGGATATCAACTAAATCGTTCGCCCAAACAACGCACCCAACCCCCGCAACATACGCATACGCCTTGCATGGTTCTTTGATTCCCCCCAGCAATTCTTTATACACTCCCCCCTACAACCACCCTCATCGGCGACGTTCACCAACCACTCCCACGAGTCCGGGTACTTCACCCCTTCCAATTTCAAGAACCCATTGTCACCACCGCCGCCGCCCCTCTCACACGCCAAAGGAGTCCTCCTTACGCACCCTCTCGACCAATTCCCCCTTCCCCACTCCTCCAAGTCCTTAGCCACAAAGCCTTGCAAACAAGTGCAAATTGGCGCATCAGTCTCCCTACAAGTCCCATAGTCCCCGCACGTATTGTACACCTCGCAATCGCTTATCGGCTGAGCCCACGCCGTTTCCCACTTAGCATTCGTCGCGTCCCAATTGTAGTGCTCAATCTGACCTGACCAACTCAACCGGAACCGCACGAACGACGACACATTGACCGGGGTGTAATCGAAGTAGATCTTCTGCTCCTGCTCGACGTTGCTGAGCCTGAACCTGTATATATACATAGGCTTCATGTTTGCGATCCCCGTGAACAACTGCCCGTCCCACTGTCCGGTCCTCCAGTGCGGATTCTGTCCCTCGCGTATGACAATCTGCGGCGATCGATCGGAAGATATCCCGAGAGAGAATTTCCCTGTCGACGGGTCATCCTCGCTTGTCCAAGAATTGAAGAATTTGTTCACGCCCGTCTGGAGGTCCAGCCCGACTTTCATGCCCGGGAGGAACGTGTCGCCAGGGTTGTCAAAGGACTGCCATAGCACGGTGTTTTCGGAGGATTCGACGACGAGGTTGCCAGAGTCCAAGAGCCTGATGTTCAATGCGGTACATGTAAATTCATAAGTCACATAGATAAAGTGCGGGAAAATACAGATAATTTATGTATTAATATATTTTGTACAGAAGATATCTAATTGGAGTATTTTAACATATATTTAGAAAATTACGAAGTACTTTGTTATTATGTTGATATGGGTCGATTTGGATGAGACTGAAGCGTTCGATGACGACCAGAGGAGGCGATCGTCTCCATCGAGGACTACTAAGTTGTTATTGCTTCCGAAGGTAAGGACTCCTCCGGAGGAGGAGGAGGAGTTGTTCTTGATTGGGTTGTCTCTGTTTGCGACCCAGACCACTGTGAGAGGGGAGATGTTGTAGTACCAGATGCCGACGTAGCGGTTCTTGGAGTTGTTGGGGCTGAAGAAGCCTAACTGGAAGACCTGGCCGGCTGAGATCAGGGTCTGGTTGTCTTTGAGGGATTGGGTTTGTGACAGTGTGTCTGTGGTTGCATGGGATGTTGTTGTGAGGAGAAAGTATATGGTGATGAAGAAACAGAGAGAATTGGTTTGTTTTCTGCTTGTGAGATCCATGGTTTTGGAGAATGGAAAGATTGTTTTCACATGTCAAACATTATATCACACTGCAACATGGATTGTTGGGGTTGATTTCCTACTGAAGGAAATGTATAGGGGTTTTCGCATAGATACCCATGCAACATTAACATTGAATTCCAGTACATCTTTGTTAGATTTGATTTTAATGTTTTTTTTTCTCGCATACTGTATCAAACAAGAAAAAACATCACAACGTAAAGTCGTACCCTTTAGAAGCCAAAACGAAACTGTGAGTAATTCGTGAGTTGACATTTCAAATGTCAATAAAAAAAACAAGGAAAACAAAGATTTTTAGCATGAATTTCATTCAAGGTTTCTCTTCCTGTTTTGTCTCTATGTAGAGTCAGCCGGGTATATGTTCATGGGCGCTGAACAAGTCCATTTTGTAGTGCTGTGGACTGCAAACATATATATATTTGGTAAATATTTTTTTGTATTAATAGAGGAGAAATGTACATTGCTGAGATCAACCTCAAAAACTTAACTGAAGTAGGAAAGAAATTAAACTTGTTGAAGCATAGAAGTGCCCGCGCAAGTTCAGTGGCTAACAAGGAGTAAAAAAGAACCCTCATAACATAGAAGATTCAAAAGAAAAAAACTAAAATGAAATCAGAAAATCATGGGCTATGATTTTCCATCAATGTCATCTTCAATAAGTCCTTTCAGTTCCACTCCAAAATGATGAGGAAGAAGAACCGAATCTCCCATTTCATATTGAAAAGCAACAAGGATGTCAGCAACACAGTTTCCTTCACGGTAGACTTGAGTGATACGCCACTCTTCCAAATGATGCACAAAAGTCTAAAGCAATCTAAGATCATGAAAAGTTGTCCATGGAATAAATCCCTTCCCCTTCGCCCAAGCGATTGCCCTAGTAGAACCAGATTCACCCAAGAAGAGAAGGCCTGCAAACAGAGCCCATTAGAGTCCTTGATTAGAGCATCAAAACCAAAGCAATCCACTGAGACAAAACCATCAGAATTAGCCTTGACATAGTCCATAGGAGGCTTGGCCCATTTCACTTGGATTGTTCTTGAAACCTTGATCTAATGCTATATATAGTTACACCACTAATACAGTGCTTATTTTTATCTCCATATATTCTTTATAAACAAAAAAAATTAAAAGAATTTTGCATTTCATTTATACAAACATGTATATTTCTTTATTAAAAAAATATATTCTATTAATGAGCATCCGCTTCAGAAGAAAAAAAAATCAAAACATGTTATGACTGCAAGTGGGACTATAAATGGGATTGAACGTATCATTTTCATTATGATTCGAGGAAGGAGTGTAGCATCGGACACCAATACATTCAATCTTGTTTGCGGTCATCGTGTCATTGACCCAATATATGATCACAATTAAAAAGTATATTTTTTAAGAATTAATTTTTAAAATCTATAAATATGATTTATGGATATCAAATTGTGTCCCAAACACAGGAGTTGCATCTCATGTGATAGTCAGATATACAGTATTTGGTTTCATCCTCACCCGCTCATTATCTGGTCAAGTATTCCTTCACAGTCCTCTCTTGATCTCCCTTTCTATTTCTCTTTCACCATACCCCATTGACTGCCATTCAGGGGTGAAACCAGGAATGAGAACAAAGAGGGAGGGGAGCCAAAAGATACCAAGTAAAGATGTAAAAAATATTTGTATAAAAATTAAAAATATGTGATAAATTAAAACATAATTATGAAATCTCATTATTTTCCATCACAAAAAATAAAACAAAAATGAAACTTGAAAATGTTAAAATAACAAAAAATATACATGAATACTCTTTAAATATGAGACATTGGGGATGTGAAAAATAGCAATATGAAAAGGAATATAAATAAAAATATTAAAAAATCCAAGTGATTTTTTTTCAACCCCTGAAAATAAGATACCAAAAATCCCTTCAAAACCATGCTTTTTACAAATAATTCAACCAAAAAAAAGAAACAAAAATATCTACAACTCTAAAGCTCAATAATTTCAATGGGCTCTAATACACTCTTTCAACAAAAAAAAAAAACCTTATTTGTAATTGCCACGTCAAATGCGATATATGAAATTTGCTAAAGCTCCATTATCTCCGTATACACCCTATAAAAAAAAGTAAAATATATGTATTCATTTCATATGAATATATATTTATTAAATAATACATCATTAGATAGACCTATACTTTTAAAAAAATTCAATACATTAATAGACTATGAACTGAACTCAATGTAACATATGACTTTTCTTTCTTTTTTCTCTCTTATTCTTTTTTCTCTCCTCTCCCAATCCCACCCCAAAACTGATGTGGAGCGCCCCCAGCCAAATAAACCAAAAAAAAAAAATCCGGCGGACCCGAATCTGAGGGTCCACGTCAGATTCCTACAGCCGAAGCATATCGCCACGTGGAAAATTTCACGTGGGACCTCCACATCAGCACGTAGAAGATCGTCCACATGAGAGGTTCGTGGCAACGATCGCGCCACGACACCCATCCGTTACGGACCACACCCTCCACTGGCCCCACTGACACCGATTAGGTGCAGCGAATGGCGAGTGCGGCAGCGATCATAGACTATCGATCACGGGTCTATCATATCAGACGGTCAGGTGCGATTCACATCGATCGTTGGATGCGATGAATCTACGATCGGACGGTCCACATCGCGATCGCACCTATCGCACCTAGCAATCATATAAATTATTATAATGTATTTCTCAAGCCGCAAATAATAATTCATTATTATTTTATTTTAATTAAAAAAGGACAATATTATTCGATACGATAATGACATCGTTTTGGGAGGGTGGACCCCACCAGGTGTGGCTCGCATGGCAATTAATATCACTCTTGGCCTATATCTCGCCACGTCATCCACCACAGAATCACCTCTCTGCCACGTCATCATCAAAATATCCCGCGGCGCAACGCGAGGCCACGTGGACATGAGAAATGACGAGATCAGCCCCCGCACTAGGCAAAACGAGAGGGGCAATTTCCGTCTTTTTCCATCGTCTCCGGGGGAGACCTCACATAAAAGGAGTCAAGGTTCCTCTTATGTATTTTTTGGCTTGTTTTGGCGAATTTGAAAGGCGAGTGAATCACAGTGTGAGAGAGAGAGAGAGATCTGAAGCGATGAAGGAGTGCGAGCTCTGCAAAGGAACGGCGCGGATATACTGCGAGTCGGACTCGGCGAGCCTCTGCTGGGACTGTGATGCGAGGGTACACGGCGCGAACTTCCTCGTCGAGAGGCACTGCCGGAGGCTCCTCTGCCAGGCGTGCCAGGAGCCGACGCCGTGGACGGCGGCCGGGGCGAGGCTCGGCCCCACCGTCTCCGTCTGCGTTCGATGCTTCGGGAGTTGCTCCGCCGGCACGGGCGGAGATCGGAAGTCGGAGATCGCCGAAACGAAGATGAAGGAGATGTGATTAGCGATTCTGAAGGGGAGGAAGAGGCGGAGGAGGAGGAGGAGGAAGGGGAGAATCAGGTGGTTCCGTGGACGGATTCGTCGGTGGCGGGGACTCCGCCGCCGCCGGGGGCTAGTTCGTCGAGTAGTGGAGAGACAACGAGTCCGATCGGCGGTTCTTTGAAGAGGATGCGCGACGATGATGCGGATCTCGATTTCCAGGTGCGTTAGTGTCTGAAATTTAGGGTTTGTTTCTTTTTTTTCTGCCTGTGGAGATCCGACGGTCTGAAATCCGATCCGCGCATCGACAGGACGATCTCGGCCGTACAGATCCGCGGAACTCCACAGAAGATGAGGCTACCTCGCCCAGTTGGGATTTCAGGGCCTCCAAAAGAGGGGCGAAAGCGGGATCATCGTCGATGGCCGCAACAACGGTTCCGATTGGATCCCTCAATAGGTCTCAAAGGGAAGCCTCTCCGCTGTCTCTGATCTGAGGGAGGTATTTCGGATCTTCGTTAACATTGAACAGTTTTTCTAACCAGATCTTACTCTGTAATAGATTGGGATTTTTTTTTTTTTAAAGCTTGTGTTGAAATGTTAAATATTTAAAGAAAAAATCATTCGTTTTTTCCAAAACAAAAAACAAAAAAAATGAATTGTATTTATTGTGAGTTCTCTTTGCTTTGGAGCCCCGGCACTCTGTTTAGACAGTTTTATATATCTCCTTAGAAAATGGAAAATAGAAATCAGTGAAGCATTAACATTTTGATAAATATTTTTTATACTTATTAAAAATTGATCCATTTATTTTGAAATGGAGCAATATACAAATTTTTTTATCAAATATATAATTCTTTAGATAATATTTATTATTTTTTTAAAAATAAAAACTTCTGCTCTGTAATGTAGATGATTAAATTTTGGTTTGTAGCATTTTATTTTTTGTTTCAAATGGAATTTAATGCAAAGGAGTGCTTTGTCCTGTTATTAGGTATATATGAGTCTAAACCGTCAGATCTTCTTCAAACGGCCTTGATTAGTTTTTTTTTCTGAATGCCTGTTTAAATTGGCTGGCTTCAAACTAAATTCCATCAAATATGTTTGGATCTGTTTAGACGATTGAAAACATTTTTAGGTTATATAATTCAACTAAAAAAATTCTCACTTTGGTTTTAAATAATTCACTTAAGCATATACCTTAGTCTTATAAATGCATATGTTTCGTTTTGTCAAGTATACACATAAAAACAATCAAAGTATGCACGAGTATTGTTTGCACATAATTTTGGCAACAGTTTTCTTCTCAAAAGTACTTAATTCTCTCCCGAGCTTGTAATGTAAGCCGCCTCGTGCTCTCTCCTTCTAGAGAAGGTGAAAATTGAATGAGTGTTGATAAATGAAGACAATGTTTTGTAGCATGATTTGACAGCTTTTGCGTTCACATGAAGTTATTTCTATAACCGTGTAATTTAATAATTTTATTATAACAGCTTCATGCAGACGGATTTTAAACAAATAATAATCAAAAGCTACGATTTTCAAAAGTTGGGGGAGGGCAGTTTCTTGTAAAATCGGTTATAAACCAACGTTTGTATAAAATCTGTTTTACAATCTCTCTATCAAACATTGCCTTAATCTGTTTTACAATCTTTTGCATAATGTGTATATATTGCATTATTAAAATATTTTTTTTAAATAAAAAAAATCTCATAAAAATTGTGTACTTTTATTTATTATAATAATATTTAATTCAATGAGTGAATATAATAAGGGCAGGGATACTCCCACCTCCTAAATTATTTTTGGCACCACCATCCAAACTAACTTTAGGGATCCATATACTTATCAGCTATAATGACTAAGAGCATCACCCTATAGCTGCCACCACCCTACCAATTTGGCTGGACAAGCCCACCACACAAATCCAAAATGCATATAATCCTTGCCAAGTAGGCTCTGAAATGAGCTAGACACATGGTTGTCTATGTATTTATATTATCTAGACAAGTATTCTGTCGAGGGGAATATTTCAGAACTTGTATAGCTTTATTAACACATCAATGTTTCTTTCTTTTGTCGCGTACCCATATATCACAATACTTGCAGTCACTCGTACAAGAACAACATATAGCGAACGTTTGGCAAAACATGTGTAAAATGTATTGAACTATTGTCAAGACAGCACACATCTTCGTCATCATCAGGTCGCCCGAAGTCACCAACTAGAGAACGCAACCTATAGGTTTTTTTTTGTTCTCATCGACAAGAAGATTGTCTAGGATATGTTAATACGTAACACCTCATGTGTCTAACACATTTCAGAACCTAAGAATTTTTTTTTAGTTTTCATCGACATGATGATTGTCTAGGAAATATAAACCCATAGACATCCCATGTGTCTAACTTATTTTAGAACCTACGATATGTTGTGTAAATATGTATTTTAAATTTAGGTGGTGAACTTGTACATGCAAAAATTTAGGGTAATAGCAGTTATAGGGTGGTGCCTTAATCATTTATAATAAAAAAAATATATGATGACAATTATGTAAATAAAGGTGATACTAGAATAATGAGGGTGATGACAATATTCCTGCCCATATAATAATCCGGTGAGACTGCGAACAGCGCTATCATTTTACAAATTGAAATGTGTGGCTGGTGAGATTTTCATTTTTCGGACCTCTTGTTCAACTTTTCCACCTCTTCACAAAAGCAAACATTTCTGGTTACTTTAAAACTGGTGGCGATGTTTCACCATCCTGATAATTATCTATTGTTGTTGTTCATATAAAGCTTTATAGGCTACTCTTAAAAGATTTTGAAAAGGCCAAGATTTCCACCCCGTAAAATATTCATTCCACCCCAGTTTTCTTTCCCACCCAAACAATTTTCTACGTGTTGCGAGCCTATCCTTTTAACATATGAATGGTTTTGTATTCTACAGCCCGACCCATTATTTTAGAAAGTCCTCTCTCTCCTCCTTTGTTCTCCATCGCTCTTTTTTTTTCTCTCTTCATTTTTGCTCCTCCTCCAATTCTGTTCAATTGCTTACGCTCTCCTCTAGTTCTTGAAAACCCTTTTTTTAAACAAATCTAAACCTCATTTTAATATTTTATAAATGATAGTTTTTACATTTAAAATGGTTCATTGAGAAAGATTGTTTGATTGGAAATGATTTGTAATTTTGGTTGATTATCTCATGTGAATGTGTTTGTTCGATTAATGAATGAACATTTAGAAGTTTCTTTTTATCAGTTCTACAGACCAATTGTCAAATCTGTGTAGCAAGTTCAGTATAAAATACATCGACAATATCCCAGTCGAACAACTCACAGAATGGGTTAGGGTCTCTTTTGACCTGTTCGACAGACCAACCGTCGAATCTGTGTAAAATATGTTGATAGATGAAATGTCGAACTACTGTAAACAAAACTCGACAAACGACCTGGAGGTGAAAAGGGTGAGGTTTAACTTTTTTCAATAACATGTTAAATATGTTTTTATTAATATTTAAAAAGGTGGGGGTGAATATATGATGGGGCGGTAATAGAGGCCCCATTATGAGAATCCTTGGTCTGGTATTAATATGCACTGACTCTCAACTGGAGCCACACAGTACTCGTATCATTTTTTTTCTTTTAAAAGGATTCTGCAGGGCCCTTCTGCTACTAACTCTTTCATGATTATGTTGAGGGGACCAATACCCCCTCACCCTTCATTATTGATGCACGTTCCAGTTCATTTTATTTTAGATTTCTATTGGATTCTGTGGCTCCAGTTCATCCCATTTGTTGGAAAACTATTGGATACTGTACTAGTTGAATATATGAAATCTCTAATCAAATATATACTCAAATGAGAAAAAAATTACAAAAAATTATATCTGATTCATTATGTATTTTATGAGCTTTGTTACATTGATATGCACTTTTTATTAAATCATATACTTCATTACTTCATTACATAAGGTTTACTATTTATAAAAAAACAAAACGTGTACAAACTTATAACTTCACTTTGGAATAAAAGAGTTACAAACTTAAAACTTCACTTTGGAATAAAAGAGTTCGTAGCGAGATCTACATTTTATCTATAATGTTAATCATAGAATGTCAAACATGATATACAAAATGCAATGGCTTTCATTTGAAATTATAAAATGCAAATGAAAAATGTTCATCCAGCAGTCACTTTTGTCACTTTTGCAGTTCCAGCAAGTTTTAAATTTATTTGAAATGCATATACTTGTTTAATGAAATATATTTTCATAAAAAATGAAACACTTACTCAAATAATCTATACATATCTTCTTTTAATTTCCCTAAAGCAATATATACTCCATTATTAGAGATTTCACATATTGAGCTAAGATAGGAGGAATGACTGCAAAAATGATCGAATGTATGTATCAACACCGAATGCAAATACCTCGAAGGTGATTCAAACCCCATCCCAATTATCATTCCCTGTAACAATCTCTAAAGTCTCCATTTGTAAGACCGGTCCAAATTCAGATCATTATATAACAGTACAATATCATGTGAAAGGATTGTATCAGGACAAAACGACATCTTTTTCGCCAATATCTTCCAAACTAGGTGGAAAAATTGGTCACACGCCCAAGAACTCGTTGGGACCACTCAATACGAAGCACATTGCGACATCAAGAAAGGTTTATTGGCTCACCACATAATTTTGCCACCTCTTCCTCCAAAAGATGGAGAAGATTTGCTTTGGATCGCCTATAAATCCAAGCTTTACTCGTCTGGTCCCAATCAAACCTAGATGGACCGCTGTGTGGGAAGAAAAAAAAACACGAGGGCAAAGGCGACAACCAGGTGAGAAATCAACATCAGAGAAGCTGCAAAGAAAGGCTAGAGAAAGCTCCACCAGGTCAATAGTCAATGTCTAGTGACCGGGTGAGAAAACAACAAAGCATATCTGATACAAACAAATTCTATAATTCATGGGTATATTTACACCTTTCATTTACATACAAGCACTAAGAAAAAGATCAAGAGTAATTGGAAATGTGATCAAAACACGAGTGTGGAACACATTAGGATATCAAGCTGTGGGAGAGATACATATTAGAATTCATCAACACATTTGTGGATTTTGATTAGAAGCTCAAAATTCAATTGCATACTTCATTTAATATGTGAAGATGCCTCTTCAATTCAAAAGAAAAGATGGACTAGGATAAGTAGTTTGATAAAACCATTTAAAAATGTTCTCCAATTTTATTTTTAAAGATCAAATTTCTCAATCACCATAGGGAGCAAGTACCAAGTTCACCTTGAAAATATGGCAAATATAACTCATGTCGGAGTTTGCTTTTCAGATTTATCTTTCCTTTAGTATTTTCCCCTTGATTTCACATGCAAAAGATAATCTTTCCAAACGAATCCATCAATTCAACTTCCATGCAACACCAGTCATCAGTGGTGTGCTCTTCAATTAAGATCCATGAATACAAGTCCATGTAGTCCCTAGAATTTATATACCCTTTCGCTTTAAAACCATTTGAATTTCCTATTTCAACCAGATACCTTGTCAGGGTATCCACATTCCGTCCATTTTGGCTCCCCAAAAAGCTCAACACATTCAAACATATATTTCCAAACCAACCACTCCATGTACTTTGTACACAACTATGCAAGCCTCCGGTCCACCTGGTAACCTATCTTCTTTTCCTTAGAAATAGTGATACCACATTTTCAGAACATGGATATAGTTCTGGCATTACCCCATATTCCCATTAACCTTGTTCTTTTCCATGAAACCTAGTATTTTACATTTCAAGCAGCATGTGCATTAAGAAACCAATATTCTTTATCCAGAAGGAGCAGTAAATAAATTTAGAGAGGGAACATATAATCCAGAGCATCCATTTTATTATAGTGACTGGTATTAAATCAGAAATTTGACAAACACATTTCACTCAATAAAAAAAAATTTGATATAGCATCTAGCTGTAAAAACCTAGATGATATGGTGCTTGAAAGTGAGAGTGTGATACTAATTAAAAAATCACTAAATATGATGACAAAAAGATTGATTGGTTCTTCAACACCTAAAGCCACACAAAAGTGAGAAGACAATCACAACAAATATTACTTCTGACCAAAATATGAAATGAGGATTACGAGAACAACTAAAGCTAGATGCTAATGATAAGTGACAGTGTGATGGCGATGCACATGTGCAAGTTTATATAGTCCATCTGTTTCAAAATGGCTAGAAGAATAACATTATGAACCTCTATAATATAATATATATAAAGAAAGATATGGATATGATACAATAGCCAGTGACTTCAGGTGATACCTCACAGGCGAAGACAACCAGATTTGTCTGTTTGGTGCTTGTTTGTTAATAACGTAAGTGCCCAAATCGCCAAGCTTCAAGGTCAAAACTTGATTCTGTCAAAAAGTAAATATTCATTTTACGTTATAACTTGTTAAAATGAAATGCAAACCTCTTCAAAAAGAAAATTACCACTCAATTCTGCCTTACCCCATAATCTATATCAAAACCATCCAATTGGATATCATCACCATACTCCTATGAAACACAGAAAAGTATGTTTCAGAAAAAGTAAGGAGATTTTATTGGAAGCTGATTGTCTATAAAAAAAGAACAAGAAAATTACTTTGCAAAAAATCACAAGATAGAATTAGACTACAATAAAAATATAATAAAAAATCAACTTCACATGCTTATCATCACAGGCAACAAGCTCAACATGCTTATCATCACAGGCAACAGCTTATTAGCATGAGCTGTTACGATATATCATTTTATGAATCAAATGAATTAAACACAGTAGTAAAAAAAGCGAAGATTCACAAACTAACAATGGTACCCAAAACGAAAATATAGAAAACTTCAGGTAAAACAAGGAACAGAATATTATATGACGCAAACAATGATTGCAAACTTCCACACATGGTACCTCAAATTTCTCCAGTAGGTTTTGTATTGTTTCATCGGCCAATTTGTGGAATTCATCCTCCTGCACCATAGAACTGTTTCCAAAATCAAGCAGTGAGACCTAGCTAGTAGCTACTATAAATAATGATAAATAAAGTTCCACGTCTTGTTAGGGAATGCAAAGTATAGGTCAAAACAAAAAATGGGGGAAATAATTGACCAGGATTGAAGAGAGAGAAAGTTAACCAAGACAGTTAATTACGTGAATGCCTTCACATTTTTATTTTGGAAAGATAATGATCCATTTGGATGCAGGATTAAAGTGACGATAAGATTCCAATCCTTCGAAACATGCTCATTAATGATTAATATGCCACATATATCCAGCAATGCCCTCATCCTCAGAGGTTCTAAGGAAAATTGCACATACCCATAATCAATAGGTGCTGGTCCATGGTCCTCATCAATGCTCAAATTCCGCGTGCAGAAGGATCTAACAATTGATGGGTGCCTGAGAGCTTTCAAAACCTCAGAGTTAACAAGAGCTGCAGTAGTAGAAATAGTACGATATGAACGAGATTGACTTCCAATGAGAGCAAGAGGTCTTGTAGATGAATGAAGAAGATAAGGTGGTTGATAATGAATGGTAGCTCTATATAGGCTTCTTAACAAGAGACGCTTCGAAGTGAAGGAAGAAGCCATCCAATCAAGACTTCAAGGTCAATCCACAGTTGAACCCCTTTCCAAGATCAATCCCTTCAACCTAAAAAGCGAATCATAAATATTCAATTTTGTTTTAATTGAAAATAATTTGAGATGTAAGGCTTCAAGGTCAGTTAGCATTCAAACATATAATTGTTTAACATCCAATCAAGACTATGATGGCAAGAGAGACCCATCAAGGCCACTGTTATGGATACATTTTTTCAATCTTGCATATTTTTTCCTATTTCTAAGAAGGAAAATGATTAATAACCACAACTGACCTAAGCTGATGTAGACTGTTAATACATGAATAAACAACCCCTCCCAAAAATGATAGGATGATGTACCTCTTTATCACTAGTTGAAAATCAATTTGGGTCACCTCATTGGACAAGTTGTGGATTTGGATTACGACTCTTTCCTAGATTAACAATAAAGAGTGGAAATAGCGCCTAGGCAGTCATGCATTCCCCCGTGTCACTATTTCATTTGTCCTTAGAGCAGGACGAAGATGTTCACATGATTGCTAAATCTGTTGCTAATGGGTGCATTTTGAAGACAAAGTGAGATGATACAGAAGATTGTTTCTTGCAACACCCCCTCCCCCACCCCCACCCCCACCCATGGATGCTCGATCCCATCATACTGACTTGTAACGACTTCACGTGTTTAGCATATAAAATTGTGACAGTTTTTTAATAATGTCAGTCTCTCAGAAGTCACCAGGCATGATAGGATGGGATTCAGCTCTCGTCAATCTTTTGGATTCTAACTAAAGAACCCCAGTTCCCTTGCCCCCCAAAAAAATGCCAAAACTTCTCCAACGAACACCAGCAATATTTCAGGCATGTCCTATCATTTTCTAATTCCAAATACCAGAAAACAGACTCAAATAAAAAAAATAAAAAAAAAGCCCTCTAATTTTCTACATACACACACATCATCATGAGACAAATTATAAATCTAGGGTTTCACAAATTACACTATAGAAAACCCTAAATCAATTGATTTCATCAAAACATAAAGCTAGGGTTACACAGAGAACTCAAATTAGAACCCTAGATTTGAAACCCAACACCTGTAACCTTAATCAATCCGAATTTATATGTGGTGGCTCGGATACCAAATGTCGAACTCCACCCCAAAATCACACAAAAATAGGATTTAAAACAAACATATCAATCATCAAATCAATATATTTGTTTATGCATACCTTTGAATCAGAAACTTGAAAAAGCAATCAATCTTCAAAGTGAAGCTTTCAAATCTCAGAATCAAAAAGGGGAAATCTTCTCCCTCCTCCTCGCCCTAATTTGATGGATTATCTTTTCCCAAACTGCGAGCAATACACGCCTCGCTTTTTTGTCTATGAACCGTGTTTGAGCATGAGAACGATAAGCACTTATGGAGAGAAGTGCTTCACCTGTGCCGAGGAGGGATAGAGGAGAAGCTGTTGGAGGTGGGTATCGTGAGGAGGTGACAGAAGAGATGCGATTGGAGGCGTCTGTTGAGTTGTTCGTAGAGGCTCGTTTAAAAGTTGTTGGGGTTTGATTGGAAGCTTAGGTTGGCAGCTTTTTGGTTCGTAGAAAGTTGTTTTTGTAATTGTGCAACCAAACAATTTTGTATAGTAGTAGCTTTTTTGAGATAAATAGTGTCTAAAAACTGTTATTTGTAAAAAATGATAAAGTTAAATTCTTGCATAATCAATTTTAAACCGAATTAGTTTTGCAATCGCGCATTCATACCCAACCTAAGGGGTATAGTAGTCATTTTGTCATGTCAGGTTAATTTAACTCAATAACATATTAGTAGGGATAACGATAGGGGTCATTTGCTTTTTTTTAGCGTAACTTGTGAACATGTCCATTTCAAAAAAATTCAAAATATATAATGTCTGAATGGTAATAAGGATACAGAAGGAAAGAAAATGTAAGAAAAAGGAAAAAGAGTACGACAACAAAAGTTGGGATCGGGAGAGTGATAAAAAATATTACTACCACCTCGCCCCACTATTGGGGGCACCCTAAATGCCTATTCGAAGACGATTGTTCTTGAAGAGAACTCTAGCGACACCCCCGATGCACGACCCCCAATCAATGATTGATTGCTGAGTCATCTCCCACAGATTCTCCGGATAAAACCGCACCCCACGAAACACCATCTCATTTTGTGCACGCTAAATCGCAAAGGTGCAAGCCGGTATGATGGAAAAGAGGATGGCTCCCAATTGGCTAACATCATCCTTTTTCTTCATTCGTTTAGCAGCCTCCCACAGATCTTGCATGGATTGGTAGGGGTTATTTGCGTTATAGAATAGAATAATATTACGCTCGGCCAATAATAGACCACATATATTTTTATTATTTAAAAGTCATATAATGATAGAATCTTACACACTACTATAGCATAGAATGAAGTTGTAGAGGGGGCTACAAAATGGAGTGAGTGTATCAACGCTCTTGCATTATACAGAACAACTAAGGGGGTTAAATGGATATTCAGATTTTTGAGGGGTCAATCTAAATATTCTGTTTGTCTGGGGGAGTTGCATTTTTTTCTCTTTTTTTTTAATTTGGTCTACACTCATTTTAATTATATATATATATATATATATATATAGAGGGTCGATTACCTGCGGTAAACGGCAGGTGCGCCGTCGATCGTGGGCCGTCGATCACGGGTCCATCGCATCGGACGGTCGGGTGCGATTCACGTTGACCGTTGGATGCGATGGACCCGCGATCGAACGGCTCACGTCGCCGCCGCACCTGCCGCGCGCCGCACGTAATCGCCCCCGTATATATATATATATATATATAGAGAGAGAGAGAGAGAGAGAGAGACGATTACGTGCGACGAAGCGGCAGATGCGGATTTAACGAGAGCCGTCCGATAATAAAGGGAGCATATGATTGTGTGTATTAACCTTGAAGCCTTTTCAAACTCCTCTGCAAAAATGAAAAAATAATGAAAACCCACATAGCAGGATAAAGCTAGGAGAAAATGAGGTATATATGCTTCTCCTCATCAGACCAACAGGCAACCATTTTTTAGCAGTGAACGAAGTCAAATATTAAATTGTTTAATTGGAAGAATCAAATATCAACCGTGATTTCGAACCAGCTGCACACTAATATCTCATACATATGCATTTACATCAATTATCAAATGCAAGAACATTTCAATTCAGCAAGAACCGATGGGGTTGCAGAAGGGGATGTGGAGGGGTGCCCCGAGGAAGTTTTTTTTAAAATCCAATCATGGAAAAATCATATGAAAAAACTCCTCAAAAAATCACCTTCAAAACCTATTACAAACCCTATCTTCAAAACCCCTAATCACTAGAAACCTAAATGAAAAACCCGTAATCATCATAAACCTAGATGAGAAACCCTAATCATCGTAAAAAATGAAAACCCAGAGGGTGAGAGGAACCTGGAATCGGGGTTGCTTGCGGGTAGTCGACGAGAGGTGGTCGCAGGTGGTCGGGGACCGTCGCGGGTGGATGGCGGTGGTCGCGGATGGTCGATTGCAGGCGCTCGGGGGGTCGTCCACGGGGTCGCAGTCGCCGATTTGGTCAGATCTGACCAAATATGTGTGTGAGCGAGAGAGAGAGAGAGAGAGAGAGACCCGTGCGAGAGAGAGGCGATCGCAGGGGTTTTTTGTTTGTTTTATGTTTCAGGGGGCTGAAGAGAGAGAAACCCAAAAATTGGTCGAGGTGAAGAGGGAAATGATACCTGTGAAACCGGTTCCATCTCTCGTTGATTTTTTAATCCCCACCGTTGGATTTAAATCCACTAGATCGGACGGCCCTCGTTAAATCCGCATCTACCGCTTCTAATCGGCTCTCTATATATATCACCTATATTTATAAAGGGAACTGATACGGTGCGGGTCGTGCGGATGTGCGGCGCCGACCACGGGCCGTCGATCACGGGTCCATCGCATCGGACGGTCGGGGGCGATTCATCTCGACCGTTGGATGCGATGGACCCGCGATCGGACGACTCACGTCGGATCCGCACGACCGCACGACCTGCATATTATCACTCACGTATTTATAAAATATGAATTATACAATTCAATTGATTATATAGATGTATTTATAATAAATAAAAATTAATGCTATATATACTCGTTAATACGAACACAAACGGCTAACAAGGTATATGGATAAAAATTGATCAAGTGTAACAGTGATCAAATTGTGGAGAGAGAGATCTCTTTACACACTTGTAAATGTTGTGTGAGTTTCACATATAAAAAAAAATAATGATTTGACATATGAGTCCCTTATATCATTAGAGGAATAACACAATTTCAGAGGAGATTTAAAATACAAATATCAGTTTATTCTCACCTAATTCTACATAGCCATACCCACTTATTCTCTCTACCCAAATACTTTTTTTTTTTTGTTTATTGTCCTTTATTCCCCCCTATTCCTCCCCTATTCCTCTACCCAAATGCCTCTGAATGTTTAGATTCAATCATTTAAATAAAATGTATCATTATCATAGAATTTTACAAATTACATTACTTTGATGCAGGATTTTCCAAATCAATAGTGTGTTTCGTAGGATCATATTAAACTTGATATGATGCCAACAACAAAAGATTTAGAATATGTATGAATATAATGTACAATGATACGTAATGTTCTTGCATTTGGAGTGATAAGTGTACACTTAACTCATAAAATAACATTGGAGATAAGCTTGGCAAATATAACTTCAAAAAATGTTGGATTTTATAATATACGTTGATCTGGAGTACATCAAACTAAGATAATTAAATAGCTTTTTATTGGTAATAATTAAAAAGTTGATGAGAGAGGATGTTTATTTTAATTAAAATAAAAAAGCAATTTCTAGAAATAAATCCCAAGTTCTTTTAATTACATAATTGATCTCGAGTCAATTTTATTTGTAAAACTGACACTTGACATGGTCAGTGCTCACATGGTCGAGTGACAGTTGTAAAACTGACTTATTTGGTTGAGCGATTGCGCAATGTTTATAATTGCAAGAAACTGATTCTGTAATCGTGCAACCAAACAGTTTTACAATCAAAGTTTCCTACAAACAGATTTCAGGCTTTTTAGTGCCCAAAAGCTGTGATTTAAAAATGTTTGGAGAAAGCAGCTTCCTACAGAATCAGTTTTAAACCCAACGATTGTAAAAAATCATTTTTACAATCGCATTACCAAACGTTACCTAATGGATCAATTCTGCAATAAAAAAAAGAACCAGATTTCTTTTCAGAATCACAGTTAAAAATGTCAAATTACAAACCAGGTGTACCTTGACATGCAGTTCTTGTTCAGCAATCCCATTTAGTACATGTTTTATAAGATAAAGGATGTATTTTTTTTTCCAGTGGTTATAGTGTATATTTCATTCTTTTAAAGCCACACATGTTTCACAACATTATCCATCTTCGAATGATCTTCAAAATCTAAATCTTTAGGGCTAACTAACTAACATGTTTCCATCTTTGCTATGATTCTATAGGTAAGAGAGAAAAAAATCCACATGACAAGGGGGTAAATGAAACCACTCCCATGGTGAACAGAAATTCCAAACTTGAGGTGCCTTGCAGAGAGACAAAGGTTCTAACAGACATATTTGACAAACAAATCACAAAAACCTCTGGAGAAACATACTCTGATGAAGAACATATTCCCAGGTCCAACAAGGTCGTAGCTGAACTACCATCTGAATGCATGGTGCGGACCTACTCCACAAACACCACTGATCTATCTATTATATGACGCCTGCAACCCCTCAAAAGTATGTTCTGTTAACAGAAATAAACACAGTTTATGAGATTCTGAGATTATCAAATATGGAGAGAATCCAAGTTTTAGCAGAATAACAAAAAAAAAACAGTATGATCTAATTAGGCCATTCATAGTAACGTCAGAATGATCAGAAGACATTTGGTGATTCCATGCACAAGAACTAAACAGTAAGATCTAGTTAGGCATTCATAATTCGAAAACAAAAAACATTGTTATTCCATGCACAAGAACGTACATTGTTTACCTGATTCAGAAGGACCACTGCCATGACTGAGATGCACATCAGGCATCTGCCACAAAGGAGAGGAATGATTAAATCCAAAATTTAACATTAAAAAGATGCAATTTTGCTGAATTAAATTACTTGATGGGATTTATTTGATAATGATAATGCTCTCTTATGTTGCAAATCCCCTGAGATCAAAGGCATTTGTACAGTGCTCCCAAAATAACAAACAACGAAATGAATAATTTTCCATATTATTATTATCAACTGAAAAATTAAAGAGATCAATCTCACTGAGCACTAACAACGAAACAAATATGAATTAGGACACCTCTGACACAAACGAGCACCTCTGACATGATTTATGAATCACGTAGTACTTCATCTATTGCAAAAAAAACATTTTCTGATGGTCTCCCAAGTATAAGATGTATCATAGTAAACAACCTCTGATAAATGTGAGCGATTGGATGAAGTCATATGCAATAAAAAATACATAGAAACCAGAATTATTCATAAAAAGAGAATCCTGTAAAGGGGAAAGATGGCAACCATGCAAGCATCAAAAAGTATTTTAATTTATTTAATATAACAATGTTTCAAACTAAGAGTAAACAAATATTGAGTTCTTGATACACAAACAATTGCATACCCTCCAATAATGCAGATATATGACTGACAAAAAAAGAAAGGAAATGTAGGATTGTGATCCAAGTATTCAAGATAAAGATCAGAAAAAGGGTACAGCTACACATTCAGTCAAACACCAAGGTAAACAGTACACAGATCCTCTCCAATAAATCAATCCCGTGAATAAGTTTCATTGTTCATGAAGATCAAGTGGACAAAATATAACTACATTCAATGAAAAGCATATAAGATTATAAGATATACTACTTTAAAAAAAACAGCCAAATGATGAAAACTATACCATTGAGTGTAATACATTTCCACCTCAAAACATAAGAAAAACTAAGAGGTGCTATAGATAACAAATGAAAGAAAAGTTTGCCAATTTTTATCAGAAACTATGCCATACTTGATGAATATCACACTACAATTGAGGAATTCTAATAATGTTTCGACTAATAAGGGTTTTATTTATATCTAAATCCAAAACACTAAACACCATTATACTGGTCTGGCAGTCTTGGTATCTCAATCATGTAGCTAAAGCATCTTTCTTTATTAATGAAAAAAATTAAAAATGTCAAGTTGTTGAGTATACCATATAGATATATTAATGTTATTTCAGGGAAGAGCCAACACACGTATCAAGAGTTATTCAAAAACAAGTTCAATAATCAATTTTTCAAGATTATGGCAGTTTCTGCGATACCATAACTGTACACCTTGCCCAAACTTACTTTAAGGCGGGGGGGGGGGGGGGGGGGAGGAAACTTGATTTTTAGGATTATCCATTATGAAATCATATTACACACTTCTTTAGTCCACACTCCAGTCATAATTTTTTTGAGTTGCCCATGTAAGACTTGAAAATCATATAAATTATCACCTAAAAAGCTTTTTAGGAAGTTTTCTTTTTGTTGGAGAAAGACCTGCAATATCTCCTCTAAATAAATGAATCTTAGTCAAAATCTGATGTTATTCAGCTAACTATTCAATTAAAGATGTGTATGCTTCTCAATATGTTTCCTTATATTTTTATGATAGATAGCTTCTTTATATTTACTCATCATTTTAGATAACCATAAGATCACAGATCAAACCCAGATTTCCACAATTAGAAATTATATCATATCATAGGCAACTATAAAGAACAGTGAAAGCAATCGTAGGCCCATAAGAGGCAGCCCAATCATAGATCAATGAAGGTAACTAATACATTCGACCCTAAAAGAATCTTTCACGGTCTCCCATAAAAAGGTTGTGCCCCTCTCAAAGAGAAGATACAATCATCACACCAAACCGGATCCAACCCAATATAAAGTTTTTGCGTCATGCCAATTTTGAGCTTGCTTAAAAAGTACTAACATTTGAGTTAGATGTGTAAATATAAGGTGGTCAATAATACATAATTCAAACAAACGCAAGCTTATGCAGCAAAAAAATATTTAAAAAATCATTATCAAACAAATACAAAATTTCTGTCATCAAGGGCCAAGGGAAAACAGAGATCAATCCTAACCACAGACCAAACTTACCTTATGACACAAAACAAAATTAGATTTAAGTATTACTCATTTATGATGATGAACTACACCTGCTTGTTTAATCCACAGGAACTGGTACCCCATTATAAAGCTCTGAAATCATAATTATTTTATTTTAGTGATTAGATAACCATCATGAAATCATATATATCTTCAAAGACCATTAAAAATACAAGAATGTAATTAGGATATTTTACTTCTTGTTAAATAATGATGGAGCGACACTTCTAAATTAATGTGAATCCAAATCTATAACAGAAACTCTAGCCCCCGTTTGGAACAGGAATAGGGGATCGGATAACCTAGTATAAAAAGGATAAGGGATTTTGGGTGTTTGGAAACAACAAAATAGCTAAGGATAAAATATGCCTGAATAAACTGATATAAAATGGTATATGGATTCCAACCAACCCCTAGAATTAAAGTTATTCTAAGTTATTCCACCCAAAGAATATGTGAGCCCACTATCAAATCAACTATCATCACCTCATATAAATCACATGTCAAATCACTATCATTATTTTTTCATCTTTTATAAATCTTTATCCATAGTTTATTAACATTTTATCCAAACAACAAAAAATTTATTCTTACATTTACCAACGAGAATAATTCAAAACACAACCAAACACAAAATCACTTTATCCTTATTTATACTCACTTATGCCAGAATAAATGTATACCCAATAATAAGTCTTATTCTGTATCCAAACGGTGGCTTAGTTATGCAGTAAACACCAAGCACCGAGCATTCATTTAAAAGCATATATGCTTCTTGAATATGTTAACTTCTTCATATTTTACTCATCAAAATTTTTTTGAACGAACATAGATCTCAGATCGAACCTAGATTTACCCAGTAAAAAATTATAAAATCAATTTAACCCCTATTAACTATATAGCACAACAATTATATGCCTATGAAAGGCAAACCAGTCATAGATCAATGAAGGCAACTGATATTTTCAACCATATAGAATCTTCAGCAGATAAAAGGAAAAAGTGTGCTCTTCTGAAAGAGAAGACTCTTCATCACAGACCAAACAACAAAATAACAGATCCAACTCAGGTAACAAAAATACAGAAACTATACATACAGAAAATCTCATTGCTTGCACATTTTGACAGTCCAGCACCACGTCACCACATATTGGAATTCTCCAAGCAAGCTCAAGATTGGCATGACAAATAATCCTTTAAACTACAAAAAAGATTATTAACAAAGAACCAACAAGTGCCACAAGAGCTATCTATTGCATCTCTCCTTCAATCTTAGTCGTTTGGATTCTTGGCGTCGAGACTCCTTGCACAGTCATGGGAAGGGATTGGTTGTTTTTCTTTGTTATCTATTGTAAATATCTTTTGAATCTTTTCATTGAAGATCCCTCATCTCCATTTTATTCACGGACTATCTATTAATTAGATCACACATACATTTCTTTAAAAAAAAAGGGCCACAAGAGCAACTTATAGAAACCCGCATTTGCAAGAACATAACGATTATCAAACAAAAGCAATTCATCAAACCTGATCACATGCAGAAAGAACTTTCAATAACTAACAAAGCCCACAAAATCAATAAAAATGTTATCTTTCTCAAGATTCAACATAAAGAAAGATAACGCACTCACCCTTCTTTTCATACTCGGCAACCAGGTCCTCGTGCTCCTCCTCGAGCAATGAGCCAAGCCCCTCACCCTTCTCCTGCACTACTGCCGCCTCGAAGGCCGCAGCGGCAGTCACCACCGCCACATCTTTCTCATCAGGATACCGGACAACCACGACGGGACACACGCAGTGGCGGACGCAGTAATCGCTGACGCTCCCAAGCCTCCCCTTGCTGTTCCTCCTGGAAGCCCCAAATCCGCGGCTCCCCATGACCACCGTGGAGAGCCCGAGCCGCTCGACCTCCAGACAGAGCCTCTCCTTCATGTCGTGGTCCTTCACGATGTGGATCTTGAACGGGATCTGGGCTTCCACCAACGGCTGCGCGACATCCGCAGCCTTCGTGGTGGTGAAGGCGTCAAAGTCGTCCTCCAGCTTTCGCTGGGACTCCTCGTCGGCGGAGGTGTCGACGGACATGTCGGTCGACCCCCAGTCGGCGCCGTAGAGGACGCTCGTGGGGCGAACGTGAAGGAGGATCACGGCGTCCCCCGGGCGGAGGTAGTTCTGGACCGCCCACTTCACGGCGAAGGCGCTCTCGTCGCTCAGGTCGACGGCTATCCCGATCCGGCGTTGTGCGCCGGCGGTCGGAGTCGCGGTGGCGGAGGCGGAGGAGGAGGGGGAGGAGAAGCGGGGGGAGGAGGGCTGGATCGTCTGGACCGCCGCCGCCGCCGACAGTCGGGGGGACGGGCGGTCGTTCTCCGGCGGGTTCTGGTGGGGATGCATCGGATCGGGAGGAATCGAGAGTTAGGGTTTCTTGATGGGATTGTTTGTTTGGTAGAATTTCGGAGAGCTTTTTTTGGGGGTTTTTAAATGCGCGGATGGAAGAAAAAAAATGGTGGAACGAATTAAGTTTTAATTCGCTTTCCAGGGGAGGTAGTGCAATTAATGCTACAGTGGACGGGAATATTTTGGGTACGTAATGACGTAAATGCCCTTTCATTTGTTTGGTTGAAAAATAAGAAATTATTTCAATTATCAAAATAAATATTTTTTTATGTGCTTATTAAGTGCTAGTTTGTTTATAAAGAAAACTGATGAGATAAAAAGTAATTATGTGGATAAGTGAGTGAAAGAATAACTTATTTTTATTTGATGTAAAAAATAATCGGGATAAGCTTGAGACAGTTGCTTCAATTTTGAAATGAAAATGAAGATATTTTGTTCCACCTAAAGGCTGGGTTAGCATTTATCTCAATTTTTTGTTTCAATTTTGATAAATGTAAATATGAATAAATTTGATAGATATTTTATCCTTTAAAATTCGAACAACTTATCCCTAAAACCTTAACACATTGTCAAATTAGCCCAAAAAGTATTTATTGATGCATAAATATTTTTTTATAAGTAAACTATTTAACTTTTATTTTAAAATATGTTATTTATTGATTATTGAAAGATCATTTTATCCTCAATATTTTCATTTTGTAAAAAATGGTGAATTAAATATCAATAAAAAATATTTCATGGACATAAATATCCTTCTATAAACATCATAATAATAAAAAAAAATTTTTTTTTATCGAATCAAACAATTTTCACTTAAAATATTAACATTTATATTATCTGCACTTAAAATCAACAATCCACCTAACCAAATGCTCATATTAAAATCTTATTTATAATTTTGTTTGTATAAAAAACGTTTTTTAATTAAAAAAAAATGTTATATATGGTCTCAAAACCGTCTTACAAATAATTCTTATATATTTTAACTTTTAAAAGAATAGTAAACGTTTGTTTAATGAGTTATATAATTTAATGAAGAACATATATCGTTTAAATTAAGTAGACCCAATTTTAGTAAATGTAATTTTTTTAATAAAGTATGTATCTCATCTAAGAAGGTATATACATTGTTGTATAACTAATGAGATATATAAAAATATATTTAAAACTATGAAGAGGACGATGTATAACTGTGCCCCTACAAAAAAAAATGTGAATAATTATTTAATTAAACTAGAATAGGAGGACAACTGAGATAAGATAGCATTTCGCGTTGGGATTGTAAAACTAATTTTCTATAAATGTTTGATTTAAAATTGAATGTGTAGAAAACTGTCTCCAACTTTTGAAAATCATAACTTTTAGATATTATTTATTTAAAATATGTTTGTAGTTAGTTGTTTTAGTAAAACTATATAATAGTAAGACTACAAAAATAAATATAAAAACTGTCCAAATGGGTAACCTTCTGCCTGAAATCCAAAGGGCCAAATAAAATCAGGGAAAAATCCATATAACCCCCTACAAACATACGAAAATCCAGATAACCCCTTGCATTTTCCTTAAATCCATATAACCCCCCAGGAACATAATGAAAATGCAAATCAGTCCTTCTGTTAGTCAACTTAGCAAAGTGTTACCTCATTTTAACCAAACATGCAAAATTACGTTCATACCCTCCCCTATAAAATCTAAACCTCACACCCCCTTCGTCACCCTCATTTGGCTCCCCCCCCTCCGATGCCCGCCGCTTTTCATCCCTCCCCGACGCCTTCGCAGTTCTCCCTCCTCGACGCCTTTGTTGTTCATCCTCGACGCCCGCCCAACGCTTGACACCGTACAGTCAAATTGCATCACCGACAGCCTCTCGTCCCCGCAATCACTCTGCCCTCAGTGGTCCTCCTCGTCCTCTATTCATTCTGCCTTCCGTTCAGGCAATATGAAGCACATTTTCAGATGTTGTGTATCTTTCATTCTTCGTTTCAGATTGCATATATTTCATGCTTTCATATTTCATATATTTCCTTCTTCCAGAATTTTTTTTTGTCATTTTAAGCTATAGTTCTTCTCTCTTTGAAAATGCATTAGACTTGCTATTTCAGATTGCTATTATTCTTTGGGTTCATAAAGAGCTATTACCAACTGTCACTTATGTGTTTTTTTTAGTCAAGTTGTGGAACTATTTACACATCATCATCATAATTCTAATAGAGGGAAAATCAATTGTTTTGTTGCAAGTTCTTGTATGCAATATTCAAGAGCCCAGCCAATCTAACATGCCGTGATTATTAAAGTCATGTAGTTTTCGAACATTGAATCCAGTTTGGGGACAAGTTTTTCAGACAGTTTCTCATGTATTAGTTTGCAATGTATGCAGTTTCATGTCTGCAATTTGTGTTCAGAGAGTTTATTCAATTTTTCATGTTCAGACAGTTTATGCAGTTTATCATGTTCAGACAATGTATGAAGTTTGTGTTAAGTGTTCAGACAATTAGCACATACAACACTTACAGGTGTATGTTGTCAAATCCAACCTAGCAGAACCAGTTTTTTCCCAGTTCAGTATCCAGAAAATCTATATTTCCAGGTCCAGCACTCACCAGTTAGTTCAAAGTTTTTTCAATGCATTTCGAGGACCAGTTTAATTAGTGTGCAGTCCAATAATGTATGCAGTGCAATTTGTGTTAAGTGTTCAGTTGGTTCAGCATGCAGTCCAGTTTAGACTGCAGTCTAGTTCAATTAGTTGACAGTCTGCATTTCCAGTTCAGTTGCAGTTAGTATGCAGTCCAGTTTAGTATGCAATTAGTATGCAGTTCAGAGTAATTTTGCAGTCCAGTTAGTATGTAGGTAATATATAATCCAATTTAGTGTTGTAGTTCAAAAATCAATATCAGTAATTCGCTTTCCCAATTTTTCCAAATGCTATTCAGTATACAAGCTAGTCCAGTTTTTTCGCATGCTAGTAGTAACCTGTATCCAATAACACATCCATAGTATGCTAGCAGTACCACAGTTCATGAATGCTATTAGTACCACATTATCTAATAACAAATCATTTAGAACAAGTTTTTTCAATTTTTTTTTTTCAATTTCAGAACAGGTAGTACCAACCAATATAAAGAAGCAACACATCTATAAACCTTTCGCAAACAGTAGTACATTGAATAATAGCAAGAATGGTACAATTCATTTGAAATTTTGGAGAAACTGAGCACATATAACAAAAACTAAGAATATAATAATCATTTTGATCAACCTATTAGATGTTCGACCTTTGCTATGTTTGTAGTTAGTTGTTTTAGTAAAACTATATAATAGTAAGATTACAAAAATAAATATAAAAACTGTCCAAATGGGTAACCTTCTGCCTGAAATCCAAAGGGCTAAATAAAATCAGGGGGTTTAGTGGGGAGGTTTTGAAAATCCGACTACTAATACAGAAGTACAAATGGCTATGTACGTGTGAGGAAGTTGTGGATGTTTGAAATTTTAACTAGCCGACAACAATAATCCAATTCCCCTCATGACTCGTGAACGGGATAAGAACAAAAAAATATAGCCAAAACGGACCACTTTTTGGTGGGTGTGATGTATATCTGCATTCTGGTCCTGTCCAGCTTCACACGTGTACCTTATCCGTCATAGTTGGCAAAAGAAGACAAGCCTGTCCTAATTTCCCTTTTTTTCAGTCTGATCTCCGATGGTAGTCAATTTTAGAGGAAATTAATTATTTTTATACGGTCACTTGTCTATTATTATTTTTAGATTTATAAAATTTTATAAGTTTTTTTTTTTTTACCTAAAGCAAGGGACAATTCTCTATGTTCCCATTTGGATAGCGGAATTGAGTTATTCTGAATAAATAATTATGCCAGTATAGATAACAATTCTATATGAATAAGAGATTTTTTGTTTGGTTGTGTTTTTTTTATTCTCATTGGAAAACGTAAGAATAAAAGTTGAGTTGTTTAATTGATGAAGAATAAAATATAAATAAATTGTAAAAAAGTTGATTTGACATGTAAGTCATTTGATGTATAAGAGGTATTGATAGGTGATTTGATGTGATAAGATGTAAAAAGTTGATTTGACATGTGGGTCTATGAGAATAGATAAAGTGAATATAGCTTATCCTAATGGTTATTTAGAATTGTTATACTCTCTTATACTCGTTTAAACTAACTTAGTAATACCAAGTTATACTATGCAAACAAACAACCATTTTCCTTATCCATTCTTATACCACTCTTATACTACCCTTATACCCGCCTATTCCGCTTCCCAAACGGGGCATATAGGTCCCTCAGGTAGGATATTTTTTTAAAGATGCCCTTGCACAATTACGCTATGGTTTATAGCGTATGGGGTTCTATCATAGTATGTGACGTAAAAAAAATTATTTTTCAAAAAAAAAATAATTAACATATCTCAGTATATACTTCATTTTATATAACAACATATATTCTAATTGGAGAGTATATGATTTAGAAAAAAAATAAAACAGTGTGAACTACAATTGCTGCACAAAAAGTTGGACATTTCATTTTTTCAATAAATAGGGAACAAGTATGTTCAAGATTTTGTAGTCCCTTGGAGGCCTTCATATCCAAAAATTAAAATACATAGAAAAATCATGCTTTATTTAAGGAAACATGTATCTTTAATAAAACAAGACTACATATAAAAAATATAACAATGTTTTTTATATATGTATTTATCTTGAAAGTTTATTTAAAGTTTTGATGTCATCACTTTTCTGTAAATAACATTTTGTTGTAGAGGTTTACCAGTATGGATCACCTATACTTTTTTAGAAAAAGAACGTTGTTAGTTATTCCACTAAGTTATTTTTACAGTTTTAAATATAATCTTATATACATTAGCTCTCTATACTCACTGTTTTATTATAATGAGATATATGCTTTGTGATAAAAAAATTTACATTTTTTTGTAAATAATATCAAATTCATTGAAGTATATTTTTCACATTTTCACGTTTTATATTTTACATTTAATTATATGAGGCATATGATTTTATAAAAAATAATTACACGTGAAATATGCATTTTAAACTGTAAAAATGTAAAGAATGTAATATTTTCTCTAGAAAAATTCATTGTGATTTCCTATTAGTGGAGTTTGGATTCAATCAAATCTGAGTTTAATTAATACTATCAGTATCTAATATAAAAGTGATACATGTATCAATTAATTGACTGTATAATTTAATTAATAGACGTACAGTTCAAGCTAAAGTCTAATTGTTGGATACATGTCTTAACAAAGAATTTCAACCCGGTTTCCGCTGTGAAGATTATATCCGCGTCCATTTTCTAACACATCAACGGTCCATGACCAATGGAGTTCTCAGTGTGGCATTTACGTAAAAACAGAAATCTGTCAGGGGCACCATCGTCTATTAATTAAAAACAAGCGTCTCCGATCATCCCCTTCACGTTTCACCCCCCGCGAAAAAACACAATCCGCCGCGAAAATAAAAATTTTCGAAATTCAAAAGACAGAGAGAGAGAGAGAGAGAGAGAGAGCGATGGACGACCGTCTGATCGCGATCGACCGGTGGACGTCGGAAAGCCAGGCGTACTTCCTGACCCACCTCCACGCGGATCACACAAGGGGACTTTCGCCGGGGTGGCGGCGAGGTCCGATCTTCTGCTCCCGCGTCTCCGCCACGCTCTTCCCCTCCAAGTTTCCCGGGTTCGACCTCTCACTGATCAGGTCTTTGGAGATCGGTCGCACGTACTCGTTCACGCTGAAGTCTCTGTCGTCTGATCAAAGCGTCCAGTACCGTGTCACTCCGATCGACGCCTGTCATTGCCCCGGTACGGAAAACCTTGTCCGTGATTTTGGATTCCCCTTTTGTGGTGGAATTTTGGATTAATTGATGTTTCTATGTGTATCTAGGGTTTTCTGCCACAAATTTGTTCTTATCTTGTTTTTTTCTTGCACAGTAATATGTGTTTTTTTGGATTGAATTATAATGTGTGGGGACTGAATGTTCTGACATCGAAATTTTATTCTGTCTTCTTTTTGAGTCCCTGTTTATTTTTGGAATAAGAAAGATGGAGAATACGACGCAAATTGTCCTTCTGGTTAGGTAGAATAAGATCGAATACCAGTTTGGCATAAATCTGGACAAATTATAGATAACTGTTGCAATGTGGGGGTGGAATAGGCTCATTTGGCCTTTTAATTGCAATTTAGTGCTCTACCTTTGTCATAGTTAAAAACTTATTCTTAATCCCTCGAATAAAAGAAATGGCAAGATCTAGTTTGACAAGGGGATAAAATTTTGAGATATCATATCTTATCCCAATTTTTGGGAATAAAAAGTCTATAGATTTTGTCCTATTTTATAATTGTCAACTGTCAAAGTTGAGATAAAAAATGGGAATAAATGTTGTTCAAGCTTATACACAAAAAAAATCACCACTTTTAATCAAATTCAGGATGATTGTCCATACTTTGTCTTTTTTTGTGTAACTAACAGGATAAATTATTCTTTAACCATCCCGTCACTTATCCCTTAAACAAACTAGGTCAAATGAACAAAAAAGTAGATTAAGTAAAACTGCTTTGAATAACAATTCTATTACATGGTGGAAGTTAAAACTGCCTCGAATAACAATTCTTTTACATGTTATTCTATATCACTACCAAAAGGGGGTTTATCTTGTCCATGTTCAATTCATGCATAAATTATTATGTTCACATTTATAGAACTCGTTTTCCTTTTGAATTTCTGGGCAGGTGCTGTTATGTTCTTGTTCAACAGGGATTTTGGGAAAGTATTATACACGGGGGATTTTCGTTGGGAAACTAAGGGGAACAGGGCGCAGATGGCGAAGTATATGTTGCTTAGAACTCTTGGGAAAGATAAAGTGGACTTCCTTCATGTGGACAACACCTTTTGTCACCCGTCATTTTCTTTTCCTCCCAGAGAAGTTGCTGCTCAACAGGTTCAGCATTTCTATAATTTTGTTCTTTTTTGTTTTGTCAATGATATTTGGAATGTTCATATGTACAAGGCTTATTGGTGGATGTGTGTAAATGCTTCATTACTCATTAGTGTTTTATCGAGTTGACTAACAAATACGAACTGTTCTAGTTGAGTTAGGTTGAAGGAATCAGCAGAGTCCAGTTGCACTGTGATTTGCAATTTGGCTAATGTGGCCTTATTTGTCTTCTATCCTCGAGTCCCAAAGGATTTATCTTGCTTTATGCATCACTGCTTGGTTTAGCTGCCGCTATTCAAGTAAATTATTTAGAATCACATCACTGATATGACCAATCTGCAAGATGAGCTTTCTCTTTGTGTGGGGTTTGTCCATAATTGGCTATCATGTCTCATCGATCTGTGATATCATAACCTCATTCTTTTGTTGATCTGATATGTTGTGTTAATCACAAGAATGAATGCAGAATATTGAAATCTGGTCAAAAGCTGAATCAAATTTAAATTCCAACACTATTACTAATTGATAACAAAATAATTACACCTAACTGTTGATGTTCATCCTGGATTCACCTTTCTGATGTCCGATTGACAGGTTGTGGATATCATTTCTTCTTATCCTAAGCATGACATTCTTATTGGCATAGATACGCTTGGGAAAGAAGACCTTTTGGTGCACATTTCACATGCTTTAAACACAAAGGTCATCTCTCTTCCTTCCTTTTTAATTTGTTTAATTATCTTGCATTATTCGACTTTTTTTCTTATCCATCACAATTCTAGGAGTCATCATAAACCATTTAAAACTGCTGTTTGTCGCCATAGCTCACCAACACGAAATTACGATTTGATGGTTTGATGTGTTTAACATAAGTTGTCTTGAGAACTTTATAGTGGAACATGCTGATCAATATTTTAAATACCTAGTTGCCTTTGTTCATTCCCCGATTTCATTCCCTCCATGACTTGCAAAATAAGTTCCTCATTTTCTTTATTTTTTTGTTGTTTGATGAAGATTTGGGTTTGGCCAGAACGTTTACAGACCATGCACCTACTAAGGTTTGATGATGTTTTCACAACTAAGACTTGCCTGACTAGAGTTCGAGCAGTCCCTCGATATAGTCTCACCATTGACACACTTGAGGCTCTGAATACAGTGAAACCAACCATAGGGATCATGCCCTCTGGACTACCATTGTCTGTAACTATGTTCAACAGTAATAAACATTCACGTGATACTTCATTTGCTGTCAGGCTTCATTTGGATGAGGATCAGTTAAACTCTCCTCAAAGGTTTCATCGTTATGTCTATTCTGTACCCTACTCTGAACACTCTTGCTTCAATGAGATCAGTGAGTTCATTCGGCTTGTCCAGCAATTCGACATGAGCGGCATTGTGACATCATCTTTTTGTTACATCAATCCTCGCCACCATTTTGGTCATCTTTGTGGGGCCTATCAGTTGTTAGGTCATTCATGGGACAACTTAGAAAAACACGAGTTATTTGAAAAAACTGAATTTATGCAGATTGGTTCAGTTTCCAGATGCAGAGATTCTAAGATGGGAGGAAACAAAAGAAGGGCACTGAGGAACTATTGCTCAGGTGTTAGGAGCAGGGTAAGTCTAGTGCGGAGGGAAAGGCGTGGTGTGAAGATTATAGAAGATGATGGCTTTTGTGCATCTGATTTGACTACAGGAATCACATAGATTGAAAGTAATTAAGAAGAAAGTTGTCTCTTGTTGTAGTTTGCCACTATGGATATGAAGTTTATATGATATTCTCCAATTCATATAAAAGATAAGATATGAAGCAATATTGTTGTGTCAGAGGCATGAAAATTTGAGTTTTTTTTTCAAGCTTGAAACCATTACACCAGCAAACGGGTGGGTGATAATGCTGAAAATTGGCCTCACTTGGACCTCTTACTGTGTCTTGGATCTTGGGACTCCACATCAGAGCGAAGGCTGATGTCTATAGCTATGGGATGTTGTTATTCGGTTTTGTGGTGGAGGCAGAACTCTGAGTGGTTTGAGGAGGGGAGGGCACAGTTTTTTTCCGGTGTGGGTGGCAGAGAGGATCAATGAGGGTGAGGCAATTTGGAGTGTTGGATTTATAGATGGAAGACGACTGTGATGTCGAAGAGTTTGATAGAGCATGTAGAGTGGCTTGGTGGTGTATTCAGGATGGTGAGGAGCGGAGTCCATCGATGGGCCAGGCCATGTGGTTTGGATGCTTGAAGGGGTTTTGGAGGTTGATGTGCCTCCGCTGCCGATATATCCTCTGTAGTACCATCATAGTAGATTGAATCCTGTTACACTCATATAGAATACAAGGTGAATTATATATATCATTTTGTGATTAAAAATAGATTCATTTAAGAAATGTTGATTAGGTGTTGTAGGAACGTGAATCTGACCGTATATTTCGCTCCTGTTGGTACTCAGGTTTGTCTCATACCAATTGTCGCATCTGGTTGTCTGGAGTCATGTACAGACAAGTTAGCTCCAGATAAAATGCTACATAGCATCTAGGTTGTTAGGATATTGAGGTGAAGCATAATCGACAACCCACCCACAAGAAACTCATTTGAAGCATCACAACCCACCCAAAGAAACCATGAAACAACACCCAAAATACTTAAGCAACAGTATCAGTATCAGAGAAACCACTATATCCTATTGTTCCACGAGATGTCGGAGAGAGCTTGGAACAGGCGGCACGTCGATGACCGAAACCCCCTCCAACAACTGAACCACCCGTCCCATCGTCGGCCTGTCCTCCTCATCTTGTATGCACCAGCAAGCAACTCTGCAAGCCTTGGTGAGCTCTCCAACCTCTGCAATTCCATCTAATCTGTCATCCAACAAATACAGAACATCACCTTCGCGAACCTTGTTCGCCACCCAAAGGGGATAGTAAAGGTACTTCCCCGTCTTGCATCCGTCGCTGTTCCTCCTCCCAGATTTCACCTCGAAAACCATCAATCTGAAACTATAGACATCCTCCTTCGCTGTGATGGGCAGTCCTGATATCCACTCCTGCGCGATGTAGCCTATGGTTCCCCTCACGGTGGTTAGTACCCGGTTGAAATCCCGACCTACGAGCTTAGACATACCCAAATCCATCACTTTTGGGTGAAACTCTGAATCCAATAGAATGTTCTCTGGCTTAATATCTACAGCCTTCGTGGAGGTAAGCTAGTCCCCTCGCCGTCTCAAGCATGATTTGGTACTTGATGCAAGTTGGGTGGGTGTCGAAATACGAAAATGTTTAGAAACAATTCAGTATACAAGCTGGGCTCAACCTTGCAATTCAGTCCAAAGCTACAAATTATGGGTTGAGGGAGATTCTAGAACTACCATTTTTTGGGTGAAGGGCAAAGGAAAACCCCCATGGACAGCAATTCGTTGTATTCCAAGCTGGGTAATTTGTCAAAATGGAAGGTCATAAATATTTGGTGAGATGCTAGGAAGATACGGCCTACCAGCTCATGCTTCGCATCCTGTCGCAGAGTGGCTCAACTGTTCGAGGAATCTACTGGGCGTTTACATGTGGCAGTTTGGCTCCAACCTCCAGATTGTAATAATTGTGTCGCTTTGAGGATTGTGAAATGCCTTATCACGATAATGATTGCGCCTCGACCACCCCAAACGTCTGCCCTGTTGGACCCCCTTTTATATGGGTGAACCCTCGGTCGAACGACTCGCTAGGCTACCTTCTAAGCTTCTATTCTTCAAACCACTCTCTTAGTTTCATCTCTTGCTTTTGCATTTCCTTCTCTAGGTGAAGAATATCCCTCTCCCTGATGTCGATCATTTGCTCCTCTGTCCGAGCTATTTTGTAAGCGGAGGATTTAGACTTCCTCTGGCACGCCCGGTGGCGGAGTTCTTAGTCTTCTATGGTCTGCAGTCTCTCTAACTCGTTCCCAATGCATAGATGTTAATGAGCGTCATGGTACTAGGCGCTGTGGCTGGGGTGGAGTTGGGTGTAACTGTTGGGATTATGTCTTGATTCGGTGTATCACATCGGATGGCAATGATGAAACCATATTAAAGTGGTCACTTAATTGATATATATATATATTTATTAAGATTTGATCTTAATTAATATTTAAAATGAATCTCCTAAAATCAGGAAACAATATTCGCTTATTAATTAGAAGATTACTTTGGGAGGAAGTTATTTATATCTATAAATATCATCTAGGGTTCTATGGCAAGACTTGGCATGAGTCAATGTGGAGATCCAAGGGTGAGGTTGAAAGGGTTCTAAGAGAGTAACTTTATGAGAGAGTTTATGAGTCTCTTAATATTGTTTGTATTTCAAATATTATAGTGGATTTTCTGTTTTCGCCCTGTGAATGTAGGTCTATGCCGAACCACGTATATCTTTGTTTCTTCGTGTGATGTGGTGTTCTGTTCGTGTGTTTGATCTCAGGTTTTGTTGATGGCTTCCACGTATTCGTTTTCCCAACAATAACGCTCCAGACTTACACATGAAAAAAATTATTAGTTTTTCCCTTAATGAGCTTACCGTTTTAAAACACATCTTGGTGTGTAAGAGTTTTGCTTACATATAAACACAAACTATCTTCTCTCATTAGGTGATGTGGGACTAAATACATAACCTGCCCTCTCTAAATCCATGGGCCTCTTGGGATTGTTGGGCCCTCAATGTGTCGAATGTCATAATCACCCCCCTAATGGGCTATATGTCCTCGTGTGGGGCCACATCCACCATCGGGTAATGGACATACTCTGATACCAATTGTAACACCCCAGACTTACACAACAAGATATTGTCCGCTTTGCCATTGATGGGCTCATGATTTTAAAACTTGTCTTGGTGTGTGATGAAGCGTGGGACCACGCTCTTCTGCATTAGTGTGTAAGATCTATGCTCACATATAAACACAGATTATCTCATCTCATTAGGCGATGTGAGATTAAACATCTAACCCTCACCCTCACCAAATCCATGGGTTTCTTCGGACTGTTGAGCCCCTCTATGGACTGGGTGTTACATTGGGTCTCACCGAGGTGCATTGGCTTGTTAAACACACTTCCAGCACATTCGAGCATTTGTCCTCTACCAACGAACAGTTGCCCCTAAATTGGCCCAAGAGATTGTTGTCGGAGAGGTTTACAACTAGTGGGAGCGAGCCATCATAATTTCTAATACTTGGAGGCCTGAAGGGATGTCTAAAGTGCTCCTGCAAGTCTTCCTCCCCTAAGATTGTAGATACCCCTTTTTTGACCTATCATATAACGAAATACATATCACTAATAATATTTTTCTCTAAAGGTATGTGATCAAAACCCTATTGGGAGGCATTGGAGGAAATAAAAGGAGCCAACAAGCTAGAAGATCAAGAGCCGAAGAAGAGACCCTGAAGAGATCCAACAAAAGCAAAAAAGTTTTACCGCGCGACGGATGGTGGAAGAGCCGTCGGACCCATAGACGACAGATGCTGATGGATCTGTCGCATACGTGCGAGATGGATTCCCGAAGTGCCATTGATTTGGGCACATGCAACCTTAACCACCCGACGGCACTGGTCAGAGCCGTCGGCCTGTCTGGGTTACAATAGTTGGTGAAACTTGTAGTGGCGCACCTCCTTTCGACTGCAGATGTTGTCCTTCGTCCTTTCCAGCACCTGATCGACGGGAAAGGGGTGATGATGTCCCCTGTGTGTTGTCTAAACCTCATTGGCCCGAGAACTCTATAAATGGAAGCCATTGGTGAAGGCAAAAGGGGGGAAGCCATAATCCATAATCCACAACCAAGCAAGCAAACCCTCATTTTCGTAGCCAGCCTTCCCGCACCTGAAACCAGAGAGAAAGAGAGCATTTAGCATAAGCAAACATCCTTTCATCATCCATAGTTTACTCTAGGTCATTTTGTTCTTCTTCTTTCTTTGTTTCCTTCACTAAGAGAGAAGAGTTTAGACTCCTTTCAATGTGAAGCATTGTAATCTTTCCTTTGTAAACCAATTAAAGATCATATATACAAAGCTTAGGTTTTAAATAATTGGTGTGTGTGTGGAAGCTTCTCTATTAAACTAAAATTATCCATTTGGAAACGACATTCACCTGACGGACTGCCTTGCTTGAGGCCGTCGGTCAGTTGGTCTAGGGACCATTTGGAACCCCCCCTTTTGGCTCTCCATCAATTTTGGGTTTGAATCCCAAGGACTACTAACATTTTGCTTTATCTTTCTTTTTTACTCTATTTCATTGTTGTTTATTTCCTTTCTTGCTCATTTCCTTTACATTTATTGCTTAATTACTCTAAGTAAATTATTGTTTACTTGCTTTCATTAAAATTTCCGAAGTTTCATGAGCGACGACTCCTTTAGGATCCGTCGGTTTGATTCTCTGCATTTGCATCTCATTGTATTGTTGTCAAAGCTACTCTCACTTTTTTACTTGCACATCAAAGGCTGCTACTGGTGTCGCCGATCTGGAGAAGTTTTTATCAAGTTTTATTTAATTTTCTGCTCTATTTGTTTATGTAATTTTCTGTTAAGTAATTCTACTACTCTCCCTTGTTTCGGTTGCATTTTGTGTTAAAATTTGAATATTTTCCTTTCTAAGTGAAGTTATCTTTTAACTTTTTTTTTCTGTTCCACCCAACGGATCCTCTTGGTGCTGTCACATTGTATCCTTGCTTTAAAATATTAATTTCCAACTGTCTCACTCTTAATTTTCAAACCTTTTCTGTTTTTCCCCCGACGGATCCTCTCGGTGCCGTCGTGTTTTACCCTGCTTTAAAATATTAATTTCCATTGTCTCACTCTTAATTTCCAATCACTTTCTGTTTTCCCCTACGAATCCTCTTGGTGCTGTCGTGTTTTATCCTACTTTAAAATATTTATATTCATTCGTATCACTCTTAATCTTCAATCACTATTTCTCAAATCTTTCCTTGTTTTCCCCCGACGGATCCTCCTCGTGCCGTCGCGTTTGCCTCCACTTTAAAACACTTATTTTTACTGTATCACTCTTAATTTTTTATCACTTTTTCGATGGATCCTCTCACTGCTGTCGCGCTTCATCCTTCTTTAAAATCCCCAACTTGGACTTCTCTTAAGCTTTTCTAGCTCTTTCAAAACATTTTCTTTTGTTCTCATCTCTCTCTGGGTTTTATACAAGGACTAATAGAAAACTTCATCACCTCAAGGCACGGCCGGCCGTGACCCTTGAGAAGAGAACTCATAATTTTTTCGCAAGGCGATCAATTTATTTTCTTATTTTTGAAGTAAAAGCAAGTGGCGATCACAATTTAAGTCTCAAGTGAGCAGTCAAAAACACTCGAACTATCCCTCAAACGGCGATCCAGTACGTCGTGTATGGATCAGATCTAAGTTCTACAAAACCGGATTACGACCATAGCAGTCAAAAATCCACATAGACAAGTTGGCGATCACGGTAGGACTTCTTTTGTGAAGAAGTTCGTCACTAGGTTAGTCCTTCCGATCCCTAGAGTAACCCTTTGCACTTGCTAATTTTTTTTTTTAGTTTTTGCCCGATGACAGCTTGAAGAGCCGTCGATTTCTGCTTGCCAAAAAAAAAAGTTCTTTTCCCTTTTTTAAGTCAAATTGTTTACTCTAGGGGTCGGAAGGATTAACCTAGTGACGAACTTCTTCACAAAAGGCAGTCTTTAACTGCCTTATAAGACTGCTAGTTACTTTTTTTTCTCAAAATCAAATTAAAAAAAACAATTTTTTTAATGACGGTTGTTTCGAGAGTCGTTGGTTTCTGTGTCTTGTGATCACCACTGCCTGAAAAAACTAATTGTGTTTATTCCTTGAATTGCACACTACACACACATGGATCATAATAATAGCCATGATAGTTTAAGAGTGGAAGTAGGTTATGATTTTTATGAAAATCAAGTTTTTCCAAATGATGGCATGCCCTATGGGCCGAACATTTATTATCAAGAAATAGGAGAAACTTCTGAAGGGCCACCTTGAAGAGAATTGAAGAGAGAATGGAAGCCATGGGCTATCATTCTATTGATGAGATGATGAATGCCTTTGGACAAATCTCACCCGATTGCACCACACCTCCTCAAATCAAAATCCTCCTACTTTTCAATAGCCCCCTCCTCCACCACCACAACCCAGGAGTCAATCCCATTTGCAGCCAAGTGAAACTCTAGATGATGTCGTCCGAAGGATAGTATCAGAAATTAACCCGGTTCTCCTATAGAATCCCCACCAGTCCAATTCTGCTGCCAAATTCCCCCCCATCGCTCTCCCACCTGACCTCAAAATCCCCAAATATCATCGATACAATGGTCGAGGAGATCCGGATGCTCATTTGACTACCTTTTACATCGAACTCCCATCCCTTCTTGGGAGATGAATCACTTCTAGTGTTCCTTTTTCAAAACTCCCTCGAAGGGGAAGCTGTTTAGTGGTATGCAACCCTTCCGGCCGAATGCCTTCATGATTTCTTCCGCAGTAAGTGAAAAGTTCATCCGACATTATAGGTACCAGAGAATGCGTGTTCCATCCCTGTCAGATCTTACGGCAGAGAAAATGGGACCACGTGAAGAATTTGAATCCTTTGTGGCGCGATGGCGCATGTTGGTGCATAGAACCGGGCTGCAATTGACAGAAGGCCAGGAGATAGACATGATGCTCCAGAATCTCGCTCCAGAGCTGTGAATGAATTTGGCCTATGGAGACCTGTTCTACATATGAGATGCTGAGTGACCGTCACAACCCGTATCCAACATTGTGCTGGTGCTGCCGCTGCCTTGTCAACTGGAAACCCACACCCCCATCCAGAAAGAACCCTGTCTCATCCCCTACGGTAGAAGGGGTTACATCCTCAAATATCGGCGTTCTACCCGAATGGGTCATCAACTCCTAGTAGAGGACCGGTGGTGAGGCCCTATGTACCTGCCCCACCTAGGTACACACCTCCTCGCCCGGTAACCTGACATCAAGGGTTTACTCCTCCACAGGTGTCGGTGTACCATCCGACACGCCCCACGCCCTTTCCTTCACTCTCAAACCATCACCCATCTCCCCATCAACCAACCCAATATCACCGCCCAGCTCCTCAAATTCAACCAGTTCAGACTTCACAACCCCATTAGACAACCCCACAAACAGCCCTATGAAAGATATTATGCTGTTGTGCCCCCACCACCTTGATGAAATCAAATAGCATTACCTTGCCTCCTGAGAAACCTTAACCACCTAGTGTTGATAGTTCCTGATATTGTCCATACCATCGGGTGAATGACCATGACATCCGTAGTTGTTACACTTTTAAAGATTTTGTTTATGATCTACATGAACAGAATCGCATTGATAGGACATTGTTAAGGAATATCATTACCAGGCCTCATTCAAACCATCATGCACAACTCTCTGCTTTGTCTGCACCACTTGGCATACATAACATTGCCCCACCATACACAACCCAACACTTCATCCAAACCAGTAGCAACTTCATTGGGTCAGACTCTTCATCCGATTTATCATCACACCAATGGGCCAACCTTATCACCCACCCACAACCCCTGACAGTGGAGGATATGGATCGAGGCCTATGGAAGCAAACAAGCCAGAAGAAGAGCCCATGGAGGAGGAACCAGAAGAGCCAGAGGAAGCAGAGCCGTAAGAAGAACCCGAAGATGAATCTATGGAAGAATCATAAGAAGAGGAAGAACCAGAAGAGCCAGAGGAAGAAGAGATAGAGGAAGAACCGGAGCCGGAAGAGGAAATGCCGGAAGAGGAAATACAGAAGAAGAAAAGCTAGAAGAAGAGGAAGAGGCAGAAGAAGAAATAACAGAGGAGGAGATAATTCCCGAAGAGGAATTTGAAGATGATCAAGAGCAGGATTAGTGTTCCATTAATGGAACTTCTTCACTAGTAATTTTTCTCCCTCAGTGGGCCGGCAGGTTGTCCGCCTCTGTTTTTCCCCCCTCCACCACATGCCCATTTCAGGCCTATTCTAAAATTACTCTGTTTTAGTTTATAAAAGGACTGCATCTTTGCTTAAAAAAAAAATCTTATAGGGGATAGTCAATTAGGATTATCATGGACAATTGTCCATGTCCATGGATTTGTAAATCTTGTGTTTTTTAATAAGGACATTGATTCGTGGACAAAAAGTACACTGTTATTCAATTGAGACATTATTTTGTGGACAAAAAGTCCAGCGTTATTCGATTGAGACATTATTTCATGGACAAAAAGTCCAGCGTTATTTGATTGAGACATTATTTCGTGGATAAAAAGTCCAGTGTTATTCGATTGAGACATTATTTCATGGACATAAAGTCCAGTGTTATTCGATAGACATTATTTCGTGGACAAAAAGTCCAGTGTTATTCGATAGAGACATTATTCCGTGGACAAAAAGTCCAACGTTATTCAATTGAGACTCTTCATAGTAGACATTGTCCTGTGTTATTCAATTTAAACAGGATATGTGAAGACTTTCATAAGTGATGGATTTTTGTGGATTTTTGTGGACTTTAGAAAGAGAAATACAAAGGAAAAAGTCATTTCAAAATCCCACCCAAATGAGTGGGATTCTCATAGACTTTTATTATAGTATTGTGAATATTTCTTTTTTTTTAACAACACTCTTTTATAATTTTTATCTCATGCCTTTCATATTTTTATTCACATTTTTTTTCTTTATTTATCATATTTTTTTTTTCTGAATGTCCATTTGTATGAAATATTGCTATCACCTCGTATGTTTGCTGAATATATGAGAATGATATATTTGCTTGTGTTGCAATCAATCATTGCATTATTATCTATTATATAATATATGCCTAGATCATCCATAATTATTTTTTAAAATATAGATTTATCATATATTTGATTATATGTATACTGCTTGATTTGATTTTCCTTCAAGATGTTTATATTATTGTACAATATATATGCATATTTTTTTTATAATGTTCAGACATACATAAAAATAAAATTAGGCATATGTATATATATGACTAAATGTACTGATTGCTTTTATTTCATTTTTTATTTAAAGTAATATAATGACTACTTTTTTATTTTATTTTAAGTAATATAATTTATTATTTTATTTCATTATATTTGAAGAGATGTAATATATGATTTTTATATAATATATATTTCCTTATTTTTTATTGTCTTCCTAATTAAAAACTAATCCCTCCACTCTATAAAAGCTTATGAAATTTTCTCTCTATAATAGAAAAAAAAGTTAGCTCATTGTGGATTTTTCTCAATATAAGGTATTTTTTTCTTTTCTTTTTTATATTTTAGATTGATTGTTTTTAATGAAGAATTTTTTGTGAATGTAAATATATATGAAATATTGATATCGACTCATATGTATAGCTAAACGTATGTGGGATGACCGTGATATCAATATTCATGGTGAACTAATGTAATATTATCTAGTTAAAAATGGTTTTTATTAATATTTATTATATTAAATTATATTTTATGTTGGGTATGATGAGTTCTTTATTTGTTATTTAAAAATCCAAAAACATTATTGTGTTTATTAATAGAAATCCATATTTAAAAAGAGTCAATCTGTTAAAGTTTGTTAAAATCTGTGAAAGTCTATAAAAGTCAATGAGAGTGATTTGTGAAAGTATGCAAATGTCTGTGAAAGTCCATGAGAGTGATTTGAGAAAGTCTACAAAGTCTATGAAAGTCCACGAGAGTCAATATGTGAAAGTCTGCCAATGTCTATGAAAGTCTGTGAAAGTCCATGAGAGTCAATCTGTGAAAGTCTGCAAAAGTCTATAAAAATCAGTGAAAGTCTGCAAAGTCTACAAAAGTCCACTACTTAAACAATGTCCACAGAAATCCATCAAAGTCCGTATTGACTACCCCCATTAGACTATCATTCTGTTTTTTACCAAAAGTTTCACAAACAAATCTCAGACTTTTTGTTTAACCCGCAATATGAACACAAGAAACCAAGCCAAATCTTAGTTATTGTTCAATGGAGATCCAAATCACCTCTTTTGATTTAATAGAAACTGAAACAAGGATTCATTTGATCCATACTTGATCAAAAGCCAAGAAAAAACAATTGAGAAACTGCCCAGAAAATGACTCTGGCAGCCCCATCACACAAGTTGATGGCAAATGCAATCTGAACTTACACTAGAATGATGAAATAAATATAATTCATGCATTTTATCAAATACCCAACAGACTAAGATTCATTATCAGAACGTTATATAAGAAATGCATTTTTATCAACCTTTCAACATTTTCAAATGCAGTGACAAAGAGGAAAACCAATCACACAACAAATAGTACTGTATCGAACTTCCTCTTGGTAGGATGGGAGAGGTACCCCCTCTTTAGTGAGGGGTCTTGGGTTCGAGTCTTGCCACCCGCTGATAAGGGAAGATTTGACCAAGGAAAAAAAAAAAATTTACCCACAAAAAAAAAAAAACAAATAGTACTGTCCACAAAATATTTATATATAAAAAAAGATCAGAGTAGTGGAATCAAACCAGAACAATAAAAGAAAGTAACAAATGAGAAAGAACAAAAAATACCAGAGATGATTTACAAAACCCATCTATAGAAAATCCAAAATAATCAAAACGATCACCAGATTTTATGAAACCCATGAAACCCATCATCATAGAATCCAATAAAACACAAAATGAAAAGAATAGGAAGAATCATATCATGAAGGCCCAGGTGGGTTTTTGATCTACCTGAAAAAATGAGGATCAGAAGAGAGCATCTTCGGCGGTGAAGCCTCTGCTTTCTCAAACTTCTCATATGCATCCATCCCCTCCCTCCCCCCCCCCCCCCCCCCCCCCTCCTCTCTCTCTCACACACACACACAGGGAGAGAGAAATGCAAGAACACAAGAAAAAAAATCTGAATGTTTATTGAGTTTCAGAGCCCCTTTTTAAATGTTTGATGAGACCCCCCTACAACGGCTATATGTAATGGTAAGTTGTAATGTTTAAATTCAAAATCCTTGTAAGTTGCAGTGGTGAAATCCCTTTTTAAATGTTTGTTGAGGCTCCACTGCAACGGCTATTTTCACCGTTTAAATTTAAAATCCTGGTTAATTTGTAATGGCGGACCGTTTAAATTCAAAATCCTGGTAAATTGTAACGGCGAAGCCTCTTTTTAAATGTTTGTTGAGGCTCCACTACAACAACTATTTTTACCATTTAAATTCAAAATCCTGGTAATTCGTAATGGTGGAGCCCCCTTTTAAATGTTTGTTCGAGTCTCCCTACAACGGCTATTTCCACCGTTTAAATTCAAAATCCTGGTAAGTTGTAATGGCGAAGCCCCTTTTTAAATGTTTGTTGAGGCTCCACTACAATGACTATTTCCACTGGTTAAATTCACAATCCTAGTAATTTGTAATGGCAGAGCCCCCTTTTAATTGTTTGTCGAGTCCCCCTACAACGGCTATTTCCACCGTTTAAATTCAAAATCCTAGTAAGTTGTAATGGCTAAGCCCCTTTTTAGATGTTTGTTGAGGTTCCACTACAATGACTATTTCCACTATTTAAATTCAAAATCCTGGTAATTTGTAATGTCGGAGCCCCTTTTTAAATGTTTGTTGAGACCCCTACAACGGCTATTTCCACCGTTGAAATTTAAAATTCTGGTAAGTTGTCATGTAATGACGAGTCAATAATAGTTCTGAAAGTGATGTACGTGGCAACCACGTAGACGAAAGTTCAAAAATTAAATTTGCCTCGCATTTAATGTAATGTTTGATTTGTCCATATCGGTTTGTCAAGTAGAGGTGAGGGTTCTTAACTCACCAAATGTGATGTCTTTTGAGCATAAATTTTTACAATTAAAATGTAGTTTTATATATTTTGTTAGAAATCCAGCGAAACATATATTTTGTTAGACAATGTATATATGTTATTAAATATTTTCTGACACTTAACAAAAATGAGTTTATTAAATTTGAAATGGAACGATATATGATTTTTATTAAAATATATACATCATTAGATTATGCTTATTATTTTTTTGAAAAATAAAAACATATGTGATATGAGTTTTGATAGGTAAAAATGATAGAATCTAACATTTTCTTTTTGGGTGTTCAAAAATGGGCTTTCTTTTGAGGGTTCTTAAACTCACATAATGTGATATTTTTTCCCATCTAAAAATGGGCTGATTGGGCCAGAGATTAAGATTTTGAGAATAAATTATTATAATTTTAAATAAAATATATCAATTTTGTATTTATTCACATTTGTTAAAATCGGGATAGAACGATGAATGTTAGCTGTTTTTAAGTAGAACAAAAAAATTTCATTTTTTATTTCAAAATTTAGACAATTGTCCACACTTTATTTCAATTATTTTTATATCAAACATAATAAGTTGTTCTCTTCATACTTATCTTCATAATTATCTTTTTTTCCCACCACTTGTCCCCTTGTTAAACTCGCCCTATGGGTATGGTGGTGAGCAAGCTGGGGATTCACATATTCAAACCTTTCAATACGCATTAGCTATGGTCAGTGAGACAAACCTATTTTTAAGGATAAGTACATCAATTATTCTCCCAAAAAAATTGTATGTAATTTTAGAGTTAGGTCTGTATATCTCGTCAGCCACTACACCCACTATAACGAAACATATACTTCATTTGAAAAAAAATTACATATACAAATTAATAAAGTGTATATGTTTTTTATTTTTTATAAAATTACTTACCTAATTTTAAATTTAATCGAAAAATAAAAATTATCTTTGAGTGGGGATACGAATATCAACGTATACTTTCTATAAACAATTTAAATTTGACATATATTAAATATATATATATATATGGGAGTCGATTACGTGCGGTGTGCGGTCGGTGCGGTGCGCGATCACGGGCCGTCGATCACGGGTCCATCGCATCGGACGGTCGGGTGCGATTCACGTCGACCGTTGGATGCGATGGACCCGCGATCGGACGACCCACGTCGCGCACCGCACCGACCGCACACCGCACCTAATCGTCGGCATATATATATATATATATATATATATATATATATATATATATATATTATAATTATTATACATTATGTAACGTTTATATTCAATTAGTTTATATGATTAATCATTATCTTGAAATATTAATTAACCATTATATCTCTATATCGTCTCTTAACAAGACGAGAAACCCTGGCCTAGAGTCATAAATAATGGAATCATAAACTGAATAACTTCCATCCATAACATAACAGATTCACAACCTCTTTCGATTTCCCGGTCATACACAAAAAAGTTTATAAACCATATTATACAAACACAAAGCAGTTCATGATTCACATATAAATTTATTTGAAACATCACAACCCACCCAAAGAAACCATGAAACAACACCACCCAAAATACTTAATAACTAGTATCAGAAACAGAGACACCACTATATCCTATTGTTCCACGAGACGCCGGAGAGAGCTCGGAACAGGTGGCACGTCGACAACCGAAACCCCCTCCAACAATTGAACCACCCTTCCCATTGTTGGCCTGTCCTCCTCCTCATCTTGTATGCACCAACAAGCAACTCTGCAAGCCCTGGTGAGCTCTCCAACCTCTGCAATTCCATCTAATCTGTCATCCAACAAACACATAACATCACCTTCGCGAACTTTGTTCGCCACCCAAAGAGGATAGTAGAGGTACTTCCCCTCCTCGCATCCGTCGCTATTCCTCCTCCCCGATATCATCTCGAGAACCATCAATCCGAAGCTATAGACATCTGCCTTCGCCGTGATGGGCAGTCCCGATATCCACTCTGGTGCGATGTAGCCTATGGTTCCCCTCATGGTGGTTAGTACCCGGCTGAAATCTCGACCTACGAGCTTAGACATACCGAAATCAGCCACTTTTGGTTGAAACTCTGAATCCAGTAGTATGTTCTCTGGCTTAATATCGCAATGTATGATGCAATCCCTGCAGCCCTCGTGGAGATAAGCCAGTCCCCTCGCCGTCCCAAGCATGATTTGGTACCTGATGCAAGTCGGTGGGCGTCAAAATACGAAAAAGTTTAGAAACAATTCAGTATACAAGCTGGGCTTAATCTTGTAATTCAGTCCAAAACTACCAAATTATGGATTGAGGGAGATTCTAGAACTATCATTTTATGGGTGAAGGTGGACTGCAATTCGTATCCAAAAGGATATGTATTCCAAGCTGGGTAATTTGTTGGAATGGAAGGCCACACATCCCTAGCGAGAAACTAATTGACTGCGAACCTGATTGTAGCGTGGAATGTTTCCACTGACGGGAGCGGTGTTTTCTTGTTACAGAGATTTGGCTTGATCTCAAAGATACCATTGACAGTGATGCAGCTGGAATGGAATATGAAAGATGTAGATGAGCTAATTAGAAACTCGGTTTTTGTTCAAAACTGTAATTCCCTCGACCCTCAAAGAAGAACTTGGATAGTGGTGGGGATGCATCACAGCTATTCTCACCTATTCTGACTTTATTATTCTCTTATATTCCTTGCAAATAAATAATTTTTTAGTCTTTTTTTCTATTCATCTTTATTCCTCCCTTATTCTCCTATCTAAATAGGGGCTAAAAATGGGAGAAATATGGACAAAACCGAAAATTTTATTACTACGCAAAAGTCAAAAGGGATTATTTGCATAAGTACCGTGTCTTCCAGTCGAGCCGGTTCGATGGGTTCTTGAAGAGATGAGTCTCCAAGGACCCATTCGGCATGTAGTCATAGACGAGCAACCTCGTTGAGCCCTGGCAGCAGAACCCTCGGAGGCGGACGAGGTTCATGTGCTGTTTCAGCCCCATCGCGAGTATCTCCGTCCGGAACTGCTTCTCGCCCTGGCTGGAGCCTTCGAGCTTCTTCACCGCGACGACGGTGGAGTCCGGAAAAGCCCCTTTGTACACTGAACCAAACCCGCCTTTGCCCAGCCTTTCAGAGAAATTCTTCGTCACGTGTTCGAGGTCCCGGTACTTGAACGTAGACAGCGAGTTCTCGCTCAATTCCAACGTTCTTTGGGTGCATCGGAGTTTCCAAACGAAGAACACAATCAAGATTATTACAGCCACGCATCCTATAATGGCACCCACAAACACGCCTGAATTGATTCGCCTGTGACTAAGTGTGTTAATTATCTGAAAAAAAATATGTATCCATATTTAAAATAAAATATCTCTATCCGAAATAGTTCGGATAGGATATGATGCGATCTAAAATTTATTTTATATTTTAATGATTATATTAATGTATTTATATTTTTAAGATTAGTTTGAATTTTTTTAATTATTTATTGTACTTAAACCATTTAATATATTTATGATTTTTATAAATTTATGTTTATATTAGGTAATTATTAGATTTTTACATATTTCATATGCTAGATATATTATTTTTATTTTTTGAATATTTTGTATAATTATCTGAATTCGAATCGAATACAAATACTTAATTATATAACTATTGAATATTAGATACTGATATTTTTTTAGATATCTAATTTGGATACGGATACGGATATGGGTCTATTCCATATTCGCTCCATTGACATGCTTACTTGTGACCGCTTTTCGAGCTCCGCAACTCCTCAGCCGATAAGCGGATGTAAAGATCACTCACACCGCTGGAATTATCGGATACTTGTTGCAGATTCACAAGCCCACCATGCCACACAGAACACCCACTCCCATAAGCATAAGCAGTGCAAGAACAGTTGCTCAGGCAAGCTGATTTGCAGTCTTCGATGGACCCTGCATTGAAAAACAGAGGATTTATGGGCAATTTCACATTGGGCATCAACATAAACCCGTCCCCACCACCGACAACGGATCCGTTCTTCTCGCATTGAAGAGCGGATGATCGCAAACACCCGCCGTTCCAAACTCCCAATCCCCACTCCTTCTTCGACGCCGGTTCGAAGCCTTGCAAGCAAGCGCATGAATCGAGTGTTTTCTGACTGCAGATGCCGAATGCGCCGCAATAGGAGTAAATGTCACACTGATCTCTTGGTTGCAACCAGACCAATATCGACTCCGTCGCTGACTTCAGCCACCACATCTTCCCCTGCCCCGACACATCGGCAACGAAATGCGTGACGATCGAGGGATTGGAGATCGAGTAAGTAATGTACTTGGATGAATTGGAGTAAGTGAAGTTGTAGACCTGGTTTCGGGTCAATTCAGGGACCAGACTGAAGTACTGGCCATTCCATTCCCCACTGATCCAGTATTGTTGGACCCCCTTATAGAGCTGGACTAGTTGATTCCTTGTTGGGTCCACTCTGAATGAATAGTCTCCCATTGCAGGATCGTCCGGGCTCTTCCATGAAGTGATGAAAACGTTCTCTCCAGTGAGCCGATTCAGACCCAATCTCCCCCCCGGGAGCCAACTGTCGGTCGGGTGGTCGAAGCTCTGCCAAATTACGTCGTCGGCTCGCAAGATGAGGTTCCCGGTGTCGAGGAGCTCTAAAAATGTGGAATTGGAGGTGGTTGAGGTTGAGTTGGTGGACCAAACCCGGTTTTTCGAGCCGTCGAGGAGGACTAGATTGCCGGTTTTCGAGAGTTGTAGCTCCGACGACGGGGAATTGGAGATGCGTGTCTCTCTGTTGGCTACCCAGATTACTGTTCTTGGGGTGGCGTTGGCGTACCAGATGCCGATGTAGTAGTTGTGAGAATTGCCTGGAGTGAAGAAGCCTAATTCAAAGGTGCCACCTTTAGAGACTATGGTTTGGTTGAAATGGAGAGACTGGCCTGGATAGATGATGTGAGCTTCATAGGAGAGGTGGGTGTTGAAGGAGAAGAAGAGGAGGTGAAGCAATAGAAGGGAAGATGAACATGATTTTTCTTTAGCCATTACAAAAACAAGTAGTTCTTCTGAAGGTTTGTATTACAAAGTGTGATGAAGATCATATTAGGAAGAGCATGAACAAGTGGAGCTGAACAATTAATAGTTATGATGCTTTATAAATCTTGATCCATGTTTGCAACCTCATTTCATTGCCATGTTTGACCTGTTATTGGAATTCATACATGTAGACGTGATGTATCAGAATACCAAGGATTGGTTGAACGCCCAACTATCCTTTGGAATGAAAATCAAAGTCATTGTAAGACATAAAAGACCTCTAGTACTAACAAAAAGAGAATCTATTGCACAGGATTTGTGAGTATTTCTATGATTCAATTTTCCAACATTTAAAGAAAATAATAAACACATTGGTGTAGCTTGTAGAGTACGTCCATAAGTTAAATAAAGCATTTTACTTTTTTATTTATTCTATACATGGTCCATACAATTCATTATATATATATATATATATATATATATATATATATATATATATATAGAGGAATGATACGGTGCGCGACGTGCGGTCGTGCGCGAACGACCACGGGCCGTCGATCACGGGTCCATCGCGGGTCCATCGCATCGGACGGTCGGGGGCGATTCATCTCGACCGTTGGATGCGATGGACCCGCGATCGGACGAACGACGTCGTTCCCGCACGACCGCACGTCCCGCATATATCATATATATATATATATATATATATATATATATATATATATATATAGACACACACACACACACACATATATATGGGTTTTTTTATAAGTCCCCATAAACCATATGATTTAGTGATTGATCTCTTATTTTTTCATATTTTGATTTTTAGTCTCCAGATTTAAAGGATATATTCATTTTTAACCATTGGGAGGGACTAAAATGGAACATATTCTTCATATCTGGGGACTAAAACTAAAATATGAAGAAGTGAGAGATAGATCCCTAAATAAGTATGTTTACAAGGACTGAAAACTAAAAAACCCTATATATATATTTATATTTTCATGTCACTATATATATATATAATTTTTAAAAAATTCAAAATATGTGAAGATTAATATGAGGGTTGCCCACGAGATTGTGCATAACATTTTTATGAAGAAAAAACAAAACCTATATATTTTGATAGAAAATGCTTAGAACAACTGTTATGGCAGTTGTTTTTATAGTTTCCAACATGTGTTGAATTTTTAAAGATATATGGTCATATAATAAATTATATACATTAAAAAATAAAGTATACATCAAAATGTATTGTACGCATATTTTTTATATTTTAAACACAAGATTAGTGGAAAACAAGGACTGAATGGCTATAGGAATAGTTGAGTGTAGCATTGCACGTTTAGCTAATATTTTGGGCCTCGGATTCACGGGGCTCTCCTAAACATTGCGGTTTTTCTATGATGGTTCGATTCTAATATACTAATATGTATATGTATCGTTAATTTGTTTTTCAAACATTTTATAAATGGATCTTTATGGTTATTTAGAGTATGATTGTAGGCGAGACTGTAACATTTTTGTGTGTGACGTTTTCAAATGAAGCATCAATGTTTTTTTTTAACCAAGCAAAAAAGAACATAGGTGTTCATTTATGACCCGTTTGGCAATGCATTTGGTTGACTTTTGTGTTTGAAAACACCACCGAACTCTACCTCCCATAACATTATTTCAACTTTTGCATTTTAAGGGAAGTGGTGGCGGTGAAAGGGTATTTTTCCTTGTTGAAACTCATTAAAACAACGCTTCGGAGAAGCAGACCCATTTAAGCCTACGTGGTGTCCCCAAACACCAATCCAAATGGGCCCTAAATGTCATGGTGGTCCCCCCCCCCCCTTTCAACTTATATTGTACGCATAAGTGGTGCCCCCCCCCCTCATCAAAATTCCCTGTTGATCATGGATCTTCTAGATGCAGGTCAAATGAGGTCGATGTGTTTACCCAAATTCGTTATTTGGTGTGACAATGAGTTTTGACAAAGTTTCCTATGGTATTTTACAGCGACCGGCAATTGTGGTCTATAAGAAAAATGATATGTTTAGTTTCATTGCAGTTTCATTACAGTCTATATCAATTTTTTTAAAAATTCATACTCTTTTATTGAAGTACATATTATTATATAAAATGAAGTATATAATAAGATGCAAAATCTATTTTTTTTCATTTGAAAAACAAATGGTTCATACACTATGATAGAATTTCCATATATAACATATATTAATATATTATGTTATCGTAATGTATGAGGATGCAAAATGAAATGAGTATATCGTTTTATGTGATGAAAAGCTTTCTTATCATAGAGAGAGACTATCTTAATATTTGTCTGATAGATATTCATATTAGTGTCTAATTTCTAGTATTTTTAATTAATTTCTTAAATAATTGACATATACAAAATTTTCAGATTATGTATTAAAGTATTTTTTATAAATTTTTTTGTGACATGTGATTTTGTTAAACAGACATTCTACCGTATCTGCCTTGGCAGAGAAATAACAGTGAAATAAGTTTGAATATAAGTAAATAAATTCAAAATAGATGTTTGTTTGCATGGAATATAAGAGTATAGTTATATCAGAATAATTAGAAATAAAGTGGTATTTTTTGTTTAACCCTCCGTCCATCCAACAATGGCTTCCACAACCTCCCCATCTCTCCCTCTTCTTCTTCTCCTCCTCTACACATCAAGACTAGGCTTGTCAACGGGTCGGGTCTAGACCCGGACCCGAGACCCGGACCCGACCGACCCGGACCCGATTACACATGTAATATACCCGACCTGATTTGGACCCGACCCGGCGGACCCGAGCAAACAAACGGGTCGGGTCCGGGTCCACCCCGCCCCGACCCGTTGGACTCGAGACCCGATTGTTTTATTAATATATGCTCATATATTATAAGACTATTAGTATTAGTTGATACATAATTTTATTTCTTACTTAACTTATGTTTGTATCCATAAGTTCATAAATCATAATCATAACCATAATCATAACATTTTTTTCGTTGTGTTGATGTTGCAACTTGTAAGAACTTGATTGTTTAATATGTAATAAATTTAGTAATGTATTGTCGTCGGTTTATTTTGGACAATTAACTTATTAGCTTTTGAATTTGTATAATTAATTAGTTTATTGCATGATTTATGTTTATTATTTTAGTTAATAATATGTTTGTGTTTATTGTTTTGAATGTTGTTTAGGTTAATATTGTTTTGAATGTTTGTATAATTAGTTATCTTTACTGTTTAGATTAATATGTTTTTTTATGTTAGTGATTATTGTTTTGGATATTGTTAATAATTCATTTACTTCTTTTGAATTGTATAAGATTATGTTCAAACATAGTCTCATTAATAATAATGTTTTATTACAAAAAATTTCAAATAGAATAATAAAGCAAACAGATACATAAGCTCTTCCTCTTTTTTTTCTTTTTTTTTTGCCAACCATCCGGGTCGGGTCGGGTCCGGGTCCGGATCCACATTTCCTCGGATCCGTCGGGTCTTGCCATGGGTCGGGTCCGGGTCCACCTCGACCCGACCCAGACCCGACCCGTTGACAGGGCTAATCAAGACCCATCTCACCATTGCAGCTTCGACCCTCTCCGCCAACCAATCCCTCTCCGGCACTTAAACAATCATCTCCAAAGGAGCTTTGAATTGGGCTTCTTCTCCCCAAATAACACCTCAAACTAAAAAGTTATACGGTATCCAAAAATCCATATCCGTATCTGAAATAAATTTTCGTATTTGAAATTTATTTTATATTATTATTTATTATATTAATATATTTAAAATTTTAAGATTAATATTATTTTTTAATTATTTATTACACTTTAAATTTATGTTTTATATTAGGTAATTATTAGATTTTTACAAATTTCATATTTTAGATATATTATTTTTATTTTTCGGATATTTTCAATAATTACCTGATTCCGAATCTAGATTTTTTGGATATTTTATTATTTTTAGTAAATTGTAAAATATTTTTGATACTGTGTTTTTTTTCAAGATTAACCTGACAGAATATTCCTCATATCTCAACGAAATTTAATTCGAGGGGTTATTTAGATTTAAATATGTGTTTTAACTTTTAAGGGGGTTATATAAATTTCAGTTAGTTTACATGGGTATTTTGATTTTTCCCTTAAAAAAAAGTTGATATGCTTATTCAATTAAACAATAAATTTTTTATTACTATATATTTTTTTAAATAAATATGTAAATAAAGATGCTATCAAATAAAAAATGATATATGCCAGAATGAATTAGTTACCCCTAAACAGGGCACATGGAAGTACCCTCACCACCTAAGGATATGGACCAGAAGTAAGGCTGGTAAACGAACCAAGTCGCTCGGGCTCGGCTCGGTTTAAGCTCATTCAGCTCGTTCAATTAGATAAATGAACTAGCTTAAACAATTTTTAAAGCTCGGTTAGGCTCGGGACCTGGATATAACTTCATTTTGTGTTCAAACTCGATTCGTTTGTGTTATAAAAAACTTAATTAAAGATTAACTAAACTCATTTGTAAAATTAGATCATTAAATCAATACAAAGTTATGCTCGTTTAGGCTCATGAACTTGGCTATTTAGGTTAAAATTTTATTTTCTACTGCTAAAACCCCTAAAATGAAGAAGAACGCTAGGCTCGTTGAGGCTCATGAGCTCGACTCGGGAATTCGGCTCGACTCGACTCGTTTATAAACGAGTCGAGCTTGAACATGTCAAAGCTCGACTCGTTCGACTTGTTTACCACTCCTAACCAGAAGTTCCACCAAGTCAAGTCAACACACCAAATTTTCCATGTTTTATTATATGCGCGCATTCATGTCTCACCAAACAATCCGTCCGTCCATCCAACAATGGCTTACCCCACCTCTCCCTCTTCTTTCCTTCTCTTCCTGTGTTTCCTCTCCCTTTCTTCAAAGACCCATCTCGCCATTGCAGCTTCGACCCTCTCCAGTTTATTTATTTTATTTTATTAATTATTATATTATAAGATGGTCTACCGTTTCATAATTTTTTTATATTAATTATTATATTAATATATTTATATTTTTAGGATTTTTATTAGTTTTTTATTATTTATTACACTTTAAATTTTTGTTTGATATTAGATAATTATTAGATTTTTATGAATTTCATATTTTAGATATATTATTTTTATTTTTTAGATATTTTCCATAATTGTCCGATTCTAAATCCGGATTTTAGATTGGATACAATATTTAATTTAAATATCCATTGAATATCAAATACGGATACTTTTTGAATAAATTCAGATACGGATTGCGGATATTAACCTATCCAATCCGTGTCCGCTCCATTTACAAGATTAACTGTGACTGCATTTCGAGCTCTGCAGACTACAGCACCTCAACCGATAACGATAAACCGACGTAGAGATCACTTGTACCGCCGTAATTATGAGATACTTATTGCAGATTCATAAGCCACAGAGAACATACACTCTAAGCACAAGCTGTGCAAGAACAGTTGCTCAGGCAAGCTGATTTGCAGTCTTCGATGGACCCTGCATTCAAAAACAGAGGATTTGTGGGCAATTTCACATCGGGCATGAACATAAACCCATCCCCACCACCGCCACCCGATCCGTTCTTCATGCATCGAAGAGTGGATGTTCGCAAACACCAGCCATTCCAAACTCCTAATCCCCACTCCCTCGTCGACGACACTGGTTCAAAGCCTCGCAAGCAAGCACACGATTTGGGGGTCTTCTGTCGGTGCAGGTGTATGATTGTATATGAGAAAATGTTAGACTCAGTCATTTTTACCCATCAAAACTTAGACCACACATGTTTTAATTTTTTTTAAACAGTAAATATCACCTAATGAGGTATATGCTTTAATAAAAAATGTATATCGATTCATTTCGAGTTGAATGAACCTATTATTAATAAGTGTAAGAAAATTTAGCGAGTTATATACATCGTCTAACGAGGTATATATTTCACGCTTTCACTGAATCTGTAATGAGGTATATAAAACGTTATTGGAACTGTAAAAAAAATCTGAGTGTAACAGCACTCATAAAGGAAAAATGTTAGACTCAGTCATTTTGTTGGTGTTGTAGAAACGTTGTATATTTGTATAAGAAATCTTGTATAAGAAATGTTGTAGGTGTTGTAGGAACGTTGTATATTTGTTATTGTTGTTCTGTCGGGTTTGTGGCCCATATTGTTCTGTCGGGTTTTTAATACCTTTGGGCTTCCTCTCCATGAGACATCACAACAGTGCAACGAGAAAAGAAAAGGCTCCGCGATATGTTGGGTTCGGCAACAATGAAGAGAGAGAGTGAAGAGAGAGGAGAGGAGAGGAGAGGAGAGGAGATGTTCTTTCTTCAGATATTTCTCTATTTATTTTGATCTACATTAAGCCCTCGTTTGGAATGGGAATAAGCCCCCGGATAATCTGGTATTAACTGGAATAGGGGTTTTAACCCGTTTATTTGTCTGATATAACCTGGAATATCTTATACAGAATAAACTGATATAAAGTGGTATATGGATTTCAATCAACCCCTGTAATTAAAGTTATCATAAGTTATTCCACCTAAAGAATATGTGGGCACACTATCAAATCAACTGTCATCACCTCTTGTAAATTACCTATCAAATCAACTATCATTATTTTTCATCATTTATAAATTTTTATCCATACTTTATTCACATCTTACCCAAACAACAAAACATTTATTCTTACGTTTATCAACGATAATAATTCAAAACCCAACCAAACACAAAATCATTTTGTTCTTATTTATACTCACTTATGCCGGAATAAATGTATACCCAAGAATAAATCTTATTCCCGTTTCAAACAGGGGCTAAGGTAGTGTTCTCCATATTATTTAGAAGATTATTTATAATTTTATTGAGATAACCCTGTATCTGTTTTTCATCTTGTATTCCTCAAGTTGTGGGCAAAACTTGAGATGACATTATTCTTATTATATTTTGGTATAATGGATTATTGCTGGAGTGCTCATTGGATAGACAAACCGAACCAAATTAAATTTGTTGTTTCTTTGTAGTTGTTTGTTTTTATATTTTACACAAATAAAATTGTTAAAAATCCCAACATTGTCACCATAATTCATCACTATTGAACGTGCTCCACTCAAATAAGTATAAATAATTAAGAAATTGCACCATAATTGGAGATACTCCACTAAGTAAAGACAGGTTGAAAGAGCAAATGGAGAAGCTACATAGCATTAGGAAAAGAGAAGGGAGGCCAAGGGGTCGTTGGATATGATTCCATGTTTAGAAAAGCGAGGGCATGTTAGAGAAACATTGTTTTTGTGATTTTTCAAATAGGTAGTTTGGCATGTGAATGTTGTGTGGGCAGTGCATACGCAAATCCAAAAAAAAATTTCTTTGGATATATGGTACGTGGTGTTACAACAGATTCCCCACTGCAGCATCTGCTCTACCATGGATCCAAACGAGCCTAATATAGCTATAAAGAAGGATGTAGTTGTGATTCTCTTTTCTTTATAAACTATTTAAATTAATGTATATATATTATATAACATTTAGATTCAATTACTGTATATGAGTAATCATATCTTGAAAATTTTAATTAACCATACCGTGGAGTCATACATAATATTAGAATAATAAATTGAATAACTTCCATCCATAACATAATGGATTTACAACCTCTTTAGATTTCCCAGTCATACACAACCTTTAAAAGTTTACAAACTGTATACAAGTATACAACACAAAAGCAGTTCATGATTCACATATAATTTTATTTGAAACCATGAAACAACACCACCCAAAATACTTAATCACTAGTATCAGAAACAGAGACACCACTATAACCTATTGTTCCACGAGACGCCGGAGAGAGCTTGGAACAGGCGGCATGTCGACGACTGAAACCCCCTCCAACAACTGAACCACCCGTCCCATCGATGGTCTGTCCTCCTCCTCATCTTGTATGCACCAACAAGCGACTCTGCAAGCTCTGGTGAGCTCTCCAACCTCTGCAATTCCATGTAATCTGTCATCCAACAAACACAGAACATCGCCTTCGTGAATCTTGTTTGCCACCCACAGAGGATAGTAGAGGTACTTCCCATCCTCGCATCGCTCGGAGTTCCTCCTCCCCGATATCATCTCGAAAACCATCAATCCGAAGCTATAGACATCCGCCTTCGCCGTGATGGGCAGTCCAGATATCCACTCTGGCGCGATGTAGCCTATGGTTCCTTTCATGGTGGTCAGTACCCGGCTGAAATCTCGACCTACGAGCTTAGACATACCAAAATCAGCCACTTTTGGGTGAAACTCTGAATCCAGTAGTATGTTCTCGGGCTTAATATCACAATGTATGATGCAATCCCTGCAGCCCTCGTGGAGATAAGCTAGTCCCCTCGCCGTCCCAAGCATGATTTGGTACCTGATGCAAGTCGGGTGGGCGTCAAAATACGAAAAAGTTTAGAAACAATTCAGTATACAAGCTGGGCTCAACCTTGTAATTTAGTCCAAAACTACCAAATTATGGATTGAGGGAGATTCTAGAACGGTCATTGTTTTGGTGGTGGGCAAAGGAAAACTCCCGTGGACTGCAATTCGTATCCTAAAGGATATGTATTTCAAGCTGGGTAATTTGTCATAATGGAATGCCACACATATCTGGCAAGAAGCTAATTGACCCGTGGACCTGATTGTAGCGTGGAAATTCACTAACATGGAGCGGTATTTTCTTGCTGCAGAGATTTGGCTTGATCTCAAAGATGCCATTGACTGATTGACAGTGATTGAATAGAATATGAAAGATGTAGATGAGTTAATTAGAAACTTGTTTTTTTTTGTTCAAAAGTGTAATCCCCTCAAAGAAGATCTTGGATAGAGGTGGGGATGCATCATAGCTATTTTTTTATTCTATTTGATTGGGGTGATTTTGGTATATGCACCTCTTGTACAAGAATTTTCTCTATAGCAATACAATTCATTTACCCTCCAAAAAAAGTTTTAAAACAGTAAGACTAAGAGAAATAAAGAGCAAAACTAAAGCTTGTTTGCATAAGTACCGCGTCTTCCAGTCGAGGCGGTTCGACGGGCTCTTGAAGAGATGAGTCTCCAAGGACCCGTTTGGCATGTAGTCGTAGACGAGCAACCTCTTCGATCCCTGGCAGCAGAACCCACGGAGGCGGAGGAGGTTCACGTGCTGTATCAGCCCCATCGCGAGAATCTCCGTCCGGAACTGCTTCTCGCCCTGGCTGAACCCTTCGAGCTTCTTTACCGCGACGACGGTGGAGTCTGGAAAAGCCCCTTTGTACACTGAACCGAAGCCGCCTCTGCCCAGCCTTTCAGAGAATTTTTTCGTCACGTGTTCGAGGTCCCGGTACTTGAACGTAGACAACGAGTTCTTGCTCAATTCCAACGTTGTTTGCGTCCATCGGAATCGGAGTTTCCAAATGAAGAAAACAAGCAAGCCCATCATAGCCACGCATCCTATAATGGTACCCATAAGGGTGCCTGAATTGGTTCGCCTGTGATTTAAACTTGTCAATTATCTAAAAAAAAATTCGTATTTGATATCCGTATCCAAAATAAAATATATGTATATGAAATATTTTGGTTTGGATTCGGATATCCCATCTGAAAAATATCTGCATCTGAAATTTATTTTATATTATTATATTAATATATTTATATTTTAAGATTAATATGAGTTTTTGTATTATTTAATATACTTTAAAGCCATGTAATTTACTTACGATTTTTATAGATTTATATTTTGTATCATGTAATTATTAGATTTTTCAAGTATTACATATATTAGATATATTATTTTTTAGATATTTTCGATAATTATCTCAATCCAAATTTCGAATCAGATACAGATACTTAATTTAAATATCCATCGGATAACATATACATATATTTTTTTAAATATTAATTCGAAAACGGATATGGATATGAGTTTGATCCTTATCCGCCCATTGACAGGCTTACCTGTGACTGCCTTTCAAGCTCTGAAGCTCCTCGGCTGATAAGCGAATGCAGAGATCACCCATATCGCTGGAATTATCGGATACTTGTTGCAGATTCACAAGCCCACCATGCCACAGAAAACACCCACTCCCATAAGCATAAGCAGTGCAAGAACAGTTACTCAGGCAAGCTGATTTGCAGTCTTGGATGGACCCTGCATTAAAAAACAGAGGATTTATGGGCAATTTCACATTGGGCATCAGCATAAACCCGTCCCCACCACCACCACCACCCGATCTATTCTTCGCGCATCGAAGAGTGGATGTTCGCAAACACCCGCCATTCCAGATTCCCAACCCCCACTCCCTCGTCGACATTGGTTCGAAGCCTCGCAAGCAAGCGCACGAATCGAGGGTGTTCTGACTGCAGACACCGAATGCGCCGCAGTAGGAGTAAATGTCACACTGATCTCTTGGTTGCAACCAGACCAGTATCGACTTCGTCGCCGACATCAGCCACCACATCTTCCCCTGCCCCGATACATCGACAACGAAATGCGTGACGATTGAGGGATCCAAGATCGAGTAGGTGATGTACTTGGATGAATTGGAGTAAGTGAAGTTGTAGACCTGGTTTCGGGTCAATTCTGGGACTAGACTGAAGTACTGGCCGTTCCATTCCCCACTAGTCCAGTATTGTTGGACCCCCTTATAGAGCTGGACTAGTTGATCCCTTGTTGGGTCCACTCCGAATGAATAGTCACCCATTGCAGGGTCGTCCGGGCTCTTCCATGAAGTGATGAAAACGTTCTCTCCCGTAAGCCGGTTCAGACCCAATCTTCCCCCAGGGAGCCAACAGTTGGTCGGGTGGTCAAAGCTCTGCCAAATTACGTCGTCGCCTTGCAAGATGAGGTTCCCACTGTCGAGGAGCTCTGCGACGGTGGAATTGGAGGTGGTTGAGGTTATGTTGGTGGACCAAACATGGTTTTTCGAGTCGTCGAGGAGGACTAGATTGTGGGTTTTTGAGAGTTTTAGCTCCGACGACGGGGAATTGGAGATGGGTGTCTCTCTGTTAGCTACCCAGACTACTGTTCTTGGGGTGGCTTTGGTGTACCAGATGCCGATGTAGTAGTTGTGAGAGTTGCCTAGAGTGAAGAAGCCTAATTCAAAGGTGCCACCTTTAGAGACTATGGTTTGGTTGAAATGGAGAGACTGGCCTGGATAGATGATGTGAGCTTCATAGGTGAGGTGGGTGTTGAAGGAGAAGAAGAGGAGGTGAAGCAATAGAAGGAAAGATGAACATGATTTTTCTTTAGCCATTACAAAAACAAGTAGTTCTTCTGAAGGTTTGTATTACGAAGTGTGATGAAGATCATATTAGGAAGAGCATGAACAAGTGGAGCTGAACAATTAATGCTTGGCAGGGAGATAAAGAGGGGTTGTTGGTGATTGTTTGTTGAGAAATAAAAGATGTGGCCCTTGGAGAACAAATCGTGAATTGGCTTTGTTGTGTGTGAATGGATTATCAGGTGGTTGATGTCTCAAGGGAAATGTATTAACATTGAATTTGGCCATGAAAATGGTTTAGCATTAAATGTAAGTGCAAGCAGTTAGAGGGGGATTTGTTATGACGTCCCAAAATGACTATATTTTGATCTTTGAATTGATGAGAGCAGTTATGTACATAGAAACTCACTATACTTCTTGAAAATTAGATGATATGGACCTGAAAACTATGCAGTTGAAAGATACATCTGTAAGTGTACGGAGACTTGCTCCAATCGGATGCCACACGAGACAAAACATAAGGTAGAATGCACATGAGAGTTACGAGACATATAACTGTATGTGTACATGATTCGATAAAAATTGTCTATATTCATAGAAGAGAGAATAAATCAATTCATTTTTATTATCTATGTTATAAAAACTCTTGTTTCTCTCTCCTCGGCACTGTCCCTTTCTCTAAAACAAGCCCTATACACGGATATCTCTTGCAAAAGTTAATATCTCTTTACTAGGATTAAACAAATAGAAGAAAATGATCAAAATATTTTTACAAAATAGACCTTAGGTCTTCGTGAATTGATTCACTCATGCTAGATATCTCGGTATATTTGAAATCTATCTTTCCCCAGACAAATATAATTCAGCATGCAATTATTGAAAATACAAAGTTTGGAAAGAGATCCTCAACCACCAATAAATGAACGTTTTAATTAAACAAAATTTGAGTCTCTAACCGCGTTGTTGTTGGTGGAGAATTAACAGAGAACATGAATGAATACTAGAGAATAACCCTTATTCACTGTTTGTTTTCTCCAAATTAATTTTGATAGCCATGTTTGGATAAATAAAGTAAAGACCAGACAATTATTCTAAGGAAAGATTGGAACTGCTTATCAAGACTTATTTATGCCAATGGATAAAAATAATTTTTTATATCATTTAAAAAAATTTATTACGCCTAACAATCTCACACATACATTTAAAAAACTGTCACATTTATCAGATAAATCACACATCTCTTACACTTATTTGAGGATATAATTGTCATTTAAAAAGTCATAACTCTTATCTATTCTTTATCCACCACTTATCATCTCTTTATCCAAATTGAACTAAATAGTAAAAATGTCACTTTTATTTTTTCCAATGAAAAAAATCATCAAAGAAAAATTTGTTTATTTAAAATAAATTGTTCTCTATTCCAATATAACTATTAAGGGTGAATAAGCCTATAGTACACCCATTTGGGCCCTAAAGTAATAACTGCTGGCCATAGAAGGTTCGTACTGCCATCACAATCTCCACGTGTACAACAGCGACATTTCCAGTTTCATATTCACCAATACTGTTCTCTGAATAAAACAGATTGTGTATGCACTTCTGTAACTTCTTCATTGAAATCCACACCATTATTTAATTGGGTTGTGTAAAAGATCTTGAATAAGTCAAATATGCGTATTGAAACAACTCAATAATGCTTTAGTCGTGAAATATAAATCAATTATATGTATTGGCCCTACAATAATGATGCTTAATAAGTCTTGATCATTGTTTTCAACCTTATTTCATCACCATGTTTGACCAGATTGGAATTCAAATGTACACACCTTTTTGTAGAAGACTAGAAGTTCATGTATTAGAACACCAAGGATAGGTTGAAGAGCCCTACTATCCTTTTGAATGAAAAATCAAAGTCACTGTACGTAAGACGTAAAAGACTTTTAGTAACAAAAGAAAAAGAAAATCTATTGTAGAGGGTCTGTGAGTAATTCTATGATTCTGAATATTTCAACATTAAAAGATAATAATCTTAGAATTTCTCATCACCAAAACTAAAATATTAAACCCATTGGTGTCCATTAGTTAAATGAAGCATTTTAATTTAATTTTTTTCCATATGTTGATCTTCCAACTGCTCATACATTTAACTAGGGGAATGTATATTTAACAAAAAAAATACTTTTTTGTATTCTTTTATCTCGACATATACTTTAATTTTTACAATAGTGTTAATTGCTAGGTGAATATACACTTTAAGTCCCCGTTTGGATACATAATAAGATTTATTCTTGGGTATTTATTTATTTGAGCATAAGTGAGTATAAATAAAGATAAACTGATTTTGTGTTTCGTTGTGTTTAGAATTATTCTCGTTGGGAATTGTAAGAATAAATGTTTTGTTGTTTGAGTAAAATGTGAATAAAGCATGGATAATGATTTATAAAAGGTAAAAAAGTAATGATAGTTGATTTAACAGTTGATTTATAAGAGGTGATGACAATTGATTTGACAGTGGGTCCACTTATTCTTTGGGTGGAATAACCTAGGATAAATTTTATTCTAGGGGTTTATTGGAATCCATATACCACTTTATACCAGTTTATTCTGGCACACTTTATTTGGGTTTATCCGGGCTTTTCAAACAGCATCCAAATTTTATCCGGGGTTTATCCGACATCCAAACGGGGGATAAGAAAAATTAAAATGATTGGGGGTTGTACACGGGACAACTCATAAGATTGGATGTGATAGTTTCCATGCTTCACATGGTAATCTTGTGGAAAATGTCAAATTCAATCATTTTTACAAACGAAAACTTAGACGACACATGTTTTTTTTAAAATAAATATTAAACACTATTTAATGAGATATATGTTTTTATAAAAATTGTATATCGCTCCATTTCGAATTGGATGAATTCATTTTGTAATAAATGTAAGAAAAACTTTAATGAGCTATATACATCATCTAACGAAATATATACTCCACTAAATTTATAACACGGTATATAGGATTGTATTTTGAACTGTAAAAAAAAAAAGTGTAATAACGCTCTAATCTTTGGGCTTCACATTTACGATGTTCTCGCAACATTTATGACGCTCACCCATAACACTGCAGTTATTCGTTGGATGTGATCTTTGATGATTCTATTCTATTATTGGAGACGCGGATACGCACTATTTCGTTTAATGTTTTATAAATAGCTACGTGTATCTCTATAGTTATCCAATGATATATAATTTTTTTGAGAATTTTTTACAAATGGATCCTTATATCTATTTAGATTCAGTCTTTTTTATAGTTCAAAACGTAAATCATATGTGTTTTTATTTTTTAAAACATTATAAATATCATCTAACAAAGTATGTACTTTGATGAAAAATGTACATCGCTCCATATTGAGTTCAATGAATCCATTTTAGTAAATATAAAAAAATTAACGAGGTGTATACCTCATTTCACAATGCATGTGACACTACATTTTAGACTATTAAAAAGACCGAGTACAACAATATCAATATATGAGAGAGTATGTAATGTAGCGGAAAACTAGAACAAGATCAGATATGTACTGAGATCCTTTAACAAACCACAATTCTCAAAAGATAATTAAAACTAAAAAATATATTAATAAAAAACTGAAAACCCTAAATTATAAATCTCCTTTTTATACTAAAAAATTATAGTAAAAATGAAAATCTGTTATGACTAAATCTAGCGGACCATAGAAGATCTTCGGAATTGATAGAAATCAAATCCGAACTGTTATGAAAGATATGCTGAGAATCTAAAAAATTACTTAAAATAGGAAAAATAGAAAAATAAGTGCGCGTTGTAGCGCATTGACAACTTTTGAAGATCTCCTCTATATCTAGTTACAGTAAAAATTTCAGTCGAGATCGGGGCATTTTTTATTTCTATTAGTTGATTTTTTATAAATATTTAAAGTCTCAAAGTGAATCCTTTCGAGTTCATCTCTTCTGAAATTTATCGGTCACCCGTTCTGCATCATAATGACTATAGACAAGACGAGTATAACATTTTCCAATTAGTGGTGCTTCGTTGAATTTCATGGCGGCTCCACTTCAACTTTTAAAGCACACAAGCGGTCGGTTCCCTTTGCATGAAAACTCCTCCGTTGATCATCGGATCTTCCAAACGCATTTATCCTAAATTTGTTATTTTATGTGAAAAGGGTGACAAGTGTGTCCTCTAGTGTTTTATAGCGACCCGCAGTTCCTATGTCAAAAATACATAAAATGTATGTAGCAGCCAATCAGTGGCGGACCCAGGATTTTTATAAAAGGGGTCTAATGTGATTTATATAAATATTTTTTTAAATTATATTATTATGTTTTTTTTATTTCAATAGAATTGAATAAAAATACGTATAAAATGAAATAATGACATTCATAAAAAACATATCACTAAAATAATTATCATATTTTAAAACGATATGTCAAATTTCATATTGATAATTTATAAAAAAAATATCAAAACATAAATTTAATAAACAATACATATTTTTAAATTTGACTTCGATAATGTTTCATATTTTGAAAATGTTGAATGATTTGATTATTTTAGATATTTATACAAATATTTTAAACTTTAAATAAATTAGTAACAATTGTAAGACATTTAATGGAACAAAAAGTAAAAATTAGTTAGAGATTAAGATTGATATTAGGACCAGTTGAGATATAAAAAGAAAAATAAAAAAAGAGATTCAATTTTTTTTTCAAGATGGGCACCTAGGTGAAGACGCTGAGAAGTGGAATCTATGTCTCTATAGCTGTTTGTGGGATATGGATAAAAGGAGGTTTGGGGTAAATGAAAAAGGAGAGTTAAAAATGACTTTTGTGTTATGTGTAGGGGGGATGGTTAATTAAAAAAAGGAGTGATTGCACACCATACACATGGATGGTTCAGATGGATAATAGATGATTGTTTTAATTTTATTTTATTTTTATTTTATTTAGTTGTGGGTGGTGCTGTTTAAGAAATTTCATATGTAGGTGGGGTCTATGATCTATGGACTCTAATTAAAATTAACTTACAATAAACAATTAAAAGGACCTAGAAACAAATTAAAAGGATATGAAATTAAATTAAAAAAATCCAGGGGGCACATGCCCCCCTGTTCCTATGGTGGCTCCGTCACTGCAGTCAACAAGAGATTACCATGTAAGTAGTGTAAAAATTTATATTAATTTTTTAATAAAATTTTACAGGTGAGATTCTATTGAAAATTATGTTTATATTTTTAATAAGCTCTTACCGTTTATATGGTACGTTTATATGGTAGCCTTTTATTGGCTACTACATGCATTTCATGTGTCAAAAAAAATTCTGAACTCTCAATTTCTGGTATACACCCAGGTATAAATATCAGTGATGAGATTGCTTTGTGCCATGAAAGACTTTCCTACCGGAGAGAGGTTATTTTAACATATGTATGATAGATATTCTGATTAGAGGCTAACTTCTGGCATTTTTAATTAATTTCTCAAATAATTCACATGTACAAATTTTTCAAATTATTTATAAGAAAGTAATTTTGTGACGTGACTTTGTTACACAGACATCCTATTCTGTCTGTTTGGGTAGAGGAATAACAATGGAATAGGTTGGAATATAAGTGAATAAACCTATAACAAGTGTTTGTTTATATAAAATAGAGGTGTATAGCTATGCAAGAATAATTAAAAATAGAAAAAAAAATCCATATAACCCCCTTGTAAGCTATTTGAAATCCATAGAATCTCTTCACTTTTCCTAAGATTCATATAACCTCTTGAAAACATCTATGTAAATTCAAATAGCCCCCTAATTACATTTTTCATTGACAGATTAAGATTTTTTACGAATATTCTATCTCGTTAATCCTGGCTAATAACATAGTATACCAAAAACCTCTAGAATGTGTTAAAATGAAGAAAATCATATGTAAATGATAATTTTACATATCCGAATATGTTTGATAATTTATTCAGAGTGATAAAATTATCATTTACAAGATGTTTTCACATTTTTAACAAATTGTAAGAGGTTTTTGGTACATTGTGTTTTCTTTCAAGATTAACTAAAATATTAACAGAATATTCTTCATATGTCAATGAAAATTTAATTCGGTGGATTATTTGGATTTACACATGTGTTCTAAGGGGGTTACATGGATTTCAGTGGGTTTACATATAGTATTTTGATTTTTCCCTTAGATATGCTTATTCAATTAAATAATAATATATATATATATATATGAAAATTATTACGTGCGGCGAACGGCAGGTGCGGCCGCGACGTGGGCCATCCGATCGCGGGTCCATCGCATCAAACGGTCGACGTGAATCGCACCCGACCGTCCGATGCGATGGACCCGTGAACGACGGCCCGTGATCGCTGCCGCACCCGCCGTTCGCCGCACGTAATCACGTCCCTATATATATATATATATATATATATATATATATATATATATATATATATATATATATATATATATATATATATATACCCGAGTGATAGCGTGCGGCGGACCGCACGGTGCGGATCCGATGTGCGTCGTCCGATTGCGGGTCTATCGCATCCAACGGTCGATGTGAATCGCACCCGACCGTCTGATGCGATGGACCCGTGATCGACGGTCCGTGGTCGACGCCGCACGCGACCGCACGCCGCACCTAATCACTCCTATATATATATATATATATATATATATATATATATATATATATATATATATATATATATAATTGATATTGTGTAGTCGGGACGGGAATGAGTACATCGTACGGGATTGAATGCGGACCGTTCGATCAGTGATCCCTTGATCGGACGGTCCGATTGAGTTTTTCTTTAAAACAAGAGAAACCTGAAGACCTGGTAAACCAGTCAGCCCACCTACTCCTCTCTCTCTCTTTCTCTCTCTCTCCCCTTTTTTTTCAAATCAGATCTGAAATCTCTCCGGCACTCCTTCTGTGACCACCACCCTTCGCCACCATCTGCACTATGACCACCACCCCCCTCCTCTTACGACCACCGCCCGACGTGAATCCGACCCCGGCGATCTCCTCCTACCCCAGAGAGCCCCTACACCGGCGACACCCACACGGGTGACCCACCCACCCGTGGACGCCTCCTACGGCCCGACGTTTGACGGTGACTTCTTCCTTGACACCCGATGAACCACACGGCGACGGATCTACCAAACCCGTTGGCGATGCCTCTCCTTTAGCTCATCTTACGTCATGATTTCAAACCTCCATCCGTAAATGGGTTTTTCTTAATCATTTGGTTTTATATTTTTTTTAAAGGTATTGGATGTAATGTTGTTTGAACTTTATTGAAATAAATATTTGATGTCATGTTTTTAGAACTATATTTATTTGTATTGTTGTTGTTGAATAAGATTTTGGATGTAATGTTGTGAAAAAATCCACATTTGTGAAAATGTTTGTTAACAGGAGTTGTTCATTGAGCCTAGTAACTATTTATGCACATGATTTTAGAGTGAAAGTTCACCAATATATATAATCAGTGAGTTTTATGTATGTAAGTGTGTCTTAAAACACATTTAGAGATATTGGTAGCTTCAGAGAGTGAGTAAATTCAAGCATGTCTGTATGTAATTTAAGCCTACAGGTAGTTAAGTAACTTCACTAATATATGTAACCTGCTAAATCTATGTAGGTAACTGTGTCTTAAAACACATCCACATATTTGGGTAGCTCCAAATAATTGGTGTATGTATGTAATGTATGCTCATAGGTAGTTAAGTCCCGTAACAAATATATGTAACTAGTTAGTCTTATTTATGTAACTGTGTCTTAAAACACATCCAGAGATGTTTGTCATTTCACACAGTGAATAAGTCAAATCGTGTATGCATGTAATTTATTCTCATAGGTAGTTAAGTTCCTTCACACATATATGTAACTAGTTAGTCTTATGTAGGTAACTGTGTCTTAAAACACATCTAGAGATATTGATAATTTCAAACAATGAATAAGTTAAAGCGTATATGTATGTAATTTAAGCCTACAGGTAGTTAAGTAACTTTACTAATATATGTAACCTGCTAAATCTATGTAGGTAACTGTGTCTTAAAACACATCCATACATATTTGGGTAACTCCAAATAATTAGTATATGTATGTAATTTATGCTCACAGGTAGTTAAGTCCCTTCACACATATATGTAACTAGTTAGTCTTATGTATGCAACTGTGTCTTAACACATCCAGAGATATTTGTCATTTCACACAGGGAATAAGTCAAATCGTGTATGCATGTAATTTAAGCCTACATGTAGTTAAGTCACTTCCACCAATATATGTAACCAGCTAAATCTATGTAGATAACTGTGTCTTAAAACACATCCATACATATTGTTCTAGCTCCAAATAATTAGTGTATGTATGTAATTTATTTTCACATGTAGTTAAGTCAACACACCAATATATGTAACTCGTTAAATATATATAGGTAATTGTGTTTTAGAACAATCCAAAGATATGTTGGTAGCTCCAAATAATTAGTGTATGTATGTAAGTTATTTTCACAGGTAGTTAAGTAACTTCATCTATATATGTAACTGGTGAGTTGTATATAGGTAATTGCAAGAGGTGAAAACACATTCAACAAGATTGATAGCTTCAACCATCCAGTAAATTCTAGCATATATATATGTAATTTAATCTCACAATTATTTTATATAATCAAGTATCCACTCAACCCTTGTTTACCATAATATGTAACTAGTACTTACACCATGAATCTGGAGTATCCACCCACTATTTTAACTACCAAAATATCCCTGAATGTGTTTTAAGACACAATTATCTACATAGATTTAGCAGGTTACATATATTGGTGAAGTGACTTAACTACTTGTAGGCTTAAATTACATATATACACGATTTGACTTATTCACTGTTTGAAGTTACCAATATCTCTAAATGTGTTTTAATACAGAGTTACCTACATAAGACTAAATAGTTACATATATGTGTGAAGTGCCTTAACTACATGTGAGCATAAATTACATACATAAACGATTTGATTTATTCCCTGTGTGAAATGACCAACATCTCTGGATGTGTTTTAAGACACAGTTACATACATAAGACTAACTAGTTACATATATGTGTGAAGGGTCTTAACTACCTGTGAGCATAAATTACATACATATACTAATTATTTGGAGTTACCCAAATATGTATGAATGTGTTTTAAGACACAGTTACCTACATAGATTTAGCAGGTTACATATATTAGTGAAGTTACTTAACTACCTGTAGGCTTAAATTACATACATATACGCTTTGACTTATTCATTGTTTGAAATTACCAATATCTCTAGATGTGTTTTAAGACACAGTTACCTACATAAGACTAACTGGTTACATATATGTGTGAAGGAACTTAACTACCTATGAGAATAAATTACATGCATACACGATTTGACTTATTCACTGTGTGAAATGACAAACATCTCTGGATGTGTTTTAAGACATAGTTACATAAATAAGACTAACTAGTTACATATATTTGTTAAGGGACTTAACTACCTATGAGCATACATTACATACATACACCAATTATTTGGAGCTACCCAAATATGTGGATGTGTTTTAAGACACAGTTACCTACATAGATTTAGCAGGTTACATATATTAGTGAAGTTACTTAACTACCTGTAGGCTTAAATTACATACAGACATGCTTGAATTTACTCACTCTCTGAAGCTACCAATATCTCTAAATGTGTTTTAAGACACACTTACATACATAAAACTCACCGATTATATATATTGGTGAACTTTCACTCTAAAATCATGTGCGCAAATAGTTACTAGTCTCAATGAACAACTCATGTTAACAAACATTTTCACAAATGTGGATTTTTTTCACATTACATCCAAAATCTTATTCAACAACAACAACACAAATAAATATAGTTCTAAAAACATGACATCAAATATTTATTTCAATAAAGTTCAAACAACATTACATCCAATACCTTTAAAAAAAATATAAAACCAAATGATTAAGAAAAACCCATTTACGGATGGAGGTTTGAAATCATGACGTAAGATGAGCTAAAGGAGAGGCATCGCCATCGGGTTTGGTAGATCCGTCGCCGTGTGGTTCATCGGGTGTCAAGGAAGAAGTCACCGTCAAACGTCGGGCCGTAGGAGGCGTCCACGGGTGGGTGGGTCACCCGTGTGGGTGTCACCGGTGTAGGGGCTCTCTGAGGTAGGAGGAGATCGCCGGGGTCGGATTCACGTCGGGCGGTGGTCGTAAGAGGAGGGGGGTGGTGGTCGCAGTGAAGATGGTGGCGGAGGGTGGTGGTCACAGAAGGAGTGCCGGAGAGATTTCAGATCTGATTTGAAAAAAAAAGGGGAGAGAGAGAGAGAGAGAGAGGAGTAGGTGGGCTGACTGGTTTACCAGGTCTTTAGGTTTCTCTTGTTTTAAAGAAAAACTCAATCGGACCGTCTGATCAAGGGATCACTGATCGGACGGTCCGCATTCAATCCCGCACGATGTACCCATTCCCGTCCCGACTGCACAATATCAATTATATATATATATATATATATATATATATTAATAAATATGTAAATAAAGACACTATCAAATCAAAAAGGAAAAATTAATTAGGAGTCCTCCAGACCACCCTCAATTATTTTTAGATCCCTGGACCTTTTGAAGTTTTCTTTACGTCCCTAAAGACCATATTCATTATTTTGAGGTCCTTTTTTCAGACAGCCCATTATGTCACCCTTTCCTAAGATAAAAATACCCTTCTTCAACCTTACTTCAGCCATTGCATCCCAAGCCTTCCTCCTCCCTCTCTGAAACTTCATTTTCACCCCCAACTTCTCCCTTTCCTCTCTTTAAACATCATTTATTCTCTCATCATTCTCTTTCTCCAAAAATAAATTATTTCCCATCATCAAAACTTAAACCCACAAGAAGTCCCCAAACTCACGTCTTTCTTCAATAGCGTTAGCGAAGATGACGACGATTATAACAGCGAGGACGCACGATGAACAATCTCTTTTCTCCTTGAACACTCTAATACTTTATCATATGAATAACCAGATTTAATATGTGCATTGATGGATGATTTCTTGGAGGCTACTAGATGATATTTTATTTACAATATGATGTACATTTTTTTCCATGTCTTTTTATTGAATTGTATATTATTTGTTAGTTTTGTAAATTGTATGCTTTTTTTTTAATGGAGGGTAAAATATTATAGTATTTTTGACATGTTTACAGAAACATTAACAATGTACTCACATGAATTAATGGTGTACCGATGCAAAACGGGTGGCCGATGCGTTCCGAGAGCGATGAACCCGAAAGGGTCCATTTGAAGATTTTCAAATATTTACAGAAAAGCCGGCTAATAGAAATAAATGGCGCGCCGAACTCGGAATCGCCTGAAATTTTTACTGGAGGTAGATGTCGAGGAGATCTTCAAGAGTTGTCTCTACGCCACAATGCGTCCTTATTTTTTCATTTATCCCATTTTTCGGCCCTCAAAATGGCATTTTTGCTATTTTAGTAACTTTTTAGATTTAGCGTATTTCCTTCATAATAATTCGGATTTAATCGAAATTAAATCACACGATCTTCTAAGATCCCCTAGAATTAGTTATAACAAACTTTCATTTTTGCTATTTTTAGTAAGTTTTTCCCTATTATAAAATGGAGGCTTGTAATTTAAGGTTTTCAACTTTTATTAATAAATTTTCTGAATTTTAGTATTCTCTTTGGGAATTGTGTTTGTTGAAGGATCTCAACGCTTGTTGGATCTTTTCTTAGTTTTTCGCTGCATTAATTGGTATCAGAGCGAGGATTTGCCATCTTGTGATGGCAAATAATGGAGGGGAGACGACCAATCTAGCGACGCTGGTCGTGGATCGGAGGATCTATGGAAGGCGGTCGGGGAACAACGTGATCAGATGCGGGAACAACGAGATTAGATGCAAGAACAACTGCAGGAGATCTGCACAATGATCACTGGCCTAAATCTCAACGCTAATAACACACGTTCTGAAGGTGATAGGAGACGCGCCGAGGGAGTCGCCCAAGGCCGACCTATTGCTCAAAACACCGTTCGACGTCTCACTCGTTATCAACCTGATGATGAGGAAGACTCGGACGATGAAGGAGAGTTTCAAGTATATAAGCCAAGAGGACGGCGTATGGAGTATAATGATTGCCTATTAAAAGCGGATATTCCGTATTTCAATGGTAATATGCAGATTGAGAATTTTCTCGATTGGATCTCGGAGGTCGAAAGATTCTTTGAGATGATGGAGGTTCCCAAAGAAAAGATGGTCAAATTGGTATCTTTTCGATTGAAGAGCGGGTCCGCCGTTTGGTGGGATCAACTCCAGAAGACTTAGCAGCGACAAGAGAAGGAGCTTATTCGTTCCTGGAGGCGGATGAAACAACTTCTGATGGAATGATTTCTTCCACCAGATTATGAACAATACCTATTCCAACTATATCAGAACTGTCGCCAAGATAATCGATCAGTATTTGATTATACTGCTGAGTTTTTGAGGCTTTCAGAAAGAAATAACATCGTAGAAACTAATGAACAACGGGTGGCCCGATACCTTAACAGGTTGAAGCCTTGGATCCGAGATCGGACTGGTTTACACGTGGTGTAGACCATCGAAGAAGCCAACAATATGACGTTGAAGGTATAACTCATGGACCAGAAACCTGAAAATTCTTCAAACTTTCGCAAAACCAACCCAGATTTTAATCCTTCCTCTGACAAAGAAAAGGGTCTGGCATCTCAAACTCCATTTAATCAGACGAGAACTCAAGGAATATCATCCAAGGGAGAAACAATGAACCGGGAGGAGTCAATCAAACAACTGCCCCAACAAGTCGTACTACGCCAAAGAATCCAAACCCATGTGCTAAACCTGTGCCACAATTGCTATCGGTGTGGAAAGCCAAGATATCGCTCTAACGTATGTCCAGAACGGAGACCGTGAATCTAATAGAAGGGGAAGACAATGATGATGCGAAAGATGAAAAATTTGATGAAGATTTCACATATGAGGGTGTTGAGTTCGCGGAGGAGGATGGAGATCGAGTCAGCCTTGTCGTACAACGCTTGTTGTATTCTCCAAAACGTGAAGATTCCAATCAACGGCACACTATTTTCAGATCTTGTTGTTTCATCAACAAGAAGGTCTGCGATTTGATCGTAGATAGTGGAAGCTGCGAGAACTTTATTGCGAAGAAGCTGGTGGATCACATGAAGTTGTCAATAGAGAAACATCATACACCTTATTCTATAGGCTAGATCAAGAAAGGACCGATGTTGAAGGTAACAGAAATTTGGAGAGTTCCTATTTCAATTGACAAATATTATCAAGATGAAGTGCTTTGCGATGTGGTGGACATGGATGCTAGCCATGTGTTGTTAGGGAGACCTAGACAATATGATGTTAACATCACATATAGGGGACGAGACAACATCTACATGTTCTTCTGGAAGTCACATAAAATTGCGATGGCCCCCTCAGGACTCCTGCCATCCAACAAAGACCATAAAGTCGATGGTCGATCTCTACTAACAACGAATCTGAAGCAGAGGGCATGGTAGATGCGAATGAGGCAAAGGGAGTCTATTGTATAGTTGTTAGGTCTCTTGTGGTAGAGGGACGAGAAGAAAATCCAGTGATGATAGCCCCTAGCATTAAATCCTTACTTGAGGATTTCAGAGAACTTATTTATGAAGAGTTACCTGATAAGCTACCACCGTTGAGGGATATTCAACATCACATAGATCTTATTCCTGGAGTTAGCTTGCCTAACCTATCAAATTATCGGATGAGTCCGAAAGAGTGTGAGATTCTGAGAGAACAAATAGAAGGTCTGCTACAAAAAGGGTTCATCCGTGAGAGCATGAGTCCTTGTGCCGTTCCTACCTTGCTGGTGCCCAAGAAAGATGGAAGTTGGCCCATGTGCGTGGACAGTCGAGCAATAAACAGAATCACCGTCAAGTACCGATTTTCTATTCCCTGTTTAGATGACATGCTGGATATGTTGGAGGGCTCGAAGCTATTTACGCATTGATTTACGCAGCAGATACCATCAGATTCGGATCCGACCTGGAGACGAATGGAAGACGGCATTCAAAAGCAAAGACGGATTGTATGAGTGGTTAGTTATGCCCTTCGGTCCGTCTAATGCACCTAGCACCTTCATGCATGTGATGAATCAGGTATTACGACCTTTTGTGGGTAAATTTGTTGTGGTATACTTTGATGATATACTCATATACAGTCGAGCTGAAAGAGAACACCTAAGTCATGTGCGACAGGTGTTAACTGTTTTGCAAGAAAATCAACTATTTATTAACCTGAAGAAGTGCGGTTTTATGACTAGCAGCCTTTTATTCTGGGGTATATAGTATGTGCTGAAGGAATTCATGTACATAAAGAGAAAGTGCGAGTAATTAGGGAATGTCCTACACCTAAGACCGTTGGAGATGTTCGTAGTTTCCATGGCCTAGCCACTTTCTATCGTCGATTTGTTTGAGATTTTAGTACCATTATGGCGCCAATTACGGAGTGCATGAAGAAAGAAAATTTTCTATGGGGTGAAGCCGCAGAAAGGTGCTTGGCATTAATCAAGGAGAAATTATGCACCGCACCAGTTCTTGTTCTGCCCAGTTTTGAAAAGACTTTGAGGTGGAGTGCGATGCTAGCGAAGTCAGCATAGGAGCTGTTCTTTCACAAGAGAAGAGGCCGGTTGCATTCTTTAGCGAAAAATTGAGCGATGCACGATAGAAATGGAGTACTTATAATCAAGAGTTTTATGTCGTGGTGCGTGCCTTGAAGCAATGAGAATATTATTTGATTCAACGAGAGTTCGTGCTATATTTTGATCATCAAGCATTAAAATTTCTGAACAACCAGAAACACATGGACAAAATGCACATCAAGTGGTCTACTTTTCTTCAAAAATTTTCATTTGTTATTCATCATAAATCTGGTGCTACTAATCGAGTTGCTAATGCATTGAGTCGTCGAGGCAACTTATTGATGACGATATCCCATGAGATTGTGGGATTCGAGAGCTTGAAAGATTTATATGCTGAAAATGACGATTTCAAGGAAATTTGGGCTAAATGTGAATAGAACCAAGCCGTTACTGATTTTCACATCACTAACGGATATCTGTTTCGAGGAAATCAGTTGTGCATCCCAAGATCTTCTCTGAGGGAGAAATTGATTCGCGATTTACATGGTGGCGGCTTAAGCGGACATTTGGGCCGAGACAAGGCCATTACCAGTCTAGAAAAGAGGTATTTCTGGCCAAAACTGAAGAAAGATGTTGTGATCGTCGTTAAGAAGTGTTATATTTGTCAAACCTTGAAAGGTCAGTCCCAAAATATTGGTCTTTATATGTCTTTACCTATTCCTAATGGTGTTTGGAAAGAATTGTCCATGGATTTTGTGTTGGGTCTTCCTCGTACCCAAAGAGGCGTAGATTCTGTGTTCGTGGTAGTCGACAAGTTCTCGAAGATAGCTCATTTCATCCCATGTCGCAAGACGTCAGACGCCTCTCATATTGCACGATTATTCTTCCGTGAGATAGTTATTTACATGGAGTTCCTCAATCCATTACTTCTTATCGTGATACGAAGTTCCTTAGGCTTCGTTTGGTTGTGCGTTTCAGACGATTCCGCTTTTTGAAAAGCTGAAAATCCCTAAACGCGCGCAACCAAATCGGACAACTTTCGGCGGAATCAAAAACTGGATTCCTTTTAATTTCTCTCTCGAAATCCGTGTTTTTAAAATCTCAAAAACAACGATTTTTTGTCGGAATCGATTTTTTGAATTGAAAAGCAACTTTTTCTACCAAACATTAAACTCCTTCCAAATATTGATTCATGAATTAAAAAAAAGCATCCTAAAAAAGTCAAAGTCTATAATCATTTAAAAAGTAGCTTTATTCCAAAATGTACTTTTCAATCTGTGTTTCCAAATGGAGCCTTAGTCATTTTTGGCTGACATTGTGGAAGATGTTCGATACTTCATTAAACCGTTGCAGCACTGCGCGTCCCCAAACTGATGGCCAGATGGAGGTAACAAACAGAACCTTGGGTAACATGATTCGTAGCATTTTTGGGGACAAACTGAAGCAGTGGGATCACGCACTACCACAGGCGGAGTTTGCATACAATAGTGTTGTTCATCGTTCGACAGGAAAATCTCCTTTTGCACTAGTATATATTTCTGTCCCAAAACATGTTGTGGACTTGGTACGTCTACCTAAGGGTCCCGGTATGAGTATTGCAGCGGAGGCTATGGCAGAACAAACTCATGCCATGCAAGAAGAAGTAAAACAAAAGCTCGAGCAATCCAATGCGAAGTACAAAGCGGCCGCTGACAAGCATCGATGCTCCAAATTATTCGAGGAAGGCGATTTTGTCATGGTTTTCTTGTAAAGAGAGGTTTCCAATGGGAAGTTACAACAAACTAAAGCCTAAGAAGTACGGCCCATACAAGGTTTTGAAGAAGATCAATTATAATGCATATGTCATTGAATTGCCAACAGACATGAGGATTTCTCGGACTTTCAATGTGGCAGATTTATACGAGTATCATGCGGAAGAACCTCTCTATTCAGATGATAACTCAGGGTCGAGTTCTTTCGAAGTGGAAGGGACTGATGCAGAACGGGTGACCAATGCGTTCCGGGAGCGATGAACCCGAAAGGGTTCATTTGAAGATTTTCAAATATTTACAGAAAAATCGACTAGTAGAAATAAATGGCGCCCTGAACTCGGAATCGCCTGAAATTTTTACTGGAGGTAGATGTCAAGGAGATCTTTAAGAGTTGTCGCTACGCCACAACGCGTTCTTATTTTTCCATTTATCCCATTTTTCGGCCATCAAAATGACATTTTTGCTATTTTTAGTAACTTTTTAGATTTAGCGTGTCTCCTTCATAATAATTCGGATTTGATTGAAATTAAATTCCATGATCTTCTAAGATCCCCTAAAATTAGTTATAACAAACTTTCATTTTTGTTATTTTTAGTAAGTTTTTCCCTATTATAAAAGGGAGGCTTGTAATGTAGGGTTTTCAACTTTTATTAATAAATTTTCTGAATTTTAGTATTCTCTTTGAGAATTGTGTTTATTGAAGGATCTTAACGCTTATTGGATCTTTCCTTAGTTTTTCGCTGCGTTATGAACGCATAATGATTAACAATGTACATAACAATATTTTTAATAATGTATTACAATGCTTTGTATACTTCATTATATCATATCTAATATTGTCATGGGAATGAATTATAGGATGTCTAACATTGTCCAATTGAATCTAACTACATCAACGCTTATATCTTGTAGCATGGTACCTCAAGCCATTTGCGGGAGTTCAATAAGTGGGATGCTGAAATTTTTTTAGAAGAACAACATTAATTCAGTCGATCAACAATTTGTTAAAAAATTTCGCATGCAATTTGTTAATTATGGTATAGCACATTCATAACAATTTTCTTTGTTTGCATCATTCACAATCATGTTTCAATTTCTCAATATTAACTTTAATTTCTTTAGCTCTTCTTAAGATTTTGATAACATAATATTCCACTCTAAATCTGGGTATGTCGCCTTGTTCAAAATTCATATTCATCATTGTAATTAGATGTCCGCCATGTTTTCATGAATATGCCACAATCCACCCTAAAAAGAGGATAAAATTTCATTAATTCACGATATAAAATATTTATAAGAAGATGAATCAACAAATAATTAACCGTTTGTTTGATCCGGGCATTTTTCATCTCCCATAATTAGTCATTTGCAACATTGTACATGAAATGATATATTCTGATATATATTTTCTAATTTTGTTTGTATATTTCAATATACTTCATCAATTATTTATAAAATAACAATATACACAGACAAATGTATAATGTATCCATACAGACAAGTTAATAATGTACTTGGACAAATTAACAATGTACCATAACTCAGTACGAGTGTATTTATCAATCTATCAATGGATTCCATAAAAACATATGTTTTTCATGGAGTTGAATTCGATGAATTGATAAGTCTTTAACAAAAGTTAATAATGACAAGCTAACAATGTAAGAATCTGATTTCAAAGGCCACATGTCATACACAAAAGTACACTTCAAATAACAATCTATAATATAGTCTAACAATATACCTAGAGAGGCTAACAGTGTACTCAGAAGGGTTAATAGTGTACTAAGACAAATTAAAAGTGTACACAAGATTTCATAGAGCATATATAGATAGAAAAGTACACTTTATATGACATTATTATAGATCACAATGAAAGATTAACAATGCACATAGAACAGAGCAACATACAATTCACAAAATTAAAAAATAATATATAATTTAATAAAAGATATGAAAAAAATCCACACATTATATTGCAAAAAAAATATATCATATGTTACACTCGAAAAAATCATCCATCAATGCACATATTAAATCTAACATTTATTGGATAAATGAAATTAAAAAATAAAAGATTTAACATGAATAAAATAAAAATATGGACTTTCACAAAAAAATCAGGTTGTTTATTAAAGTGAGGGAAGGAGATTACACGGGGTATACCATTCGTCCTCGCTGTTATAATCGTCGTCGTTGCCGTTGTCGAAAAAAGATGCAGGTTTGGAGATTTCTTGGAGGTTTAATTTTTTATGATAGGAACGAATTTGTTTTTGAAGAGAAAGAATGATGGGAGAATAAATGATGTTTAAAGAGAGGAAATAAAGACGTTTGAATGAAAATGGAGTTACAAATAGGGGAGAAGGAAGGTTTGGGAGGAAGGAAAGATTAAAGAAGGATATTATTGTTTTAGAAAAGGGTGACGTAATGGGTTGTCAGAAAAAAGGACATAAAAATAATAAATATAATCTTTAAGAATGTAAAGAAAACTTTAAAAAATTCAAGAATCTAAAAATAATTCATAGGTGTTCTGGATGACCCCAGTTATCTTCCCCAATAAAAAATGATATATTCCATAATGAATTATTTACCTCTGATGGAAGTTTTCACCACCAAACCATGTGGACCAGAAGTTCCACCAAGTCAAGTCAACACACCAAATTTTCCATGTTTTATTATATGCGCGCATTCATGTCTCCCCAAACAATCCGTCCGTCCATCCAACAATGGCTTCCTCCACCTCTCCATCTCTCCCTCTTCTTCCCCTTCTCTTCCTGTGTTTCCTCTCCCTTTCTTCAAAGACCCATCTCGCCATTGCAGCTGAGACCCTCTCCGCCAACCAATCCCTCTCCGGCTCTCAAACAATCATCTCCAAAGGCGGCAACTTTGAATTGGGCTTCTTCTCCCCAGCTAACACCTCCAACTTCTACATCGCCATCTGGTACAGCTCCAAGAAGGTCTCCAAACAAACCGTAGTTTGGGTCGCCAATCGCGACCGACCCCTCTCGAGCAGCTCCTCTTCGGAGCTCAGGATCTCCGAAGACGGCAATCTAGTATTGCTTGACGGGTCCAAAAACCTGTTTTGGTCGACCAATCTGACCTCCCCCGCATCGAATTCGACGGCGGCGGAGATCCTCGACACGGGGAACCTCGTTTTGAGAGATGGGTCGGACCCGGCTAGCGTTCTGTGGCAGAGCATCGACCACCCAACCGATACTTGGCTGCCGGGAGCCAAAGTTGGGCTGAACAAGGTCACGAAGGTGAGCCAAATCCTCACTTCGTGGAGGAATTCTGAAGACCCAGGATTGGGAATCTATTCTTTGGAGCTGGACGCGAATGGAATTCTGGACCAGCGGAACCTGGGACTTCCAGATTTTCAGTCTGGTTCCGGAGATGACATCGAATTACATATATTCGTTTCAATATATATCCAATGCGATGGAGAGTTACTTCACTTACTCTGTCAAGGACAAATCGATCATTTCAAGGTTCGTGATGGACGTGTCGGGGCAGATCAAAATGTTCACTTGGTTGGAGAATGCCCAAGAGTGGTTGCTGTTCTGGTCGCAGCCGAGGACCCAATGCGAGGTCTATTCGTTCTGTGGGCCTTTTGGGAGTTGTGACCAGAACGCGCTGCCTTTCTGTAATTGCTTGACGGGGTTCGAAAAGGCGTCCCCGAGGGAGTGGAATTTGAGTGACCCGAGTGGTGGGTGTGTGAGGAGGACCCAGTTGAATTGCGGGAATGGAAGCTCAACGGGCGCCAAAAAAGGTTCTTGACGTTGCCCAATATGGTATTGCCCGACAATCCCACGTCTTTGAGTGTGGGGGGAGTTGAGGATTGCGAATCGGCCAGCCTGAGCGACTGTTCTTGCACCGCGTAATCGTACAATGGCGCGTGTACTGTTTGGAATGGAAGTCATGGAGAATTGTTGAATGTCCAATACTTGACTGCGGGGAGTGGAAACACGCTTTATCTTCGTCTTGCAGCTTCTGAGCTTGAGAGCTCGAAAAGCAATAAAGGGGTTACTATTGGGGATGTTGTGGGTGGAGTTGCGCGTGTGGCAGCGATTATTGGTGTCGTTTTGTTGCTGGTTTGGCGATGCAAGAGAAAAAGATTGATTGATGCATTGAAGGTTGTTGAGGGTACTCTGGTTCCATTCAGATACACTGACTTGCAGAGGGTGACTAAAAACTTCTCTGACAAATTGGGTGGAGGCGGCTTTGGTTCTGTCTTCAAAGGGACATTACCTGACTCGACCATTATAGCTGTGAAGAAGCTGGAAGGTGTAAGCCAGGGGGAGAAGCAATTCCGTACAGAAGTGAGCACGATCGGGACGATTCAGCACGTCAATCTGGTTCGCCTTCACGGTTTCTGCTCCGAAGGGACTAAGAGGTTGCTGGTTTATGAGTACATGCCGAGAGGTTCCATAGACACCCAGTTATTCCAGAATAACCAAGTGGTTTTGGATTGGAGAACGAGATATCAGATTGCACTCGGTATTGCTCGAGGACTGCACTATCTCCATGAGAAATGCAGGGATTGCATCATACATTGTGACATCAAGCCAGAGAACATACTGTTGGATGCCTCTTTTTGTCCGAAAGTTGCTGATTTTGGATTGGCGAAGCTCATGGGACGGGATTTTAGCAGGGTTTTGACGACAATGAGAGGGACCCGTGGATATCTTGCTCCGGAGTGGATTTCAGGGGTTGCTATAACTGCGAAAGCTGATGTTTATAGCTATGAGATGATGCTTTTTGAGATCATATCGGGAAGGAGAAACTCGGAACACTCTGAGGATGGAAAGGGCGGGTTTTTCCCAATTTGGGCTGCGCACTGCGTAGTGAAAGATGAAATCTTGAGCATTTTGGATCCGATATTAGAAAGTGATACGGACATGGAAGAGCTCAGCAGGACTTGTAGAGTAGCTTGTTGGTGTGTTCAAGACTATGAGGATCATAGGCTGCCGATCATAGTAACAAAGTACTCTGTACTTTTTCCGAACATTCGTTAAAGTACTCCAATTAGACATCAAACGTACAAAACGTGCCGTACCGAACATAATGCATATTAAATTCATTAATACATACTAATTCTTAAATTTTCTAGAAAATAGTCTAATTATTCCCGTACTTTTCCATATTTATCTCGTATGATTTACGAATGTACACGTACTGTACCGAATATGACACCAGCCGAATATTTGCCGTACACGAACTTTGTTACTATGCCACCGATGGGACAGGTTGTTCAAATACTGGAGGGTGTTCTTGATGTGAATGTGCCTCCGATTCCAAGGTCTCTGCAAATTCTCGCAGATAGCCCAGAGGGGATGTTGTATTTTTCGGAGATGTCGTCCAATCAGAGTTCTCAGGTGAAAAGCAATGTGTCTACTGGTTCTCAAGCTAAAAGCATGACATCTATCAGTTCCAGGGACTGAAAGAACGTGTAATTTTGTAACTTGAGGTCCTTTTTTTTTTTTAAAGTAAGTTGAGGTCTTCTTATCCAAAGTAATTTTTTATATTCTTCTTTTTTGGTTTGTTTGTAAAGTATGAATGTAATGGTCGTTTTGATTTCTTTGATTAACTATGAGTGATGATGTTATATTAATTTCAATTGATTCATCATAGAATATGTGCATTGTTTCAAGGTGCAATTTTTTTTCTAGTAAAACTGAAATGACTGTGGCCAAGATTTTAATGTACAAATGTCCCCTTTTTATCTGCATTGTTGTATCTACTACAACCTACTGAATGCATGATTCTGTATTTTCAAAGTTATTTATGCACAACCAAAGATATCTGTCAAATTTATATGGTTTGCAATGATTCACTTATTCAATAATTCTTCTCTCTCTGCAATCCTGGCACACATTTGATGAACTGAAGTTAAATTGGCCTGTGACTGCCTTATTGAGTGTGTGATTCTGGTACGTTTTAGCACACCCATCAACATAATTGAGTGTGTGATTCTGGTGCATGTGATGTAAATTTTTTTGCAAATGATTATGAGGATCATGGATGACTTGGTATTCCAGATTGTATGGATTTAGTATTCTGTTATAGGTCTCTATGATTATTGACTAGATATGACTGATAATAGAAGTTTGTTTCCTTGTATATAATCAAGCACACACTGAATAGAAGGGATGATCCACATGGAAATTTACAAACTAGAAATCTGGAGCATTTGTTTTTGGAAAGAAATCCAATTTATGATGTGTTGATTTCAATTTTTCCATGTTCTGGGACGCCAATACAAATCCTGAAACACAAACCACCAAAAAAAGAAAGAAAAGAATCTTAAGGTTTGAAAAGAGCTGTTATTCTTGGAAAATACTTGGATAAACCACAAATTACAATGGGCAAAGGCCAATAGACTATGGTTAAAAACACACACTATACAACCAGCACACATTCCCTGACCTACCAATACAGCCATTTCTACAAAATGAATTGCTTATAAAGGAATCTCAGAGAATTGAAATTCCTGAAATAAGCATCTAAAAAGCAGCATTGGGTTGTTATATATCTACAACTACATCTGCTATTAAGCTATTCTTGTCTGAAGGGGATTATCCAAAAGAAAAAAAAAGCAAGTTCGTGTTCCTTCCATAATCTCAGACTCTGAATGTAAACTTGCTAACTTTATGAAGGAAAAATCCATTGAGAGAAAAGAATGCAAAAATTGACACCCCTTTTAGGATTGAACCATCATTGTCCCTGCAAGAATGCAAACATGAGCTTTAATTAAAGTATCTTGAGTTGTTCATAAACAGGGATAAATGAGGATATAATTCTTTTGTACAAGCAGTCAATAAGATTCAAATCGACATCAATTTTATTCCAATGGCAGAATATCAGTTTAAGAATGAATCCCATTCAGCTAGCACATTATATCAACAATAGATGATCCTATAACAAGAGTTGTGTTTATATCTACACATTAACGAAAATCTTATAATAAGGCGAACAAAACAATTAATGCCGTTTAATTGTTTTGTTACCGCCGGTATAGTAAAGGTCAAACAACCAAATAGATATCTGCCTTATATTCTATATTAAGTTAAAACATTCATCAAGTGGACGTGCCGGAGTGGTTATCGGGCATGACTAGAAATCATGTGGGCTTTGCCCGCGCAGGTTCGAATCCTGCCGTCCACGCCTTTTTGTCCATGCAGAAACTTCTTCTTTTTAGACGGTGAAAAAAGAAAATGAAAATTTTTAACTCATTCAAAACAAAAACTTGAGTAATTCTGTCTGTAAAATATATTAAAAACCATAGCAGCATCCAAAATATTTTGAGTTTTGATACACGTCTTAAAAACCACTTAAATTTATGCAGAATTTTCTAACATTTTTATCTGGGCTTCCTTTTAAGAGGTTCTTTGTTTATTCAATTCCAAAAACAAAACAACAGTGTCATGCATTTTCAATAACATGAAATCAAAAAAGAAAAAAAAAAATGCAAATCTGAATTTCTCAAAAAATTCCACATGCAACATATTTAAAAATATTTTCTTCTATCAAGATTTCGGTTTCGGTCTCGTAAAAGAAAAACCAATCGAACAGCTTTTATCCAATTCAGAGAAAGTTTGAGAGAGATGAAAAACAAGAGCTCCTTAAATAACGAGTGAACGTGCCGGAGTGGTTATCGGGCATGACTAGAAATCATGTGGGCTCTGCCCGCGCAGGTTCGAATCCTGCCGTACACGCCTTTTGTTTTAATTGGAAGCCCAAAAGATTAAGATGCTATTAAATGTTGATCAGCTTATGACATTAAAAAATATATTGTAAATTTTAATAACTCTTTCAACACAAAAACTTGAGTAATTTTGTCTGTAAAAGATCTTACAAAGCATAACAGCATCCAAAACATTTTGAGTTTTGATAAAAACAAGTCTTAAAAACCACATAAATTTATGCACAGCATTTTATCTGGGCTTCCTTTAAGAGGTTGTTTGTTTATTCTATTCCAACATAAAAAAACAGTGTCATGCATTTTTAATAACATGAAATCAAAAAAGAAAAAAATGTTTTCCTCTATCAAAATTTCGGTTTCGGTCGTAAAAGAAAAACCATTAGAACAGTTTTCATCCAATTCAGAGAAACCTTGCGAGACATAAGAAACAAGAGCTTCAAAAGGTTCAGCAATTCTGACCGTCTGATCGTACATCCGGGGATCACTCCGTGTTCCGCGGTTTTTTCTGGTCCTCCGGTGAGGGAAGCTTGAGAGACAAGTCAAGATCAGGATCTTCAGTACGTTCAGCATTCCTGACTGTCTGATCAGAAACAACGGGAGCACCATCGTCCGTCCAATTCTGGAAGACGACAGGGGCGGGTTGGAGTTGTAAGAGGCGTCTGTTTCGGTTCTGGAAATCCTGAAAGAAATAAAAAAAATCCAAATAAAGCAAAACATCAGGAAAAAAAAATTCCAAGATTGAGTGGCTCTTGATTTGAACCTGTACGTGATACCAGGGACGATTGACGGGGACGAGCGGCCTCTGTAAGGCAAATCCGAAAATTTTAAATAAAACAGAAAATCAGAAAAAAAAAATTTCCAAGATTGAGTGGCTCTTGATTTGGACCTGTAATTGGTACCAGGAACGATCGACGGTGACGAGCGGCCTCTGTAAGGCAAATCAGAAAATTTAAATAAAACAGAAAATCAGAAGAAGAAAAAAAATTCCAAGATTGAGTGGCTCTTGATTTGGGACCTGTACGTGCTGCCTCTGTAATTGTTCCAAGATTGAGCGCTGCAGCATTGGTAAATGCGGCAGCTCGACTAGCGGCTGTAGATGCGGCGGAGGCGCCCACGGAAGGATCTGTGGATGGAATTGGGGGAAGAGATTGAACGACGGAGGAGGTCGATTGGATGCGGTGATGTCTAGCAGTGGAATCCTCTGTCGCTCGATCGTCTTCTCCTTCTTCCGCTGATCCTCGTTGTCCGTCCTGTTCGGGGTTGGTAGGAGTTGCAAGAGGGGCCTGTTCGTTTGGTCACGGTACGAGATCATCGTCTTCTTCTTCTTCTTCATAGGAGATTCCGTCGACGACTCTTCGTCGGAAGATTGAAGGGACGCTGTCACCTCCGACGGAGGAGGTCGATTGGATGCGGTGATGTCTAGCAGTGGAATCCTCTGTCTCTCGATCTTCTTCTCCTTTTTCCGCTGATCCTCGTTGTTCGCCCTGTTCGGGATCGGTAGGGGTTGCAGGAGGGATCTGTTCGTTTGGTCACTGGACGAGAACATAGTCTTCTTCATCTTCATAGGAGATTCCGTCGACGACTGTTCGACGGAAGATTGAAGGGACGTTATCACCGCCTTCCACCGCTCGACCTCACTGTCTGAAGGGTTCGGAAACAACAGACGCTTGATCTCTTCATCACTTTCGGTCTGATCCGACGACGCTTCGCCAGCGGCATTTCTTGCTCTCGCCTTCTCTGTCGTCTCCTCCTCGTCCATTCTCTCCTTCATAGGTGGATCTGACGACTCCTCACGGGCGGCCTTTCTTGCTCTCGCCTTCTCCGTCGTCTCCTCCTTGTCGTCCATTCTCTCCTTCATAGGCGGATCTGATGACGCTTCACCGGCGGCCTTTCTTGCTCTCGTCTTCTCCGTCGTGTCGTCCTCGTCGTCCATTCTGTTATGAGTGAGAGAGTGACAAATCGGTCACTTGAGGTGGTATTTACAGGGTACTTGAGGAGAGAGGGACTACGTACTGATTATGACACGTGTTTCTCTCTCGCGTCACCAGTGGATCGGACGGTGGGGATGGGCTGAACAGGTTTTTATTATATAGAACCTGTGATAATAGGTGGACCCGGCTTTGATGTGCTGACGTGGATGGGGGAATCGCAGTTTCGGATAAGGAGTTATACGGAATGGGTGACGTGGGTGGGAGATTTAGCGGGAAAAGGTACACCAGAAAAGTAAATTCATTACATTGTGAGTCCTGTTATATTAGAATAGATCCAACATGCATATTAATTACATTTTAATTTTTGAGCCCTGTTAAATTTTATATATTGTTAATTTTTGTAGTTTTGTATTTTTGTAATTTTAGTTTACGAACAGTTGTATCCAGGTTTTGACGGAATGAAAAAAATTTACGAGTAACAAATAAATGGAGTAATATGAATTTCATTAATTTTTCTCTGATTTATTCAAAAGTAGTTTCGGTCTCATAAAAGAAAACCAATCGAACAAGAGCATAAGAGAAAGATTAAGGGTCCGTTTGGTAGCGCGTTTGGGGGTGATTCTGCTTTTTAAAAAGCGGATTCCGCCCAAACGTGCAACCAAACGGGTCGGATTCCGGCGGAATCAAAAGCTGGATTCCTTTTAATTTCTCTCTCGAAATCCGTGTTTTTAAAATCTCAAAAAAAACGCTTTTTGGTCGGAATCGATTTTTTGAATTGAAAAACAACTTTTTCTACCAAACATTAAATTCCTTCCAAATATTGATTCCTGAATTAAAAAAAAGCATCCTAAAAAAGTCAAAGGTCTAAAATCATCTTAAAAAGCAGCTTTATTCTAAAATCTACTTTTCAATATGTGTTTCCAAACGGACCCTAAGAGACGTCAGAAACAAGAGCTTCAACAGAAACTGCAAAAGGTACAGCAATCCTGACCTTCTGATTGAAAATTCATCGTCGACTCACTCCTTGTTCCGCGGTTGTTTCTTTTCCTCCTCAGTAGGTTTAGCATTCCTGACCGTCTGATCAGAAGCAACGGAAGCACCATCGTTTTGGTTCCTCTCCAATTCCTCCTCGTCCGTCCAATTCTGGGCGATGACAGGGATGTGTCGGAGTTGAATGAGGGGTCTGTTCATTTCGTCACGGGTCGTGGTCATCACCCTCTCAATCACTGAATGGTGCTTCAGAGGCTCGATCTCATCACCATAGAAAAATCCGACGACGATGCTTCGTAGGCGACATTCCGTTCTGTCGCACTCTCCGTCGTCTCCTCATTGTCGTCAATGCTCATCGCAGTCAATCGCGCCACTTCAAGGATCTCATCGTCAATTCCGATCTGAAGGTTCTTCTTCCTCTGCTCCTCCTCCATCTGAAGCTCGGCGATTTTCGTGAATCTCTGCAACAGACACACCTCCTGCATTGGACGTTTGGATTCGGTGATCTCCGGATCGGACGAAGGAGATCGATCGGTCGCCGCGATCGGCGGCGTCACCTGATCCACTTTCGCCTTCTTCAGAGGAGATTCCGACGACGACGCTTCTCCGGCCACCTTTCTTGCTCTCGCCTTCTCCTCCGTCGTTTCCATCTCGTCGTTCATTGTCCTGTTCATCGGAGGATCCGACGACGCTCCGCCGGCGGCTTAGCTTGCGCTCGCCATCTCCATCGTCTCATCCTCACCGTCCATTGTCATCTTCATCGGAGGATCCGACGACAATTCACAGGCGGCGTTGCTTGCACTCGCCTTCTCCGTCGTCTCATCATCGTCGTCCATGCTCTGATTTATACTTGGATCCGACGGCGCTTGACCACTCGCCGACGGCACTTCTTGCTCTCCCCTTCCTCGTCGTCGTCCATTCTGTTCTGTGAGAGAGAGAGAGAGAGAGAGAGAGAGAGAAATCGGTAAACCTTCACAAACCCCCCACCTCACATTTTTTATGCTAAACCCACTTTCAAATACGTAGTGCTTAAACCTAACCCCACCACCCATTCCATTTGAGATTTTAACCTGAATCATGCCTCTCTCTCCACTTTTTTTCCCATCTCTCCATCTGGTTTGCAACCCAGCCAGCGTTAGCACCTATCGACAAGTCGTGAGCGCCTATTACTGTTCATTGTTATTGCTTATAGCACTCTGCGCTAGCCCTGTCAACGGGTCGGGTCCGGGTCGGATCGGGGTGGACCCGGACCCGACCCGTGGCAAGACCCGACGGGTCCGGGTCCAATCAAGGGCCTGACGGGTCAAGGGAAATGTGGACCCGGACTCGGGTCCGGGTCAGACCCGACCCGGATGGTTGGCAAAAAAAAAAAAAAAAAGAAGGAAGAACTCATGTATTTGTGTGCCTTATCATTTTATTTGAAAATTTTTGTAATAAAATATTATTATTAATGAGACTATGTTTGAGCATAATTTTATACAATTCAAAAAAAATAATTGAATTATTAAACAATATTTTAAACAATAACCACTAACATAAAAAACATATTAACATAAACAATAAACATAACTAATTATACAAACATTCAAAACAATAAACACTAACATATTAACTAAAATAAAATAAATCATGCAACAAACTAATTAATTATACAAATCAAAAGTTAATAAGTTAATTGTCCAAAACAAACCGACGACAATACATTACTAAGTTTATTACATATTAAACAATCAAGTTCTTGCAAGTTGCTACATCAACACAACGAAAAAAATGTTATGATTATGGTTATGATTTATGAACTTATGGATACAAACATAAGTTAAGTAAGAAATAAAATTATGTATCAACTAATACTAATAGTCTTATAATATATGAGCATATATTAATAAAATAATCGGGTCTCGGGTCCAACGGGTCGGGGCGGGGTGGACCCGGTCCCGACCCGTTTGTTTGTTCGGGTCCACCGGGACTGGTCCAAATCAGGTTAGGTATATTACACGTGTAATCGGGTCCGGGTCGGGTCGGGTCCAGGTCTAGACCCGACCCGTTGACAGGCCTACTCTGTGCCTTCGTCCCCCGCAATGCCCCCAAAGTGAAAGAAACGGGTAAATATTTGTGATTTTTCAAATATCGTTTACATTATATGGTTTTGGTGGGCTTCATTAGTTTTATTGGTTGTTCCCTTCCTATTGTACATCTATTTTGGGTTGTTATAGAAAGCTATGGCTTTGATAGGGTATTTTTGGATAAATGTATGGGTTGAACTGAAATTTTTTCTTTCTTTTTGAAGCTATGATTTTAATTTCTTTTGTTTGTTTTAAAACATATATTAAGTATTGAGGAATTTAATTGAAATTTAGGGTTTTAATAAGACATTTAGGTTTCTTTAGATAAATGTATGATTAAGGCTCAATTTCATTTTTCTGATTGTAAGCTATGATTTTAATTGAATTTATTTGATTTAAATGCTATATTACAAGTGAGAATGGATTGTAATTGAAAATTAGGGTTTTGATTAGAAGTTAGGGTATTGTTAGGCAAATATATGGTTTATACTCTATTTATTTATTTATTTATTTTAATTGATAGCTATGATTGTGATTACTTTTGTTTGATTTAAACCATATATTACAAGTCAGATTGGTATGTGATTCATATTTGGGGTTTTGATATATTCAATGTTAAAACTAGTCTCAGATTTCAGAGGAACTAGTCAACAATTATTTTTTCATGATCTCTTTGAATCCAGTTGGTCAGAGGTGTGTTAACTTGATGGCATTTTCTTGATGGGCCACAATCAACTTCATAGATTTTTTTGACAGCATCTCTGTCAACTCGATGATATTTTCTTGACAGCCCTCTACCAACCTAATGGATTTAGCTTTGTAAAAACCTTGTCAAAGAATTATGCACAGGTGGAGGGATTAATGTTGTTTTATGAAAATGGAAAATGAGGTCTTTTGCTACTGTTGCACGGTGGGATTGATAACTAGGTGGGTGGGAATAACCGCACCCTTTGTGGGGGTGTCGCGATGGAGTCCAGTCTCTACTCTCTCGTGGGGACCAGCTGTTGATAATGACACGTGTTTATCTGTCGCGTCACAAGTCGATCGGACGGTGGGGATGGGCTGATGTGGTTTTGATGTGTTGACGTGGTCGGGGATCTTGGTTTCCGATAAAGGGTTGTACGGAATAGGTTTTTAGCGGATGACATGGGTGGAAGGAGACGCGGGGAAAAGTGCATTTGGAATTATAAAAATTTGTTTTTAACTGACGCCACTCGATCGGACAGTTTTTTTTTTTTTTTTTACTTTTGTTACATTGACTTCATCTTAAACAATTTACATTGTCATATTGTCATGGAATAAGTCAAAAGAACCCTGACTATATATATATGCTTCGTATTCATTTTTTTACATAATTTATACAAATATCAAAACTCTTAATAAACTGTTGTAAAACTCATCATTCTCATGTGCCTCGTGATCCTTTCACGTCGAGCATATTTTGCCAAACTGACGCCACTCGATCGGACAGTTAATGGCTCTAAATAAGCTTCAACATCTACCAGCAATTAGCGGTGGATCTTGTTTTTAATGTGCGGACGTGGCAAATGAAACAGATCCATTAGAAATCGATGGAAATATGCGACCGGTTCAGGATTGAAAAGCAATATATGTTATGTATTTGATTTTTAGGTAAAAATCTAATAAAACAACGTTTTTTAAAAACTAAGTTTAAAATTCAAGATTGTAAGAATTTTTGTGTTTTAACTTCACATCCAAATTTTGTTTAAATCACTTATATTATCAAAATTTACACTATACATAAGTAAATACCTCATCATATTTTTAATTATCATTATTATTATACTTAATCATGTATCAAATAATGTTATAAAATAATTATTTTATAATCTAAAGAAAATGTTTAAAATTTGAACATTCTTAATTTTATTTCCTTCTAAATGGACGAGATTGAGTTAATTAAAAATATGTTGAAACAGGTTTGAGGCAAAATAATTAAACCCGTCATGGGTGTAAGATGAGGTTGAGATGAATTTTTATTAATTGATTTGGTATTAACCAAATCTGTCCTAACCTAGACGGTTGCCATCCTAATTTGGTAGATTTTGAATAAGAATTTTGTATAGTCAAGTAATTCCTAAACCTGCGCGTTGGATTAATGTCTAATATGAATAACAACCCTCTGATACTTACCGACGCCACTCGGTGGGGCGGTGGATAGTTATACAAGCTTCTAACTGATGAGTGTTAGAGGTTTGTATGGTTCATCAAGGACAGGCAATTACAGGTGGAAGTTGTTCTTAATGTGCCGACGTGGTCTATCACGTAGTACGGAAAGAATTTTTAATATTTAGTGGACACGTGTCGCATAAGGTTATAGGTCACAATCTGGGGCTTTAATTGTGATTTTATTATGCTTCTTATAGGGCAATACAAAATTTTTGTGATTTGTCGATCCGTATGATATGCAATATTATTATATGTTGTCTGTTTAGATTCATATTAATTACATTTTGGGGCCTGTTACATTAATAGGATTTTGTAATAGGGAAGAATGATATAAATAAAATAAAATAAAATAAAACATAATTAAGAAATTTTTTACAAGTATTCAATTCAGGGATTTTACGTGAAGTTTTGAAGCAATGCAGAAAATTTTCTTAATTTCAATGTTTCTGACCTCGGACCAAAATTTCTGTGTCCGTCCCGTAAAAGAAAACCAATCGAACATCGTTTTATCCAATTCAGATAAAGCTTAAGAGACATCAGAAACAAGAGCTTCAAAAGAACAGCAAGCGGTACAGCAATCCTGACCGTCTGATAGTGGTACACTCCGTGTTCCGCGGTTGTTTCTGGTCCTCCAGTGAGGAAAGCGTGAGAAACGAGTCAAGATTAAGAGCAAGATCTTCAGTATCTTCAGCATTACTGACCGTCTGATCAGCTGGAGCGCCATCGTTTTGGTTCCTCTGCAATTCCTGAAACAAATTAATACTTCTATGAATCATCAATCAGAAAATCAAAATAAAACAAAACATCAGTTAAAAAAATAAAATAAAATCCACAACTGAGTTGCTCTTGATTTGGACCTCAGCAGGTTCAGCATTCTGGACCGTCTGATCAGAAACAACTGGAACACCATCGTCGTCCGTCCAATTCTGGGAGACAACAGGGACGGGTTGGAGTTGTATGAGGGGTCTGTTCATTTCGTCACGGGTCGTGACCATCACCATCAACCGATCGGACTCATGCACTGAACGATGCTTCCGAAAAATCAGAGGGTCGATCTCTTCATCATCAATTCCTGTCTGATCCACCTTCATTGGAGATTGCGACGACGACGATTTGTCGGCGGCCTTTCTTGCTCTCATCGTCTCCTCGTCGTCGTCCATTTCGTCGGGGGACGTGATCGTCGCCATCCATCGTTTGATTTCAGTGTCTGAAGGATGCTTCGAAAGCGTCAGAGGCCTGATCTCATCATCCATTCCGCTCTGAAGGTCCTTCTTCCTCCGCTCCTCCTCCTTTTGAAGCTCGGCGATTTTCTTGCATCTCTGAAACAGAGGCACCTCCTGCATCGGACGTTTGGATTCGGTGATCTCCGGATCGCCTCTTCGTCCTCCACAGTCATCGGACGATGGAGGTAGATCGGACGTCGAGATCGGCGTCATCTGATCCACTTTCGGCTTCTTCATGGGAGATTCCAACGATGATGCTTCTCCGCCGGCCTTTCTTGCTCTCGCCTTCTCCGTCTCTCCTCGTCGTCGTCCATTATTATCTTCATAGAAGAATCTGACGACGCATCGCCGGCGGCGTTGCTTGCCCTCGCCTTCTTCTCAGTCTCATCCTCTTCGTTCGTTATCATCTCCTCGTCGTCCATTCTGTTCTGAGAGGGAGAGAGGAAGAAAACGGTTATTGAGTAGGTATTTATAGGGGACGCGATGGAGTCCAGTAACTCGTGGGGACCAGCTGTTGATAATGAGACGTGTTTCTCTCTCGCGTCACCGGTTGATCGGACGGCGCGGACGGGCTGATGAGGTTTTGATGTGCTGACGTGGTCGGGGATCGTGGTTTCCGATAAAGGCTTGTACGGAATGGGGTTTAGCGGAGCCGTGGCGGGAAAAAGTTACATCTGTAGAGTGTGTTTTGAATATGAATTATTTTTAGCTTCTGAATATTAATTTTGTTGAGTTACATAATTCTTAAACTTGTTTTTAACGTGCTGACGTGGCAAATGAAATCACGAAGGAAAGATTTTTTAAGTACCTAGAGGACACGTGTTGCAGGTTACATACGATATGTTTTATTTTTGAGTTGCATGAATACCCTAAGTATTCAAAAGACATTTGAACAAATCGGTAGTCCTATTTTTCAAAAGAAAGTCTCTGATTTTCAAAAGACTATTGAAAATGAGGCCTGCTCAGATCTACCATCTGCCTTCTGGCATAGGAAAAAACACATGGTGAGTCTACCATACATCAAAGACTTTAATGAAGAGAAAATCCCCACAAAAGCCAGGCCCATCCAAATGAATAATAGACTCCTAGAAATTTGCAAGGAGGAAATATCTCAATTACTTATCAAAAATCTTATTAGGAAGAGCTCTTCACCTTGGAGCTGTGCGGCTTTCTATGTAGAAAAAGTTGCAGAATTAGAAAGGGGAGTACCAAGGCTTGTCAAAAATTATAAGCCATTAAATAAGGTACTCCAGTGGATCAGGTATCCTATCCCCAATAAGCAAGACCTGATCAAAAGAGTCTATAATTCCAAGATTTTTTCCAAGTTTAACCTTAAATCAGGATTCTGGCAAATCCAGATTAAAGAAGAAGTAGATACAAGACCGCCATATGAGCTTGGATGTCTCCTAGTAAGTTTTTCCAATTGACACCAAATACTTGCCACCAGGAGTAAAACCAATTTGGAATTTTGGCCTGGCAGACAAAATGGATAAACCAAGAATGTTTTAAGACACAGTTTTGGACTAATAGTACATTTTCCCAGGCTTTCTGGTAATCCCAATAATTATAGTAATTGGGTCTGATCACTGATTTTTGGAATCGCCTAAAGGCATTGGGACTCTTATCCCAGTCTTTTAAGGATAATATCTTTTGGATGCATAGTTTAGAATATGAGATCTCTAAGGTGCTCTTGTTCTTATAATGGTGCACAATTCTGACACTGTTTGTTTCTAATAGGATATTTTCATAGTAATCAGGATTTTTCCCTATCATATCAGGGATATAGAAATGGTAGCCAGTACCAGAATGATCATCTTTGGGGAAGTATATCTTAATAAGTTCTGCTATTTCTTTGTCTACTTCATATTTCTCAATAGAGAATAGTGGAACGGAAGTTTTGAATTCATATTCGGTTTGTGGATCTGAAGTTTGAGATCCTATTTCAGCAAGTATGGCAAACTGATTTTGATCTTCAAACAGATTTTCTTCCTTAACCTCTGGCTTTATGAGGTTCACAGAAGGTCTTGAGCTCTCAATTTTTAGGGTCCTTTGAGGAAGGATCTTTGCCTTCTTCTTTTGGTCCATTTCCCTGCAAGAATTCACGCGAGAGATAATCAGGAAGACTATTAAAGTCTCCTTTAATGTATTCTATGTCAAAATCATAGATTCCTAGTAATGCTTGCCATCTGGCAAAAATCTGTTTTGATGCAAGATTTTTAACATCTTTTTCAAGAACATATTTTGCAGAGCTGCAATCTATTCTTAAGAGGAATTTTTGGTTTAAAATGTCCCCTTGGAATTTTGTTATGCAGTTAACTATAGCTAGGATTTCCTTTTTTATAGTGGAATATTTTCTTTGAGCTTCATTCCATGTTCCCGAAGTAAACCTTACTAATTGTTCTTTGTTGTCAATCCTCTGTTTTAGTATCCCTCCATATCCAATGTCAGAGGCATCAGTTTCTATAATCTTTGGTGCATTGGGGCTTGCTATATTCAAGCATGGCAACTGTTTTACCTTTTCTTTAATCCTTTGGACGGCATGGGTATGTTCTATGGTCCAAGGTGTAGGGTTTTTCTTCAGTCTGTTGGACAACAGTTTCCTGTCCAGAGCTATATTTTTATAAAAGTCTGATACGTAGTTAAGACAACCAAGAAACCTTTGAAGTTGTTTCTTATCTTTTATGCTATCTGGAAATTTATCTGCAAAATCTATTACCCTTTTTATGGGTGTAATATCATTCCCAGAGATTTTATATCCTAAAAATTGAACTGTGGTTTGGAAGAGTTTTATCTTCTTGGCTGATACCACCAGACCATTTTGTTTTACAATTCTAAGGAAGATATTAAGATGCTTCCAATGCTTATCTATGTTCTCAGAAAATATCAGCACATCATCGATATAAACAATGGAAAAGGATCCATAAGGATTAAATATTTCATTCATTATGTTTTGAAATTCCGAGGGTGCATTCTTTAACCCAAACGGTAAAACATTCCACTCATAATGCCCAAACGGTACTGTAAAGGCGGTCTTGTATCTATCTTCTTCTTTAATCTGGATTTGCCAGAATCCTGATTTAAGGTCAAACTTGGAAAAAATCTTGGAATTATAGACTCTTTTGATCAGATCTTGCTTATTGGGGATAGGATACCTACCTAATCCACTGGAGTACCTTATTTAATGGCTTATAATTTATGACAAGCCTTGGTACTCCCCTTTCTAATTCTGCAGCTTTTTCTACATAGAAAGCCGCACAGCTCCAAGGTGAAGAGCTCTTCCTAATAAGATTTTTGATAAGTAATTGAGATATTTCCTCCTTGCAAATTTCTAGGAGTCTATTATTCATTTGGATGGGCCTGGCTTTTGTGGGGATTTTCTCTTCATTAAAGTCTTTGATGTATGGTAGACTCACCATGTGTTTTTTCCTATGCCAGAAGGCAGAGGGTAGATCTGAGTAGACCTCATTTTCAATAGTCTTTTGAAAATCAGAGACCTTCGAAAAATAGGACTACCGATTTGTTCAGATGTCTTTTGAATCATGATCTCTTCAGAAAGTTCATTAATAAACTTTTCTTTATATTCCAGGGCCTGCCTGAGCTGATTGAGAAAAGATAGCTTTGGTGTAGTACAAAATTTGTATAAGATATTTTTTCCATTTTGAGTTGCATGAATACCCTCAGTATCGACCGAAAAGGGTTTTATCATATTTATAAAGGGGGTTCATTTTTGAATTTTTTCTGTTTTGATGCATATTATGTACATTCTTTGGTCTGTGACATTATATTGTTACATGTAAAGTTTTTTTTCCAACATATATATATATATGTGTGTGTGTGTCAACGCACACACATTCAGTCCCATATGTAGCCGAGTATAAAAAACTCAATCATTTTTAAAATATATATATATACTCGTCTAATGAAACACATACATACTATTATAAAATGTGAAATATATACCTAAATTAATTATTATATTTTTACATGCATGAAAGAAAAATTATTTTTCATATTCTACATTAAAGGTATATATTGAACGAGTGAATTTATAGGTAATTGGAGGGACGTCACTCCAATCATGCATGGAAATAAATCTGGGGCCTAGGCCTCGGATTAACAAAAAATAAAAATTTGGGCCTCGGATTTATGGGGCTCTCCTAAACATTGCGGTTCTTTTATGATGATTCAAATATAATATAGTAATATGTATATGTATCGTTAATTTTAGAGTGATTTGTAGGCGAGACTGTAACATTTTTGTGTGTAACGTTTTTCAAACATCGATGCTTCATTTTTGACACGTTTGACAATGCGTTAGGTCAGCTTTTGTGTTTGAAAACTTTTATGCGTTTTAAGGGGAGTGTTGGTGGTGAAATACTACTTTTTTTGTTTTTAAAACGCGTTAAAACAACGCTTTGGAGAAGCAGACCCATTTAACCCGACATGGTGTCCCCAGACACCAATCCAAACGGGCCTAAATGTCATGGCGGTCTCCCCTTCAACTTCTATTGTACGCATAAGTGGCTGTCCCCCCTTGCATCAAAATCCATTGTTGATCATGGATCTTCTAGATGCAGATCAAGTCAGGTTGACTTGTTTATTCAAATTCGTTATTTTGTGTGACAATGAATTTTGACAAAGTTTCTTTTGCTATTTTACAGTGATCGGAAATTGTGATCTATAAGGAAAATGATATGTCCGATACCATTGCAGTTTCATTACAGTCCACACCATTTTTTTTTTAAAAAAAATCTATGCACTTTCTTATTGAAGTACATATTATTATATAAAATGAAGTATATATTGAGACATAGAAGACCTCTAATAGAACAAAAAGACAGAATCTATTGCGCACGATGTGTGAGTAATTCTATGATTCCTTTTTCCAACATTTAGAAAATAATAAAGTCATTGGTGTTGCTTGTGGAGTACATCCATAAGTTAAATAAAGCATTTTATTTTTTATTTATTCTATATATAGTCCATACAATTCATCAATATATACATTTTTAAAAAAAAAGCAAAACATGTGAAAAATATGAGGTTGCTCACGAGATTGTGCATAACATTTTTCTTATAAAAAAAGAGCCTATTTTGATAGAAAAATATTAAGAACAATTGTTATGGCTATTGCTTTTATAGTCACCAACATATGTTGAATTTTAAAAGATATATGGTTCTCTAATAATGTTTCAAGTGCTGATTTATAAGTGCATATAATATAAGTGCTGATATTTTAGTGAAAAACTGTTTTCTTCGATAAGAAAAATAAATTTTTATTTGTGATGTTTATAGAAGTGTATTTATGTCATGTTATAAAATATTTTTTTGTATTGATATTTAGTTTACCAATTTTTATAAAATGGAAAGATTGGTGCCAAAATAGTCTTTCAAAAGATCTAAAATATATTTTAAATATGCATCAAATTATTTACTTATTAAAAAATATTTATTCATTAATGAGTACTTACATAATAAGCACTTAAAATAAACATCCAAATAAAAAATAGGTGTTTATTTTAAGTGATAAGTTAAATAAGTGCTTATTTTTCCGCCAAACCAAATGTGTAAATGTCATAGCGGTCCCCCCTTCAACTTATAACCTACGAATAAATGGCGGCCCCACTTGCATCAAAATTCCTCTGTTGATCATCGATCTTCCATACGTGGATCGAGTCAGGTCGACATGTTTATCCCAAATTTGTTATTTTGTGTCACAAGGATTTTTGACGAAGTTTTTTCTGTTGTTTTACAGTGACTGGCAATTGTGGTCTATAAAGAAAATGATATATCCAGTCTCATTGTAGTTTCATTTACTGTCTACACTATTTAAAAAAAATATACTCTCTTTTATTAAAACTAAATGAAGCATATACTGACATATAAAATATTTTTTTCATTTTAAAAAAATAAAAAAAATTAATTCATTCAATATCATAGAACCTTATATAATATATAGGACAATATATATTAATATATTATGCTACCTTAATATATAAGGCCGCAAAACGAGATAGTCCACACTAGGCCTGTCAACGGGTCTGGTCCGGGTCGGGTCGGGGTGGACCCGGACCCGACCCATGATAGGACCCGGCGGGTCCTGAACATGTGGACCCAGACCCGGATCCGTCGGGTCTCGGGTCGGGTCGGGTCCGGACCCGACCCGATGAAAGTTTATAAAAACAAAAAAAATTTAAACTCATGAATTTGTTTGTCTTATCATTCTATTAGGAAATTTTTTTAATAAAGCATTAATTATTATTGAACTTTCTAAACTGATATCTTAATATTATGTTTGAACATATTTTTGTATAATTCAAATGAAGTGAATGAATTACTAAACAACATTCAATGTAAACATAAGTCTAAACAATATAACAATAAATTAAAAGGGAGAGCTCATAGTTATTTGTGTCACAAAGTAAACAATAAACACTTATACTTGTAACTTGATAACTAAGAAATAAAATTATGGGTCACTAATACTAATGTGAGTGTATATTAATAAAACAGTCGGGTCTCGGGTCCAATGGGTCGGGGCGGGGTGGACCCGGACCCGACCCGTTTGTATGTTCGGGTCCACCGGGTAGGGTCCAAATCGGGTCGGGTATATTACACGTGTAATCGAGTCCAGGTCGGATCGGGTCCGGGTCTGGACCCGACCTGTTGACAGGCCTAGTCCATACCTACTTTTTTATAAAATATTTTTTTTTTTGACATGTGACTTCTTTTTTTTTTTTTTTTTTTTTTTGTACACAGAGATCCTGAGAGGCTACATAACCAAAACCACCAGGGGAACAAAACCCCTACAACAACAGCAACACCCTCGGATGAAAGCCCAAATTAACACCTAAACCCATACGGGCTAGATTTTTCCACCAAAGTCTTGCATATAACAAGACTCGAAGGCATCCCCTCTTACAAAGAGAGTGGTGTCCACAACCACTGAACTAAGCTAGGCGGGACTTTTGACACGTGACTTTGTCACATAGACATCCTATGTTTGTTTGGGTACATAAATAACGGGGAAATATGTTGGAATATGAATTGCATGAAAATTGAGAAATACGACTGTGTCTGAATAATTAAAAATAGTGATATTCTTATTCAATCAAATAACAAAAATGTAATTAATATATTATTTTTAATAAATATAAATAAATTTACTGTTAAACCTAAAATGGTCTATTCCAGCAATGCATTTATCCATGATGAATTATTAGTTTAGAAATTGGTAATGTAATCGTGTAAACAGGGCCACATGGAAGTATTTTCACTAACCATTCATGTGGACCAGAACTTCCACCAAGTCAAAGCAACAGACCAAAATTTTCATGTTATATTATTTCCGCGCATTCATGTCTCACCAAACAAGCCCTCCGTCCATCCACAATGGCTTCCACAACCTCTCCATCTCCCCCTCTTCTTCTCTTCCTCTTCCTCTGTTTCTTCTCACTTTCTTCAAAGACCCATCTCGCCATTGCAGCTGAGACCCTCTCCGCCAACCAATCCCTCTCCGGCTCTCAAACAATCATCTCCAAAGGCGGCAACTTTGAACTGGGCTTCTTCTCCCCAGCTAACACCTCCAACTTCTACATCGCCATCTGGTACAGCTACAAGAAGGTCTCCAAACAAACCGTAGTTTGGGTCGCCAATCGGGACCGACCCCTCTCGAGCAGCTTCTCTTCGGAGCTCAGGATCTCCGAAGACGGCAATCTAGTATTGCTTGACGGGTCCAAAAACCTGTTTTGGTCGACCAATCTGACCTCCCCCGCATCGAATTCGACGGTGGCGGAGATCCTCGACACGGGGAACCTCGTTTTGAGAGATGGGTCGGACCCGAATAGCGTTCTGTGGCAGAGCACCGACCACCCGACCGATACTTTGCTCCCGGGAGGGAAAGTTGGGATCAACAGGGTCACGAAAGTGAATCAAATCCTCACTTCGTGGAGGAATTCTGACGACCCAGGATCGGGAATCTATTCTTTGGAGATTGACCCGAATGGGTCCAGTCAGTTTTTGGTGCTCTGGAACCGTTCGAAGGAATTCTGGACCAGCGGAACCTGGAACGGCCAGATTTTCAGTCTGGTCCCGGAGATGACATATTTATATACATCTATGAATCACATATATACGTTTCAATATATATCCAATGCGACGGAGAGTTACTATACTTACTCTGTCAAGGACAATTCGATCTTTTCAAGGTTCGTGATGGACGTGTCGGGGCAGATCAAAAAGTACATTTGGTTGGACAATACCCAAGAGTGGTTGCTGTTCTGGTCGCAGCCGAGGACCCAATGCGAGGTCTATTCGTTCTGTGGGCCTTTCGGGAAATGTGAGAACGCGCTGCCTTTCTGTAGTTGCTTGCCGGGGTTCGAAGTGGCGTCCCCGAGGGAGTGGAATTTGAGTGACCCGAGTGGTGGGTGTGTGAGGAGGACCCAGTTGAATTGCGGGAATGGAAGCTCAACGGGCGCCAAAAAAGACGGGTACTTCACGATGCCCAATATGGTATTGCCCGACAATCCCACATCTTTGAATGTGGGGGGAGTTGAGGATTGCGAATTGGCCTGCCTGGGCGACTGTTCTTGCACCGCGTATTCGTTCAAATGGCACGTGTACTGTTTGGAATGGAAGTAATGGAGAATTGTTGAATATCCAACACTTGACTGCGGGGATTGGAAACACGCTTTATCTTCGTCTCGCAGCTTCTGAGCTTGAGAGCTCGAAAAGCAATAAAGGGGTTACTATTGGGGCTGTTGTGGGTGGAGTTGCGGGTGTGGCAGCGATTCTAGGTGTCGTTTTGTTGCTGGTTTGGCGATGCAAGAGAAAAAGATTGATTGATGCATTGAAGGTTGTTGAGGGTACTCTGGTTCCATTCAGATACACTGACTTGCAGAGGGTGACAAAAAACTTCTCTGACAAATTGGGTGGAGGCGGCTTTGGTTCTGTCTTCAAAGGGACATTACCTGACTCGACCATTATAGCTGTGAAGAAGCTGGAAGGTGTAAGCCAGGGGGAGAAGCAATTCCGTACCGAAGTGAGCACGATCGGGACGATTCAGCACGTCAATCTGGTTCGCCTTCACGGTTTCTGCTCCGAAGGGACTAAGCGGTTGCTGGTTTATGAGTACATGCCGAGAGGTTCCATAGACACCCAGTTATTCCAGAATAACCAAGTGGTTTTGGATTGGAGAACGAGATATCAGATTGCACTCGGTATCGCTCGAGGACTGCACTATCTCCATGAGAAATGCAGGGATTGCATCATACATTGTGACATCAAGCCAGAGAACATACTGTTGGATGCCTCTTTTTGTCCGAAAGTTGCTGATTTTGGATTGGCGAAGCTCATGGGACGGGATTTTAGCAGGGTTTTGACGACAATGAGAGGGACCCGTGGATATCTTGCTCCGGAGTGGATTTCGGGGGTTGCTATAACTGCGAAAGTTGATGTTTATAGCTATGGGATGATGCTTTTCGAGATCATATCGGGAAGGAGAAACTCGGAACACTCCGAGGATGGAAAGGGCGGGTTTTTCCCAATATGGGCGGCACATTGCATAGTGAAAGATGAAGTCTTGAGCCTTTTGGATCCGAGATTAGAAGGTGATGCGGACATGGAAGGGTTAAGCAGGACTTGTAGAGTAGCTTGTTGGTGTATTCAAGACGATGAGGATCATAGGCCGCCAATGGGACAGGTTGTTCAGATACTGGAGGGTGTTCTTGATGTGAATGTGCCTCCGATTCCAAGGTCTCTGCAAATTCTCGCAGATAGCCCAGAGGGGATGTTGTATTTTTCGGAGATGTCATCCAATCAGAGTTCTCAGGTGAAAAGCATGACATCCATCAGTTCCGGGGACTGAAAGAACGTGTAATTTTGTAAATTATGGTCTTTTTTTTTTGGCAAGTAAGTTGAGGTCTTCTTATCCAAAGTAATTTTTTATATTCTTCTTTTTTGGTTTGTTTGTAAAGTATGGATGCAATGGTCGTTTTGATTTCTTTGATTAACTATGAGAGATGTTATATGAATTTCAATTGATTCATCATATGATATGTGCATTGCTTCAAGGTGCAATTTTTTTCTAGTAAAACTGAAATGACTATGGCCAAGATTTTAATGTACAAATGTCCCCTTTTATCTGCATTGTTGTATCTGCTGCAACCTACTAAATGCATGATTCTGTACTTTCAAAGTTATTTATGCACAACCAAAGATATCTGTCAAATTTATATGGTTTGCAATGATTCACTTATTCAATCATTCCTCTCTCTCTCTCTGCAATCCTGGCACTGCCTTATTAAAAAATGGCCTCTGACTGGTAAGTTTTAGCAATCCTCCTATAGTTTGATTATATGGACGATGGAAGAAGATTGGTGAATATTCTCTCTCTTTCTCTTCTAGAACCAGACCCAGACCCAAGCCCGAGCTCATGCCCATTGACCAATGCCCAATGCTGCCTTTGTACCTCTTCGGTCTTTATCCATGTAGCAATTTTCTTCCTTATAATGAAGATGTCGTCAAACAATTTAATCAATATGAGATTATGTTTCCAAACAACCAAAACCAAGGAACATTTTTCCTCCAAAACATTTTAAAACTTTTGAGTTTTCATTTGAAACCATTTGAAAACAAAATGGAAGAAACTCAAAACTTACATTCAAAAAGTTTCTAACAAACAATTAGATGCCGTTTAATTGTTTTGTTACCCCCCGTTATGGTGGAGCTCAACCAACCAAAAGAATACTTCACTTATATTATATATAAAATAAACCATTAAATCAAGTGGACGTGCAGAAACTTCTTTTTTTAAGACGTGAAAAAAAAAATTGAAAATTTCAACTCATTCAAAACAAAAACTTGAGTAATTCTGTCCATAAAAGATATTAAAAACCGTAGCGGCATCTAAAATATTTTGAGTCTTGATACACCAAATCTTAAAGACCATTTAAATTTATGCACAATTTTCTTACATTTATAGCGAAACTATCTTGCAAATCTGAAATAGAGGATAGAGTGTGAGCTTGGGTAAATTCCTTATCTACCCACCCACCTCTACACTTAATTTTCTTTGGGTCATCCACCCCACCCCCTTTTATTTTTATTTTTTCCTTTATCTTTTGCTCATTTTTATCATCTCCCCGGACATCGTTTGTTTCTTAAAATAGATGTCTACATTTGATTAAAAAAAAAATTCTAAGATTTTATCAGTGCTTCCTTTTAAGAGGTTCTTTGTTTATTCCATTCCAAAAAAAAAAAACATGTCATGCATTGTCAATAACATGAGATCAAATAAGAAAAAAAGGTTTTCCTTTATCAAAATTTCGGTTTGGGTCATAAAAGAAAAACCATTAGAACAGTTTCTATCCAATTCAGAGAAAGCTTGCAAGACGTAAGAAACAACAAAAGGTTCAGCAATTCTGACCGTCTGATCGTACATACTGGGCTCACTCCGTGTTCCGCGGTTTTTTCTGGTCCTCCGGTGAGGAAAGCTTGAGAGATAAGTCAAGATCAGGATCTTCAGAAGGTTCAGCATTCCAGACCGTCTGATCAGAAACAATGGGAGCACCATAGTTCGTCCAATTCTGGGAGAACATGAGCGGGTTGGAGAGCATCTCCAACCACACTCCATATCTCTAAATTTGGAGAGTGGTGTGCTCCAACCACACTCTATTTCCACCTCTAAATTTTGAGATTTAGATTTCACCCTCCAAATTTGGAGGCCACTTCCAAATTACCGTTTTCACTTTATACTTTGTACACTAATTAATTCAATATAATGTATATTTAGATCCGTTAATCCATTTTTAACAAAAGTATTATAGTTGGAAAGATCTCATCCAGACTTCAAAATAAGACTAATATTAAATTATTTTAGATTTGGATTTCAACCTCCAAATTAACTTTTTCATTTTAACTTTATATACTAATTAATTCAATCTAATGTATATTTAGATCCGCTAATCCATTTTTAACAAAAGTATTATAGTTGGAAAGATCTCTTCGAGACCTTCATAAGATTAATATTAAATTATTTTAGAATTGATTTTAAATAAATCATCATATGTTTAATTATTCAAGAATTATTTTATTTATTTAATTAAAAAATTATTAATTTAAAAATAACTCCAAAACCATTTAATATTAAATTCATTTTAAAGGTCTTAATAAGATCTTTTCAATAGTATAATTTTTATATATAAATTAATAATAATAATATTTATTAATTAGTTTTCATATAACATTATATTTTTTATTAAAAAAATGGAGGATGGTGATTGGAGTGCAACACCCTCCAAACATGAATTTCTTCAAATAAGGAGGGTTGAACTTGGGTTGGAGATGCCCTAAGAGGCGACTATTTTGATTCCTCTGTAAATCCTCAAAGAAATAAAAAAAAATCCAAATAAAATAAAACATCAGGAAAAAAAATTTGAGTGGCTCTTGATTTGAACCTATACGTGATACCAGGGACGATTGACGGGGACGAGTGGCTTTGCTGTTAGAAATTTCTTTAAGTGAACCTACATGGATAACATTATTAGGCATTGATAACTATCAAATAAAGAATGAGTGGTTTGATTATACTTATTCAATTATAATTTAATTTTTATAAGGTTTAATACACATCTCTTATGCACGTTCAATTACATGTGTATTAAATGAGTACAGTTTCAGTTTTTATGTATAGAGACTTATTAAGGACCCATTTGTAATTCCAGTTCTGATGATGAGCAAAAATTAAATATAAGTTGTCTATATAAATGGTTAATGTTCCCACTCTAAACCCTAATTTCTCTTTCTCATACCCATATCATCATTGTGTGAAAAAAGGTAAAAGAGAGAGGGACTTGAAATGGAAGACCTACCATTAGATCATCAAAGCAATGGCACATGTACATGTACGCATATTATTGATTTTTTCTTCATTGATCTGCATGAGATCTAGGGTTTACGGGTTTTATTAAATCCCAACATCTGCAAGGCAAATCCGAAATTTTCAAATAAAACAGAAAATCAGAAGAAGAAAAAAATTCCAAGATTGAGTGGCTCTTGATTTGGACCTGTATTTGGTACCAGGAAGATCGACGGTGACGAGCGGTCTCTGTAAGGCAAATCAGAATATTTAAATAAAACAGAAAATCAGAAGAAGAAGAAAAAAATCCAAGATTGAGTGGCTCATGATTTGGGACCTGCACGTGCTGCCTCTGTAATTGTCCAAGATTGAGCGCTGCAGCATTGGCAAATGCGGCAGCGGGACTAGCGGCTGTAGATGCGGCGGAGGCGCCCACGGAAGGATCTGTGGATGGAATTGGGGGAAGAGATTGAACGACGGAGGAGGTCGATTGGATGCGGTGATGTCTAGCAGTGGAATCCTCTGTCGCTCGATCGTCTTCTCCTTCTTCCGCTGATCCTCGTTGTCCGTCCTGTTCGGGGTTGGTAGGAGTTGCAAGAGGGTGTTGGAAAAATATCTAAGATCCGGCATACTAAATTTGAATGGTCATGATTAAGTCATTTAAAGTGTATAGATTAAATCGTTAATTTTTTTAAAAAAAATCTATTTTTGTTATGAGATTTATTTAGAGATTTTGGGAATTGTTTGTTATGATTTGTTTGTATAAAATCTCATGTATCATGCACATTTGTATTTAAGGCCCTAATGGAGATTGAGTGGGATAGTTAAGAAGAAATTCCAATTGAGGTTTGCACGTAAATCTGAATATATATGTAATTCTCAACTTTATTAGTGGATGTTTTATTTTGTAGGCCTGTGGATGTAGGCTTAGACCGAACCACGTAAATTTGTGTTCTTTTTGTTATTTATGTTTTCTTCGATCTTGATATTTAATATTTTCGCTTCCACTATGCACAATAAGTGGTATTAGAACGTCAGGTTTGACCTAGGGGAATATGAAGAATTATAAACAATGGCAACATCAATGGCATCGGATTTGATTTGCAAGAAGAAGAAAAAGGTAGGGCATATTCCTTGTCCGCCTGGGTATGGAATTTTTTTTTTGTTTGTTTGTAGGGATTTTTTGCATGGGATTTGTTTGTCAAATTATGCATGATATTTGTTTATGGAGCTCTCGGTGGAGATCATGAATTAAGATGGGATAAGTTCAATTTTTATGCATCAATGAAACATCGGTTCAGAAGAAAAAAGAAAAAAAGAAGATTTTGAAACTTGTGGCCGTGCGATATGTAATCCCTAATTGCATGGGATTTATTTGATTTGCATGTTGTTTTGTTTGAATATGGATGATGTGGCTGATTGCATGGGATTTGATTGAAAAGATATGCATGTATGAGTTGAGATTAGATATTCATATATTTGGTGTAGTGATTAAAAAAAAGGGAGGAATATTTGAAGATGGCACCGTGGATATTGGATGGCTGTTTGAATTTGCAATGAATGGATTTGAATTTTCTGCAAGTGCATATGCAAGGCATAAGGCAAGCACACGGGGCGCATGGGTGTTCTATTTTGAGGTGGAGGTCTGATCAGATCTTTCAAATACGTGACGATTAATTCAAGGCATTGATTTGGTTTTGTGTCATATTTGATTCAGCAGTCAATCCAAGGAAATGCAGCGCAAGCTTATGGACTCGACATTTACATTTGGCAGTGATAGAGGTCCAGAGAAAGTAGTTCCTGAAATCCCTGCAATTTAAAATTTGTAAAGTGAATCATTTGCATGTGAAGACTCGTGTTAGTGAAGATCACTTGGTTTAAAGTGGGGTTTGCATTTTGAATTTGCATTACCATTTGCATTTGCATGGTTACTATTTGCATGACACGGAGCGAAGTGGACATCAAGGAAAAATCATCAAGGGTTCAAGGAAAAATGTCTTAGATCCGGTGTACCAAAATTTGGATGGTAAATGATTAAGTCATTTAGAGTAGGCACCTAATTGACTAAATCATTAATTTAAAAAAAATCAATTTTTGTTATGAGATTTATTGAGATATTTTAGGAATTTGTTTGTTATTATTTGTTTGTATAAAATCTCATGTAAACAGATTTTGAAATTTGGTTTGGTTTGCACATTTGTATTTAAAGGTCCAAATAGATATTAAATGGAAAGTTAGGAAGAATTCCAATGGAGGTTTGCATGTAAATTAAATGTATCTGTAATTCTCAACTCAATTATTGGATGTTCTACTATTTTGCAGTCCCGTGGATGTAGGCTTTGTAGATACCTCATTTTGACCGGTTCAGAATCCAATTTTCATATTCTAGGCGATATCCAAATCAGTTAAATACTTGTTCCAAATACAATATATTTCCATTTGCTATGACTTCATAAGTGTACAACACTATGTCATGCATCCATATAAATACATACATCACGCACATTCATATATCACTCACATTCTTTCATGCCTCTCATGCACACAAGTCACTAGCCATGCATATCTCTCATCCAAACTTATAATTTACTCATAAAAAATCATATACATACATGCCTCACCATACATATGACATCCACCACCACTTCTCATATGACGCTCTCACTCCCCACGTACACAAAAATGGTCATGCATAAAGTGAGATATGAAAAGCAAAGCATGGGTTTGATTGAGAGGGGATGAGGTGTTCATTTTAAAATGTTTTCTTAGGGGTTAAGGAAAGGAATGAGTGGTTGCGATTTATTTGAAGTACAAGGAAAAGGAGAAGTGATGGGATAATCATTGGGATGGCTTAGTTTTCAATAAAGGGGAGAGGTTGAAATAGTGAGTAAACAGTGGTTTTTCATGGACTATAAATAGGAGTTCGGCTGTTTTGAAGAGGGGGAGAGGTCTTTGTTTTGGTTATTTAGGGGTGTGTTTTGGTTTTCATTCAAGTGGGTCCGGGGCTGTTTTAAATAAAAAAGGTGGGTGTGAGACATAGAGGGAGAGTGCGAGAGAGATAAGTTATGTGAGAGAGAGAGAGAGAGAGAGATTTGAGTGTGAATGTAAACAGAGAGAGGGAATAAGAAAGAGTTGTGGGAGCTCTAACACAAAACAGTACTTTCTTTTGTTATCGTGTCTTTTATTTTCATTTACTAGTTAATCTCATTTACATCATTTAGTTATTACATCAAATCCAACCCATTTTTTTATTGCATTTTAAAGGGGTAAATCTTTTAGGGAGGGTTAGTAAAATCATTACTAATCTCTCCTCAAACAAACCAACGTGGTACGTTTTAATGTTCATATTTAATTTCTTTTTTACTTTTCGTTTTAGAATAATTTACTACACCATTTTTCTAATTGGATCTTAATCATTTTGTATGAGGTACCTGAGCTTCACTGTGTTGCATGGCCGGCTGCGTCAACGTGAAGAAAATCCACAATTTCCCGGTAAAGGCGAGTTACAAAAGAAATCCTATTTTCTTGCTTTTGAGAAAAGGCAAGTGACAATCACAACAGCGTCCTTGGGAGCGGTCGAGCGAACTTGGACGATTTTCGAACGGCGATTCGGTAACCGGAACCAAGTTTGAAAAAACCGGATAACGATGACCTTATTACATCGTCAAAAATCCACATCGACAGACTTAAGCCAAACCACGTAAATATGTCTTCTTCTTGTTATTTCACTTTGGGTCGGTTCCTTTGGTCATGGAACGAGATCATCGTCTTCTTCTTCTTCATAGGAGATTTTGTTGACGACTGATCGTCGAAAGATTGAAGGGATGTTATCACCACCGTCCACCACTCGATCTCACTGACTGAGGGTTCGGAAACAACAGACGCTTGATCTCTTCATCACTTTCGGTCTGATCCGACGATGCTTCGTCGGCGGCATTTCTTGCTCTCGCCATCTCCGTCGTCTCCTCCTCGTCGTCCATTCTCTTCTTCATAGACGGATCTGACGATGCTTCACCGGCGGCATTTCTTGCTCTCGCCTTCTCCGTCGCCTCCTCCTCCTCGTCAATTCCCTCCTTCATAGGTGGATCTGACGACGCTTCACGGGAGGCCTTTCTTGCTCTCGCCTTCTTCGTCGTCTCCTCCTCGTTGTCCATTCTCTCCTTCATAGGTGGATCGGACGATGCTTCACCGGCAGCCTTTCTTGCTCTCGTCTTCTCCGTCGTGTCGTCCTCGTCGTCCATTCTGTTATGAGAGTGAGTGAGTGACAAATCGGTCACTTGAGGAGGTATTTATAGGGTACTCGAGGATGGCGAGAGAGTGAATACCTATTGATTATGACACGTGTTTCTCTCACTCTCGTCACCGGTGGATCTGACGGTGGGGATGGGTCATGGGCTGAACAGATTTTGATTATATAGAACTAGATTGGTCAATCGGACGGATACGGATCGGATAGGCCCATATCCGTATACGTATCCAAATTGAATATCAAAAAAAATATATCTGTATCTGTTATCCGACAGATATGTCAAAACACATATCCATATTCGATCTGAAAATAACAGTTCGGTTACGGATATTGATCGGATCGGATATTGCTGATCCGATCCGAAAATTTTTTGATACAGATAATTTGGTTTGGATATGAATACGAAATTTTAGATATCGGATATTTTCTGCATTTTCAGATACGAATTCAGATCGGATACGGATATTTTTTCGAATAATTGACAGGCTTATATAGAACTTATGATAATAGGTGGACCCGGTTTTGATGTGCTGATGTGGATCGGGGAATCGAGGTTTGGGATAAGCGGTTATACGGAATGGGTGACGTGGATGGGACCATTAGGGTTCAGAACCTCTATTTTTATAAAACAGAGGTTCTCTGTTGGGAGCATGACGCGTGGCGAATGGGAACACGTGAGCTCACGTGCTAACACTTAATAGAAAACCCATATTTTCTTTTTGTCTCCTTCCGTTTCGTTCTCCCTCCCATCTCACTCTGTTACACTTGAAAAAAATCGACCTCTCTCTCCTGTCTCACCCTCTTCAAATCAAAACAACAACAAAAAACCTCTCTCAGGCTGATTTCGCCCCCTCCCCCTCTCGGCGTCCCCGACGCCGCCATCCCTCAAGCCCGACACTGTCGTCGCCTTCCGACTACCTCTTCTGGTGAGCACCTCAAAATACCTTATTCCACTTCATCTCTTTGAAACTCTAGGCTCCACCGCCGCTAACAAACCCCCCACGCCATCAACGACTGCCAGCACCTCTTCGAAACCCATCACTAATGAACCCCCCACCACCATCAACAACTGCCAGCACCTCTTCGAAACCCACCACTAACGAGCCCTCCCCCCTCCATCAACGATCGCTACCACCCTAGGCGACCATCGAAGAATAACCCCGGCAACATGAAGGTCCATCTTTGAAATTCCTTCAATTCTTTGGATGGTTGTTCATTGTTGTGTAGGATCCATTAGGGGTCACTTGTTTTTTGGAATCTGTTTTTCAGTCATCAATTTATAATATCTGTTTGAGCCGATATATAATGGTTATTGTTTTAACCTCTCTCATCAATTGGTCAATTCTTATGTTCCTTTGTTAATAATGTTCTCTTGGGGTAGGTTGGTTGAGATTGTTAGTGTCTGAAGTAGAATAGGAGTTGATGGGTTTTAGGGTTTTAGAGAGAGTGCAAAACAGATGGGAAAAAAACTCTTTTGGGGACAATGAGAAATGATCTTATTCCACTGTTATTTTTTGGCTTTGTTGGTTCCAAATATAACAATGGGAGGTTGAGATTTTAGGCTGTAACTAGTAACTTGTAAGTCTAATATGTTGTAATATATATCATAGTTGTTTTTTTGTTGGTAATAATCGAGGTGATGAGATCATCTGAATCGAAGATTGAAAAAAAAATTCAAAGATCAATTATAGTGTGCTGTATAAATCACACAAAAATGTTGTAATCTCTCCATTGTTCTTCCCTTTCAGTTTGCATGTATGTGATGTCCAAAACAATGTAGTTGAATAGACAGTCTTTTGGTCTTCCAAAACTTGGTGTAGATTTGTGTTTCTTTGAGGTTGTAGAAATGGGGTTGGCACTTGAGACATTCTTCCACTTCTGAATATCATAATTGAATCATTAATTGGATTTTGCAGGGACTGGAGCTTTACACAATTCATGTTTGTCTGGACTGGATTTTGCAGGGTTGGCACTTGAGATATTCTTCCACTTTTGAAGTTTTACACAATTCAAGATTGTCCGGACTGCTTTTACACAATTACAACTCCAAGTCATCGATTCCAAACAAAATTACATGTTCTTAATTCACAATACATAATCTAGACTTACCTACAAGTGATGCAAAATGAGAATGAGAATTGTGAGAATGAGGCCATGTATTTGTGCTTTGCATTCAGGCCAATTCGTATCCACACTGCACAAGCTAAAGTCCATCACATACTCAGCAATAGACATGAAAATTGGCTATATCAATATGTAATCAAATTCCAAATAGCAAACACACAGAACCGTCTTTGTAAACAAAAACATAATCAAATTCCACACACTGATGTATAGCATTGAGAGGAGGGGAGATGCTAAATTTTAATGAACATTTGGGGCTACAGGAGATCATCCATTGGGGAATTTAAAGTGCATCCTAGTTATAAAAATGAAGATTGCACTCCTAGATAATAACCTGTTACGCTACTGTTTAAAAATGGTCCATTCCTCTATTTATCATCTATAAATCAAGAATATTGAATGGTGCAAATTGATTTTGTAATTATTTCACAGAAAATGAAATGGTAAGGCATAATTCATATTATAGGAAGGTAATAGAGTATCCTTTCAACGCTGCAGTTCCACTCTTCCTAATTTTCTGAAAGACTGGAAATGTTCATATAAAAAAATGTATCATTTTTTTTTTGCAGTTTAAGAACTGACCAACTAAAACTGATGTACAAACAAGCTAAGAAAACAAAATTCTTCATTATATTGTGTAAATATAAGGATACTAACCTCCAAACACACACACACACACGGACACATGGATACTTGAAAAACCAAACTCAACAAAAACACAAAAATCCTCACAATACATATCGGACTAAAAGCATATCGGACTAAAAGCAAATCCTATTTTTAAAAATAAAATAACTCAAAAAAAAATTTGATCAAATCTACAAACACACAAACATATAATAAATCCACAAAAAATCAAAACATATTACATCTAGAAACCACATATATATATATATCATCCCAAAAAAAAATCTACAAAAAAAAAATCTTTATTCTGAGGTGCTCACCGGAAAGGGTAGTTGGAAGGCGACGACGGCGTCAAAGGGGCGGCGGCATCGGGGAGGTCGAGAGGCGGAGGGGGTGAAATCAGCACGAGTGAGTTTTTTTTTTTAGTTGATCTCCAGAGAGGGTGAGACATGAGAGAGGGGTTTGTTTTTTGCTTGCTTTGAAGAGGGTGAGACAAGGTGAGATGGGAGAGAGAACGAAACGGAAGGAGACGGAAAAGAAAAACTGGGTTTTCTGTTAAGTGTCTACACGTGACCTCACGTGTTCCATCCACCACGTGTCGTGCTCCCATTTACCAAAACAGAGAAACCCTATTTTATAAGAACAGAGGTTCTATACCCGGAGCGTTAGGGGCTGGGAACCTCTGTTTTACGATAACAGAGGTTTTCTGTTTCCACCATTCAAGAGTCGACGTGTGGCCTTGGCAATCATGTGAGATGGAGCAGGTGCACACTTAACAGACTCAATCTTTGTTTTCGTCTGTTTGCTTCCGTTAGATTGTCCAAGGCCCATCTCTCACATTCACTTCTTCTCTTCAAAATTCATAAATACACAAACTAATTAATAAATCCACAAACACATACACACATAGATGAAGGAGGGGTCGACTATGGTATTTGGAGGAGGTAAGAGAAGAAGTGAATGTGAGAGATGGGTCTTGGATGACCTAACGGAAGCAAACAGACAAAAACAGAGATTGGGTATGTTAAGTGAACACGTGAGTCTACTCCATCTCACTTGATTGCCAAGCCCACATGTCGGCTCTTGAATGGTGGAAACAGAGAACCTCTGTTATCATAAAACAGAGGTTCCCAACCAGGAGCGTTAGCGGGAAAAAGTGCACCAGAAAAGTAAATTAATTACATTTTGAGTCCTGTTCCATTAGAAGAGATGCAACATGCATATTAATTACATTTTTATTTTTGTGCCCTGTTAAATTTTATATATTGTTATTTTTGTAGTGTATTTTATACATCATTTAATGAATTTTAGTTTACAAACAGTTGTATCCAGGTTTTGACGCAATGCAGAAAATTTACAAGTAACAAATAAATGGAGTACTAATATGAATTTCATTAGTTTTTCTGTGATTTATTCAAACATAGTTTCGGTCTCATAAAAGAAACCAATCGAACAAGAGCATAAGAGAAAGCTTAAAAGACGTCAGAAACAACAGCTTCAACAGAAACTGCAAAAGTTACAGCAATCCTGACCGTCTGATTGAAAATCAATCGTCGGCTCACTCCTTGTTCCGCGGATGTTTCTTTTCCTCCTCAGTAGGTTCAGCATTCCTGACCGTCTGATCAGAAGCAGCAGGAGCACCATCGTTTTGGTTCCTCTGCAATTCCTCCTCGTCCGTCCAATTCTGGGCGATGACAGGGATGTGTTGGAGTTGAATGAGGGGTCTGTTCGTTTCGTCACGCGTCGTGGCCAACACCCTCTCAATCACTGAATGATGCTTCAGAGGCTCGATCTCATCCACCATATGAGAATCCGACGACGACGCTTCATCGGCGACCTTCAGACGCTGGATCTCATCATCAATTCCGATCTGAAGGTTCTTCTTCCTCTGCTCCTCCTCTATTTGAAGCTCGAAGATTTTCGTGAATCTCTGCAACAGAGACACCGCCAGCATCTGACGTTTGGATTTGGTGATCTCCGGATCCACTTTCGCCTTCTTTAGAGGAGATTCCCACGACGACGCTTCTCCGGCAACCTTTCTTGCTCTCGCCTTCTCCTCCGTCGTCTCCATCTCGTCGTTCGGAGGATCGGACGACGCTTCGCCGACGGCGTAGCTTGCCCTCGCCTTCTCCATCGTCTCATCCTCTTCGTCCACTGTCTTCTTCATCGGAGGATCAGACGACACTTCGCCGGCGGCGTTGCTTGCACTCGCCTTCTCCGTCTTCTCATCCTCGTCGTCCATGCTCTGATTTGTACTTGCATCCGACGACGCTTCGCCGACGGCACTTCTTGCTCTCCCCTTCCTCGTCGTCTCCTCGTCGTCGTCCATTCTGTTCTGACAGAGAGTGAGAGAGTGACAAATCGGTTCTTGAGTAGGTATTTATAGCCTATAGGGACGCGATGGAGTCCAGTCTCTCGTGGGGACCATCTGTTGATAATGACACGTGTTTCTCTCTCGCGTCACCAGTCCATCCGACGGTGCGGATGGGCTGATGAGGTTTCGATGTGCTGACGTAGGCTGAAATCGTGGTTGTACGAAATTGGTGTTTTGCAAGACATGGATGGAAGGAGACGCGGGAAAAAGTTCCTTCCGAAAGGTGCATTCCGAATTAGATTTTTTTTCTCAGCTTTTGAAAACGAATTTTGTTGATTAAAATAAATTCCTAAACTTTCTCCTCAAGAAAATAAATAAATTGGATTGGATTATCTAATCTGAGTATCAACCCTAATGATTTTAACAGACGCCACTCGATCGGAAGTTGATGGCTTTCAACAAGCTTCAACACAGACCGGCAATTTGTTGTGGATCATGTTTTTGGCAATTGAAACCGATCCATTTGAAATCCACGTAAGTATGGGATGCGTTTAAGATTTAAAAGCAATATATGTCATATCCCATTTTACCGATTGAAGGCCTCATTTAGATACGAGTTTAAAAAACTTCTATGTTTAAAAAGCTAAAAAAATTTAAATTTTGATCCAAACGGTGTTTAACATTCCAAACCATTATCTTCTCTATTTTTTAGGCTAAAAAAGAGATATAAAATAGCTTTTTTCGAAAGATAAGTTTGAAACTTAAGATTGTAAGCATTTTAATGTTTCAACTTCATATCTAAATGCAGCTTAAATCACTTATATTATCCAAATTAATACGATACATAAGTAAATAACTTATTATTATTATTATTATTATATTTAATCATGTATCAAGTAATGTTATAAAATAATTATTTTATAATCTAAAAAAATTAAAATTAGAAAATTCTTAATTTTATTCTTTTCCTTCTAAATGGGATGATATGAGATTCAAATTTTAAAAAAAAATATGTTGAAACAGGTTTGAGGCAAAAATTCACCGGTGTGAAATGAGTTTGAAATGACTTTTTACTAATTGATTTGCTTTTAACCGAATCCGTTCTAATCCACACCGTTGTCATCCTAATTTGGTAGCTATTGAATATGAATTTTGTTGAGTTAAGTAATTCCAAAATTTGTGCGCTGCACTATTGTCTAGTCCATTTGGAAACAAGTATGAAAAAGAAGATTTTCAATAAATTGATTTAAATAGGCTTGATTTTTAAAAACAGATTTTTTTTATTTTTTTAATTAATATTTTAATACTAAAAGTTAATAATAATTTTTTAATTAAATCACCATTTTAAAATGCATTTGATAATACTTTTAACTTTCTATTTAATTAAAAATAAAATCAATTTAATCAAACAACACCAAACGGTCCTTTTCATGCCTTTGATTTTAACCAACGCCACTCGATGGGACGGTCAATAGTTAAACAAGCTTCTAACTGATGAATGATAGGGGTTTGTATGGTTCACCAAGGACAGGTAATTACAGGTGGATCTTGTTCATAATGTGCTAACGTGGCAATTGACTATCACGTAGTACGGAAGGAATTTTGAATATCAAGAGGACACGTGTCGGATAAGGGTTATAGGTCACAATCTGACACTTCTAATTATGATTTTATTATGCTCTTTATTGGGCAATACAATTTTTTTGTGAATTGTCACACTGTATGGTATACAATATTATTATAATTTGTTTGTTTAGAGGCATGTTAGTTACATTCTGCGGCTTATTACATTTTACGTAATTCTTTTTTAGGAATTTGTAGTACGGAAGAATGAATATAAATAAAATAAAATAAAACAAAAAAAATAATTAAGAGGGAGAGGAAAATACAAAGCAGAGAGTTCCAGTCCAAACTGGTAGAAAAGGTTCTTTCCAATGCAGATTTTTTTTTACTAGTATCCAATTCAAGGATTTTAGGTGAAGTTTTTGAAGCAATGCAGAAATTTTTTTTTAGGGTGTGTTTGGTTGCACGATTACAAAATTGTTTCTGCAGGAATCTGCAATTGTAAAACTGATTTTGCAGGAAGCTCACTTTCTCAGCTTTTTGAAATCGCAGCTTTTGGATACTATTTACCTGCAATCGCTGTGTTTAAAACTGTTATTGTAAATCTGTTTGGTTGCACGATTGTAAACGCAGCTTTCTACAATCACAATCGCGCAACCAAACGCACCTTTAATTTCATTGAGTCACTGACAACTTTTACTAGTAATCAATTCAGCGATTTTATTGAAATGTAGTTCAGAATGTCAAAGACTGCAATGTTTCTCCAAAAATTTCACACACAACAGATCTAAAAATGTCTCTGTCTGACCAAAATTTCTGTGTCCGTCCCGTAAAGAAAACCAATCGAACAACGTTTTATCCAATTCAGATAAAGCTTAAGAGACGTCAGAAACAAGACCTTCAAAAGAACTGCAAGAAGTACAGCAATCCTGACCGTCTGATTCTTCATACATCGTTGGTTCACTCCGTGTTCCGCGGTTGTTTCTGGTCCTCCAGTGAGGGAAGCCTGAGAGACGAGTCAAGATTAAGAGATAGATCTTCAGTAGTTTCAGCATTACTGACCGTCTGATCAGCTGGAGCACCATCGTTTGGGTTCCTCTGCAATTCCTAAAACAAATTAATACTTCTATGAATCAAATCAGAAAATCTAAATAAAACTAAACTTCAGTAAAAAAAAATTAAAAAAAATAAAATCCACAACTGAGTTGCTCTTGATTTGGACCTCAGAAGGCTCAGCATTCCTGACCGTCTGATCAGAAACAACTGGAGCACCATCGTCGTCCTTTACAACAGGGATCATCACCATCAACCGATGGTCGATCTCTTCATCATCAATTCCGGTCTGATCGACCTTCATTGGAGATTGCGATGACGACGCTTCGTCGGGGGACGTGATCATCGCCGTCCATCGTTCGATTTCGGTGACTGAAGGATGCTCCGGAATCGTCAGAGGCTTGATTTCATCATCCATTCCGCTCTGAAGGTCCTTCTTCCTCCGCTCCTCCTCCATTATCATCTTCATAGAAGAATCCGATGACGCATCGCCGGCGGCGTTGCTTGCCGTCGCCTTCTCCTTCGTCTCATGCTCTCCGTCCATTATCATCTCCTCGTCGTCCATTCTGTCCTGAGAGAGAGAGAGGGACGAATGAAGTCGATCGGAGATCAGCGCCGTCACCAGATCCACTTTCGCCTTCTTCATAGGAGATTCATATGACAACGCTTCTCCGGCGGCCTTTCTTACTCTCGCCTTCTTCTCCGTCGTCTCCATCTCGTCGTTCATTGTCCTCTTCATCGGAGGATCCGACGACGCTTCGCCGGCGGCGTAGCTTGCCCTCGCCTTCTCCATCGTCTCATCCTCTTCGTCCAGTGTCTTCTTCATCGGAGGATCCGACGACACTTCTCCGGCGGCGTTGCTTGCACTCGCCCTCTCCGTCGTCTCATCCTCGTCGTCCATCCTCTGATTTATACTTGGATGCAACGACACTTCGCCGACGGCACTTCTTGCTCTCCCCTTCCTCGTCGTCGTCAACTCTGTTCTGACAGAGAGAGAGAAAAAGAGAGAGAGAGAAATCGGTCCTTGAGTAGGTATTTATAGGGGATGCGATGGAGTCTATTGTCTCGTGGGGACCAGCTGTTGATAATGACACGTGTTTCTCTCTCGCGTTACCGGTCGATCGGACGGCGCGGATGGGCTGATGAGGTTTTGATGTGCTGACGTGGTCGGGTATTCCAGGTAAAGGATTGTACGGAATGGGTTTTTGGGTGGAGACGTGGCGGGAAAAAGTTACTTCTGAAAAAGTGTGTTTTAAATATGATTTTTTTATTTTTTTATTCTGAAAAAGGTTTTGTTGATTTAAATAATTCTTAAACCTGTATTGGATTATCTAATATGAAACCCTATGATATTAAGCGAGCTTAAACAAACTCCTCGGACCTTCTCGGACTCACAGATTACAGGTGGATCTTCTTTTTAATGTGCTGGCGTGCCAAATGAAATCACGCAGGAAAGAATTTTAAGTACCTAAAGGACACGTGTCGCCGGTTACATTCAGTAGGCTATATCGTTGCATTTTGTCTGTTTTGATGCATATTGATTAGATTTTGAGGTCTGCGACGTTATATTGTTACATTCCAAGAGAATGTTATATATGTGTTTTATAAAAAAAATTTATTTTTATTTTTAACTTCTCACGGACCATCATATTCATTGATCGATCGATCATTCATTTTTTCGTATTTTGATTTACTTTCTAGATTTAAATGATAAATTATTTTTATTCCCTGCGAATGACTTATCTATAAATTATTTAATTTTCTTTTTATTCTCTGACAGGGAGTAAAAATGAATTATCTTTTAAATATGCGGAGTAAAACCAAAATACGAAGAAGTGAGCGATCGATCACTAAATATGATGGCTTGTGAGAAGTTAAAAACAAAAAAAACCCTAAAAAAGAATATAACAGAAGAAGCTTGTAATGTGTATTATTACAACCTTAGAGGTTACATCTTTTGATGAATTTTAGTTTACAGACAGTTGCTATACATGTTACGAAGCAATGCAGAGAATTTTTAGAATTTCAATGAGCCAATGTTTTTTCCAAAAATTCCACACAACATATTTAAAATGTTTTTCTGTATCAAAATTTCTGTTTCGAGCACGTAAAAGAAAACCAATCGAGCATCTTTTTATGCAATTGAGAGAAAGCTTAATAGAAACAAGAGCTTCAAGAGAACTGCAAGAGGTACAACAAGGTCCGTCAACGGGTCGGATCTAGATCCGGATCCGATTACACGTGTAATATATCCGATTCGATTTGGACCCGACCTGGCGGACCCGAACAAACAAACGGGTCGGGTCCGGGTCCACCCCGCCCCGACCCGTTAGACCCAAGACACAATTGTTTTATTAATATATGCTCATACATTATAATACTATTAGCATTAGTTGATAAATAATTTTATTTCTTACTTAACTTATGTTTGTATTCATAAGTTCATAAATCGTAATCATAATCATAATCATAATCATAACATTTTTTTCGTTATGTTGATGTTGCCACTTTCAAGAACTTGATTGTTTAATATGCAATAAATTTAGTAATGTATTGTTATCGGTTTGTTTTGAACAATTAACTTATTAGCTTTTGAATTTGTATAATTAATTAATTTATTACATGATTTATGTTTATTATTTTAGTTAATATGTTAGTGTTTATTGTTTTGAATGTTGTTTAGGTTAATATTGTTCTGAATGTTTGTATAATTAGTTATGTTTAGTGGTTATTGTTTTGGATATTGTTTAATAATTCATTTACTTATTTTGAATTGTATAAAATTATGTTCAAACATAGTCTCATTAATAATAATGTTTTATTACAAAAAATTTCAAATAGAATGATAAGGCAAACAAATACATGAGCTCTTCCTCTCTTTTTTTTGTCAACCATCCGGGTCGGGTCGGACCTAAACCTGATCGGGACCCGACGGGTCCGGGTCCGGGTCCACATTTCTCCGGATCCACCGGGTCCTAGATTGGACCCAGACCCATCGGGTCTTGCCACGGGTCGGATCCAGGACCACCCCCGACCCGATCCGGACCCTACCCATTGATAGGCCTAGATACAGCAATTATGACCGTCTGATTGTCGGCTCAATCCTTGTTCCGCGGTTGTTTCTTGTCAAGATTATGATCCTCAGCAGGATCAACCTTCCTAACGGTCTGATCAGAAACAACTGGAGCACCATCGTTTTGGTTCCTCTGCAATTCCATGTCGTCCGTCAAATTCTGAGAGGAAAACATCATTTGGTCTCGGGGGTTTAACGTTGAAGCGGGGGTTTAACGTCGAAGCGGTTTTCTGAGGCGTTGAAAAAGGGTGGAAATAATATGTATGAAATACTGAAAGTGAATGGTCAAATTTGTGTTTGCTTTAGAGTTTACATTGCCCCCACGTCCACTGACGCAAACGCACCCGAATGCGGAGGCAAACGAACCTGAATATGGACCCTGTGATTTTAATCAACGCCATTCTATCGGACGGAGGATAGCTTAAACAAGCTTAGGTTACATCTATATTGTTGTGTTTCTCCTGTTTTGATGCAATATTAATCACATTTTGAGGTCTCACATTATATTGTTGTTTTTTTTGTTTTTTTCGCTTGTGTTACAAAGCCAAAAAAAATAGTACATTACACGGCAAAAGACCCAAAATCATATTTTGAGGTTTGTCCGTTTGAAATTATGTTTGAAAAATATAATTTTAAATAAAGTGACTTAAATAGAATTGATTCCTGGAATCGTTTTCTGTGCTTTTTAAAAAAAAAAAATTTTATATTAAAAACTGTAAGCAATTTTTTAATTAAGTCTATTTTTAAAAATATATTTATAACACTTTTCAACCTTTTACTTAATTAAAACCAGAATTCCATTATTTAAATTTTACCAAAGACTAATGTTTCTCCAAAAACTTCACACACAACATAGAGATAGCTTCACAAGAGGTACATCAATCCTGACCGTCTGATTCACTCTTTGAGAGACAAGACAAAATCAGCATTCCTGACCGTCTGATTAGAAACAACAGGACTACCATCATTTTGGTTCCCCTGAAAAACAAATTAATACTTCTCTGAATCAAATCTGAAAATCTAAATAAAACAAAACATCAGAAAATCTTGATCTGAACCTGCAATTGGTGGCATTGACAATCGAAGGGGACAATCAAAACACCGGCGCCTCTGTCACCGGGGTTGGTGAAGACTTCGAGGCCTCCGCCGGGGCGGTTGAAGATTTCGAGGCCTCCGCTGCTCGATCGATCGGATTCGGTGATTTCACTGTTCTTCTTCCGCTCCTCCTCCATTTGAAGCTTCCGACGCTCGATTTGGGCGATTTTCATGAATCTCTCCAACAGAGGCACCTCCTGCATCGGACGATTGGATTCGGTGATTTCCGGATCCTCTCTTCGTCCTCCGGCGAGATCGGACGAAGGAGGTTGATCGGAGGTGGCGATCAGACGGTCGATCTCATCATCATTAATTCCGGCCTGATCCACGTTCGCCTTTTTCTTCTTCATAGGAGGATCCGAAGATGCTTTTCTTGCTCTCTCCTTTTCCATCGTCCCCAGTCATGTACCTTAATAAAAAAAAATGTATTAAACGGATAATAAAAAAAAAGTTTGTTCTATGCGTACCATATATAGATATGAGCATTTATCATAGCTGCATTTTATAGTATATTCAAAATGAGGAAGCTAAAAAATATTTATAAAGTTTCCATAAAAAAATCAAACGACCTAAAATGATAATAAGCATATTAATCCAAATATGTGAAGACACAGTATAAAATAATATACTCTTCTAACCAGTGTAATATATAATCTATAGAAGAATATTTGTAATATATTAAAAGAATTTAGAATGTCAACAAGTTTAAAATAATATAATTAAATACATAATATACCAATCACATGGAATATCATGATTGCATATGTTGAAAGATATTAAAAAAATAAACCAGAGAAACATAATATTAAACTCGTGTGAACATATTAGCCCATAAAAGCAGCATATATAATAAGCGTTGAGGCTTCTCGTAAGTATCACTAAATATGCCTTATTCACTGAGAAGATTAGCACCGGAGAGTAAGCATGTCCATTGGACATTTATAGATCGGATATGTGCATTTCGTATCTGAATTGGATATCTAAAAATATATTTATATCTGATATTTGATGGATATTGAAAGTAAGTGTTCATATCCGAATCCGAATATTATCTGAAATATCCGACAATCAAAATGAATATGAAATCATAAAAATATCCAAAGATCCAATAGAATTAAAAATAAAAATTACATATCTAATATTTAAAATATGTAAAAAAATCTAATAATTGTCCTCTATAAAACATAAAATTATATATATATATATATATATATATAAAACATTACATGCTTTACAATAAAAATAAAAAATAAAAACTCATACTTATTCTAAATATATATATATATATATATATATATATATATATATATATATATATATATAATTAAGTAAATAACAATATAATAATATTTACAGATTCATATTGAATACAGAAAATAATTAGATTTTTTTCAAATACAAATACAGGTTTATCGGATCGGATATTTTTAAAATTTTTTAATATGGATTTGGATCATATACATATTTTTTTTGGATAATTAAGGAGAGTCTTGAATTTGTCATATTTAAACACATGCATATAGAAATAGATGGCACAGACCGTGAAGAGAGAGGATTAATCTGGGGACTTTTCTCATGCCAATAATTTTATTTGTTATTAAACGGAAAGATACACCTCACAGAAATGGTTTGTCATTAATCAAGTTAATTATCATATTCCAATTGAAATAATGACTTCAATGTGTAAATGTAAAAAATGGAAACAATAAAAATAATAATGGTCATATAATGATCATATGGAAAGCACATAAGGGACCCAATATCATTTACACCGTCAAAATTAGTGACCCATTAATATATTTAAATACAATAAATTTCAAATATATAATGTCAAATATGGGAACTTATTAAAACATATCAATTAACAAGATTATGATAAATCAGGTTCAAATAACACACCGGTAGATAGTGAAGATTAATTCCATGACCAAACATAGAATGTATAAAGATATGAATTAATATAACGTCCATAATGAGTCCCCTAAGTAACATATGTATAAATAGGCTAGCAATCATAATAAATAAATAAATATCCAGTTGTCTAAATTAAACTCTTCACTGTCTGGATTGCGCGCTAAATACATTCAACAACTAAAATCATGTTATTCACACATTTAGATTTAACACACATTGACAATTAACATATTTGTTTCAATATTGTTAGAAATTATTATCAGAAATCATAAAATATATTGTATTTCAATTAGTGATTAATTTGAAGAACTCATATATAATATGATTAATAAAACAAATAATTAATTATAAGATCGAGAGGAAAGGGGTTGAAATCGCCTTGTCGAAAGTTACGTAGGAGATGTTGTCCTTTAAATGAATATATCATTCACACGTATAGAGTTTCAGTAACACGATTTAATGCATTTCTAATATACTACTTGATATGCAATTCCGCCGACTTTCTGAGATGGGATGAAGATCAATAGACAGAAGTATTTTTTGAGAATAGACTATATGGAATGGGTGCTCCACTTGATTGATATAAATGGAGTGACATTCTTTATATACATAGAAGAAGAGGAGCTAGAAACATTAAGGGTATGTTTGGATAATGTGTAAATGGGGGTGGGTTTTCATTTACACATGATCAAACATAATATTTTGTTTGATTATGATATTTAAAGTGTGACAAATAAAATCTCAGGGTTTTACATTTACACTATTAGATAGGGCAAACAAAATCTCAACCAACTCATGTGTTTTCATTTGTAACAGATTTTATTTTCACATATCTCAAATGTATGTAAAGCAATTTTACATTTTTTATCCCCTAACAAATTTATTAAAGTCCATATTATCCAAAACAAATATTTCATCTCATAATCTTATCTTAAGTAATAACATAGATAATTATATTTTATAAATTTATATAACTTACAATAATATAATTGTGTGGATAATAAATATTAATGTGGCATGAAAATATTAAAATATATTAAGAAATCCTAACTAACTATCATATATATTACCCAACAAAATTGTTATTTATAAAATATAAAAAAAACCTTGTAGGATTATTTGTTAGTTGAAATCAGATTATTTTTTGTTTATATTCTATTATATTAGAATTTTTTTTAACCACATTGACTTATATATAAATTAAAAAAAACTAATATATGCAATATTTAAATTTAAAATTTTTATATATAATATATTTTTCATAAATGTTTTGGGTTTTAAGAAAATAATATATTTGATAATCATTTAAAAAAATATTTTATCTGTTTATAATATTATTATCTTTTAACATAATAAATTGGCACATATACAAACAGTTTCACATATGTGAGACAAATAACTACTAATAAGAATATGTATATAAATGATAGCACAACTTGAAAACATGTACAAACAGTGTATAAAGTTTCCTTGCACGTGTAATGTAAAATTTGCATGTACAAAAAACATGTACAAATAATCACTGCATCCAAACGTGCCTTAACCGGCTAAACATTGGATCACATACATTGACACTTTAAAAGAAAAATACGAGATTAAATTTGCGGTTTCACCTATTCAATTCTGCACAGTGCATGCAATAATTCATTAATAACTCAAGCATTATTTCATTGGAAATTTATGCAATTAATATTCATCTAAGTATGCAATAATATAAAAGATTTTTTTGCATGTATACCATTAAAAAACATATTATTTATTTGTATACCATCACAAATAGTCTATTACTTTGTTATCATTAAATTACTTCAAAATTATGCATTTTTACCATCCTAGTTAAATTATGCCAAATTTTCTAATAGCCCCGTTAAATTCATGGTGAAATGACTGAAATAGCCTTATTTTATTTTTATATTTTTTCTTACCAAATACAATATTTACTTATATACCATCAAAAAATTATATTTAATTTTATACCATGGAAAAAATAAAAAATGTTAAATTTTACCATGAGAATCATATAATGGAATGCTAAAAAAACTTGATTTTGGATGTTATACATGAAAAAAATCTATTATTTTTTGTGATGATGAAATAACATCAATTTTTAATATTTAAGACTATGATATCTTTAATAATGAATAAATATTTGATATTTAAAATGTATTTTTAATATTTTTCTTTAATTGTCATTTTTATGAATTATTAAAATCCTATGTCTTATGATATAAGACAAATATACATTTTGTTTATTTATAAATATTGTGGGAGTGTTTGTATATGTACGTGTGATTGTGTTCATGTATGTATATATATATGTATAAAGTAAGACTATTATAATATTTTGTTAGATTTAACTAAAGTTAACTCTTAACTAGACAAAGGAAAATGGTCAAAATGACCTTATTATAATTTTTTTCATAATGTAAAGTGAGGTGGTTATTTTTTCCTTATAGTTAAATTTGTAATTTGGGATTCGGAACTTCAAAGGTATTTAGGTGATGGTTTTTGGTGGTAGGAATAGGTTAAGGTGATATGGATTTTGGGTTGTAACAACAATGACTGTGCCTGGCAGTAGTGAAGATGTTCACTTGAACTACCTAAGAGTGTTGTGCGTGCAACCTCTTTATAGGCCGCCTATGTTCCATTGGTCACATTATAACCGTTTTGCCACTAAGTGTTGGTTTTTTTTTTCAGGAAAACATTTTTCATAATTACTCTCCACGTCGTCCCTTATTTACCCACGTTCTGTTGATAATGGGCTTTAAATGGCAACGCGGCAGTTACAGATGTTTGTGGTCTTCTGACCGTTTATGCGTCTGCTCAATGTCCTTTGGCATGCCTGCCTAGACATTATGTTTCCGCGTATGTCCGTGAGGAGTAAGGTCGACCGACCAATCCTAACGTCTGGTCGTGCCTTAAACTACTCGTACTTGAGTAATAAGGTCGCTCAATCAGACCAGTCCTAATGTCTTATCTCACAATGACACGTGCCCTAGTACAGATTTTTACCTCCACATAAAGAATAACCAATTTTTGCATATATACCCTTCAAAAATTTGTTATTTGTGTTTATACCATTAAAAATAATCTATTTTTATACCATTAAATTAATTAATAATTTTACATATTTATCACTATAATTAGGTTTTGTCCAACGGACACGAGGTCGATGGCATGAAGATCGACTGAGAATGGAGTTCTCCAAACGGCCCGAGGCCCGAAAGCGCGGCCCGTTTTCTGGGGAGGCCGGGCTTGGGCCTGGTTTTGGGGCCCAGGCACGGCCCGTAGGCCGGCCCGAGCTGGGCCCGTTAGAGCTGGCCCGTAGGCCCGCCTGCGGACCCAGCCCATAAACCCATATGGGCAATCCAATAAATGTGTCACATGTAATTTTTATTTGAATTGTGGATGAATTATACAAATTATTGAAATTTATTAGGTGTCAATCTAGTTAGTTACGTGTAATTATTTTATTTTTTAAGTAATTAATTCATTTAACATTTTTATTTAAAAAAATTCAATAGATATAAATAATTTTTCAATATTATATTTAAAATTTTGTGTTATATATTAACATTATATGCAAATGAACAACTTAAAATTTAAAAATAAAAAGAAATGGTATGTTTAAAATCTGAGCCCGAAGCCCAGGCCCGGCCCGGCCCGGCCTGTTTAGGCCGGGGCCCGTGGACAGGGCCTGTGCCCTCTTTTTTTGTCACGGGCCCTCTTTTTCTCTAGGCTGCCTGCGTGTACCTCTGCTATTTGCCTCTGGGGTCAAGTCATATGTAGTTCCCATTTATAGTGTTTTAGGATCCGGAGACCACATCCATATGGATTAGATGGGATCCAATTCTTGGACATCAATTTCATTCAATGGAGATTTATCTTTCCCACACCCTAGATTTATCAAGATTCATAGGGTGATTTATCCATTGATCCCATCCTCAGGACAAACCTGGGCAATTTAGTGAATTAGGATCATGATGGATCTATATTTGCTGGATTGACATATCCTAGGAGGTCAACAAGTTTGACTGGATTGGGGTTTTGGCTGGTCGAAGGGCCGGATCCACTTGAGGTAGATGATCCAGGTCGTGGGCCGCCCTTAAATGGATCATGGGTTGCCTCTTAACGGATCGTGGACTGCTGCTACGTGGAGCTCGACGAGTGAGCCTTATATTTGGGCCCAGTGTTTTAGTGAATTATAAATACCATGACTTTGTTAGTGAAATGAAATGGTATGTGGGCATGTTGGGACAGTTTTTTTCTTCCGTTAAGGATCCATGTGGGACTAGGGCACATAACTATACATTTTGAAAAAGCAGGGTGGTAGAGAAGCGTTGTCTCTAAGATTTCTCAAATGTCGGATCAAATTAACCTTTCTGCACTATGTGAAAACGTAGACACCCAAATTTGTTTAGATTCACAATAACATTATGTCAGGGAATCTATCACACCGTTGATTCAAACAGGACCTTAAATAGTATGACTCATTAGGAGTTAGCTAATATGCCCGTTATAAAATACATATTTTTTTGAATGTTTGGAAAAGTTTGACATTGGATATCTCTAATAATTATTGGTTAAACCAACTTTTGCGCATCAAAACGTGCATTTAACAATCATAATGTTTGTTTTTTCCATTAAAATGAAATGCTATCAATGTTAGTGATAAATTTGTCTATTGACAATCGTAATAAAGAAGAAACTGAAATAAGACTAAAGACTGCTTACATGCATCAAATTAAACTGATAGGAAAGTTACTTCAATAGGTTCAGCTATCCTGACCGACTGATCAGACCACCTCTCATGGAGGAAAACGTACATCGTCAGATCCCTTCGGTTCCCCTGTCAGGGAAATCTTGAGGGACAAATCAAGATTAGGATCCCTAAAGGTCCAGCAATCCCAACCGTCTGATCAGAAACAACCCTCTGCAATCCCTGAAACAAATTTAATAATCAAAATATAAATAAAAAACCTTTTCTAATCCCCTTCTCACAACCTTCGATTTCAAGAAATCGAAAACCTACCGAATCGACGGTCCCGGCGCCTCCGATGTTCAAACCAAGAAAATCTCTGCTATTGATGAACTCTTGTCGCGGCCTTTTCTGTGGCGAACCAGAAAAATTAAATAAAACAAAATATCACAAATAAATTTTTTTAAACATATTAAACTCTTGATTTCGATTCGGACCCGGTCGCGTCCCCAATCGATTTGGCTTAAAGAGAGCTCCAACGAGAGAGGTTGATCGGATGCGATGATCGGGTTCTTCCCCTTTTGGAGCCTCTGAAGCTCGGGCTCTGCTTTTTCGAGGTTCTTCAGTCGCTCCTCCAGAAGCCTCAGACGATCGAGGTTCTCCTTCTCCATAATCTTGATCTCTTCCATGGCACTTACCTTCTTGTTTGGGAGATTCATTGACTCATCGTTGGCGGCCTCTCTCACTCTCTTTTCCTTTTGGAGCCTCTCAAGCTCGAGCTCTGCTTTTTCGAGGTTCTTCATCCGCTCCTCCAGAAGCCTCAGACGATGGAGGTTCTCCTTCTCCAGAAGCTTGATCTCTTCAATGGCACTCACCCTCTTGTTTCGGAGATTCATTGACTCATCGTTGGCGGCCTCTCTCGCTCTCTTTTCCTTTTTGAGCCTCTCAAGCTCGAGCTCTGCTTTTTCGAGATTCTTCAGCCGCTCCTCCAGAAGCTTCAGGCGATCGAGGTTCTCTTCGATGGCACTCCTCTTCATCTCAGTTTTAAAAATGTGAAGAGGGTTTCGTTTTCTTGAAGAGGTATTTATAGGGGTCTACCGAGGAAAATAACATTTGTCGGTCTACGGGGCTCGGCGAATTGGAACCGTCGCCACTCGATCGGACGGTGGATAGTACGGAAAGGATTTTGAATAAATGATGTGCAAAGGACTAATGGGCAGTTGGGCACGTGTCGCGTGGGGGAGTTGGAGTTCACATTCTGGTTACATTCATCCTTAATATTTTGTCTGTTTTGATGCATATTAATTACATTTTGAGGTCTGTTACAATTTCTATGCAATGTTATAATGTTATTTTCCACAAGAAGCATGCCCGGTCCTAGGCATAGGCGGAGTAGGCCATTGCCTAGGGCCCCACCTCATTTAGGGCCCCCAAATCAAGGGAAAAAAATGGGTTCGGATCCCTTCAGAATTGAGTAGCATCAGTTCAGTCAGTAACCAGTAGTCGTGTGACACGTGACAGTTTTTTAAAAAAAATGTTGACAAATATTTTTGGCTTCTTTTAGACGGACATTACCGTCAATGAGGGTTTCATCCCTTTTTTTGTTTCCCCCCAATTTCACATTTTCCTTCCCTCCCTCTCTTTCTTCTCATACGACCCAACCAAAACCCAAACCCCTTCTTCACCTCTTCATCACTCAAAACCCAAACCCCTTCTTCACCTCTTCATCACCATCAGCAACGAGGACTGAATATCATAATCTCCAACGACGATTGACCAACCGCAAACCCCTATCCACCGATCGTCCTCCTCCTGCCGGTCCCCTCATCTCTGTTTTTGTGGTGGGTTGGCATCTCTTCATCTCTATTTTTTTTAGTAGGTTTATGATAGGACTGAAATTAGGGCTGAAAAAAAATGAGATTTCTCATTAATGAAGATGTATTGATGCTGGACTAAATTAGGGCTGAAAATAAAATAAGATTTTTCATTGATGAAGAGGTATTGATGTTGGACTGAAATTAGGGCTGAAAATAAAATACATTTTATTGTAATTTGAATATCCTAATTTCTTTCATTATAATTTTTTTTTTGCTTATTGAGAAGATGTTTATGTTCCATATCCATTAAATATGAATTATGTGCTAATCGAAACTAAGTGTTGAGACATTAACATATGTTTGTATGTGCAGATAAAATGGTGAAGAAGAAGGTGATGAAGTCTAAGAAATCAAGTGAATCGGCACAAATTAAAGTGATTAATGCTGTGCAATTTGATTTATAAGTTGTGTAGTTCGATTCTAATGTTGTGTAGTTCCGTTTATAGCTTATGCGATTTTTAAAAATTAATAGGTCATGTAGTTTGGAATATAGTTGTGCTGTTCGATTTTTACGTTGTGCATTTCAAAATCCTTTTATTTCTTCTACACCTAAACATTTAGTGAGAAGGTGTTTATGTTATATATCCATTAAATGTGAATTATATGCTAGTCAAATTGTAATTTCAGACATTGACAAACTTCCCTCTTGAGTCCACATAAATCGTAGGCCACCAACACATTTGCAAGCTTTGTTTTTTCACTGTTAAAACTCAGTTATTTCCATTACTTGCCAATCAAGCTTGGAATCCCAACCTGCAAAAGCTTCTAGTTGATTGAGGTGTAGGGTTACTCCAAGTGGGGAAAAAACTAAAAGGAAAATCCTTTAAGCATTAGAAGCTTCCTCTTCTAGGATATAAGCTTATTGGGCATTGGAATGATGAACTTGAAATAATGAAATATTATGAGAGGTTATTGATTATTGGTATCAACAACAAAGTTTGCTAGAATGATGAACTTCAAATAATGAATATATATTCAATATAATAAAAAAAGATAATAGAATAAAAAAGTGTCTTACCCCTTCCACGGGACATGAAGCCACACAAAATATTCAGCAATATTTAGAATATTCAGCAATATTCAGAAAACTAGCCAAATATAATCAAACTGAGTGTAATTTTTAAAAATTTTACAGTCCATTGATCAACAAAATCGAATACAATCATCGAATTACACCACCGATGTTCAGTGGTCATCCTTTATAAATCATATTAAGGTGTTTATTAAAGCACATATGTGTGTTATCATTTTTCATCAGATATTTAGTAATACATATGTCAATCCTTTACAAATCATATTCTAGTGCTTATTAAAGTACATATATGTGTGTTATCTATTTTTCATCAGATATTTAGTAATCCATATGTCAATCCTTTACTAATCATATTAAAGTACATATATGTGTGTTATCTTATTTTTCATGTATTTAGTAATACAGATATTTAACTTCTATAGGCATGTGAGTCTAGTTCGTCGGAACATCACATGAACTCTCAATTTTTGCCTTGTGTGTTTTCCACCATAAACATGGAAGTTGGACCTCATTTTATGAGCACCAAAGAAACTATCCAAAGTTTTCCTCAACTAATTCACGTAACAGTAACTATTAATGCAATTATTTTTTGTCACAAAATTTCAACATAATCTATTAACTCATTACTTTGTATAGCCCAACATGTCAATGTCTAAGCATGTTGAATCTTTCAACAACAATCACCTGTTAACCCAAATTAATCAGGTATGGTCCCAATTCCAACTGTTCGAATATTAGAAAGCGTCATCTTTTTTCAATAATTCTTGCTACGCTGTTTATATTATTTACAGGAGTTGGGAATAGTCATATCAATGCCACATGACCTCGTACGTGAAAACTCAAATGTTGGATGAAGATGGAATCTAGTTGAAGTTAGAGTTGTAAAGAGAGTTGTACAAAAAATTTGTTATAAATGCCTTTGTAAAGAAATATTTTGATGTAATTAGTTATATAAATGAGAAGTTGGCTTTTCATTTCAGTTCATGTGTGCTGTAGTTTGATTCATTAGTAATCAAGCAAGGTTGTTTCAAATTTTATGCAGTTTGATATATTTATTATTTAGTCCAATTAACATGTGCCATTTCAGCTTACAGGCATCAACATTCTATTTGATTTAATCTCAAATTTTAAACTTATTTCATGAGTACTTCAGTTCGGTTCATGTGTAGTATAGTTTGATTTATCACTTCAGTTGGATTCAACCTAAGAATTCATATCAATTCTTTAGTACTGTATTTTCATTTTCAAGGGTTCAGTTCGATGTACTACTTTTCAGTTCGATTAACAAGTGCTTCAGTTCGTTTCATGAGTAGTATAGTTCAATTCATCACTTGGTTCATTTCGATGTATTACTGTATTTTCATCACTTAAAAAAGTCTAGGACAATTAACAAATGCTTCAATTCAATTGACAAGTGCTATAGTTTAACATGTGCTTCAGTTCATTTCATGAGTAGTGCAATTTGATTTGTCACACGGTTCATTTCAATATATTACTGTACATTATTTCAAATGGTCCAGTTCAATTGACAAACAGTCCAGTTTGATTAACAAGTGGTTTAGTTCGATTAACAAATTCTTTAGTTCGATTAACAAGTGGTTCAATTCGTTTCATGAGTAGTGTAATTTGATTCATCACATTTCATTTTAATATATTACTGTAAATTATTTCAAATAGTCCAGTTCAATTAACAAATGCTTTAGTTCAATTAACAACCATTTCAGTTCAATTCATGAGTAGTGTAGTTTGATTCATCACTTGATAAATTCGACTCAACCATAATTGAACCAACTCAACCACAATTGAATTACTAGTGTAATATAGTTTGATTCATCACTTAGTTTTGAGTCAACCGCGATCATCAGTACTGTATTGGCATTCACTAGTAGTACAGTTCGATTAACAAATGCTGCAGTTCAGTTAACAAGCGTATCAGTTCAATTCAACCCCGATTCAAATCGTTTCAAGTGTACTATAGTTTACTTCAACAAATATTTCAGTTCATTACATATAAACAAAAATCATTTACAAAAATATACATTGTAGTTTACTTCAGTAAAACAATTCAACATAGTCTAAGAGATGGACATATGATCACAAAATTACACCAAGCTAGGCATCATACAAAATATATGATCAAGAAGAATTTAATCCTTGAAGTATGTCTCTTGCAAGCTTCCAGCGCTCGGTGTTCATATCAGATGTCTGCAACATATTAATGTCTTTGTCTTAACTTAAATAGTCCAAAATTTTCATTGCAAATATTCCAGTATCATTTGTTCCAGACTGTTTTGGGGATGAAGACACATGCTCCCATCCCTTTAAAATCTCAGGTTCCAATTACATATGTGCACGATCAGAGGAAGGACTTGCATCTGCAAATACATTAAACATGATGATTGAATGAAATTCATACAAGGAGGACTAATGCAATTCAAATTATAATTCGAATTTCAAGTAAAACTTACAATAGCAGCTATCTCAGTGCCATATTTTTTCCCTACATCCCTCATAAGTGAATCGTTTATGAATAATTTTTTTCCCTTGGACACACCATCGCGAGTAACCAGTGACTATTTTCAATGATGGGGAGAAATATCTGTGAAAAATAAAACAATAACACATGCATTAAGTGATAAATGAGAATCATTTATAAACAAACCATGCAAAATGAATACTCACCTTATCCCAGTTTATATATTACATCCAAGTGCTCTGGATTGACAAATCCAAGAAGAGAGTCATACTTGTCACTCTCAAGCATAAAATCAATGAGATCATCCAAAGCACACAATGGATCAAAACCATTGTCTATCCATCTCCTGTTTTCATTTTTCAAAAATGCCTGAGAATCATATGAAAAATAAATCATATGCACTTTAACAAAATAATTTTCCCAACATATATAACAAAATAAATGATTTTTTCTTAAACTGTTGGTTTTTTTAATTTCATAGGAATTTCAGTTGGGTCAATGAAAGAATGGTTCTTTTGTTATGCATTGAACATGAAAAAAAAGACGATATGATCAATGAATATAATGTTGGTGCTGATGAACATTTGGTTACAGATAGCACAATGGTTTTGTTATTTGTAACATGAACTAATTAGCTGAAATTTTGGTTCTCAAATGGTTGTGTCATCTGTCACAACATGCAATTAGATCTAATTTTTATGATGATGAGATGTAAATCCAGACATTACTGATAAAAAAAAGTGGCTTTGATAAGTTGTATAGTCGCCAACACATATAAAGTGTGTGTGTGTGTGATGCTCATGGAATGTGAGGATCTTGACTCATCTATCTGTTTTTATTTCATTATGTTTGTCCATGCAGGTCTAGATTGACTGGTACATTCTCATGTCTTTCCCTGTAATGAAAGTAACTTCTAGCATATTGGATCAACTAAGGGGTTGCAAATGCACCAATAAGCTTATATCCTAGAAGAGGAAGCTTCTAATGCTTAAAGGATTTTCCTTTTAGTTTTTTCCCCACTTGGAGTAACCCTACACCTCAATCAACTAGAAGCTTTTGCAAGTTGGGATTCCAAGCTTGATTGGCAAGTAATGGAAATAACTGAGTTTTAACAGTGAAAAAACAAAGCTTGCAAATGTGTTGGTGGCCTACGATTTATGTGGACTCAAGGGGGAAGTTTGTCAATGTCTGAAATTACAATTGGACTAGCATATAATTCACATTTAATGGATATATAACATAAACACCTTCTCACTAAATGTTTAGGTGTAGAAGAAATAAAAGGATTTTGAAATGCACAACGTAAAAATCGAACACACAACTATATTCCAAACTACATGACCTATTAATTTTTAAAAATCGCATAAGCTATAAACGAAACTACACAACATTAGAATCGAACTACACAACTTATAAATCAAATTGCACAGCATTAATCACCTTAATTTGTGCCGATTCACTTGATTTCTTAGACTTCATCACCTTCTTCTTCACCATTTTATCTGCACATACAAACATATGTTAATGTCTCAACACTTAGTTTCGATTAGCACATAATTCATATTTAATGGATATGGAACATAAACATCTTCTCAAATACCAAAAAAAATATTATAATGAAAGAAATTAGGATATTCAAATTACAATAAAATGTATTTTATTTTCAGCCCTAATTTCAGTCCAACATCAATACTTCTTCATCAATGAAAAATCTTATTTTATTTTCAGCCCTAATTTTAGTCCAGCATCAATACATCTTCATTAATGAGAAATCTCATTTTTTTTCAGCCCTAATTTCAGTCCTATCATAAACCTACTAAAAAAATAGAGATGAAGAGATGCCAACCCACCACAAAAACAGAGATGAGGGGACCGGCAGGAGGAGGACGATCGGTGGATAGGGGTTTGCGGTTGGTCAATCGTCGTTGGAGATGATGATATTCAGTCCTCGTTGCTGATGGTGATGAAGAGGTGAAGAAGGGTTTGGGTTTTGAGTGATGAAGAGGTGAAGAAGGGGTTTGGGTTTTGGTTGGGTCGTATGAGAAGAAAGAGAGGGAGGGAGGGAAAATGTGTAATTGGGGGGAAACAAAAAAAGGGATGAAACCCTCATTGACGGTAACGTCCGTCTAAAAGAAGCCAAAAATATTTGTCAACATTTTTAAAAAAAAACTGCCACGTGTCACACGACTACTGGTTACTGACTGAACTGAGCTTACTCAGTTCTGAGGGGATCCGAACCCGAAAAAAACTCTTAAAAAACTAATTTTAAATTAATATTTAAATTTATTTTTTTACAGAATTGATCTTTTAACAATTTTATTTAAAAATATTTTTATTTAATTAATATGCATCCTACTTCATCAACTTAAATTTAATTGAAAGTTAATTTTATTTTCACTTTTGTATTAGGTTTGTATTAGTTTTAAAAAACCTTATATATTGCTTTATTTTGATTTCTGTTTATATTTAATTAATATTTATTTATTTTGTTCCCATTTTATAGGAATATTTTGTTAATAATATAAGAATTTCTTTTAACAAATCAATAAATTAAAATGAATCCCAAGATTTAAGAAATTTTTGATGTTTACTTATACTTTTTTAAAACAAAAAATTTGATATCGTATTATCTTTTTCGATGAGGTTTTTTTTTGAACTTTTTTTTGTGTTTTCGTTTTTTTTTTTTCTTTCTAATTTTTGTATTTTTATGAAACCGGTTTACGCTTTGAATTTTTTTCATTTCTATTTTTTGTTTTTGACATTTGGGACTATTGTAGGAAATAAGTTTTTCTTATTTTAAAAGTATCAAAGATTGAGCATTAAAACATCATGTGACATGTTTGAAAAAAAATTAAAAATATATTATTAGTTGTCAACTTTTTAGAGAATTTGATTGAATTTATTTAAAATTATGTGATACACACTAATAGTTCTTATGTAAATATATTAGAGCCCGAAATTAAAAATTCGCCTAGGGCCCCCTCTAAGATTATCAATCTCAGGGCCGGCCTTGACAAGAAGTTCGTAGTTGTGTATCGTTACAGACTTACAGGTTCTCTTTTGATGAAGTTTAGTTTACAGTGTTTTTATACAGGTTTTGACGCAAAAGCAGTGCACCTAAACAAATTACATAATGAAGACTAAAGATGGTAGTGTTAAGACTGTGTCATTTAATTAGTATAGATAATTTTTATTTATGAGTTTATACTTGCAATGGTTGAGATGCAAATATTAGTTTTATGGGTCAAACTATTATTATTTAATGGATAATTAGTTTAAGTGTTTTGTTGACAATTAGTGAGGTTATGCATGTCCGAATCCATCCATTTAAAGTATTTGAGTCTCTTAGATTTTAATTATGGGTAATTGAGACATTTTACCCAACACATCTCACACATGTGAGAAAAAGTTTTCTCTCTCCAATTGACACATTATTCTCAAGCATCTCTTCTTCTTGGTGAGTAAGGGTCACCAAAAAGCCCGTCGCCCGAAAGCCCGGCCCGCCCGGCCCGGGCCCGTTCGCGGGCCGGGTCTTCCCGGCCCGTTTTCAGGGAGGGCCGGGCTTGGGCCTGGTTCTGGGGCCCGGGCCCGGCCCGTAGGCCCGCCCGCGGGCCCGATCCGTAGGCCCATGGAGGGTGATACAATGAACTAGTAACATGTAATTTTTATTTGAATTGTGGTTGAGTTATACAAATTATTAACATTTATATAGGTGTTAACCTAGTTAGATACAGGTAATTATTTATTTTTGTAAGTAATTAATTCATTTAATATTTTTATTTTGAAAATTCAATAGATATAAATATTTTTTTCAACATTATACTTTAAATTTTGTGTTATTTTAACATTATATATAAATAAACAACGTAAAATAAAAAAATAAAATGTTTTGAATTTGGGCCCGTAGGCCCGCCCGTGGGCCCGAACCCAGGCCCGGCCCGTGAGGCCCGGGCCCGTGGGCAGGGCCTGGGCCCTGTTTTTTTGCCACGGGCCGGCCCGGCCCGGGTCCATTGGCCAAGCAGGCCCGCGGGCCTGGGCCCAGGGCCGGGCTTGGGCCCTGTTTCAACGGGCCGGCCCGTTGCCGACCCCTATTGGGGAGTCTTCTTTTACTTTTCTTTTCAAAACCCTTTTTACACTCAATATTCAAACTTAGATCTATAAAAATCTAATCGTTGGATTTTCGATCCGTTTGTCACATCTTGCTCACCATCACTCTCTCTTCCATTCATACCCATTTTAGTCTAGATCGGAGGTTGGTGGAGGTTGGGCCGCGAGCTGAGGTGGCTGATTTGGGGTCGACTTGGTGTGGCGGCGGTCCAAGAACATTTCCCCTTCCTCACTTGCTTACCTTCAAGCATTCTTGCTTTTTTTGTGAGTACATAAGTCACTTCTCTCACTCATTCTCCTTTAAGATTGTATATGTGTAATGTGTTCTCTATATAAAAATGTGAGTGATCTCTCTCCCTCTCTCTAATTAATGGGTTTTTGTGAGCCATGGAACAGTAAGGGATAAGGGTGAATTTCCCCAATTATTGCTTTCATTATGCATTATTTGTTTCATTGAATGGGATTTAACATGAATATGCATGGTTTATATTTGTGGAAAGGTCATATAGTTAGAGATTTGGGAAGGGGTTAAGCTATGTTTACCCAAGCTAATGTTTGTGAATCTCATGTTCTCATTAGTCATTTTGACTTTCATTTTGCAAGCTTCAAAACAAAATGCATGGATTTTTTATGGAGGAAAATGGTGTATGGGTTGGGCCCTTGGATGAACTATTTTCAAGTATTAAAAGACTTTTGGGGGTTTTTGTGTGATTTTATACCAAGCTAAGTTAAGTTCTTTCTCCAATAGGGCTTTTAAGTAGTTTTAGTTGTTTCTTTCCATCTTTGTTCTAATGTAAGCATTTTCATGCCTAGTAATAATTATTACTTGAATTTGATTATACTTAGTTAATAATTTACTTAATTTTATGTGATGATGTGTTTATTCTATAACTTTCACTGTGTTAGAATGATTAATAGGAGTATAGGTTTGTATTTGTAATGTGCTTTCATGTCTATGTCTATGCATGTGTGATTTGAAATTTAGTATTAATTGTTGAATGGTTAGAAGCTTAGTGTTGGGTATATATATAAATGTAATATTTATTTCTTAATGTGGTAGACCTTCTAGAATGATAGAATGTGTAATATTAAGTGTTAAGCTTATGTCCATGTTATATTTTAAATTTTAGTATGATTTGGGAGCACCTATATAGTAAGATTTAAATAATTACAAGTATGATTTACTTTGCATAATATACTTGCTTGTTAAAATAGTTGACCATATATTTCTCTAATATACGATGTATGATAGCATGCTATGAGTGGTGGAGGTTGATGGATTACTTGCTGTTATGGATCTAATCATGAAAAGGTATTGTTTGGTTTGGTGGATGTTTAAGGTCTTGTATTATGTTTGATTTGAGAATGCATTGAATCTACATGTGAGGACTAGTATGTAATCTCTCATCCATGTTCGATTTTTAACATTGTAATATAATTGATTGTCCAATGGTGATAAGGATAATAGTGAGCCCCCTGCACTGACATCGGGGATGTGGTTGACATGACGATAGTGAGCCCCCTACACTGACATCAGGGATGTGGTTGGCATAACATCTTGGAACTCAGTTTAACTATATATGTTCATTCTATTTGTTCATGTATGACCCTTGCATTTTACTTGGGAGTGTCGTATGATTCCTTACATTGCATAATATTTAATTTATGCTTGTGACAGTGATTAATTTGGTAAGGGCGAGATTTGAGTTGGGTACTTGTTGAGCTTCATTGCTCATCCACTCTTTTTTTAGGGCTGAATTATTATTTTAGGTGCGGAGCAGGGTGGCTGATTTTCTTCTAGTTTCTTCATTCAACAAGCAGTTCATAACTATACTCATAGACAACACACCATCTGGAGCAGAATTACACAATGTGACGACCAGTGGCGGAGCCACCATAGGACCAGGGGGGGTATGTGCCCCCCCTAGATTTTTTTTATTTATTTACATGTCCTTTTAATTTTTTCTAAATCCTTTTAATTTTTTGTGGTAAGTTAATTTTAATTAAGGTCCATAGATCATAGGCCCCACCTACATATGAAATTTTCTAAACAGCAACCACTCACTACTAAATAAAATAAAATTAAAACAATCATCTATTATCCATCTGGATTATCCATGTGTATGGTGTACACTCACCCCTTCTTTTAATTAACCCTCCCCATTCCATATAACACAAAAATCATTTTTAACTCTCATTTTTCATTTACCCCCAAGCCTATCCATATCCCACAAACAGCTATAGAAGCATGTATTTCACTTCTCAGCATCTTCACCTAGATACCCATATTGAAAAAAATAAATTTTTGAATTTCTTATATATATATATATATATATATATATATATATATATATATATATATATATATATATATATATATATATCAATTGTTCTTAATATCTATATTAATCTCTAAATAATTTTACTTTTTTTGTTCCATTAAATGTCCCACAATTGAGAATCTACAATCTATAATCTTCTCATCTCTTCCACCAATAGTTTGAAGATACATAAGTTTTTTCTTTTACCTTATTATCATTGTTACTAATTTATTTAAAGTTTAAAATATTTGTGTAAATATCTAAAATAATCAAATCATTTAACATTTTCAGAATATGAAACCTCATTGAAGTCAAATTTAAAATACGTATTGCTTGTTAGATTTATGTTTTGACATTTTTTTTATGAATTATCATATGAAATATGATATATCGTTTTAAATATGATAATTATTTTTTATAATTATTTAGTGATATGTTTTATATAAATGTCTGTATTTCATTTTATACATATTTTAATCTATGCTATTGAAATAAAAAAAACATAATAATATAATTTAAAAAATATTTATATAAGTCACATTAGGCCCCCTTTATAAAAATTCTGACTCCGCCACTGGTGAAGACTAACGTCTCCCAACTGTCTGGCAAAGATCCCAAAAGCAGTAGCCCCTGTAACTCATCATCCAAAGTCATCTTCATATTAGTCAACTGATTCACCAAGCTCTGAAACTCATTCATGTGCTCTGTAACACTGTCACCTTTGAACTTTAAATTCACGAGTTTCGTCTCATTTGCAATGTGATGGAATATGCTGGGATCAATCCATTGACGAATATTAGCAATACATTTTCTATTCAACTTGGTCCATTCTTCTTCTGTCATTTTTTCTGGTTTGCTTTTATCTCTTTCAATTGGTTCAAATAAATCCTTATAGTAAAGAATATCCTCCATATTGGGCTTCCATATCAACCAATTAGAACTATTTAAATCAATCATCTTGCCTATGAAATTCTCCATAACTATATCACACAAATAAATTCAACCTTGCTCTGATAACACTTGTTGGGATTTTTAACAATTTTATTTGTGTGAAATAAATATATAATAATAATTGCGAAATAATTATACGAAATCCAAATCAATCACCGGCGCAATCAGAAAAATATAAAAGCATGCAAACCACAAAGAAACATTCAATTTAACGTGGTTCGGCGTAAGCCTACATACACGGGGTACTTCAGCAGCAATCCACTATGTCAAATAATAATGATAATAATGTTATCTCAAGTTTTGTCCAAAACTTGAAGAATACAAGATGAAAGAGGGATACAGGTTACCTCAATTAAACCCTAAATAAATCTTTGAAACAATATAGAGAACTCAACTTCAATTTAAATCAAAATACAGGGAGGAACCTAAAAGGGACTGCTCTTTTTTTTCTCTCCTCTTTTATCTCTCCTCTCTCTCTCTCTCTCTCTGCAGCGCCGAACAGAACTCGCCGCACCTTTTTTATTCCCTCTGTTGCCGTTTCTCACAGAAAAACCAATTAACAATTAAGACCTAGGTGGCCCCATTAATCCACACGTGAATGATTCACGTGTACATGCATCTGACATGCATAGGCCTCTCATGGGCTGAAACCAAATGTGGGCTCTCATGAGTTTATCAACCCCTTTAATTGGGCTGGACCACAAATGGCCCACAAACCCAACAATATGTGGTCGTGGCTTTATCTGAGGCAAATGTGAAAATCTAAATTTTGTGAAACTAAAATAAAAAAAATCTTAGATGGGAGTGGCTTTTGATTTGGACCTGTAAGCAGACTTCAGAACGGTCCACGGGGATCCGCCTCTCGTTTTGGTTCTGGCGACGGAGCGGAAAAGGCGGCGCCTGCACTGGATGATCGATTCGGAGGTTCTTCTTCCGCTCCTCCTCCTGAAGCCTCAGACGCTCAAGCTAAGTGATTTCCATGAGACTCTGCCACCTAAGCGCCGCCTGCATCGGACGAATTGGGACAGCATGAAACAGACTTTTTTCTTCTTAAGCAGGAGTTGACTAACATAGTAATATATAGTTTTTGAATGTTTACAAGTGTTTGATGATTGCATATTTCCTGTAACTATTGGTTTTGATTACGTTGAGATGTGCATTTATAATTAAAAAACTAGAATATGCCTAAAAATAGTGTAATTAATTATTTCATTTTATGTATTTATTTTCTACCTTTTCAAGTCTCTTTTGCCAAAGGTCACTGCTTCTGAGGCAATTTTACTATATAAAAAAAAAATCTAAAGCTAGAAATCAAAACTCACTGAACCGAATCTGTGGCTCCAGCTTTTTCTGAGGCAGAACAGACAGTATAAATAATAATAATAATAATAATAATAGTAGTAGTAGTAGTAGTAGTAGTAGTAGTAGTTTGGAGTGGCTCTTGATTTGGACCTGTAAGCGGAACTCGGAACGAGAGATGGGGACGAACCGCCTCTTGTTTTGGTTCCGGTGACCAAGCGGCCGAGGCGGTGCCTGCACTGGACTATTGAATGTGGTGATTTCTTGCAATGGAAGCTTGACGCCATTGATTCGAAGGTTCTTCTTCCGCTCCTCCTCCTGAAGCCTTAGACGCTCAATCATGGGACTCTGCCACCAACACCAAGGCGCCGCATGCATCGGAGTCGACTAATATATTAGACAGTTTCAGAGTTTCTGAATGTTTATTAGAAGAGTTTTATGATTGCATATCTAAAACAGTTTAATTAATTATCTTAATTGATCTTTTCCATTTGTTGCATTTGTATGTATTTATTTTCTATTTTTTCAAGTCCATTTTGTCGACCTCCTTCCCCCCCCCCCCCCCCCCCCCCCCCCCCGAGCAGAAGAACATCTAAACATATTAGGAGTTGACTAACTAAGTAAAAAGTTTTTGAATGTTCAGAAGAGTTAGTTGATTGCATATCTCCTATTATTGTTGGCTCTATTTATGTTAAAACATGCACTTACAATTAAAAAAAAAACCTACCACCAATTATTGTTATCATTTTTGAATTTTTTTCATTTATTTCTCATTGTAATAATTAGAATATATCTAAAAAATAGTTAAATTAATTATCTTAAGATTTTCCTTTCGTTGCATTTGCATAGGGTAGTAAACGAGCCGAGTTTTGACATGTTCAAGCTCGGCTCATTTATAAACGAGTCGAGCCGAACCAAGTCGATTCGAGCTCACGAGCTTCAACGAACCTAGCGTTCTTCTTCATTTTAGGGTTTTTAGCGGTTGAAAATTAAATTTTAACCTAAATAGTCAAGTTCATGAGCCTAAACGAGCATAACTTTCTATTGACTTAAATGTCTGATTTTACAAAAGAGTTTAATAAAGCTTTAATTAAGTTTTTTATAACACAAACGAGTCGAGTTTGAACACAAAACGAAGTTCAATCCATGTCCCGAGCATAATCGAGCTTTAAAAATTGTTCAAGCTCGTTCATTTGTCTAATTGAACGAGCTTGAACGAACTTAAACCGAGTCGAGCCTAAGCCAAGCCCGAGGGGCTTGGTTCGTTTACTAGCCCTACATTTGCATGTATGTATTTTCTACCTTTCCTAAACTAGAAATCCAAACTCACCTAATCAACGGTCCGGACGCCTCCGTTTCCCAAACCCGATCCGGAGCCGATCATTTGTGGCTCCCGCTCTTTCTGAGGCAAATCAGAAAATCTAAATCTAAATTCTTCTCAGTTGATTCACGGACGAGAGGGGTTTCCAGACCTTCTCTTCTCCCTAGGTGAAGATCGCCTTCATCTGCTCTGTAAACGTCAGACGCTCGATCTCATCGGTTCCGTGGGTCTTTCTCTGCATCGGACGATTGGATCCTGTGATTTCAAGGTTCTTCTTCCGCTCCTCCACCTGAAGCTTCAGACGCTCGAGCCCGGCGATTTCTATGCGTCTCTGTAACCGAGGCGTCGCCTGCATCGGACGATTGGATCGGGTGATTCCAAGGCTCTGCTTCTGCTTCTCCTTCAATTGAAGCTTCAGACGCTCGAGCTCGGCGATTTCCATGCGCCTCTGCGACCGAGGCGCCGCCTGCATCGGACGATTGGATTCGTTGATTTCTTGCAATGGTAGCCTCAGACGCTCGATCGCGGCGACTCCCATCCATCTCTGCGGCTCCTTCTTCTTATTATTATACGATTCACGGACTGGAGGGGTTTCCAGACCTTCTCTTCGTCCACCGCCGCGATCGGACGGAGGAGGTCGATGGGACGTGGCGATCGCCGTGATCTGCTCCGGAGGCGTCGGACGCTCGATCTGAAACTTCATCCTCTTCTGCATAGGGAATGGGTCCGACGAAGTTTCGGCGGCGGCTTTTCTTTCTCTCGCCTTCTCTGGCGTCTCCTCCTCGTCGTCCATCCTGTTCTGTTGGGACGGACCGAAAAGAGGGTCAGCCACTGTGTTCTTGAATAGAGAGAGGTATTTAGAGGCAGTGGCGGCTCCAGGAATTTTTATATATGGGGTCATCAAAAATTTTAAAAAATCTACTCTTATCATATTTTTATAAAAAAACATAAACTTTTCTTTTGAAAATAAAATAACTTACATTAATAAAAAAATAAATCTTCAAAGGAAGGAGATAAAATATTTTTAATATATAAATTTTTACAATTGGCATAATTTGTAAAATAAAATTTTTATAAACATAATACATAAAATTTTAAAAAAATAATCAACTGAAGACCCACCCACCTTTCCAAACAATGCTATAGATGGAAACCCCCCCCCCCCCACCCCCCAAAAGCATATAAAATTATTTTTGGATACACAGACGGGTGAATGAGATTTTGATACATAGACAATGAAGAAAAGAGGGTGTAATGTTGATGAGTTTTGTTCATTATTCATACGATTATACTGATGGAGAGATTCGGATTAACATACAAAAATTGTAAAGGAAAAAAAAATTAAAAAGGAAAAAATAAACCAAACCAGATCCATGATTAGATAGTTGAAGAAGAGTAGATGAGGAGATCGACAATGTGACCAGCAGCGATCGACACGTCCAATTTGTCTGTCAATGATCGGCGCGTCTGTCCATGCATAGGTGATCTGCGAGTCAATTATGGAAAATAAGGATTCCAATCCCACGATATAGTTTTTTTTAATGGGTACTGTGATTTTAATATGATTGTATAAATTAGCCTCTTAAATGACCCCACTATTTAAAAGCTGATTTATTTTTTATTTTTTTTAAAATGTAATAGTCTCATTGTATAAATAGACCTCGTTGTATAAATGAAATTCCTGAATGGCCCCACTACCTAAACTCTAATATTTTTTAAAAAATAAAAATTGGATGGGGTCAATTGACCCCATCTCTTATAAGCTGGCGCCGCCCCTGTTTAGAGGGAGGGTTGGCTGGGCACGACTTCCGAGGAATTGGGGGTGACGAGGTTCTTCTCGGACCGGCAATTACTGGTGGATCTTATTTTTAATGTGCTTGCTGACGTGGCCAGGATCATCGTGGAATCGTACGGAAGAAGGACGCGTATCGCATGGGGGGTGTTTTGGAGTTCACATTTTGTCTGTTTTGATGCAAATTAATTGCATTTTGAGGCCTGTTACAATTTATATGTCGTGTTATAATGATATTTTGCACAAGAAAGTCGTAGTTGTGTATTGTTACGGGTTACATCCTTTGATGAATTTTAGTTCACAGAGTTTTTATACAGGTTTTAACTCAATGCAGGTTACATTACAATACAATTTATACAGGTTTGATGAAGGAATTTTCAGATTTTACATTAATAAGTCAATGACATTTTTTTATATACAGAAAAAAAGAATTATGAATTTCATTAATTTTTCAGCGATTTAATTATACTTAGTTCAGAATTTCAACTACAATGCTTCTCCAAAAAATTCCATACATCGTCGCCTCACTCCGTGTTCCGTGGTTGAGTCTGGTCCTCCGGCAAGGAAAGTTTAGGATTCTCAGAATGTTCCGCAATCCTGACCGTCTGATCAGAATTAACCAGAGCACCATCGCTTTGATTCCACAAGACTCCCTGAAAGTAATTCATACTTTTCTGAGTCAAATCAGAAAAACAAATCATCAGAAAAAAAAAAAAAACCAAAACGCTTGATTTGGACCTGTAAGTTTTGCCAGAAACGATCGACGGTGATTTCCTGCAATGGGGGACGCCTCTGACGCTCGTCGTCTGTCCTGTTCTGGGAGGGAACAAGCCGGATTGGAACAGGCCGGATCGGAATAGTGTGGGTCGGAATAGGGCAGATCGGAATAGATTGGATTGGAATAGGGCGGTATGGAACAGGGCGGACCGAAATAGGAGCCTCCTCTCGACGTTCTCCTCTCCACGGAGTGAAGCCTCCTCCACCGCCGAAGCTGATGTTGGGGGAAGGTCGATCAGACGGCTTGATTTCATCGTTTCGAGGGTTCTTCTGCTGCTCCTCAAGCAACTCAGGATGTAATCGGAGGATGCGACGACGCAGTTCGTCGTCCGGGAGGAAAAAATACACGTATTTCTTTGGAGCGTCACCAGTCGATCCAACGGTGGGATCATCACCAGTTGGAAACGGTTTTGATGTGCTGACGTGGATTGGGGAATCCTGGTTCGAACGAGGAGGTTGTATGAATGGAAGAACGCGGGAAAAGGTTCATCTAAAAACTCCATTTTGAATATAAATTTTGTCGATTTTTATATTTTTTAAAACTAGGGATTTCTAACTTATCTTGGTTATTTTTCTCCATAAAAATTGAATGAAAATTATATATTAGAATTTAGAAACCATCAAAGAATGACCATCGTTAGTGATAATTTTATGTGTTTTTTAAATATATATTTCATGGATCAAATTTTTTTTTAAAAAAAATGATTGTAATTTCAATGAATTTATATAGTCTTTTATAACATGGAAAAATAAACATATGGCATTCCGGGTTGACTAATGAATGTTTAAAAAATGATTGCATATCTCCTATAATTATTAGTTTTTATGTTGAAATGTGCACTTATCATGTAAATCAAGCCCCAAATAATGTCATTCCTTTTTTGAAGTTTTTTCATCTATTTCTCATTGTATTAACTAGAATATCTCTAAAAATAATTAATTATCTTGAGCTTTTCTTTTTACCAAAAAAAGGATAGAAAGAAAGAAGGAAATGCTTATGAGGCAAGAAATCAACACTCACCGAATCGTTGGTCAAATCTATGAAGTTGGTCTCCTCCACCCCCGATCTGGAGCCATTCATCTGTGGCAAATAAAAATATATCTAGATTAAAAAAAACACAAAAAAATTATATTCTAAGATGGGAGTGGCTCTTGATTTGAACCTGTACGCGGAACTCGGAACGGTCGACGGGGACAAGCTGCTTCTCATTTTGGCTTGAAGAGAGCTCCAGTGATCGAGGCACCTGCACCGGACAATTTGATGCGGTGACTTGTGGCCCCGGTCTTGTCTAAGGCAAATCGAAAAATCAAAAGTTCTAAATTAAAAAAAAATCTAAGATGAGAGTGGCTCTTGATTTAGACCTGTGTGCGGAACTCAGAACGATCGATTGGAACGAGCTGCCTCTCCATTGACCGTGGGGCCTGCACCGGATAATTTGATGCGGTGATTTGTGGCCCCGACTCCGTCTGAGGCAAATAAGAAAATCTAAACTAAAAAATAATAATAAAATAAAAATCTAAGATGGGAGTGACTCTTGGTTTGAACCTGTACACGAAACTTGGAACGGTCAACGGGGACGAGCCGCCTCTTGTTTTGGCTTGAAGAGAGCTCCGGTGACCGAGGCGCCTGCACCGGACAATTTGATGTGGTGATATTTGGCCCTGGCCTTGTCTGAGGCAAACCAGAAAATCTAAATTTAAAAAAATTAAAAAAATATCTAAGACGGGAGTGGTTCCTGATTTGGACCTGTAAGCGGACATCGGAACGGTCGACGGGGACGATCCGCCTCATGTTTCGGCTTGAAGGCAGCTCTGGCGCTTGCACTGAACGATTGGATGCGGTGATTTCTTGCAATGGATGCTCTACGTCATTGATTCCAAGGCTCTTCTTCCGTTCCTCCTCCATTTGAAGCCTCAGATGCTCAAGCTCACCGATTTGCATGAATCTCTGCCCAGGGGCGGCGCCAGCTTATAAGAGATGGGGTCAATTGACCCCATCCAATTTTTATTTTTTAAAAAATATTAGAGTTTAGGTAGTGGGGCCATTCAGGAATTTCATTTATACAACGAGGTCTATTTATACAATGAGACTATTACATTTTAAAAAAAATAAAAAATAAATCAGCTTTTAAATAGTGGGGTCATTTAAGAGGCTAATTTATACAATCATATTAAAATCACAGTACCCATTAAAAAAAACTATATCGTGGGATTGGAATCCTTATTTTCCATAATTGACTCGCAGATCACCTATGCATGGACAGACGCGCCGATCATTGACAGACAAATTGGACGTGTCGATCGCTGCTGGTCACATTGTCGATCTCCTCATCTACTCTTCTTCAACTATCTAATCATGGATCTGGTTTGGTTTATTTTTTCCTTTTTAAATTTTTTTCCTTTACAATTTTTGTATGTTAATCCGAATCTCTCCCATCACAGTATAATCGTATGAATAATGAACAAAACTCATCAACATTACACCCCTCTTTTCTTCATTGTCTATGTATCAAAATCTCATTCACCCGTCTGTGTATCCAAAAATAATTTAATATATGCTTTTGGGGGTGGGGGGGGGGGGGGGGGGGGTTTCCATCTATAGCATTGTTTTGGAAAGGTGGGGTGGGTCTTCAGTTGATTATTTTTTAAAATTTTATGTATTATGTTTATAAAAATTTTATTTTACAAATTATGCCAATTGTAAAAATTTATATATTAAAAATATTTTATCTCCTTCCTTTGAAGATTTATTTTTTTATTAATGTAAGTTATTTTATTTTCAAAAGAAAAGTTTATGTTTTTTTATAAAAATATGATAAGAGTAGATTTTTTAAAATTTTTGATGACCCCATATATAAAAATTCCTGGAGCCGCCACTGTCTCTGCCACTGAGGCGCCGCCTACACCAGATCGTTAGTGATAATTTTATGTTTTTTTTTCTTTCTAATGTTACGAAGAAATGAATATCTAAAGAAGTATATATATTATTATACCTACTTGACGAAATAAATAGACGTGAAAATTTCATGTGATAACTATAGAGTTACATGTACCGTTTACGGAGTGTCACAAAATTAAAAAAATATCAAAACACGGGACATATACAATCTTTTGTAATTTTTTTATATTTATGTTGTATTAATTACCAATTAAAAATAATATATTTTATTACATCATGAGAATGTCATGATCTCTATTTGAACAGGTAACCCCTAATATCATCTTTCTTTCTTTCTGTTTGATTTTAAAAAATGCTAAATTTGATATCCTCAGCTAATATTGTTGGTCATTAAAAAAAAATTTTAATTCTTCGAATTAAGAGCCACTTCAAAACATAAAAAGTAACAACATTGATGAAAAAAACAAAATAGAAAGTTCTGAAACCTTTATTCAAAGACCAATGAGAAGAATTACGAGAAGGAAAAAAAATGGAAACCAACTAATGCACCAAAACTAATCATTTAAACAATCCCAAATATAGAAACTAGTAATCATAGTATCAGACCATCCAGAAATCATATTCCAAAATACTCCCAAAAAAAAACTCAGAAAGAAAAAGAAAGAGAACAAATAGAAATGAAAAACTCACATCATCAGCAGCACCAGAAGCGGTCTCGTAGACGGGCACGGTCTGCGGCCCCACCCGGTCTATATAAATCGACCCACGGTCTGACCACATGTCGATGATCTTTGTATAATCAAGTTTCAACGATAGCGGCATTGATCTTCTCCTTTGCTTAGATATGTGTTTGTATAGATTCTACATTTAAAAATTTAAAAATTCTAAAACACAAACGAAATATGTTTTTATGGTTTAGTTTTTTTAACTATTATTTTCATTTTCGAATAAAAAGCATAATTTAAAAAGCAAGATTCTAAATATCTTAACATTTTAACAGTGTATCCTAGCGCACCCTCCAAACATATAAAAGCAAAAGAAATATTTCTAAAGAAAAAAATCGAAACTCACCCAATCGACGGTCCGGACGCCTCCGATGCCCAAACCATGAGAATCTATGATGCGCGTCTCCTCATCCCCCGGTCCAGAATCGTACATCTGCGGCACCCGCTTTTTCTGAAGCAAATTATAAAATTTAAATTTAAAATTTAAAACAAATTTATATTTTTCAACTTTCGGATTTGGATTGTATAATTCCGACTTCAGTAAGTAATGAAATTTAATAACAAAATCTATTTTTTTTTTAATTAAATAACTCTTGATTTGGACCTGTAAACCAAACTCGGAACGGTCGACGGGGACCAGCCGCCTCTCGTTTTGGCTTGAAGAGATCTCTAGCGTCCGAGGCGGCCGCGGCGTTGCCTGCATCGGATAATTGGATCCCGTGATTTCAAGGTTCTTCTTTCGCTCGTCCTCCAATTGAAGATTCAGACGATCGAGATCGGCGATTTCTATGAGTCTCCGCGTCCGAGGCAGCGCCTGAATCGGACGATTGGATTCTGTGATTTCTTGCAATGGAACCTCAACGTCATCGATTCCAAGGCTCTGCTTCTGCTCCTCCAATTGAAGCCTCAGACGCTCGAGCTCGGAAATTCGCTTCTGCGACTGAGGCGCCACCTGATTCGGACAATTGGATGCGGTGATTCCGCGGTTCTTCTTCTTCCGCTCCTCCTCCATTTGATGCCTCCGACGCTCGATCTCGACGATTTTCATGAATCTCTGCAACAGAGGCACCTCCTGCTTCGGACGATTGCATCTGGCGATTTCTTGCAATGGAAGGTTCTTCTTCCGCTCCTCCTTCTTCTTATTAAACGATTCACCGATGAGAGGGGTTCCCGGATCCTCTCTTCGTCCTACGCCAAGATCGGACGGAGGAGGTCGATCGGAGATGGCGATCGCCGTCATCTGCTCCTGACGCGTCGGACTCTTGATCTCATCGATTCCAAGCTTCTGAGGCTCCATCTCATCGTCGATACGAGGGCCGCTCTGAAGCTGGAGGTTCTTCTTTCGCTCTTCCTCCATTTGAAGCTTCAGACGCTCGAGCTTGGCGACTCCCACCCCTCTCTGCGACTCCTCCTTCTTATTAGACGATTCACGGACGGGAGGGGTTTCCGGACCTTCTCTTCGTCCTCCGCCTCGATCGGACGGAGGATCTCGATCGGAGGTGTCGATCGCCGTCATCTGCTCCGGAGGCGTCGGACGGTCGATCTCATCGGTTCCGGGGGTCTTTGGCTGCTGGTCCGGCAACTTCAATGGCTCGATCTCATCGTCGATTATGGGGCCTATCTGAAACTTCATCCTCTTCTTTACAGGGAGTAGGTCTGACAGCGATTCGGCGGCGGCCTTTCCTGCTCTCGCCTTCTCCGGCGTCTCCTCTTCGTCGTCCATTCTGTTGTGACGGACTGAAAAGAATGTCGCCACACTGTTCTTGAAGATGGGCATTTATGTGACGAGGTGGCAGTCTCTCGTGGGGACCACAACTTTAAAGAGACACGTGTCTCCATCTCTCTCGTCACCAGTCGATCGTACGGTGCGGATGGGCTAAGCAGGCTTATATATGTCCAAAAAAAAAAGGTTTAATCGCGGACCGGTTTTGGTGTGCTGACGTGGAGTGGGAAATCGTGATTTCGGATGTTGTTGTACGGAAAGACACGTGTGAAAAGATACATAAAAAAAAAGTATTTATTAAAGAAATCTGATTATCTGAACATCAACTCCATGAAACTTGGTTTTGTCAAGCGTTTGGAGAAAGAATGCATTAAGTTAGATTTATGATTATTCTTGTATGAATAATGAATGAGTGATTTTTTGTTTGTTGGTGATTAAATTATTTTTGTCAAAAAAATAATAATAAAATTTTTATTTTTTATTAATCATGGATAAATCATGAATAAAATGTAAATAAACATTTGTAAAATATAAAAAAAATAATAGTTGATTTCTAAGTCATAATGACAATTTGACAGTGAGATATGCATTGAAAAACCTCAAATAAATTAATTCTATGTGTATCATAAATAACTATATAATTTTATATCAGTTAATTCTGACATACAATTTATCATTTATTTCAGTCTCCAAACACTCATTTTATCTATATTTCACATTATCCCTATTTAGTCCACCCCCAATTCCCCAATCAAATATAGGCTTAAGAATTGGATGATGTTAGTGATACTTTATAGGGGCTACTGTTTCTTATTTACAATTTTCTTCTTTTTTTTTTAAGTGTAATCCGATAACTTCAATATTTCATGTAACATTTACAGGCTTGCGGGTCTATGTGGATAACATGTGAGAGATGGTGTCTCTCTATCACGGAGTGGGGACGAGGGGTTACAGGGGTTAGGGGGATTTCTCTCGATATTGGCCGTTTGGACATTACATTGTAGTGGCATAGAATTGCGTGGAGAGGGAGTCTCTGGGAGTAATTAGTAGATATCACGCCTACTAATCATCTAAACCCCCCGCGTCTTTTGTTTCTATGCCATAATTGTCTTTTTTTCTTGTTTTTCTTTGTATCCTCTTATCCCCAATTTAGATTTTTAACCCACTTTTAGTAATGGAAGTATAGGTAATAAGGTCTATCTTTTCTCAAAAAAAAAAAATTCATGTAACATTTAAATATATATATATTAGTGAAATAAGATGGCACATCGGACCAGACATCGAAGTAACAGGTGTGAAATTTTAAAGTGAACTTTATTATTTATCTATCTTATCATTATATTTTATATTGAGGGATGTAGTTAGGCAACTTTGTATTTTGTGCGGGGCACTATTGACTTACTTGTACAAGTGTTTATCTCCTATACTCTCTACTACCAACCACCTCAATCATTTCACCACTTCCCATATCTTGACTTCCTATGTCACCCATCATATTTTTCATGATTTGGAAAACCAAATTTACCATTATTTTTGCAATATCCCCATTTACCTATACATGGACCATCATTTTCCATAAGCAAGCCTTATTTTCCCTATGCATTAGTAAATAACATTGACTACCTTTTCTCAATATCTACACTTACCCATACATTGGTACACCATACAAGTCATTATGTACACCAACTTCCCATAACCTATTCCCCATACCAACCTTGCCTATAAAAGGAGACCCTCTCCATCATTTCCACCAACTCAACTTAATCTAACTCACTCAACAAAATCCCAACACCACCTAAAACATACACTTGTGCAAGCTTGTCTCTAATAGCCCAATTTTGAATGTAAGCTTGTCTCTTGTAGTGAATATTAAGTTGTCAAGTTTTCCTCATCTTTGAATTGGTCATTCTTCTTCTACTTTCGATTGTAAGTCTTGGACTAGTGTGACTTTGGTTGTACTATTTGAGAGTTTCGTATCTCTCCACAACAGGAGTGGCTAGCACTGAAAAAAAGGCCCATGTGTGATGGACGTGTGCTTTCAAGCTTGACTTCTCACCAGATTTTGTACATATTTTCAATCACAATCAACTATTTTTAAACTAAATTCCTTATTCAATTTTTTACAAAATTAATGGTCACGATTGATGCCATATTGTCATAGCGAACAGAGATACGATACGCTTCTCAGATGCAAATTTTAATACACAAATATCCGCCGTACTTCACATCTGCAAATATCACAACCATTTAGGGCATTGGTACACTTAATCAGTTTTGCAATCCCATATACAACCCTGAAATGATACCGCAATCGTTTATGCACTACGATAATGTAATATAGATTGCACTATCACAATATATATACTAGACTATCAGGTATGAAAATTTAATTTTTATTTTATTTTTTCATAAAAAAATGCAATATCGTATCTCAATTTATATACCATTTCATATGATACTATTTATTTAAATAGACAAGTGTATAAGATTGCGGAGATAGCTGCACACGTGGCTAAGTATATCATTTTTCCTTCGGTGTTTCGTTGGCATTCTCTTTTTCTACATCTAAATATGCCTTTTCCCGCTTCATATTTGATATTTTTTCAGTTCTCATTCATGTAATAATAAAAACAACAACAACAAATAAAATCGATTCATGAGTGCATGCATGACACTGCAATAAAATTGTTTATTGAAGAATTTGTTACAGAAAATCTAGAAAACGTAACTGCATTCAGACGAAAGAAAAGTTTTAGATACATGAACTTCCACATTTTTATCATAAATCCTTGATTCAATCCTGAGGCTTTTAAACTCTACTAAAAGTGTATAAGCATGATAACTAACCAAGATATTCTGCAGCATCATTTAGTAAAGTTCATGACAACTTATGTCATAGAATGTCTTTGACTTGGAAACATAGTATCAATTAACTGCCTGCCATCGTCGCCACGGCTTTATGCTGGTGGATAAGGACGTCCACCCTCTTATGGGCTTCCCGGGTTCAATTCTTGCTAACGACGAGAATGGACAAACAAGTAACACCCCTCTTGGGCTTGGGTTAGTTGAGCTCCGACCCACTATTGCCAAACACAGCCCAAAGTAACCTGCCACCTAGTTTGTAGTCACCCTCCAGGCCTATAGTTTGTAATTACTTTGCATGGTCTAAAAATAAAAAAATAACTGCATGCCGGGGGGGGGGGGGGGGGGGTTTGGGGTTGGCTCTCCCTCAGTCCGGTGGGCACTTGGGCTATTTGGCGAGCGAGAAATGTGGTGGTTTTTAAAGGTTCAACTTTGGGAGGGACCATCAAACGTTGGGAGGGTCACAAACGTTCACATTGGCGATAACAGAATAATTGTCGGGATTAGCGGGACTCAAACCCGTTTTTTGGGTATAAGCTTTTTCTATCATGTTCCATGGTTTTTGTGTCGTGCTTCTCTGTTTTTTTTTTTTTTTTGCTATGTTTTTTTTTCTTTTTCTTTGTTTTCTCTCACTCCTTCAGATATTGTCTATTTCAAATCTTGAAATAGAAAATGACCATGGCTTATCTCAAAAAAAAAAAAATTTAAAATACAGAATTTTCTAAAAAACAAATAGAGCAGAAAGCATATATTCCAAGCACCCTGCCTCAGAAGATGGAAGTTCAAAGAAACATGTAACACTAAGCACTAGATGAACCATAACATGCACTGGTAAAAGCTGATTAGGCCTGCCTCTAAAATATTTCCACAATTACTCACGAGTTCCGCCCGCAATCATTATGTGTTATTCAATATCATTACAATGGAGCTCTTTGTATTCTTGTTTGAGGCTGGCTAGACAGCGGTGGTTTCCCTGCAATCGGGGGAGGGGGCACCGGGTATTCCAGTCCGGCTGACACTACTTGTGTCCCGATTCAGAGTCATCTACGCCCCTCTTTCCAGTTGGGGGATCCTTCTAGCTTGTTGGCCACCTCTACGTCCTATCTTGCTTTGTCTGTCTTTATTTTTCTTAAATCTTAGTTATGTCTTTGATGTAGGACAGATTATGCGGATGGGACCATCAAAAGTGATCCACTAAATAAATTCAAATCAATGGTCACGATATCGGAATCGCACGAAATTTGACATGGTGAAATATATGGAGGAGATATTCTGGATTAGTTGTTATACAATTAACAATTCTTATTTTTCAAAAATTCATTTATTTAAGGCTTTAAATTAGATAATTTACTATTTTTATAAGTTTTATATTTGTCATATCTCAATCATAACATATTGGAATTGAAATCTATCGATTCAATAATCATTTAGAATATCATAAATTGAAAAATTAGTTTTCAGATTTTACTATTTTTAGTAAATTTTTTATTTTATGCTATTAATATAAATAGCAGACTTGTAATTTGGGTTGACAGTTTTTTATCAATAATATTTCGAATTTCTTTGTTTTTAGGCTTCTTCCTGTGGATTCAAGGATTCCTTGTGGATTCAAGGTGCTTATGAGATCTTAACGCTTGTTGGATCTCTTTATCAGTTTTTGCTGCTTTAATTTCTTTTTTATTTTTACAGTTGTGATAGAGGAAAGTTATTCATACAACAAAAAATATAATCAAACATCTTTTCTCTTCATTTTAAACAGTTCATGATCTTTTTATTAAGGTCAAGCCAAAAAATATCAACAACTAGCATCAAAGTGATGACAACCAAAATTAGAGGTATGCCCAGGCATCTTCAGCTTTCATCTTGATATGATATGATTTACCTCAAGTTATTGTCAGGCCTGTTTGACACAATGTTTCTCAAGTTACTTGGCATTTCACTTTCTTTAGCTGCAGAAATGAATATTGATGCCCAAGAAAACATTACCTGCACATTAGATGAACAAGAATATAGTTCAAAGTAAAAACTTCAGAGTCGTGCAAAAAAGCATTGCATCTTGTCTTTGTGATCCCATGGATCCTGTTTGGCCAAAAAAAAAAGGGAATGATATAATTGTGAAGAATAAATTTACCCACCCCATTCGTCATTCAGTAATTGTAATGGAAGATAAGCTGGCACTGCACAAGTGCAGAATTTGATGGCTTGTTTTGATTTGTACCTCATTTTAATCGCCTGTGGTAGGATATATCAAAAATCAACTTATTTTAAAAATATATCTTATCATATTCCAAATTCTGCTTACTTAAAGAACACAAGAACAATCAGGCTTTTAACTGAGAGTTACAATATAATATATCTTTTATGCTCAGGCTATAAGTTTGGAAATCTGAAATTCTAAAGAGAATCTTCAACAACAATATTTCACCAAAATTCGCCTATGCTTTTCACAATCGTGGCCAACGTTCTAAGAAGGATGTGTTGTATGGCATTGACTAAGGGGTGGATCAGGGGACTGATGATGTGACCGGAGGGGACGCCAATATCTCATATCCAATTCGCCGATGACACGCTGTTACTGGCACCGCCGGATATGCATGTCATCTACGGGCTATGATACATTCTATGGTGTTTCGGATGGCTGTCGGGTCTTAAAATAAATTATGCGAAGAGCTCCCTGATTACGATCAACATGGAAGACAGCATACAAAGCGAGCTGGCGACAATTCTGGGATGCAGGATCAAGGGTTTACCATGTCGGTACTTGGGACTACCTCTTTCAACGAGGAAGCTAGGTCGCAGGGAGTGGCAGCCAGTGATCGAACGTATGGAACGACGGTTGGAGGGATGGCAAGGCCAAATGCTCTCATGGGGCGGAAAACTGGTTCTATTGCAAGCGGTACTATTGGCGATTCCCCTATTCTATCTATCCCTTTTTCACACCCGAAGGGTGTGTTCAGACAGATGGAGGCATTGAGATGCAGGTTCTTCTGGCGCGGGGCGTCCTCATCGTGCAAAACACCGTGCTTGGTTAAATGGGGGGCGATATGCCGCAATAAAGAAAATGGCGGACTAGGTGTGCTCAACCTGGACGCCATGAACCGCGCGTTGCTGGCTAAATGGGGATGGAATTGGATCTGCAACGCTGACTCAAAGTGGGTGCACATTTTCAAAGGGCGGTATTGGATTTCAAGCGCATTGAGGGGAGTGGTTCCGGCATCGGGGGCGTGGAGGTCAAACTTATGCAAGGGTTTCTTTGGGGTCTGGCCCGATTTTGCGGAGGAGGTAGTTTGGGAGATCGGGGAGGGAGAGTCGTTCCGTTTTTGGGAGGACAGATGATGCGGGGCAAACCACTGTGTTCCTTGTTTTCCAAATTGGCAGGAAAGGCGATGTGCTCGGCGGGCAGCGCTGGCGAATTCTGGGGCACTGGGGGTTCCATCGGGGTGTGGGACATGCGCATGAGGTGAGGGCAGCGTAATGAGGAGATTGCACAGTTCGCCGAGCTCACAACCTTGCTTCAAACATGCACCCCCATGGCGGGTCAGGAGGACGCGGTATAATGGACGGGGAAGGCAGGTCAGATCTATGCCTGGAGCAACCAAGGGGCGGCGGTGGATGCACCCTTTGTAGTACGCGCCACATGCATTTGGAAGGCCAAAATACCAATCAAAGTGAAATGTTTTTCTTGGCTCCTACTACAAAACCAACTAGTGACAAAGTCTTTTTTCCGAGCACGGTGGCGACCTTCAGATTCGACGAGTTGCTCTCTTTGCGCGGCAGAGGAGGAAACCATCGAGTACCTATTCTGCTCATTCCCCATGGCCCGACGCCTATGGGACCAGCTGTCAGTGGCGACCGGGAGACCTTTGCACTTCCACTCGATGGAAGACTTGTGGGAGACAGCAGGCCGAATGCGCAAGAGAAACAACAGATCAGGGCGTGGCGGATCTGGCTCTCAGTCATCCCGACATGGACGTGGGCATCATGGCGGGCAAGAAACGAGACCACCTTCAAGGGGTCCTCGTGCTATTTCGATAACCTGTGGGAAACGACGATCATTTACATCAATGATTGGGGCACTCTATTAGATGGGATGTCTAGCATCTAGATCAGAGATTCCTCTTTCCAGATCACCGAATAGCGGCCACTACCTAGAGGCGGAGGGTAGAAGTCTTTTATAGTTGACCTCTCAGGGATGTGGGTCAACGTGCCTGGGTCTAGCCACTGTTTATTTTCTATTTTTATCTTACGTTCTTTTAGGCTTTTTATCCCCTTCAATCATGTATTTTCTTTCTTATGGAATAGAACGTGACTACATTTCACTAAAAAAAAAAATATTTCACCAAAACGGTTGCATCATCCATGTAAAGATGCAAACATCTTCATGAAAACATTCCCAGACATATTAGATCAGCTGTATGGGCCTTGCTCAACTCTTTGTGATGGGGACATCCTAGCAAACTATTATCCATGCTAGAACAGACATTAATGATCAGAGCATGTACATTTAATACAGAGGTAGACACGGAGAAGAGGTTTTCACCGAAACGAAGTGGTTGTTTGACGACTCTGGAACAAATGAGTGAAGCGCAAGCTCATTGAGGAGCAATTCAAAGGATTTTCTAGGAATGGAAATCAATCTACCATTAGAAAAAGGAAAATGTTACACTTAATCCATTTTACAATTCAACAAGTAGTCTGTCCATGTTTTCATATTTTTTTAGAATCATATACATCATCTAATGGGGATCGGGTTAGGTCTAACAGGCGTTGGGCAATTTGATTGTCCAACGCGTTTCTGACCGTCAGATCTTCTTATTTTGATATACACAAATTAATTGAATCATAAAAAAGAAGGTTTAGAATTTAATTACATTCTAAATTTAGTTTTGAAATATTACAAAGTATCGTAATCATAATAAAATAAGAAGATTTTACGATCAGGAACGCGTTGGACAATCAAATTGTCCAACGCCTGTTGGACCTAACCCGATCCCAGATGGCAAGTAATTATATAAAATATAAAGTATATACCCAACAAATTGAATGAATGTGATTTTGTTTTTTTAATGAGGTATATACTTCGTTACAGTGAGTAAAGAGTGCTAACGAGGTATATGAGACTGAAAAAAGACTGAGTGCAACAGCTCCTCTTAAAAAATCATAAATTTTAACTATGTTCAAGCATGTGCACACATAAAGATTGAACTCGCGCAACTAATTCATATTAAATGTCACCATTTTATAATTGTGGAAGGTGTACATGTCAATCTCTAACAAGCATTTCCTCTACTTCTCTCAATCAATTTGTAATTCAAAACCTAAAAGAACCCACCAATTTCCAATTCAAGCAATTTAAAAACAAAAACAACTCACAAAGCAGCAATAGATCATCGGCACAAACCAAAATCTGTGAACCTCCCCATCACCGCCGTTTCTACCGTAGATTCTCCAGATCAACGAATCTCCACCGTCGGGGTTCCTTTCCCTCCGAGGATCTCTCACATCATTGTTATTAATTAAATAATTAAAAGAACTGATCATATTTTTTTTTAAAAAATTGCCAAACCAATTATCTGATCCGATATATCACAAAATTCATAATCAATCAAATTTTAATTATTATACCATTTCATATTAATAAACAACGTGATTTTTTTTTGACAAAGCTCTTGATATGAGTATAGGAGAGAAGATAATTATGTCATTTTAGGTGATATATAAAAACGATTAATTTGAATATTTTAGATCTTTAACATATTTTTTTGAATATTTTTTTAAATAATATATACATCAAGAAAAAAATGTAGGTATTTGCATGTTTACAATTCTCTGCGTACGTAGTTTTGATTTTTTTAAATGAATAAACTTAATAAATCTTTCTAAAAATTATTATATATTATATTTATAAAAAATGTAAATTCTCTTTTAACAATATGTATCATCATTTCTACATAAAAATCTTTTTCATTAGATACGATATTAAAAATTGAATGTTATCATACTCTCATTTTTTAAATTTTATACATGTTTGTTAAAATTTATAAACTGTAAATTATAACTTTTAACTTAAAATAAGCAGTTGTTGCATATTTGTTTAAATTTATTTAAGCTAAAAATAACTTTAAAAAGTTATAATCTCTAAATTGAGTTAAGGGTGTTTTTCAAATTATAACTCATGGATTATTTTTAAAAAAAATTGTTGAACATTATTACCCTTCACTTTATTTACTAAGGACGAGTCTTTTCATCTCCTATAAATATTCATTTTGTCTTCTAAACATTTGAGATAACTCATGTAAATTTAAATATTTGGATTTAAATATTTTTTTGGGGATAAAATGTAAATTATAGCTAGAATATTTTATTTATTTGTCATTTTTATTAGTAGAGATTAGGTTTTGTTTTTTATCTTTCAAGTTTTAATTTTTTTTTTAATTAATGTTGAATCCAACATTTCATTGAAAAAATTTACATATTATTTAATGTTAGTACTTAGTAGAGGATGAGTGGATCATCTTCATTTTGTAAATAAAACCAAATTATTTTATTAAAGAGAAATTAATTTAACTTCTACATTTAAAAAGAGTATTTTTAACAAGTATACAACAAAAACCTATTTTATAGCTTATTTAACAAATATTCACAATTGTTTATTCTATGTTATTCAACAATTACAATAAACATGTCAACTACTTATAAAAAAAATCATAATATATAAAATTATAATATATAATATATATGTATATTTAAGCTACAACAAACATAGTCTATGTTTTTTAAAACAAAAGTAGATGTTATTATTGTGATTTGGTTTCTGATTCCGTAATATGTTATTTTAGAACTCTTTAGATATAAAGTCATTATTTTTTTTGTATTTACCAAAATAAGCTTAGTCAATTCAAAATTAACAAATCTACCAGATTTATTATTTTTAAATAAATAAAAAATTACACATACTTTTTTTTATCAAACTATAGCCTTGTTTGGATTGTATTTAAATAGATTCTGATTTTTAAAATAAAAAAATTTCAAACATAGATCCAAACGCATTTTAACATTAAGATTTTTAAACCATCATTTTTTAAACCAATTGTATAAAAATCTAATAAAAAAAGTTTTTCCAACCCACCTTCTTTCAAAGCTTATCCAAACGCATCCTTCCATTTGATTGTGCCCTGAAATTATCCCAAGATTTACCTTCATTCACATCACATGGGTGTAATTGAGAATTTGGAAAAAACCACGTGTCAGAAGCTCATAATATTGGTTGAATGCATGGATAAAAGGCCTCCAAGCTATCATGTCATAGCCCTGAATTGCCAACTGACCAATCTATTCTTCTTTAAAAAGCTATACAAATATCCCACCTTGCATTCAAACCAGGCTCACGAGAAAACCCTCCCCCCTAACCAACCAACCACCCCCCCGCTTCTCGAAATATACGTGCCACGCACATTAGCTGGTACCTTTTTGAAACTTTTTTTACACAAATATAATCATGCGAACTATTAGGTGCGGCGAATGGCGGGTGCGGTCGCGACGTGGGTCATTCGATTGCGGGTCCATCGCATCCAACAGTCGACGTAATTCGCATCCGACCATCCGATGTGATGAACCCGTGATCGATGGCCCGTAATCGACGCCACACCCACCGTTCACCGCACGTAATCACCCCTCAATATAATCATTGACTTTTAGGTGTTTAAAATATATTTTTTAAGAAATTAATTAGCGCTCCTATGGTTTTCATCTATTATTTTTAGGTTTTCATAAATTTTTAAATTGTTTTTGGATATCTAAAACAGTGTAAAATTATATTTAAGTCTCTCCATTCGAATATTATTAAAAAATATAAAAAATACATCATGTTCATTTATTTTAATATACTATTAACACTCTACATTACATTATTAAGTATCTCTAGTACATTGTTAACATTTACCATTACATTGTTAACTTTTGTATAAAATAATCTTCAGTATATTGTTAAGTATCTCCAGTACACTGATAAAACTCTATAATACATTGTTAACCTTCGCATAATTGGGCAAGAGTAGTTTTAGTATTTTTGAAAAAAAACATTAGACTATGGGGATCTAAAGATAATTTTTCACCATCTTAAAAACCTAAAAACACTTAAAAAATTTCAGGATGTAAAAATAATAGATGGATGACCATAAGAACCCCCAATTAATTTTTCCATTCTTTTATGAGATGTTAACAGTTTAAAATACGGTCTCATATACATCATTAGAAATCCAATGAAACATATACATGATTAAATTTTTTTACATTTATTAAAAATAAATTTATTCATTTTGAAATGGAACGATATACATTTTTTAAAAATGTTTACCATTTTTTAAAAATAAAATCATGTGGTCTGTAAAAATAAAACACGTGTGAATGTGAGTAAAAAATTATTAAGATTTTTCAAAAATGAAATTTTATAATAGATGTACGGATGAGTTTAGAATGCAATAATTCATTTGTGTTTGGATTTGGATTTAAATTTTGATTCACTTTAAACCTATATTAAATTAAATACATTAAACACATTATATAAGACATTTTATTTCATATAATTTGAAAGGATAAATATGTCTGATCAAATATCATTTGAGATAGGAATGGATTTTCATTAATTGATAAGAGTAAACATGTCCTATGAATGTTTTTTTATAGATTGATACTTTTATAGTTAGTGTAGAAATATAGATATAAATAGATTGTGTGTTTAAATTTTTTACTGTAAAGTGTTTATTTATTGTTGCCCAAAAAAAAAATTTGTAAGCAAACATATAGCTGGTCACGTAATGATGAGAATAAATGATGGCAGGAGCATCTAAGAAACACCAGGTGCAACATAGCATGATGTAGGGATCAGTGAAACCTTCAATGTGTCATTTAATTATCCAAGGTTGGGTTGGTTATCCACCCAAAGCACACACAAGAAAGAAAGAAATGACAATTAAATGTCTTTAAACTGTATTCGAGAATTAAATAACACACTAGCACCCACCATTGATCAAATCTCAATGGGAAAAGATAACATTTTTAGTGTTTTTAATGCATTTATGCATAAAACCTAATAATTAAATATACAATGATTTAAAGTTTTAATTAAGCCATACACATATTTTGTAAGGGGGCAACTAGCATTGTCCAGTAGGAATTGATCAATTAATTCAGTAAGAGTAATTAATTTAGTTTTCTAAATATGGTTTGTTGAATAGAATCACTTCTAATGATCAATTATATGTTGTGAAGCATTGTAAACAAATTATTGATCACTTATCATGAACAATACAACAATATTTTTTTTAATCCAAATATAGAATAATGGTGTGGATTCCATTTTTTTTTCTTTCTCAATATAATAAATTTGACTCATTCTTGTATTTTTTTATTCGCTTGATTCTTGTTTATTATCCGATTAAGTTAATATTGACTTGACCATAATAGGTGAATGAAAATTCATTCATTTAGAAGTTTTTACATGAAACTATAGCTAAATATCATCCTTCAGAAAAAGAGTGAAAGACCACGAATGATCATGTCAATACCAAATAAAAATAGATTGACATGCTATTATAAATAGAACTAAAACGATGTGACTATTGAAATAATACATAGAAAATATTTTCTTTTTAAAATATTCTCAATTTTTCCATTGGACTTTTTTATGTGTTTTTTGATGGGTCCTCACATGCATGTCCAATGTGCTGACTAAAGTCTTCAAGTGGATAATTATGACAATTATGGATCATTTTTAGGCTTTAAAGTTTTCAACTTAATCATGATTGACCTAATCAATATAACCCTAGGGGGTGTTTGAGTGGAGTAATAAGAGGGGAACGAGGAAGAATAGGCATGGAATAGAGAAAAAAAGTGTTTGGGTGAGGGGAATTAGATGGTATTTGGATGTTGGAATAAGAAAGAATAAAGGGATATACTCTCTCTACTCATATAATTAACCTATTCCAACAACAATCATAAGTAGGTCCCACATTTTTTTTTATTTCAAATCACTTGTCATCACCTAATGCATCAATAGACTCACATGTCAAATCAACTTTTTACACCTTAATCACATTTTATTCTTCATCAACCAAACACTTCAATCTTTATATATTATCATGTTTCCCAACGAGAATAACTGAAAATATAACTAAACAAAAAATCACTTATTCCATTGATAAAGCCAACAATTCCTGGAATATGTGTAAAGCCGAAAATAGCTTATGCCTTTATTCAAACGGGCTCTTAATGTTTTGATACTAAAAGCTAGACAATATAACACATTTCTCTACTGAGCACTTTATAGACTAATGATAGGGTTTTGAATTTAGGCCAACAAACATAAAAAGCTTTATCCTTAAACACAAGAATTTTTGGAGAAAGAGAGATAGACCCTTTTCCTTATTAGTGCCATTGGAAATTTGGAACCTAATGTGGGAATATCCCAACAAGAAAAGCTGAAAATCATTACTCCTTTGTTGGATTCCCTTTTGACAAGTTAAAAAGTGGGGTCTGATTATAACATCCACCACCAACTCTCTTTCTTCATCTTCATAATTTCTCTAAAGCATTATCTGGTAATTTTTAAAAAATAATTTTATATAATTTGGATTGTTTTTACATATTCCACAACATAGTCAACATATATTGTGTTAGACAATTTCATACAATATATTATGTCGACTGCAAATAGAATTGCAACAAATTAAGTGTTTCAACTCTTAAATTATTAGAATACTAGTTATGAATTTTTTTTCATGCGTCAACAATTTGATAATTGACTGTCCGTTTGGTTACATGATTTGAGCGATTCCGCTTTTTGAAAAGCTAAAATCCCAAAATCGTGCAGCCAAACGGGTTGGATTCCGGCGGAATCAAAAGCTGCATTCCTTTTAATTTCTCTCTCGAAATTCATATTTTAAAAAGCTCAGAAACTGTGATTTTCGGTCGCAATCGATTTTTTGAATTGAAAATCAACTTTCGCTACCAAACATTAAACCCCTTTCAAATATTGATTCCTAAATTAAAAAAAAAACATCCGAAAAAAATTAAGGTCTAAAATCATCTTAAAAAGCAGCTTTATTCCAAAATCTACTTTTCAATATGTGTTTTCAAACAAAGCCTGAATCCAATCACAATCCAATAAATACTAACTCATGATAATCACAAATATTTAAGCCTGAGATCTTTAAAAAATGTGATATTTGTTTTATTACTAGTCAGTTGCTATTAATAAATCGAGTAGGCCTAATTGTTTCCTATCTTCTATGCCATTTGTATCCCAACCTACTATAAGATCACGCCAAGTCCATCAAGCTTTTTGTAGATCCGCAACTAATAGCCCACTTAATATTATAAGTCAATATTAATCACATATAAAAAATAAGATTTTGAATAAAGTGATTTAAATAGACTTAATTTTTAAAAAGCGAATTTTTTTTTACATTTTAAAAATCAATATTTTTACACTAAAAACTGAAAGTAATTTTTCAATTAAATAATTAAATCAACTTTTTAGAATGTGTTTAATAACACTTTTTAGCTTTCATCTTAATTAAAAATGGAATTACTTTAATTAAATGTTTCTAAACGGGTCCTAAATTTTTTTAATAGTAATAATGATTTGTTATCATACAGTAATTACATTGAAGCACACTAACACCCATGCATGAAAAAAAATCTTAATGAGAATAACAAAAAAATAAATAAATAAATAAATAAATAAAATAAAACATAAATTATTTTAAAATAAACACAAATATCCATACACAATAACTCACACACCCTTCTAAACGGGTCCTAAATTTTTTTAATAGTAATAATGATTTGTTATCATACAGTAATTACATTGAAGCACACTAACACCCATGCATGAAAAAAAATCTTAATGAGAATAACAAAAAAATAAATAAATAAATAAATAAATAAATAAAACATAAATTATTTTAAAATAAACACAAATATCCATACACAATAACTCACACACCCTGTCCAACAATCTATCTTTTATATTTTTTTAGCTACCTACGTCCCACAAATAATATCTTCCCGCAGTGTTTCAGAAATACAGAAATACAAAATAAAAACCAAAGGAAACAAAATCATGACATGCTATTAATATTCACACGCATAAACAGCACCCACCCCCATCAGAAAGCTGTGTCGAACACGAAAAGACATTTTTCCACGCCAAAACTTTACAACAACACGTAAAAAATAAAAATATAAACAAAAATTCAAAATTCGGAAAAAAAAAACACCTTTTTATTTTCAAAACTTTCGGTTCCTCTTCGTCTCCTCGCCCTCCGCCGCCCTCCGCCGCCCCCTCGTCGTCTGCTCCTTCGCTCCCTCCGCCGGACCACCGCCTCCGATCAGACAGGACACGCCGCACCCACGGCGGCGACACGGCAGGGAATAGAACCACGTGCAAGTCCAGAGAATCGCGCAGACCCTCCCGTAGAAGAGCATCACAGAGAGGCTCGCGACGAGGAGACAAAACACAGTGGCAGAGCCGTAATTAACCCTCCCCTGTTTGGGCATTTTCACTTGCTCCTGCGGTGGCGGCGGAGTGGGTGATCCCTTCCGGAACGAAGACGACGGAGATGACGTCATAGAATCGTCGGTCCTCTTCGAGTACGTCGATCCGTCATCGGACGATCGATCGTGCTCTGTTTTCTTCGACTGAACCCAAAATAAAAAACCAATCTTTATAAAAATCAAGTTTTGATCAGATGAATAGAAAGAGATGAGGGGAGAGAACGAACGCGAGAGATCTTCCGTCGGAGGATCGGCTTGCACTTCGGAGAGTCGCCGTCGCCGGAGTCGAGGACGGCGGGGCAGAAACAGAGGAGGAATAGAGAGGTGGGTTTCTTCTTTGGCTTCATCGATTTGGGTTTGTTAGGGTTTTTCGAAGGGTCGAAGGGGTTTATAAAGGTTTGGGTTTGTTTTGAAGGGGGTGGTCGGAGAAAGCGAGGTGGAGGTGTTGGTGGTGGCGTTTGCCGGCCAAAAAAGCTGGGTTTTTTTATATATATATATATAGGATTCTGTCTTTGTCGTGGTTAAAACCAACAAAGGAGAATAAAAGAGTGACTCACTGGATAAGACTGTTTGGGTGAGTGGTTGAGTTGATTGTGCTTTAAACCGAATATGTAGATTGATTTGATTGTTTTACCCTTGGTTTTTGGTTGGAAAAGGTGTTGGTCGCGTCTCGATGTGTGGGGCTATATTGGTCATTTCGAGTACTGCTTTATATTTACGCGTGGAGAATACACGTACACCGGCCAAACATGAACGGTAATAAAGTTAGGATAACGTTTGTACAGTCTTATTATGGTTTGATCTGGATAGTTCTCGGATAAAGTAGGAATAATACGTGAATAAATATTTATAAAAAAAATGATTTGATTTTTGAACTTCTTGATTTATAAGAAGTGATAACGTGTGATTCAACATGGATCATCTTATACCAGTGGAATAGATTTAGTGGAATAATACAATTCCATGATGAATTTAAAATATCACTATCAACTTATTTTTATTTATTTTAATATAACCATATCTACATTTTCATTGAAAACAAATATGTTTTTGAGTTTATTCCTCCGTATTCCATTTTGTTCCGCTCTATTCCTCTACCAAAACATGGCACTAAAAGGGAGATAAATATCTATGTTAAATGAGCAATTTTTTATTTGATTTTTTTTATTATTTGCATCAAGTATAATATATTTTTGTTTTCCTTAAAACAAAAAATATATTTTTATTGTTTGGTTTGATAAAAATGAAAATAAATGCTAAACAATTGATTAATTATAACTTCTAAAATGACATGTATGTTTATGCATAAATTGTTTTTGTTGGAAAATATGTGTGGGGGGGAGGTGTAAGATATTACGATATTATATATATGTGACATGTTAGTTTTTTAGACATTTGAACTCAATCTCTCGGGTTTGGTTTGAGTTTGTGTTTTGTTTTAAAACTATATACAGAGACTTCTTATTAATATTAATAATATATTATAGTTTTTGTAATTTAACACTTAGTTATATGTTTTGGGAAAGGTAAAAATGTAATTAGTCTGTATACTTCATAAAAGAAAGATACAGTTCAATCTCAGCAAAACTCAACCCCCGTTTGAATACAAAATATGACTTATTATTGGGTATACAGTTATTCCGACACAAGTGAGTATAAATAAAGATAAAATGATTTTGTATTGGATTGTGTTTTAAATTATTTTTGTTAAGAAATGTATCAATAAATTTTTTATTGTTTCAGTAAAATGTAAATAAAATGTGGATACAAATTTATAAAATGTGAAAAAATAATGATGTTGATTTGATATATGATTTATTAGATGTGATGACAGTTGATTTGACAGTAGCCCACATATTCTTTGGGTGGAATAACCTAGAATAACTTTAATTTTAAGGGTTTGTTAGAATCTATATATCATTTTATACCAGTTTGTTCTGGCATAGTTTATCCCTGGATATTCTCTGTATCCAAACAATAAAAAAACACTTATTCAACTTTATTTTTACTTATCTTGTAGGCTATTCCATGTCCAAACAGGGTCGGTGTAGTCTTCGTTGCTTATGGTGATCATTGGATTGTAAAAGATATTTCCAATGATGCAAATAATATAAACTATTATTTTTGTAGACCTTGGTGATGACATTATAACGTAGTTTGTTTGGTCATGGCCATATTTTTGCATGTGTTTGTTTGCTAGCTAGTCTTAAAAAATTGTCCATATCACTATCCATCTCCCACTACTCCAAAGTATGAGTTGTACTCTTTTGATGGCATCCAAAAAGGATGAATGATAACAATCAACAAACATTGATTAAACAAATACAGCATTTCATGCATTGTTGATAGCCATTATATTGTATTAGTGCCCCTTTCTTTTGACTTGTTATTTTTACATTTGAGTGTCGACTGTCATTCATTTTAATTCGTCGATTCGTTTAAATCAAATCATATCAAATCCAGTAAAAAAACAAAACAAGAAAAAAATGGTGTAACATAGACCATGTCCTTATCATTTATACCAATTTATATACTATGAATATCTTCATTGACTATGTCTTTGGGTTAGTTGAAAATTTCACTTTTAAATTGGAAATTATGAAGCATCCATTAATTGTTTTCACACTTCACTGTCCGTCCAAGAAAAAAGTGTTCTTCTGTTATATGTTAGGCAAGTTCCAAACAATGCGTATGACTTGACTGATTAAGGTTTAAATTGTTCCATTATTGTGACATTTTGTTGGCCCGAATTCTTGGTAAATATTCCAAGGTCCTGTTTAGAATTAATATTAGAATAATTTTTCTTCAGTAAAAATTCATATTAATTAACAAAAAAATGATATTTTAACAGTGGTTTGAGGTTCATTAATTTCAGTTTTTCATTGAAAAAAATTGGGAAATCAAATGATCATGGTAAAATTAAGTTGTTGATCGGTTGAAGACTGAAAAATATTATATTTAGCTCCGTTTATATTCTACACATAATTTGATTTTTTTAATTTGACAAATGAAATACATTCTTTAATATGTTTATATATTTTTAATTAAATGCATATATTTTTTATTTTTCTAATAGAATTATTGAAATAGTAAAATATTCATGTCATGATAGTTGATTTTATAAACTATATTGATGATGTGGTGATTGCAAATGATGCTGCAAGATGGATGTGTATCAACACGTTCTAGAAAGACTATCATGTGACATATTGGAAAGAGGATTATTGACCCATAAAATATAATGTTTATGAAATATTCTGTCTAATGTGATCTTGAATTTTATTGAGAATATAATTTCCTTATGCACTTTAAACTTTAGGTCCATGCCCGAAATATACCGACCATGAAATTAGATTCATATTTGACTTTGATTAAACTCGAGTTATGTTTAACACATGCATTTACATCTTTTCATGTACTAGCACGAGTTTAATAAGTGATTAATTTGCAAAGATGGGTCATTATGGTCACTGTCACTCTCCATTTTTTCCTCCTTTTTGAGGTTTAATTTATTTTGGAATCTTCAATCCAATTTGTTGACACAAAAAGGCTAGAATAAAAAATGCACTCAACGTGATATTTTTTTTTCTCATTATAAAATATATGGTATATATCTCTAAATAGACACACCAAATTGAACAAATTGTTTTATAGTGGGAAGTTTGTTAAGCCCTAAATTTGATACCATATGGTTTTATATTGACCTTGGTTATCCTGAATTTATGTTACCTTTTGTAAGAATGTACATGTAGGCCTAATTTTATTCATTCATCTAGGTCATGCCATATGTATGCCTCTATCGATTCGATGATTAGATATTTCATCATGACAAAAGTGTGCCACATCATCACAAATGAATAATTATGCCCCCTTCAAATTCAAACCTAAAATCTCAATTGACTCACCATAACGTATAACGTTTGTGACATCGTCATGATGGTATCACATAGTAGATGAAGGAAACAAATGCGATTTGATGGGATGGATACGGTGCAATGACCACCACTTTCAAACCGGGGATATAAAAAAAGCAAATGTTGGGCGTAGACAAATAAATAATCTAATCTTAGCTCCTATCGACATTTACTCATTTGATCGTCAGAGTGTCTTTAATAGAAGCATCCCTTCACTCTTTTCAGCATCTAGGTTGTCTCAGATAACACCACAGTGCGAAACAACTGTTGGGAAGTCGAATAGATGTTACATGATCATCCATCTGAATCTCTGTCTAAAAGTTTATTCTCACATTATGTATTAAAATAATTCTGATATATAATTCAATTTGGTTAAAATGTGTAATTCTTCATACAAATAAATACTTCAAATTTCAAACACATGTCCAAAATATAAACGTGATAGTAGGAATATCTCAATGCAACATTTTCCATTTAACATTTGGAGAGGGTAAAAAACCCCTTCAACATGCAACCACACCCTCTGTGTTTGTTTCTCCTGGGTGGGGTTTGCATCTTAAAAAAAAAGGAATAGAGAGAAAGAAAGGGTGTTGGGGGTGGTCGAGATTGCGGAGGTGGTGGAGGAGAGCGCAGGGAGGCGGCAATGATGGGGAAGGATGCGGTGGAGGGGGAAGGAGAGAGAGAGAGAGGGAGAAAGAGGGAGGGGAAGGGCGGAGTTGGTGGGGAGATGACGGTGGCAGACGACGATACAACAGAGGGGGTGGTTGGAGGGGTAGGGGGAGAGAGAAAGAGTGAGGTGACAGATCACCACCGCCGCCCGCCGTCGTCGGCGTCGGCGTCTTCCACCTCCTTCCTAACCCCCTCTTTCTTTATTTCCCTCTATTATTTTATTTTTGCTTGAGGAGCAACCCACCCTTTTGATATATATATTTTTTCTAGCGTGGGGTTCAGTCAATGGGGTGGCTTTAGCTGCCCCCTTAATGGGCTGGGTCCTCGGCCCGTCAATGCACGTTGGGCCGAACCCGACTCTCCACATTAATCAGGCCCACTAACGGCCCACTGGAGCCACAGCGTACAGTTTTAACCGGCCCACACAACAATCAATAACAGTCGAGATTCTTTCCTTCCCTTCTGCGATCGCTATATAAAGGGGGATACACAAACACACGCGAAGAACACTCGTTAGGGCAAAACATAGAAAAGACCGAACCAAACAGAGCTCTCACTCTCTCTATCCATCCATGGCGACTCCAATGGAGCTGCTCCGGTCGAAGATGTCCCGCGTCCGGATCCCGGAGCCCACCAACCGCGTCTACAAGCAGGAGTGCTGCGTCTCCTTCGACACTCCGGTGACTGACCTTCCCTTTCTTTGGTTACTTCGATGAGTTCCTTATCTATCGATTTGACCGTTGTTTTATGGGGTTTGCAGAGGTCAGAGGGGGGTTTGTATGTCGACATGCACACGTTCTTGGCTTTCGGGAAGGATTACGTGGAGTGGAACTATGCGAAGACGGGGAACCCCGTGTACCTTCACATACGGCAGACCAGGAAGGCGGTCCCTGAGGACCGGCCGCTAAAGAAGCCCACACTACTTGCTATCGGTGAGCTTTGGTTTGATGGATTGCATTTGATGTTGATTGAATTTTGGATTCGTGAAATGTCGGAATGTGTGTTTGTTTTGGGGAATTATTAAGTAATTGAACACTTGGTAGGGTTTGGGGGCTCGTTTGTGATAGTTTATGTTGCCATTCTTTTGTAATTGAATATTTGGCTTGACATTTGGTTGGCGAGCTCTGCGTTTCTTTTATTGGGCCAATTTGTAGAATCTCGTGATTCCGGCCCTAACTTAACTACTATTTTTTCAAGAATTTGTTTTGCAAATGATGTTTTCTGAGGTGGATTCTTCACTCAACATGCAAGGACTGTAAAATTCTGTTTGGTCCTCCTAGAAATCTTATTCTTTTCATTGGATGCAATATAATTTATTGATATCACCAATTGTCGTGTAAAAAAGCACAATATAGAAGAATGTCATTTTGCCATAGCAAATTTCCAGCCTGGACTTGAGTATTTTTTTAAGTTAAGGACCATGACTCATGACTGTTGTTGATTAAAAGAACTTCTCATGTCCTAGATCATGAACTTCATTGTCATATGTGTCAAATCCAACCCAACATCTAAATTTATTTAGTGCAAACATTTTTTCTTATCCTAATGTTTCTCATCAATTTATGCACATGACTTGATTGTATCTTCCCCCTTTAAAGGCTATCTTAACTGGAGTATATTGAATATATCTGTCTGGTAAGGCATAAGACATATTCAGTGTAACGAAAGAAACAAAATAAAAAGGAAAAATAAATTAGCACAACTATGTGACAGATGTTTCTGTCATCCATAAGGGAGTAATAGCTGCCTGCGCTTTAGCTCTGGCATTGGCTTCCTTGTTTGTGGGCCTTCTAATTTGTAATAGACTAATATTATTCGATGTTCAGGATTTTGTAGTTCCAGAACCTTTTTCCAGATTTATGTCCGTCTCCTCTGTCTCTTGATGCTCTTTCAAATCCAACTGAACACAGATTTAGAGTCCTCCTTTTCGCATGGCTTTCTCTTTATTGCCCAACTTTCTGATTAAATCCAGACTGAACTTTAGGTATATATATGCTACTCATTGAATTGATATTGGACTTGTTATTCGAAGTGTGATGTAACACTTTTCATCAATTTTGAATGAAGTAAATAATGGAGGTATTCATGCAGGTTTAGAAGGAGGGTTTGATAAACAAGAACCAGAGTATGAGGAAACATACAGTATTGTCATACTTCCTGACTACGTGTCTCTTCCATTTCCTTCGGTTGAGTTGCCAGAAAAGGTATGTAGTACTGGTATCTATTACTTAGTACTCGAGATATACTGAATTTAACCTTTCCATTTGTTTTTTAAATTTTAAATACAGGTCAGATTGGCAGTTGATTCCATTCTTCTTGCTGAGGGTGCAGAGCGCAAAGAGCAAATTGCGTCTTGGATTGCGGACAAGAAGAAAGTCAGTGCATTTGCTATGGATCTACAGCAGATTGACATGGTGTTGTTGTGCCACCATCTGGATGGAAATGTTGCAACTGTGATAAGGTGGAAAATCTCTGGCTCAATCTGACTGATGGAATGATTTTCTGTGGGAGAAAGAATTGGGATGGGACTGGTGGCAACAATCATGCAATTGAACACTATAATGAGACAAAATATCCTCTTGCCGTGAAACTTGGAACCATCACTGCTGATTTGGAGACAGCAGGTATTGTTTCTGGCAATTTACCCCACCTTTCATTATGGGTGTGAGAAATCGTAGTGCGCAACTCATACTCTTGAATCCCATATATGTTTCTCATGTGACTTGGGCCCCTCTTTAGTCAGAATCTGCAAGTTAATTTAATTGTCTGCACAAACAGTTCTGAATGCTGTCTTCTTCAGTGAACTCACATTCTGATGTAGTACATTTCATGTTAATTTGATGATCTAGCTATATTGTATGGATTCTCATATACACATTAGGTTGATATGCATACCACATATGTGATACATGAGATATGTCACCGGTAGTGTTTTGGTTTGACAAATTTCTGTCTGGAAGACTAACAGAAGTTTGGAAAACAAATTTAGTTGAAATGTCACCATAATTGATTCATGATATCCATGCCATGGGTTAAGTTAACATTGAAATTTTCCAGTTTTAAATGTTGTTGTCTATCATCTCTATTTTCACTTTGTACTGTGATATTTATTGGATTCAATTGTCAATGAAATGAACAAGTTTTGCAATGTTAGGGCAGCACAATTGAGTTTTTTTTTTAATTTAAAAAATCTCAAGCGGGGCATTCTGATCTCTGAATATTCAATACTGTATAATCAAAGTTGATATATTATGAATAGTAGTAGGCATTATTTTTTTGGATGGTCACAGTTTCTTGGTTGATTGGTTTATTACCGGTTGTCAAAACTCGGTGCATTTGGATATAGATATATAGCAATTCCTAAGTTTAACCAATTCACTGTTTTGAATTTGAATATGAAACTGGTAAATAGAATTCTAAGGCTACTTGGTTCTCTTTTATTGAGTGGCTAGATGGCAAACTTTGGCATATGTTAAATGTCAAGAGATGCACAAAATATTTTGGATTCAAATCCTTTCTTTTACAACTGCTGTGAGCATTAGACCTATGTGTGCAAGTTCTAATAGTTAAATACAATGCCTTGCCTAAGTAAATTTACTTGATTTTCATGTGGGGAGATTCTCATTTTATTTATTTTTAATAGTTGTAACATCTTCTGTTATTGATGTTGTATTTCTTTTAAACTATATTTATATGGATCTGGTGTTAATTATTGAAAAAATAATTGTGGCAGCTCAGATGTATTTTCTTATCCGGAGGATGAGAGTGTGGAGGACCCATTATTAGCTCAACACTTAGCATTTTTTGGCATTGATTTTTCATCGCTGAAAAAGGTGGGTACCCTTATTAGGATCCATGTAAATTGTATATGCACTTAATCATACTAACCTGATGATTTGCATCAATGTTGATTCTGCACACCTTTCTGCAAGTGCTTGTCTGCAAGCGCTTGAAATATAGTTTCTACATTATGTGAAAAAAGTGCTTGTTTGCATGCATTGTATATATGAAGGGGAAATTAAGGATAGGGGTAGCAGTAAAATCCTTGCTGTTCTTATTACATATGAAATATTGAAAATTTTGTAGACCTCAGAAAACAGAAATCTTTATGAAATGGAAATTTCTAAAGAAAGAAAACACAGTTACCACTGTTTCATAGGTTATGTAATGATTTTTAGTATGCGTATGGAGGAGATCTAACTGATGCACATGTTAAACCTTTGCTGCCATTGCTCTTCCCCATTTCTTAGCATTTTTCAGGTGATATCCACTCCTTTGGTCCTCCCAAAGCATCACTTCCCCTGACCAATCATATTGTGGTGAACTGTATAATTCTGTTGTCTATCATGGAGGGTAGTGGCAGATTTGATTTATGATAGGACTGCCGCTGTAGCCATGTTATATGTCTAAGAACATGTTTCTTGACTACACATATCATATTGTAGTTTTTTTTTATGCAGATGATCTACCGCGATTTATTAAATACTGTAGTACAAAGTTGAAGTACCAAAAAAAATAAAATAGAAAAATAAAAGAAGAGATGACTGGTCACACATGGGTTAGTAGAAGAGAGACATCTACTATACCTGGGTGAACTCTATATACGCAACCTTATTCCTCTATTACAATTTGACTACCCGCAGTGTCCACCTGACTTGCCACACCCAGTAAATCCCCCACTCCTTAATGAATTTAGTTGCCGCCTCCCAGACATTCTCATAACATGGTATACTGCCTTTGAAAATCACTTGGTTTCGAGTCAACCAAATTACCCACACCCCTGTAGGGACAAAAGATTGGGAGATTTTGGCCTTTATTCACATCCTCCAACATCTCTTCCAATGATCTGAAGATAACATCCAGACCAGTGGCTGTTCCGTGATCCATCCACGCGGGTCTAACTACACTGCAAGTGAAAAGGATTGTTAGAATCTTTTCCTGAGATATCAGCCACATAAAATCTTGGATTTTGAGTGGCACTTTGATACCCAAAATTCTCTGGATTTTCCTTGCAACTCTGGGCAACTCGTACTGTCTCCATGCCACCAATCGTACCCCGCTTGCAGAATACCCTCCCTGGGTTTTGGTTGCCACATGATCACATCAGTAAAATCTACAACGGGGTGAAATGGTTAAATTTCATTCATTAGATCCAAGAACTCTGCAGCTTCCGCCTGTATCATATTGTAGTTGAATATTTGTGATAAACAGACTGAGATGACGACCGCTGAAAGAGAACTGGACCAGAATACAAATTTTGATTGGAACAGAATCCAAGAAAGTGGACAGGAAGTGGAGCCTCTTTTTGGTCCCGGATATACAGGACTTGTCAATCTTGGAAACAGGTATTGTTGTTGAATGACCTTATGAGCTGGTACATTAAAATCTTTCATTTTGTAAATCGTGTTGACCTGTTGCTTGGCTTTGTGTTTTGTGCAATGTTCTTCAGTTGCTATCTGGCATCAACCATGCAAGTTATATTTTCAACACATTCATTTTGCTCCCGGTCAGTAGTCATCAAATCATTGGGACAGTCGTTTATCAATTATTATGGGAAATATTAACTGGTGTTGACGATTTATCTTTTTTCTTTATCAGATATTATGAGAAACAGAATTTGAAAACTGCATTTGAAAATGCTCCTGCTGATCCAACTTTAGACTTGAATATGCAAATGTAAGTGACTAATTCATCAAAATGCTTCTGCTTTTGTTTTCTTGAGAACAATTCATATCATGGTCAGATGTCACACAGGATTCCACAAGTTTTGCCTGCTTTAAGAGCTATAAAACAATATCAACAATAAAATGAGGAGGATAGCCTACCATTCAGTAAAAATAAAATAAAGTAAAACAATACCAACCTACAACTGCAAGTCCATGCCTTGAATTACAGTAACATAACCAATATAAAATAAATTTCTGCCTTGGCATTTAAAAAATCCAGGTCTGCGATGGTGAGAGGGTGTATCGCTGCCTATTTATTTCAGCAACATATGGCTTAAAGTTACATGTTAATTATATAACTAGCTACAAATTTGTATATCATTACTAGGACACTATCATTTTTTCAACAGAACGTGTCAATTTTTTTTGAAGAAACTGGTAGGAATTCTACCGCAAATTCCTTTGATAAATTTGGGGTACTAAAAACAAAGCAGTAAAATACAAAAGATAAAAACCAGTAGATGAGCATTCTACTGGGCCCCACCTCCCATTACAAATCTCCCTCAAGGACCATTCGTTTGAATGGCAATTGGCAATGCAAAAACAGAATTTGATTAGAAATCTCTTAAAAGGCATAGAATTGCAAAGTGGGGGGAGAAGGAAAAAAAGGGAGAAAAAAAAATACTTGAAAACTCCCATTGCCTATTTATAGTGCATCTCTACGCTGAAATCTCTTACTCTCCATGATCATGAAACTGAACATTGGTCTTGGCGATATCATGAAACAGAACATTAGTCAAGCCAAGCTATTATGAAACCGAATTTGTGTAGACTTTTAAACTAATGACAGATTATCATAGTTCAATGTCATGTTTTTCAATCTTTTTTTTTCCCTTGATGTTCTAAGTTGTTGTATTTTCCTGGAAAGGTTGATTTTATTGTTGCTGGAATATAGGGGGAGGTAAACAACTTATTGCAGCATAGTGCTGGATCATTTTAATTAAATTCAGCAGCATTTGTAACAGTATCTGAATTGCATGTTTTCATTGCATTTGTAGATGCCGATGAATGTTAAATTGGATGCTTATAGTTTTGTCCAACTGAGACATGAAATTTTACATTTTTCCTTAACATTTTTTTCTCAGTATCCTATGAAAGGGAAAAAGAACTTGATTTTAAGGGATCATATAGTTTTTCTTATTGATATCCTAGTTCCAAATATGGGGATAGCCTCTTTCTTACATGTAACCTATTCAATTGATGTCAGTTTCCAAGAAATCAATCATCATTCCTTATCTACATGTCCATTCATTTTTATTTTGTTTAATTTTATGTTTGTTGGGTATATATGAAAATTGAATTCTAGCTTATTCATAATTTTGTTATTTGTCGTGTTTTGTAATAGCATTAAACTGGGGCATGGTTTGCTTTCTGGTAAATATTCTGTTCCAATCAAGGAGGTACGTTATAGTCATCCATTTTTAGTGATCTTTTCTTATTGCACTTTTGGACTCATTGGACGATAAAAACTACCTTTTGTTTGTCAACCAGACTGATGAGACAGGAAATAATTCTCCCTCAACTTCGAACGTTGTAAGTTTTCTGATCGTCATATTTTTACTTATTTGTTGGAACATTAAAAATTCATGTGAAATTTTCTTGGGAACAAAATTCAAATCTGCACTACATGCATCTCATGGTCCTGCTATTTATACCTCATTGATGTTTTATGTAACATTGGTAGAATCACATCTTCTCTTATAAAAATAATTAAATTGCAACACTTTACAATTCATTCACCTTGATTTCTGCTGTTTTCCTGTGTAATTGGGTTCATTCCTGAGGTTTGTGATCTTTTATGCTTGGTGATCAAAATTCTTAGACAAAGGATTCACTCTTCCAAGTTACTATAAACATGTTTTCATTTTAGGTTTATTGATCACATCCATATTGGTTTTATTTGTCCTCCAGACAAATGTTCATCTGCTGCGACAATTATATTTTTTGTCATCAATTTGAGATGGGGTTCTAATGGAATCATCTATGAAGCATTGAACTCCCTCTACTCCAGATATTCTTATTTGTAACGGATGGTTACTGCTTGTTCTATTTGACTTGTATCATTTCTTGCATTTTCCTGGTACATGCTGGTAAATCCTTCATTCTTTGTTCTTGCAGAAACAAGAAGGCATAGCTCCGCGTATGTTTAAAGCAGTTGTGGCAGCTAGCCATCCTGAATTTTCTACTATGAGGCAGCAGGTAATCTCCAATTGACTGGTAGATAAGCTTCTCAATGTAGTCTGTATTCTGTGTTAATTTGATCTCCCCTTAATGTCTAAAGAGGGCTTTATCTTGTAACATTGATAAGTAGAAGCACTAAAATTTCAAAATAAGGGAGAAAATGTCTCCCAATGGTACAAACCCATTCATTGCTAATATACCACTCAATTTACATCTTTACTCAACTAGGACTTCCCATCCCTCTGAAGACATAAATTGTTTGCCCCAAAATGTGTGTTCTCTGTGCAAGAAGAGAGTACTCAGTAGAATCTCAAAGATTTTCCACATAGCTTGGTCTTAATCCCCATTCCCCCTGTTACTCATTATTACATGTAAAAAATCTACCACTCACTCGCAACTCTCACCAAGTTTCATTATAGGATGCCCTGGAGTTCTTTCTACATCTTCTTGACCAAGTAGAAAGAGCAAATTCTGGGAATGCTGAGATGGATCCCACAAGGAGTTTCAAGTTCGGCATTGAAGAGCGACTTATGTGCCCATCTGGGAAAGTTGCTTATAATAAAAGAACTGACTATATCCTTTCATTGAGCATTCCTTTGCATGAAGCTACTAATAAAGGTAGGTTTGTGATATGCTGTAACCTATTTTGCGTTCATCACCAAAATAGATCTCTAATGGTCTCCTAATGTGAGATTTCAGAGCAGTTAGAAGCTTTTAATAAATTGAAAGCTGCAAGATCTTTGGAAGGGAAGAGCGTGTAAGCAATCTAATCTTTTAACAGGCTCTCCTTTGTCTTCTATCATTTCCTCCCATTCATATCAGCATCTTGTAACGGTCAATGGAATTCAAGCAGATCTGCTGATGAAATTGTACGCCCAAGGGTGCCTCTAGAAGCCTGTTTGGCAAGCTTTTCTGCAGCAGAGGAAGTGCATGACTTTTATAGTACGGCTTTAGATTCTAAGACAACAGCAGTCAAGTAAGTTTTCTTATATTTAAATGATGAATTGCTAACATGTGTAGCATCGTCATAACATGCTGTTACTTTCTAAGCTTCTAAGAGGAGATGGTGCAATTTTTGATGTGCTTTCCATATTAGATCATTTGATTAACATAAATACAGGGTCAAATCTTACAATTTTAGTAAGTATAATTAAAGTGCTTATGTAAATCGAGCTTTAGTTAAGTTGGCAAGTATCTCCCACCTCATTGAAAGAGGTCAAAGGATCAAATTCTAGGGAACACCATTTCTTAAAAAAAAAAGTAATTAAAGTGCTTATGCATAATGTGCAGAATGTGGAGTTGAGTTGTTCACTTAACCATCATTCTTAAATAGATGCATGTGTTTGTGAATTGTGAATTTGTAATTTTTGTTGTTCGTGTATATTTGTTCTTACAGAAGTTAGTAATGTACACAAACAACATCAAATTTATTATGGCTCAGGGGATGGTTGAACAAATTGATTATTGTACAAGAAAGACATGTATCTTGTAAATGGCTTCAACATCTCAGAGGATGAATGTCGAGAAAATATAATAGAGGCATGTCAATCAGAATGAAAATTGTGAAAACCCGGAAGTCGAACTAGTATGCTCCTTTCCGGAAATTGAACAAAACTGATGGTACATGCAGAGTCCTCCTATTGATGTTCAATAAGTTGATGATAACAGACAACTAAATATCTTATCATTGGTTATACATTAACATATTTGTAGTAGACTTTGAACCCTCAATAGACGGTTAATATGTTTAATTCTTGCAGAACTGCCGGACTGACTACATTTCCAGATTATCTTGTGTTGCATATGCGGAAGTTTGTGATGGAGGAAGGCTGGGTACCAAAGAAGCTCGGTAAGTAGAAAATACTCTTTTGAGATTCCTGTAGTCTTCAACAGTTCGGTGATTTTCAATCACTCTTATTATTCTCACAAAACTCCAAATAATTTGTTTATCCTTTTCAGATGTTTACATAGATGTGCCTGATATTATAGATATCACACACCTGCGCAGCAAAGGAATACAACCTGGGGAAGAGTTACTGCCTGAATCTGGTGCGTAACACTGAAAAGCTGCCTGAACACCAACTAGATTGCTACTTGAATCAACTGTTCATATGATTGAATTAAAAAAAACTCTTGTGCAGTCTTTATTTTCCTATCCTTCTTGCTTTCTCATTATTTCTGTCTTATATTTATCTATTTTAAGATAAAATAAATCTGATGACCAACAGCTATTACGATTTTGATGACCAACCACTATTATGATCCCTATTCATGCAGTTGCCAGGGAGGAGAATGCAGGATCTAGCGAGCCTTTAGCGAATGAGCTTATTGTATCTCAGCTTGCTAGCATGGGGTTTAATTATCTTCATTGTCAAAAAGCTGCTATTAACACCTCAAACGCTGGAATAGAGGAGGCAATGACCTGGCTATTGTCTCACATCAACGATCCAGGTCCACTTTTCATGAATTTATTGTTGTGTAATTGCATGAGGAATCCATACCCCTTAAATTACCGTTAGCAATCAAATATGCTGACAAAGCTTTCTTCTTCTGAAAACCCTATATTGTTTGCAGATATTGATGATCCTATACCAACTGGCACAGGAAATACAGATTTCCTATCTGTTGACCAAGCAAGTCTTGATACTTTGATTTCATTTGGATTCCAAGAAGAGGTTGCCCGGAAAGCACTAAAAGCTTCGGTAAGGCGGAATTAGTTTCTGATCCTTAAACCCCTCGTTTGGGGTGAAGCATAAACTTAGAATAAGAGGAAATACAAGAGAATAATGGAAAAAAACTGTTTGTTTTACAATAATAAACCCTGATAGTTATGCCTAGACAAGCTAGGATAAGATCCGATAAGTATTCTAAGGGGTTGCCTTGAATTGCTTATCAGGGCTTATGTCAATGGATAAAAATATCATTTCGTGTCATTTTAAAAAATTTATATCACCTAACACTCTCACATACATTCTAAAAACTATCAAATCTATCATATTAGACATACATCTTTCACACTTATTCTCAATCACAAAAAATTTATGCAGGAGTATTATTGTCATTTAAAAAGTCACAAATTAACATCCAAAATAAAATTTGTTTATTCTACATGGATTCTTATCCATCCCTGGTATAGCTATTGGGGGCGAATAACTCTATTGTCACACCCCAAATAGGGGGTAAGTATATGAAAAGCATCTGATAAATATTTCATCTTTTTTTTTACATAAATATTCACGCAGATGAGGCATTTGTGGGGACTAACTCTTTTGATGCAAGAAACCTCACATCCAATATTTTGTTCCTAAAGGGGCTGCAGTAGATGTTTTTAAAAGTAAAATCTGTTTTTTGGTCCACTAGTAATTTTCTGTATCTTATCCTATAAGTCCATCTTAATTTTTCCAAATAGTGATACACTTGTAGAGGACTCAAATGTTCTGCACGTGTTTTTGATAGGGTGGAAACATTGAACAAGCAACAGATTGGATATTTAGTCAACCAGATGTTTCTAGTTCAATGGATATGGATGCCACTACAAGCAGTGCACAGAATACTGTCGATGCTGGACTTTCTGATGGAGGAGGCAGTTAGTTCTTCTTTCTATTCACTTTACTTTCTTTTGTTATGAATTCTGAAATCTCAAATGTGTGGCATGATCTGGTATCATATTTATGTCAATCATAAGTCTGCATTATATTAATACGGCAATGATTTCTCCTTTTTCTACTTCCCTGCATGAGATTACAGCAAAGTTTAAATGGAAGTGCAATGACTTTCTTTTAAGTTGGTATATCAGGTTGTTGATAGTATGGTCAATGATTTCCATGCCAGTTGCTGTTGCTGATCCCAGGATCACACATAAAATTGAGACCTACAATTTAGGAGATCAGGCTCTTAAAATTTCATGATTAGCACAATATAAGGCATTCATTAATTCCAAACAATGACAATGCACCATGATGAACGTACCTGTGAAGTCATCGGATTGATGGTGTGAATTTACCTGAATAAAATCATGCCCCATTGGTACTTTGGTTGCCTACATTTCTGTGAATTATGCAAGTTTAGATTGTATATAACCCTTCAAATCGCCCATCATGGAAAACCTGATATGCCACTGGCATTCATAATATATTTTTATTGGAAATGCATCTTTTGATGATAATGTTTCCATTGTATCTTCACTTAACACGGGTACACTGATTTTGCTGTTGTGTTTTTTGTCTTGCAACTCCATTTATCCCCCAGAAGTCTGTCACTGTTTCCTGAGTCTTCTTTTCTGTGTTGCTTCAAATTTGCTAATGTCTAATTTTGTAGAACTTTGTCAGCTCTTTATTCCTAACATTCCATTTTCGTTTGTTTTGCAGGATATAGGCTTATGGCTCTAATTAGCCACATAGGTACCTCCACCCATTGTGGGCACTACGTCACACACATCCTTAAAAATGGAAAATGGGTTATATTTAATGACAGCAAGGTTGGAGCATCCATTGATCCTCCCAAGGACATGGGTTACCTGTACTTCTTTGAGAGAATCAACAGCTGAAGAAACTTGAGGTGGTAGGAATGAATGGTGATTGATTTCAAGTTTGTCTCGCGAGCTCAGGCCACATCTGATCTTCGAAGATTCTTCTCTTCCACTTCAATTTGCCACCTTTTTGGGTATACTCTCATAATTCCCCAGGCGCTTCATGGTTGGTATATTTGTTTGGTTGCATGGGGACCTTATAAACAGGTTGGCGTCTTTGCAAGCTGAAGAACTTGAGAAGAATTCTTCATTAGATTTCGCATCATTCAGTGCCATGTGTACTTTTATTCTCGTCTAAGAATCTGGATTCTGAAGTGAAAGCTTGCCAGTCGCATCTCTTTGAATATGTTCATTTTTGTTGCTCTGTTTAATTTTCTTTCAAGGTTCTTGAACAACTGCTCTTTGTAGGAAAATGGGAAAATTGTGAAACGGAAGGCACAGGGAGATATATACATAACTGATAACTCAATTGATGAAAACTTGTTTGGCTGTGATATGATGTTGATCTATATACATTGAGATTGCACAGGTCTTTATAATGGTTGCCATACTGATGAACTTGAGCTGGCATCTCAGTCAAAATGAAACATAGGGTGTGATTGTGTGTGTGATAAACTTAGGTTGCGTTTGGTTGTACGATTGCAAAACTGATTTAGACAAAATTTGAGTTTAAAACTGATTTTGTAAGAAGTTGTCTTTCCACAGCTTTGTTTTGTTGTTTGGAAACAGATTTTGAAAAAACAGATTTCTGGAAATTCAAAAGTTATCAAAATCCATTCATTTTCAAACCGGGCCTTGGTGGATAATGAGAAAATAGTAAAACTATCTTCGAACACTTTGAAGGAAAAAGTGGGCGTTTGTGCAAGGGAGAAAAATTTCCCTCTAAATTGTCTTATTATAAGGTTTTTATTTTCTTAATTTATTTTTTTGGGTGGGGGGATGTTTTTTTATTGTCGCCGACAGAAAAAATGATTCTTTTTCATCAGTTTCTTGTTTATAAATATTTTTATATTTTCACTTTCTTCATTTCTATGCAACATTTGGACACACTTCCAAAATCTCAAGTGATTTGGACTTAGGCCACAGTTCAAAGCTTCTCATGTGGATGTTTTAATTGCTTGTAGCTGTTGAGTTGTTCATACATAGGGACTCGTACAAAATGAATCATTCTAGCTGAGCAGGGAATGCCTAACAGGTTTGTTCTGTTACTGTAACAAAATAAGGTATTAATTAGAATGGCAAATGCCACATGTAGTTATGGAAGAAATTCAAACTTTTTAGTTTGATGGAAAAGAAAAGATTGTACCCTGTAGCATTGTGTGGGGAGAATAAAATTTTCTATTATTGAAAAAAGGTTGGATATGAACATTTTTATTAGCAACCACAGAGGGAATTGATTGTTTGACTCAGTGTTCAGGAAAGCGGCCTGTGCGACCGCATATGCGGCCGCACAGGCGGTTCGGTAACACTACCGAACCGACTTCGCCAAAAGCGGCCTATATGCGCTTAAGGCCCGCATAATCGCCCAAAAAACGGGTATGCGCCCGCCTAAGCGGGCGCACGGGCTCTAGCCAGCCCTAAAAGAAGTCAGGGCTTCTTCTCCAGTACTCCTTCATCGGCATCGTCGACGGAATCTGCGCTTCATCGACGACTTCTTCTCCTTCATTGGCGTCTTCTTCTCCTTCATTGACGGCATCTGCCCGACACACGACAGCTTCTACTCTTCATCGACCGCAGCTCCTCTTCATCAACGACTTGAGGCTTTAGCGCCGACCTCCTCCTTCATCAGCAGCAGCGCCAACTGCTTCTTCCCTGACACTTATTCCAGCCAGCTCTTCATCGACGTCTTCTTCTCCTCTTCATCGACGGCTTCTCTCGATCTCCTCTTCATCGACGACCTCCCCCTTCTTCTTCTTCGACTGCCCTAAAAAGGGGTGTCTCTCACAGTGCCGCGTCTCTGTTCGACGGTGACGGTGAGGGCGAACGCGATGACGTCGAAGACGAAGATGGTGATCAGCACGACCTTGCTCGCCATTGCTGATCCATCGGATCTGTTTTTCTCTGTTTTTTTTATTTGGGTAATGCTGTCGGCACAAGCAGATTTGTTTTTACAAACAGCAGTGACTCAGTTGGTGTGTTAGGTAACGTGTCAATTAATGAAATTTCATTTCACTTTTAATTTCTTTTCTTTGGTATGTGATAAACAAGTGCTATTTTGTGTGTTTAATATGTAAATTTTGAGAATTTTTTAATTTTTATGATTTGTATATACTTAACATATCTTTTGTATATATATTTTTAATACTTATCTTGATATGTTTAGAAATCATCATGTATTTTATTTATTAATAAAAAATTATAGAACCGCATATACTCTGCATACCGCATATACTCTGTGCGGTACCCCAACCGCACGTAAACCGCATCCCGCATATCAGAACACTGGCTTGACTAGTGTTTTTTTCAGAAAGTGTTTTTGAATTCTAATGAAATTTTCTCGTAAGGATGTGTATTTGTGCAGATGAGAAATTTTTGTAAAATATGGTAAACCTAAACTTTTTATTTGTCACATTTGTGTCAAATATGGGGACGAAAAACTCACTCTGATTTATTACCTCTCATCATATAGAAATTATTGAGTAGTGAATGTGATTATTTTTGTCATTTTATATCATGATAGCAGTTTTTGTTTTTATTTTACATTACGAGTTTCATCATATGTTAATTTTTCATTCTCCTTTGCATAGAAAATTTTGGAAACACTGAGGGCTAATTTAGCAAAAAGTTAAGGTTTTGAGGATAAGTTGTCATAATTTTAAAGGATAAAAGTTCCATCAATTTTGTTCATATTTACATTTGTCAAAATTAGAATAAAAAATGGAAATAAATGTTATCCCAGCTTTTGTCCGCGTTTAAGTGGGGATAATATTTAATGGAACAAAGTATCTCTATTTTCATTTTAAAATTGAGACAATTGTCCGTAGTTTATCTCAATTATTTTTTATACCATATGGGAATAAGTTATCATCCCACTCACTTATTTCATAATTATCTCTTAGACTGACATTTATCCCCTTGATAAATTAGCTCTGAGAGGCACTTTTTTTTTTATCCTTTTATAAATTACATGAATGTTTGTATATATATACAGAGGTGACAACTCAAATAGGATCTCCACCAGCCAATCCTACGCCGTGTGAAACCCAGGCAGTCCCAACACAAATTCCAATAATGTAAGACATTTTATTATATTGTAAAAAAAGAAAACAAGCGCCAATGGTTGCGCGAAAGGCTCCTCAGATCTGGGGGTGTAAGGTCCCTTTCAAGGTGCGGTTCTTCATGTGGCTAGCTTTCAATGACCGGCTCCTCACCTGCGCATATTGTTCCATTTGGCGGCCCGGAGATCCCACATCTAGTGCTCTTTGCGGGGACAACCTAGAAACCACCCAGCATCTGTTCTGCGGTTGCGCGTTTGCAAAGGAAGTGTGGCTCAACCTCGGCTCTTCTCTGGGAGGTGGGTGGTGCCCGTCCGACCTAGACCACCTGTGGGAGTTGGGGAGAAGGTTGTCTCGACGCAATGATCGGAGCCTGCGCAGTAAAATTCTCCAATCCCTTGTTCCGGCCGTTATGTGGGTTATCTGGATTGGTCGCAATGACAAGATTTTCCGGGGCACCTTAGTCTCGACGGAAGGAGTTTGGGAGGATGCCAAGAGGAACATTTCGGCGTGGGGCTGCCTCTGTGGAGGGGCTTCCCGGGTTCTAGTTGAGAGGAACTCCATTCTTATCACTTCTTAGGATGTAAAGTTGGAGTTCCAATTCATGCCTTTGTTTAGATCTCCTAATTAGGCCTCGATTAGAACTCCTCGCTTTGCTTTATCTGCTTTAATTAGTTAGGAACTGTACTTTTTTTTTTATCAAAGAAATGAGAGATTCACCAATTATCATTTTCAAAAAAAAAAAAAATTGTCACTGCATTTTTTTCATATGGCAAACTGTTCAAAATACTTCATGGAAGTGAAGTGACATCCACTTTACCAATATTGGTGGCTTTTCAAGCAAAGATAATGTTTTTTTTTTCTCCTTTTATTTTCACATGAGACTGTTCAGTATAAAATCAAGTTATAAAACAAGGGAGTGGTCTCATTGAAGTTCTCAAGGGCTTTCTAATTGTTTGTTTTGTGGCTGTTGGAGTGAGTGGAAGACATAAAATAAAGTGAACTGTAACGTGTGTATTCTTTTTGAACAACCTGTTGATTACGCTGGCTAATAAGAAAAAAATGACGCAAAACATTGTTCTATGTTGTGTGTTTAATAATATATATATATATATATATATGTTTATATAAAAGTGAATTTTGTTTTGACCTTGGGAACAACAGTTACAAGGTACCTCCTTTGAAACAAATGGCATAGGACAATGGGTTAGGTGGACACTGCATGTGTGAGCTTTGGATTTATAGGGGTGGATTGGTGTTTGTGATTTTTGTCTTCAAAAGTTCTCAATCAAAATGATTGTGGTTTGATGGACCATTTTGTTCTGTATCTATGGTGACTTATATGGTAGACTAATTAGTGTCTCATGCATGTCAAAGAATAATTAGATGTTGCTGTTACTACGGCTTAATATAATTAACCTCCAAATTAAACTTTTAACTTTTAGAGGATTGATTTAATTAAAAGTCCAAGTGGGGACTCAAGATGTGATAACTCACAAGTGGGGTTTAAAGATGTGATGAGTCAATAGATTACTTATACAGATAACTAGACCTCATGTACATCACATTCTATTTATACCTATTATATTGGAGAACTTTATATCTACGAGATCAATGTCGACCCATGTATACTTATTTCTTATTTTATTCTAATCGTATCTATACTTGATGGTACTTAATCCCTAGTTAATTGTCACACATGAAATTTTTTTTTGACGTAAATGTAGTCGATAATTATTTCAATAAGATTGTGTGTTTGGTTGCGCGATTGTAAAATTGATTCTGCATGAATCTGGGTTTTAAAATTAATTTTGCAGGAAGCTCATTTTCTCATCTTTTTGAAATCGTAGCTTTTGAGCACTATTTACCTAAAATCTATGTGCAGGAAGCTGTCATAGTAAACTGTTTGGTTGCACGATTGCAAGCGTAATTTCTTGCAATCGCAAACGCTGCACAATTGTGCAACCAAACACAGCACCCTTAGATAGATAATATTAGGAGAATCAATAAAATAAAAAGAAGCAGAGAAAAAACATGGGCCCGCCACAAAGTTGGTGGATAACAAGACCCGCTTTTACTCAAACCGAACAATGCCATTCCCGCTACTCAATGATCCTGAATGTGTGCCGGTTGATCATAATGCTCTAATCCTACTCAAACAGGTGCCCCCAATCTTTTATGCTTTGAGAAGACCATTATCAGAAATTCTCTAAATAGAACATCGACCCGACCATTGAACATGAAATGTTATCTTACCAATTATATTTATGCCCCTCGTTATTATGAAGGTATATAAAACCGCAAGTGGGTTTGGGGTGCGTTCTACACCCAAAAAAAAAAAAAACTCTTATTCTGTATAGCCAGTAATGAAATTAAAAAAAAAAAAGAATTGGATTTCATTGTTACACATCATTATTTAATTGGAACACTCCATAGAACTAACTAATGAAAAACAAGGAGGGAAACTTCCTCCCTTAATTTTCATTTTTTCTCCTAAGAAAATAAAAATAAGAAGACAATAACAATAAAAGAAGAAAGAAACTTTTTTTTATTACTGGACATATTTTCTCCTCTGAAAAGCTACGGATGTTGGCGATTCCAATGCATGCGTGTAGGTATAAAAATACTTCCATGCAAAATATATACCTACATTCAATGGTACTGTATCGACCTGATTTGTTTTATTACACGTATCTGATACATACATATCTGCATGGACAAACTTTGTCTTACATACACACACACACACACAAACATATTAGCATGTGAGAGGGCATAGAAAAAGAGTAACCACAGAAAGTAAAAGATGA